>OX104064.1:159355455-159381965 GCA_944474145.2 Dicrocoelium dendriticum | reverse complement strand
CTGCTCAGTGACGGAGTTTTCCCTACAAATACCAACGTATACCAAACAAATTCCAATTATTCGGCTCGGAATTACCAGTTCAATCCAACAATCACTTGGCCAGCTCCATACCATCGCAATCTACAACCCTTGACGGTACTTGGAGCCCTACTTCCTAATACGACTAGTAAATCCGCTTTCCCACTACCGGTCCCTATCTCCGTCGTGTGGACTACATCGCACCGACAACCGACCCTACAAGGCGTCGATCAAAAGGCGCAAGTTTTCTCTCACCACAAAGCCACTCGACCTTGCGTGCATGTCACAACGTGTGAGCGAATCACCTTAAGGTCAGATTGTCATTTACCCACCCGCCCGGGAGCGTACTCCATAGACCATTGCACATAGACGAACAAACGAGACTAACGAACAAACCGTGCAGGTGACAGAGAAACCAAAGAACTGTCCCATCAGCGAAAACAACCCGGAATTTAAACCGGTTGGTTTGCACCACTTATAGTAGTAAAAACTGCACCATATTTTTTTCTCGTCCCTCTGCGGTTGTATTTCTATCCAACACTTATTAGACCTACACTCAGCACCATAACATTCGTCCGAGTACCCAGTAGAAATGCCTGTTAACAATGTGAAAATGAGAAGCTTCCTGCTTAGGCTGAAGTTGAAAACAGAAAAGACTATAAGACCCTCTGATAGCACTGCTATAACCCCACCCGATGTTACTGTAAAAAGGGGACTTCCATCATCTAAATTCCAAAAAGTTAGATGTAGCTGCGAACCACTCCAACTTTACTACCACAATTTCGATTGAAAAGACAGACCGGATTATAGCCCATGAGGAAGAAATAGCCATGCTAAAATGCAAGCTTCATGAGTTCAGCACATACCATGAACAAGTCCTATCATTCTGTGAACTGCTTAGAGGTTCAGAAACTGTAACACTGGACCGATTGAGCACAGTTGCTTTCTTACTAGACTCAGTTACATCCGAAACGTAAGAACGCCTCCGTAGATCGCATAATGTTATCATTTTTAACGTGCCTGATAAACCGAACATTGACAAGGTAACAAATACTCTCTTAAGAGCATGCAATATGGATGGAGTCTCCTGTCAGTACCTCAGACTGCGGAAAAGGAAAACATGACCACATGTCCGATACTCCTGCAGTTTCCAGACGATAGGAGCGCATCCAAATTTGTACGCAGTAAAAGACTAATTGCTGCACAAACTAATTTTAAAAACATTGTTATCAAACGCTTCTTCAAAGGCGACTAACAATGAAACAACCCCCCCCCCGCCCATCATACACCCAATGTTCCTGCTAATGAAGCTGGTACTGACGCTGTCATCAACAATATCGACCTTGATAAGTCAACCGCGTCTTCTAAAATAGGCAATGATAAGCATCTCAGTCTTCAGCGGCCTCATGAGAGGTTCTCAAACAGCAGTAGTGATGTGTCCATACCTAAAAATGCCAACCAAACTGAAAATATAACGACGCAAGAGACACACACCCAAATACTTTGTCCCTTCTCCAAGCCGCGAGCCTTCACAAAAGTTGATATTAACTGTACCTGAGACCTATCAAGAACGAGACGTAAACTCAGATCGTTACGTTGGCATCACGAAAAAGAAATCTAAATCTGACCCGAATGACTTGTCTCCTAACAACCGAGGAGTAGGCAAAAACAGGGGAAATCACCTTGTCAGCATTTCTCCCATAAACACTCAGTAGATCTGAAGCGACCATCACAAGAACGTAGGGATATGCAGCTAAGCCAATTGAGAAAAAGTGTACGTCCTCAAGCTTCCACATGCAACACCGATATTGAGGTTGGGATAAGTTGCAGAGAGCCAACCTAATATTTACCCACAATATTTTTGGCTACGATTCCAAATCCCCCACGTGGTGCCAGCTGGGTGGATTGGGTTTACCCCTTCCAGCAAATAGTTCGGCGGCAGTGTTCCAACACGTGGTGGGGTTTTCCGCCTGGCAAGCGTTCTCCTTATAAAAAGCCACAAATGTCCGCTTAACAACACTGTGACGTGGCGGTTGTGACTCGCCACAACTAAAGTCACCCATTGCTTATCTGGACGACCGCTTCAAGTCCACAGCCATCATGCACCCCATTTAACACTGGCCACACGTTCAAGCACGATCAAAAAGACTGGAATACATTTACGAATTCCATAAACACGGCTAAACACGCCCACATACACACTTACATACATTTATATATCAACCTATGCGACAATCCCATTGATCCATTGTACATTGACTGATCACAGTTTGTACTCTTAACATGATCATGTCTGTGCAGACGTGCCTCGCTTAGTCGAGAATAAACATTTTATTTATTTATTTATTTAACGGGAGCTAACTAACCCATGTCTCAGACTCATATAACACTTGTAGCGCCCAAAAAGATAACTCTTATCTTTCGTGTACAATTTACTTGTTGACCGATTGTACATTATTCTTTCTTGTTTTAATCGTTCTTACAACCGGCTCGACACTCGACCGCCTTGTAAGTTCCCGCGCTCACGTGTTCGCTCTTGCCTCGCTTCATCCGTCCGCTTCTTATTGTAGCCCATCGAATACAGTCCGCTGTGTCCGACTCCAATTGCCTTCTGATATCCGCGCTTAATTTCGCGCACCGTCTCGGACTAGTATTAACTAGTCCTACAAATTGGTGACCCCGATTCGCACGCGCGAATTCAACTTTTTCCTCGTTTGTATTTTTGGCGAGTTCGTTCCTTTTCTCGATTATATACCTGTATTCATTTGTTTCTTGCGTAATTTTAGTACTTTTACCTTGTTTTGTTTCTTCCTTTATCTTTTCGACTCATATTTCGTGAGTGACAACTGAGTCCTTTCGCAGCGTAAACTTTTTTTCCTTTGGCTGTTCCAAGTTTCATGGAACACAGCCCAGAGGTTTAGTTTACGATATTCGAGATCGAACTGGAAATTATGGGCATTACGATGAACCGTCCGAGGTATAATCAGTTCGCCCGGCGCCTTCCTTCCTCGGTTGTGACGCTGATGCAAGACATTCTACTCTGCCCATCGAATAAGGCAAAGTATGAAACGATGAAGCAAGCGATTTTAAAAGAATTACGGCCCAGCGCACGAGCTCGATTTGAACAGCTCAATGGTCTCAAGCTTGGAGATCGCAAGCCGTCGGCGTTGCTCCGCGAACTTCAGCGCATCGCTGGTCCCTTATTCTTGAGCGAAGAAGGGATAAAGGAGCTGTGGTTTGCACGTCTCCCAGAGCCATTGCCGGTAATGCTGTCCATGTTTATAGATACACCACTGAAAGAATTAGCTACCAAGGCAGACGCTGCGTTCGAACGTTTTCCGCAGCAGACGACCAGTAGCTCCGGTGACGTATTCTCACCGATGAAAACCGAATCTCATATTTACTCCAAGTCGTCAGGCCGATCTGACCCTAAAGACGAGGAAATTGCACTTCTTCGCAGCAGGATAGCAGCAATCAAGCCCTCGGATCGGTGTGCCACGGTCAAATGCTGACCACGTTTTGGCTACCGTTCATTGCGGCTCGTCTGTGTCTGCACCGAGTACGTCTCGTTCGGCCCGAAAGCACAACTTTCTCCTGTACATTCTTAGTCAGATACCACCAAACCCGTCGAAGAAGTATGTTGGTATCACCGCCAATACGGCGGAAGAGCTAGACGTTGTCGGGCTCCCTGCATTGGACACAACCGAGCTGCTTCAGGGAAAGCGAATAATCTGCATACTGCCACGACAAACGTATCAGTCAATAATCAAGCAAACCGCCTGTTTTACCTTAAGGATCGACGTTCTTCCATCACGGTCCTCATCGACGACGGAGCGGAAGTCAGCGTCATCCACGCGAACGCGGACGAAAAACACTCAAAGCCTATGTACAATCTGTGTGCGGCCAACGGTTCTCCGATAGCTTCATTCGGTCAGCGCGTGATGAATCTGGACCTCATCTTCGCCGAGATTTTCAGTGTGTCTTCATGGTTGCGTCTGTACCCTTCGCAATTATCGGTATCGACTTCCTCCGACATTTTGGGTAGATTGTTGATGCTGGTCGCCACAGACTTTTAGACTACCGTACTAAACTATGGGTTGAAGGCGTTCTTACGGATGCCCCGATAATCAGTCCCGTTTTTCGAATCGCCGATGTACCATCAGATTATGCGAACCTACTGTCTGAATACCCGCGACTGGTACGACCAGCTGCAGAGCTTCCGCCAGTCACGACAGAGGTCGCTCATCACATAGTCACGCGTGGTCAGCCAGTTAGCGCACGACCAAGACGGCTTGCTCCTGACAAACTACGTGCAGCACGAGCTGAATTCGACCACATGCTTCAGCTCGGTATCGTCAGACCGTCCAACAGCCCATGGGCGTCGCCTCTGCACATGGTCCCGAAGAAGGTCATGGGGGACTGGCGTCCTTGCGGCGACTATCGAACCTTGAATACGGTTACCACGCCTGATCGCTATCCGATCCCACACATAGTGGATCTCACCGCCAGTCTGGCGGTAAAAATATCTTCAGCAAAATCGACTTGGTACGCGCATACAACCAAATTCCGGTAGCCGAAGCGGACATCGCTAAAACTGCCGTGACGACTCCATTTGGTTTGTTCGAGTTTCTGCGCATGCCATTTGGTCTAAAGAATGCCGCGCAAACTTTTCAGCGCTTCATTGACCAAGTATGTCGCGGCTTAGACTTCTCTTACGCTATTCTCGACGACATTTTAATTGCGAGTTCTTCACGAGAAGAGCACATGCACCACGTTCGAACACTTTTTGATTGTTTATCTCAACATGGGGTGACGATCAACGCAGGAAGTTGTTTGTTTCGTGTCGACTCAGTCGACTTCCTCGGCTACGTATCTCCTCTGCAGGCGTCGTGCCACTGCAGTATAATATTCAGGCCATCATCGACTGCCATCAGCCTCGTTCTTTCAAACAGCTTAGAGCTTTTGGTGGGCTTGTCAACATTTACCGACGGTTCCTACCAAACTGCGCGTCAATGATGCAACCTCTCACGGAGCTTCTCCGTGGGCAACTCAGGAAATTCGAATTTCCTGTTGCAGCACGTGCTGCTTTTAAGTCGCTGAAAGAGGCTATCGCCAACATAGCTTCTATAGCGCATCACGATCCGGCCGCCCCACTGTCCCTCAGTACTGACGCCTCGGACGTGGCAGTCGGCGCTGTTTTGCAGCAACGAGTAGCCGACACATGGCAGCCCTTAGCGTTTTTCTCCAAACGCCTACAACCTACCGAATCTCGCTACAGCACGTTCGGTAAAGAACTACTAGCCGTATATCTAGCGATACGTCACTTTCGACACGTCTTAGAAGGCCGCTCCTTTGCCGTCTTCACCGACCACAAACCCTTGACTTACGTGCTCGGCTCGACTACCGACCGATACTCGCTAGAAAGTCGCGCCAACATGGCTATATCGCTCAGTTACACGAATACGACAGTCTCAGATGTGCACAATGCCGTCGCCGACGCACTTTCCCGCACCCAAGCTATCTCCGCTGACGCCGGCACTGCTTTCGCATTGGCAGCCATGGCCACAGCGCAACTCAATAATCCTTAGGTTGGCTACTACGCAGGTCTCCCTCATGGGACATGCGACCCGTTCCGCTGACATCATCCGACGGAATTATGCGATTTATCTCTGGGCACGCCGCGCCTAGTCGTTCCACGCGAGTTTTGGCAGACCGTGTTCGACACGTTGCACGGCTTGTCTCATCCAGGCCTTCGTGCATCGGTTAAACTCGTAACCACACGGTTCATCTGGCGCAATCTCAATCGCGACGTTCGTACTTGGGCAGCTGCTTGTCTTCAGTGTCAACGCGCAAAAGTTCATAAGCACACGAAAAGCTCAGTAGAAACATTTCTCACGCCAGATGCACGTTTTCACTACGTACGCCTCGACCTCGTAGGTCCTCTGACGCCTTCGAAAGGCGCTGTATATCTACTGACCTGTGTCGATCGATTCACTAGGTGGCCGGTAGCTATTCCCATACCTAACTGCTCTTCGGAAACGGTAGCGGAAGCTTTTCTGGAGTGCTGGGTAGCTGAATATGGCTGTCCCGCCATCGTGACCACCGGTCGAGGATCACATTTCTCGTCGACTTTTGCCACGTTACTTAAGGATGTAGGTTGTCGCGAAGTTCAGACGTCGGCGTATCATCCAGCCGCTAACGGCCTGGTGGAGCATTTTCACCGCCAGTTGAAGGCCGCCCTACGTGCGCGCGCAGATCCTTCATGGTCTGAAACACTTCTTCTCATTCTCCTATGCTTAAGAAACACTGTTAAACACTGATTTTGACTCAACACCAGCGCAGCCAGTCTACGGTTGCACGCTGCAATTGCCCGGACAGCTAGTAGCACCAGCCCCGTCTACTTCCTCTATTGACGCTAGAAGTTACACTGATCGATTGGCTCACCAGATGCATGAGCTACGTCTACTCGCTCCTCGATCGCAGCGGACACCAGTGTACGTGCCTGAGAAGCTGTCGACGTGTTCACACGTCCTTCTTCTCGCAGACGGTGTTCGACAGCCTCTTCAGTCGCCGTACATAGAACCTTTCAAAGTGCTACACCGTGCGAATAAGAGGTTCTCTATTGACCGCAGATGGCCGACGCGAAGTCGTCACCATCGATCGTCTGAAGCCTGCCTTTATGGAAGAAACCACCTCCCCTACTTTGTCTTGTAGTGCTTCAAGCGACGTCACAACCCACCGCACCAACTTTCAGCACCCTAGTTTAGTTCAACCAGACTGCGATCCCGGTCTAAAAGCATCAGTCTTCCCGACATCACTCGAATATACCCCGCCGCCTCCCACGACCAACCGCCGTTATCGGGACGTGCGTAAGCCGGTTCGTTTCTCTGACTGTGTACAGTATAAATACGTTTAGCTTTGTAGATATTGTATCTATTTGCCCCGTTTATGGTCGATTAACGTTTTGAAAACAAACAAAAATATCAACAACCCCTAATAACCTTTTTCATTTTTTCAAAAGCCAAAAAATCTAAACACGCAGATCATTCGTTCGTTCTTTCTGGATTTTTCTGCGCGTGCTTTTCTATTTTCTTGCCTCTACATGCCCCAACTCTCCTTTTCGATCGGCTGGCCCACACGAGCAATGTTTTCGAGGATCGGCGTAGTCAACGAGGATCCTGACGCGAACGCTGGTCATTTCTCCGCGGGATGAGGGTCACTTCTTCCTGGGACAATGGTCGTTTTCTCCGTTGGACGAAGGTCATTTTGGCGTGGGGTGGGATGCGGCAGGGGGAGAGACCACTCCCAAGCGCACCGTTTGGCAGCAGCGGAGCTTGAGGTCCTCTCGGCCTTTTCTGGGTTAGCCAGTTTTTTGTTGTCCAACAAGCCCCGCTCCAACGGCTCGCCGAAATGCACCCTGCCCTGCAATCAATAAATAATAAATCACAAACGGCACAGCGGACTCCGACCTCCGGTGAATCCCTTTTTGACCCGAACGCCCGCTCACTCGGCAAGATTTGCCCAACAAACTTCGATTCACCCGTCATTTTTCAACATCGAAGGCTTCTTTTGTTCAGCCTTCTAGGGGGAGAGCTCTGTAGCGCCCCCAAAGATAACTAGTATCTTTTGTGTACAATTTCGCTGATGACCAATTGTACATTATTCTTTCTTATCTTAATATCCCTTTTTACTATCCATGTTGACCTACATCCGTTGACCGTCTTTTAAATTCCCGCGCTCACGTGTTTGCTCTTGTCTCTCTTCATCCGTCCGCGTCTCCTTGTAGCCCATCAAATACAGTCCGCTGTGTCCGACTCCAATTGCCTTCTGTTATCCGCGCATAATTTTGCGCACCGTCTCCTACAATGCCGGGCGTTTGGATGGTGGCGAACGAGCCAGTAAACCTTGAAACAGTAGTTACCATCAGTAAAACTGAACCAATCGGGGAGCCGCAATATTTCGGATATTTTTAGTCCTCATGGCATAAATTGCTCTGATTTCCTCAGGCTCTTGGTGTCATTGTCTAAGGATTACTGCAAGCACTAATTGATACCACTGCATTCTTGATGCCAAGATACACAAGGCAATAAGTGTAGGTTACTTACTTCAAAGCAACATGAACACCGTAAACATTTCTGCACCCTTAACTAAATGTGTTACTTTAAACTGGTCTGACTTAACAGGAAGAATTTCATTATGTGCAACCTCGTTCCAGGCATTGAGCACTGTGGTGCTGTTTATGCAGTTGTCAATGCCGTAAGGTGTCTGCTTTTGTCGCCTGAAGTCCGGCAGATTTGCCGAGGCAGCCCCGTCTTTCTCTCGCGTCGGTCGCTACCAATGCAGCTACCAAGCTTGGTAAGTTGTTCAGCTGCCTCCAGTTTCTCTTTATGAAGAGACCGATAAAACCTGCATTGACACTTACCTCCTTGAATATGCGAAGCACGTAACCAAGTACGGAACCGATCTAAAATTTTTGTTTGGGTTTGATTGCTCTACTATGCGATTCTCAGGCATGAAGGGGATTTCATCCACATAATCCAGAACAACTAGTTTTTCTCCAGAAACCTCCTCAATAGCTGCATCGTGGGACCCCAGTATGAAATGTTCATGATGAAGTCGGTGGCAAAAACTAACACCATTTGCTGTCGAAGGTGCAAAATCCAACCGCTGAGGATGCTTTCTACTTGCTGATTCCAAGAGAGGTCTATCCAAGATCCCTTATTTCCCATATTTGACCTAGTTGTCTGTCCCGCATGTCAATTCATAGGACGTCCAACTTGGGAATGTACCAGTTGCATCTCGCGGAATTTTGATTAACGTCCGTCACATTGGGGTTTAGAAGGTTTAGAACATTTCATGTATTATTTTATCGGCCACAAATAAATACACATCTACGCCCATGGTCAATCACAGATGGCTTTTAGTTGGTTTGTACTTCACTGACCAGACACTGCGTAGTCTGCACACGGTCAGCAGTGACAAGCTAGTGTGCAATGAACATGCTGTCTCATTGCCAGAGACAACCAATGGCGCTTACAGTCAATGTCAACTGCACACTGCAATTCCTATTGTTAGCTTTTGAGAAGAGATACCTGTTGTCCTCCTAATATTATCCTATCCAAAAGCAGGATAATAGTAAGTTTGTCTGGTCAGCACTCATTAATTTGTTTGATATTACTGGCTTCGTAAACACTGGAAGTGTCAACTTGTGCAACTTGATGAAATCCGGGGACTCACAAGTCATTGTTTCCAGTTTAAGTCTAGTGTCGTTGCGATTGAATCATCTATTCATTGAGCAGCCATCATTACTACGCATTTTTGGATTCAAAATTCTTTTCTCAGATGTGTCTGATAACAGGCTTGCGAATGATTGTTAGACACTTCGTTGAATGTTTCCTATGTTTTCAGCACTGGACCGAAGTTTATCCGTTTGAAATGTATATCCAGTTTTTAGGATCCTGTCGAAATTCTGTTATCCACATGGCACCATTATTACACATATCGTTCCCACTCAACCATTTTCTTGCTCAAATTCTGTTTACTGTGGTTTTTCCATTGTGTATGACGAGTGATCTTTTTCTATTAAAAACAATTCCAGGGATCCTTATTACGCATGTAGTGAAAGAATCTGCAGATATGAAGAACCTTCTGACTGTTCTACCCGAAAAGTACAGGTATATCATATTTTCGTTTGAATTGTTTGCTTAGCGAAAAGGATATCGTATCAACGATGATGGGTGTCATTATCGATTACGTTCCTATCTCACAAAATCGATCCCAAAAAGTGGATGAGCAAGTTATCTGGCTCAAGTTTGAAGATCGCAACTTGGCTGGTAATTGATACCTATTCAGGTCGCTTATATTCTCAGCGGCATTGCTTCATCCTTCCCTCAGATGTCTATTGATGTTGTCGGTCGGCACGTGTAGCCACTTTTACTTTTGGGGATTAATGGTAACATCGATGGTTGCTGACCTTTCTTCAAGGATGGTGGGGAGGCCAAGTTACTTTACTGTGAACGGAACAAGAGTACAATTGATGCCAAAATCTTGCCGAGTGAATGCAGTAAGTCCGATGGTGCTCTAGCTCTTTCCAAGCCACTGACGAGGATACATTTTCAGATACTCGCCCAATCATTGCTCTTTGTGATAGCCATAAGTAAGCCAAGTTTCCATATACTAATCTCCTAGCCGTGCCTGTTCTCGGTGGCAAGTTCGTTTCGTGTCCCTGTTGAATCACAAAACCTTAAGAACACTGTGTTTTGAATCAAAAGCAGTTAAACTTGATGCAAACACAAGGTAGGGGGCGCATGTTCCTTGTATTTTTCTTTCAGATTCGTAATTGTTGGTAGAGTCGATTGTATTACTGTGCTAGCTGCCTCTACTCTTTCAGAATGTTTTACTATCTCTTGTAAGTTTTATTTGATTATACGACTTTTAGGTGTTAACTCATCAGTTTGCACAACAGTCATTTCGAAATGTGTTCCCTTCTCCTTGGGACACAGGTGGATAGCTTTTTCTGATCCCAAGGTAAATTTTTTGGCTATGACGTTTGAATCCCGTGAACCTGACTGCTGTCATTCTCTGATTTTATGATGGTACTCGAGAAACCGCCGGGGACTACATACAAACGGTCTCAATCATTAGTGAGGTTATAGGCAGCCATCAATTTCTGGTTCTCTCGTGAACTTGTTGATCTAACAGTAGACATGGAAACTATGAGGTGTAAGCGAGCGTGAACCCCGTATAAAACCACTGGGTGCGACTGCTAAGATGACAAAATTCTCCATAGACTATGGAATAAGATCGCTTCACCGAGATAATCCGTCAGATTCTCAGTAAAACAGTCCATACTTGATAATGATAAGACTCTGCTAGAACCTCTGTGATGGCAATGAAGCGCGAAGCTTACTATGAGAAATATCATTTTGGACCACTCGCTACACGTTTGGCCACGTCTGCTAGTCTTCGCAATATAGTCCAGTAAGTTCGCTTGGCACGTAATACTCGATTCGTTGATCCCAGCACACCCGTATTTGAGACAGGTCGTGAATTATGCTAAAATTCTGGGTTGTGTTTTGTCTTGTTCCGTCTTCCATAGATGTGATCACCGGTGACCATAGGCGAATAGCCGCAATCCGCGCTTCACTTTGCCACGGATTTTCCTATTAAATTGACGGGATAGTCAAAGCCCACTTTCTTTATTTACTTGCTCAGGCGACTGATGGTGGTCCCGCTGCAACGAAGCGTCGGTGCTGCCTGCCGGCCTACTGCTGATGCGTCCGACGTTATCAGATGCTACCACTATGACGCACTTGTCCGTTTTTATGGTGCTTCCGTTTACAAGAAATTTCAATTGTTGTAAGCACCGGTGAGAAGCATGTCCAACATGCCCGGATCATTTATAGGCACTTGATCTTAAATGCCACCCACTGTGGCTCGGAGGCTGTTAAAGACGAACTCTGTAATCAACTATTTTCCCTTATTCAAATGACTAGAGACAGAGACATCCCACTGATTGCCGGTAGTACGAATGCTTAACTGGTTCGTTTATCACAGTCAAGGCCCAGGTGCTTCACACCTTTTATGCTAGCCGACACGTATATAGCGGCACTGAACTCCGTCGTGCCTAGACCTGATGTCACGAAGCTGTGAACAACGAACGTAACATGCCTATTTTGGAGTCCCTAGAAGCAGCGACCACTCAGTGCTCATAGCCAGCATGGATCTACCTTTAACGGACTCCCGTCCGCTGCAAACAGCCCACAACTACTGGAAAACTGTCTTCGACGGTCCAACTCGAGCCGCCAGCCAATTGGAGTGGTCTGTGCTACAAGCTACATCTGTGGGAGATTGTTCGACCTTTATAAAAGGAAGTTACATTACTTGGTTCTCAATTTATATGACTGCACTGTCGGAAAGTTGGACCAGTCAAGTCACATTTGTTTGACTAGGAGTATGGCAAAATGGCTTAGCGGCGGCGCATGTGGGTGGAATTTCCGCTTTCCGGCTTCATGGCGTATAAATGGCAGCGAAATATTCGCAACTGTGCAAAAATAAGCAGGGGCCGATAATTTGAAGAGCAGCTTGCATCGGCTACAGAGGTCGTCCCGAAGTGAATCTTTACTTACGTAGAGCGGCGCCTGAAGCCTGTAGGTCATCTACCAGTACTAGGAGGCTCGGACGGACAGCCCCTAAGCTCCAGCACTGAGCGTGCGTACGCATTGGCGGCGCAGTTTGCTTCCGTATTTGCAACTGACCAGGTGTCTGTACCTAGTTCGATGTGTACCGCGCTTACCGAACTCCACACTCTGGTTTGTAGGGTTGAGGAGGTGCGTCAACTACTCACCAATCTTGACGGCACCAAACTTGTTGGCACTGACGGGCTCCACCCACTGATTACTGATTCTTAGGTCCCTGTCGGCTTTCATATCTGCCGTGCCCGACTTGTTTAACAGATCGCTATCCGAAGGTTCACTAACGAACAAATGGAAATGCTCAGTGGTAAAGCGGATTCCGAAAGACGACGACCCTAGTAAAGTGGAGAGTTACGGACCAATTTGTCTAACATCCATTTTTACCAAAGTTGCCGGGATGATCGTAAATTTGGGTCTACTACAGCTGCTCCAATCAAAAGATGTACTGACGCGCTCATACATTACCTGCTGGTAACGAGGCATGAATGGTTGCAGGCCGTGAACCAGAAGAAGTCCGTCAATGTAGTCGACATCGATTTTAGCAAAGCGTTTGACTAGATAAACCATGTGGTCCTCCTCGATAAGGTGAGAGTCTGTGGGGTTGTTAGATCACTATCCCAGTGTATCCGGGACTTACTTATTGGACAATATTGGAGGGTACAGCTTTACGGTCATCCGACTGATCGGTATTCCTCTACTAGTGGCGTATCTCAAGACACGATGTTGGGGCCAACTCTGTTCTTAATCCACATCAGCGATCTACGTTGGATTCTTCGGTCATCTTGTGCCCTGTTTGCGGGCGACCTGAAGATTTGGACAGTGATCACCCCAAATGACTGCAGCTTACTTCATCAAGACCTCAACCGCCTCTCCATGTAGCCTACAGATATCCGCCTCCCGATCAACCCAACCAAGTTGTGGTTGATGGGTCTTCGGAAGGGTGGTGACAGCTGAACTTACACCATCAACTGCCAGCCGATAGATCCTGTACCCTCTGGGAAGGATCTAGGTGTACTCTCACGCTGCAATTTGTAGTCCGTGGATAACAACAGACTATATTGTAACGGACTGTGTAGGCTTCGGGCACTCGAACGCAGCTTCTGTACTTCGTGCAAAGCAGTCGCCACTCTTCTCTTTCGACATCAGACTAATATTGCAGCACGGCTCGCCCGCCTACTGTCCCCTCACCTGAAGCCTAGGCATAGGAGATTCACGTGCCCATCACATTGCTACCAGGCTCATTTCGAGTTTACGAGGATTACGGTATGATAGTCGGTGCGAAAAGGTAGACCTCAGCACCTTGTCCTATCGTCGATCGCGAAGCCATCTCCTCATAACCTACTACATATTGCAATTCGGTAACTACCGCATGTTAAGGTTCCAGTTTCGCTTGCGAGCTCCATGCAGCACACGCGGCCCGTAGCCTAAAAGTAACGAGCTTGTCTTGTAATCTTGCGGTGCTGGTGCGAGCCTGCGTAGGGGCAGAGCGACCCTCGCAGTATCCTTAGCTCACGTGCAACCGGTGGTGGTTGCGCAACAGCGTAACGTCAATACTGCTTCCCGCCGTACTGCTGATGCCTTCACATGGTTGCGGCGTCGGATATAAAGTGAGTCCCCTCTGTTTCCATCGGGGACTTCCAAATGTTTGCAAGTTTGACTGATCAAGTCGTGGAGACGGTATCTGAGCAGCAGTTCAAAACGTTTTTAGGTCTCCATTTCATCATCTTTTGATTCAGAGAACCATTGCACATTGTTATATATATATATATATATATATATATATATATATATATATATATATATATATATATATATATATATATATATATATAATCACAATCCGATTACAGACAATGTGCCATCGGAACCAAGTCAAAACAACGGGGAAACGAAACCCAATGGCAGAAGACGATTTTTGGGTTTTACACACGCCGTTTTCAGATTTTTTGTATTTTTGTGTTTCATGTTCGATGAACCGTTAACTAATGGATAATGCGGTTGAACAACACTATCTCCACTGACGTCTGTTGCGCGCCATAACCTCCATCGTTTCCAACCACTGGCACTTTTAGTCGCTTAGTCCCCATCCTGGAAGACGGACCGGTTCGACGGATGCTAAGCTTGAGATTACTTTCTTCATGTTCCTTCTCTTCGTCATTGGTTGCCCACCGCGGCACTTCTTCCAGTCGCTGCTTGTGAGTACAAATGACGCTCGACGAGAAGGCGATTGGCTGGCATATGACCGAGCCAACGCATGCGGTGTCAGAGAACAGCGTTTTGGAGGCATGGGCTGTTTGCTCCAAGCACTCGGTCTCGGATTTCTGTGTTACGTGGTGTTGCTATCACACTCGATTAATCTTACGCAGACAACACTTGTCGAAAATCGACAAGCCCTTTTATGTTATCTGAGCGAATAGGCCAGGTCTCATAACCATAAAAGAGGATCGCACGGACAGACGCAGTGTACACCCTGCATTTCAGCTTGAGATTGATGTTGCGAAGAGTCCTTTATGATCGGTTGTGAGATTTCGTCTCCATTACAGCCGCTAACTGGGATGCAACTCCCTAGGTGTGTGAAGCAGGGGACTTGTTCCAGAACGTCACTAGCAATGGTGACGGCAGGCACAGGCATCTGCCAATCCTGAAGTATTATTTCACACTTGCCTGTAGTGTAATACAGGTTATACTTAGACGCCTCTATCGTTGAGCGGTTCAAAGCGTTCTGAACAGCTTGTGGATCATTCACAAGCAAATCGATATCATCATTGTAGTGTATGTCCGCGACTCTATCACCTGGAAGAAACTCAGTACCGCCGTTTTGGACGCCTTCCAATACTCATTAGACGACATCTTCAATGTAAAATTGAAGGTGAACGGTGAAATGGCAACCTTGGCCAATGCCGCTTCTGCTAACAGCAAACGGAGACGGAAGCCTGTTATAATCCCTGACTTTGCCCATTGTAGCGGTAGAGTTCATTCAGGATGGTTACAAACTTGTCGGGCACACCTTTCCTTAGTAGACAGTTCCACAACACAAATCTATCTACGGAGTCAAATGCCGTTTGGCTGTCTAAGAACATTACGATTGTTGGCTGTCGGTGGACGCGACAGAGTTCAAAAAGTTGGCGGAGTGTGAAGATTTGGTCAATGCAGTCTCGGCCCGGGCGAAGTCCATTTGCTCATCTCGGGAAATGCCCTCTAATCTCTGAAAACCTGTGGAGTAGGCTAGACACGAAAGTTTTGGACCTAACAGAGACCAACGAAATTTCGCGGTAATTGGCGCAATCTTCACGGGGCCTTTTTTGTGAATTGGGCCAATGACCGATTCTCCCCATGCAACTGGAACTTTTTCGTCACTCCAAATCTTCGTGAACATTGACAGGTATATTCCCGCCATATTTGAAGAGAGCCGGAGGTAGGCTGTCAGGCCTGAGAGCTTTATGACGTTTCAAAGATTGGATTGCGCTTCGGATCTCTACTTCCGTAGGTGGATCTGTGGAGACAGGCCAAACATCATCCGAGGGAAAAGTAGTCACAGTGGGCTGTACTGGACAGTTAAATTGCATAACGAACTGCTCTGCCCAGCGACACAAGTGCATGTGCAGCTTGATGATTTTCGTGCTGCCTGACTCCTAAATTGTCTGCCTGATAGCGTGTCAGTTGCGTCCAGTGATCCTTATGAGGTAAGATAAACTACGGAAATTTCCAGCCGATGCAGTGACTTCCATCACAGAAGCTCGTTTTGACCACCAGGATTCACGGTCAGATCGAAAGCTTGACTTCAGCTATTGAGAGACAGACCGTCGGAGTTCATTGTGCTCCGCACCAACGAGCACAGCCCATCGACGATCTAGAAGTTCCGTGGATTCTACCGAAACTAGCCTTTGGCTGTAATAATAATAAAATAATATGTCACCTGACGCCGTAACGGCGATCCGCTTCCGCCACCAGTCGCTCGAGGACGCCCGCCCCTACGCGTATGCAAACACATGACCTTCTGATTACAGGCCACGCGTGCAGACCACTCGGACACCGACCGTCGCTTTTGGCTGTGCAGCGGGTATGTCCGCAGCTGGACAAGGCGGCGAACAGCATGGCTTGTTGCAAATTTGACCAGTGTTGATCGACATCCAGAGTAGGGGAGACTGGGAATTTCACGAAGCCTCTGTTGATACTGCGTTTTCACCGTTGGGTTCTCAAACTTGTATTTGTTCTGTCTGGTTTGTTTGGCCTTGGGTGAGCCACGAAAACACTTGCAACCTGCCACACACACCGATGTATGATCGGTTTCAACACACGTTGACCAAGATGATCTGCAATCACGTATGATGCCACGCCACCTGAGACTTACGACTATGTGATACTTGTCGAACATTTTAACTGCTACATACGAACTTGAAGAACGATTGCAGTATCAACAAGTTATTATATTTTAATGGACTTGTACAGGTTCAAAGTTTCTACTTGCATTCATAATATAATATTTGGAAGCCGATTCGTTGTTTATACATGTCGTATCGGTAGTGATGACCGCTTTCTTCGACTGTGCACCAGTCACAGTCTATATATCAACAGTATAATGTTTTTGTACAAGCCCTCTCATCGAATCGCATAGCGGCCACTGCTCAACAAGCGACTCAACAGTTATTTTTGCCTCTGTAAATGGCATCTGTTAGTACATCATTGTCGGTCGATCCACATCAGTTGTCTCCATCCAAGCCATGCTCTCGAGCTTGTCATCCTGACGCTTCTTCTTATAGCCTCAGAAACTGCTCAACTTTAAAGATTCTTGCTTATCAACTGTATTCACAATCCACGAAGCAGGAATACCGACTGAGTTACTGCATCAGCTATCACTGGCGAGCGAGGGGGTTGATCACGATTGCACCATTCGGAGAGACGAATCGGAATTGACTCAGACTAGAGTGACTGAAGCGCAGCTTGCTCGCGGACAACTGCGAGGCTGGGTCATCATAATGTTCATTTGACTCCCGACTATAATGTCTGGATATAGATACACCACCCGGTTTCCTTGACTACACATAGAGTTATAGGCTTTAGATGGCGCGACTTCATTTCTGACCACCTCCCTTTTTGACAACACATCCATTTTGATCATTCTGGCTTGTCGAGCTACCTTGTGATGCCAGCTGCGTGATCCGGGTTTATTCCGTTCTAGGAAATGGTTCAGGGGCCGTGTTTTAGGACTGTTAGACACGAACTAAAGCAGAGCCTGCGCGCTGACAAGGAATCCTGGTGGACCAGTCGGGCTTAAGAAATGGAGGAGGTAGGAGCAGTAGGCAATTATCGTAGGCTCTTCCAACTGATCCACGCCATTGATCCCAGGAAACTAGGTGTGCGTGAGACAGCGATGGTGCCATAGTTCACGATACGGAGTGTCGGCTGGCTCGTTGGACGGATCATTTTCGAGAACAGTTCAGTTGCTCACTTGTTCCTGGGTCACCACTCAGATGGTTCAGGATGAGCTATGGATGGTTAGTTTAGAAACCCCATCGGAGGCTGAGGTCCGAAACCCGATCATAACACCTAGTCGTTTTCGAGGATCTGGCGCGGACTCACTCGCACCCGCACTATACAACAATGGAGGTAAAGTCCTTGCAACATATTGACGTTCATATTCGAACATATCTGGAAGGAAGGGGTCATTCCACCTAACTGGGGTGAATCAGTTATAATGGAAATAGACAAGAAGGGCAGTTTTACCAGCTACGTTAACCCTTGGTGTATCAACCTAACGCCTGTGACGATAAAGTTACTAATGTCAATTCCCATCTATCGCCTCACTGCGGAATGGGGATCTCAGAGTAGGGAAGAGCTTACAGGTTTCCGCACGGGACTTGGCTGTCGCTCTGCGGCGGGTACAAGAGAAGTGCACATGTCTCGCAGACCGACATTAACTATGATCCTGGGCGTCAAGAATGCCTTCAACTCCGTTGATTGATTTATTGCAGCAGAACCATCAGCCGCCTGATAACCTCCTGACACTTGATAGCGAGGGACTGTGGGTAGTTGATCAATTCACCTACCTTGGCAGCTGCATCAGCAACCATTGGCGCAGGACGACTGAAGTCATTTTACCCATTGCAAATATTAGAACTGCCTCTGAATCTGCGACATATGTGGCATTAGAAATGGGTATCCCCTGGTCTAATAGGGCATATTTACATGAACAGAGTGAGAGTCATCCTACTCTATGAGATTGGGACTTGACCCCTCCGATCTGAAGATCTGGGGCGCCTTTAAGTCTTTGATCATGCATGCCTGCGAAGCATTGCTGGTGTCGGATAACCTCATTGTTTTCGCAACGATAATGTGGGTGGGCGAGTGCTATGAAATGATAACCAGGCTAGTTTCTTGGAACCACAGATAGCACTAAATTGCTTTGGCCTGGGCACGTGCTACGTATGCCTGCTCATCGCTTACTGTAGAGAGCTTTGTCTTGTTTGCCAGATGCAGGTTGGCAGAATACTCGAGATGGACAAAATTTACTAATGGGAAGTGGAGTCACTGAATACACAACTGGGTGCCGTTTGTCCGTATCAGCTTTCAGACTGGAGTCCATGTGGCTTGTTTTGTGCTTGGATCAAGATGTTATAGAATATACATCACAGTTGACACCATCGGTGCCTTTACTGTCGTCTCCTAGTCGTAGGACTTGTTTAAATTGTGTTTGGTTCTGGGTTATCTGCGTGGTGATGGATGATTATGATGCGGGCAGTGAAAGCCGCAAGAAAGCTGTCTCGCCGCTGCTGTCTTATCTTTGCACGATAGCCAGCTGTTTGTGACGGTATGTTGTCTACACAAAGTGTAGACGTCTTGACCTTGCATGCTTGTCTAGGACATTTGGGTTTTACGCTCGGTCTCCGTTCTGTACCTTATCATTCTTTGATCCGTAGGTCATTTTGGTTGTACAGCAACGAAGCATCAGTTCAGATGTTTATTGTGATGGTGATGATGCTAAACTTAACTCGAAGATTGTTTATTTCGTTTCCAGCCTATCTTCCATCATCTCTCGCGATGTGGAGATGCTAGCTCAGACGAATCGGAACCACTGACCTCAACCATGCTGAACATGAACAAGGCACGTATGTATTGTGAAATTTTTCCCTCGTTACGATCATTCTTATCGTCAAAGTTATAAACATCACTTGTGATTCCCTTGATACTTGTGATCTCTAAAGTTGCACATAATATTTAACAATCAACCTAGCTGCTTTACAGCTTACCCTATGTATAGACGAGGTTCACAGTATTGTCGAGTGTACTAAACAACTCCATTGGATCTTTGGCATATCCACTATTCCGTTTCCTCTTGTTATCTTGTTTTGGGAGTTGCATTCCTGACTTCTCACATTAGTTGGATTCCAGCGGGAGAGGTGTTAATTCATTAAAGTGTTACCCACCTGAAAGCAGTGCACTCCGCGACGTGTTTTGATATTATTTAATCTCATCAGATAGAGATAGCAGGCCTCGAACCCGGGACTATTGGGATGTTATTTGAGACCTCTATCCCCTAACCCTTGAGTCACGACTGGCTACGCTTGGCGCAACAGTGGATAACTAATTGGACGATCATTTTGAACTACTCGTTGGGTGATTGGATTCCGACGCGCAATCTCAATGCAGACCGTGATTCCCATTGAACTGAACCTTAACTAATTCTATCATTAGAACTGTAACCGATAAAGCAGAAGGGTGTTGCACACCAACACATTGCGATTGCACGTCGTAATGCAGTCACACAGCGAGCACTTCAATATGACCCTCTAATCAGTCATTTGATCTTCGTTTGTGACAGCATTTTTTCTTTCGGACGACTTCGTCGCATTACCGGTAACTGCGCTTCCAGTGGAAGTAGCATTTTTGCGGTGGGTAACAAAGTTCTCATTCTGCGGTTATATAAATCCTGGGTCGAACTCACTCTGTTTTCCGAAGATGGAGTGTTCCTTCGTTCCGTAAGCATGATTTGCGGGTCCCCAGTTTGCTCTTTAGTTTTAGTTAATGCTTTCTTCAAGGCGAAATGACATCGTGGCTCGTCCACTATGGCCTGAGCATTCGTTGTTGTCAGGGCATCAGTCTTAAATTTACTTGCTGAATTAATCTTCTTAACAAGGAACTTTTTACATCATACATAAATAGGTCTGCAGCCACACTGCAGCGTCTATTCTGAGGCACTATCGGACCTTTGGTATGACCGATGTCATCTGCACGACAATCTGAATAGTTTGACACATAATCCCGTGTCTGATGGATCATACCGGGTCAAAACATCCTTTTCTTAGCTTGTGCAACACAATTGTTAATCCCCACACATGCGCTATAAAATATTTCCAGCATGGTGCGTTGCATTGCTTTGGGTTCAGCACTCCGGTACCATCCATCTTCTGAAACAGTTCCGTTACGAACATAGAGAACGGACATCCATTCTTCGGGCGTGCTCTTCTTATCTTCCGGACATCCTTTATTTGTTCTGCACTTACGTGTTGCATTTTCCTCCGTGCAATGCCACAGGTGTTGTAAATGTTCCTAACTGACGGCTAGTCGCTTTGTGAACAATAACCAAGCTTTCTACATCGGCCTTGCCGATAGGTCGTTGAACTCCACACTAACGTAACGTGTGCCTGAGTGAGTGCAACGTGAAATCACCCAGTCTTCCCCTTCGTCTACCACCACAGGTTCACGAAGGCACTTACCTCATCCATAGGTAGACACTTATTGGCTACTTGTCATCCATTCGATTTTGCCAATGGCCACAATCTTTTCAAGAAGTGCTAACGCCCTCTTCTTTCGTTTTGCCGAGGATATTGCGATCAACTGGATCAAACAGGCACTCGGTGTACAATAATAGCCTTTCGTAAGCCTATACCTCCCATGAACGTCTGGCGGCACATCTGTTCCTCATCCGGCTATATACATCTGGTTGGCGGCACCTGATTCCGGATTTGCCTGTCACTATGGCCTCCATAGGACAGCCACAGGACGCCTGCGCCTACAGAGGGACCATGGGTGGCTTGCGCTGCACCACCCACAGCTCCATCCACACACCCCATAACCAGTGTAAACCCGAAGGAATAGGATAGGGAGGCATGTGGATGGGAGCTACGTTTCATCAACGGAGCCGGTCCACGCCCCTTCAGCAAGTAGACTAGAAGCATACATACCTAATTGGGGAATCATGCGTACCAGACTTACACAAAGCAGTGGCTGGGCCGTACCCGTTCCGCGCTGGATGCATGGAATCACTCATTGGTCTAGCACAAGGCCTAGCCACAAGGACCGTTCACCCCCACTCCAGCAACGAATAACTGTCTACTGGAGCCAGGATAGACGAAGTGGAGAGTGTTACACAGGTAGGCACCTTCTCACCACTCACATCAAGCGCAACCACCTTCGGAATCTCACTCAACAGCCAGCACCTGAAGTGCAAGAATTTCAACACTCAGGCACACGTACAAACCATATGCAGCGGCGATGCGGCACACGCACCACATTGACCACGTTATTTACCTGGTTAGTTGAATCGGAAGCAGCGATCTTACCAAGCGCCGCGCTGATGATGACTACACATTTAGCATACTCCTCTTCTCTTAGATGTTGGCCCAACGTGGCGACGCTGGTGACTTACCAAACCCGATTCGCTGAGGCACTCACGACCGCATGTCATACAGCACAATGCCCTCGACGTCGATTAGCTATCTAAAATCGTCACCTGTTACTTTCTCAACCAATGTTTCTTTTCCGCATGCAGCAGTGATTCCTCTTACACCTGTGCAACCGCCCACTTGATATGTTCGCCATTGGCACCGATAAACCGCCATCGTTTCCTAACACCTGAATTAAACATTAGTTCGTGATAAACTCACTTTGAACATGTCCTGGTAACGTGAATTCGGTTTTCCTATGTGCCACTTACCAGCACGCAGTTGGCTATAAATCAACTGTTACGGTTTCCGGACCGAATCTATGCGGCGGATATGCCTGAGCCACCTTAGGTGTCTCAGAAGATGTATGCAGTCCATCGCCCCCTTCCCACTGGGGCACAGCTGTCCTGTGTCTGCAACTCTATTGCACCAATCGATGCGCAGAATCCGGCGCAGACACTATTGATTACACCGCTGCAGATATCTGACGTTCCTCCGGTACCTTGTCCACGTTTCGCTACCGTGTAGGAAAACGGATAGAACCATGTATACCAGAAGTTTCGTTCCAACACTACGCTGGTGATTGCTCCACACACGTTTCTCCATTTTGCCAAACGAAGCGGCCGCGTTCGATACGCGCATGCGCAGCTCGCTCATCAACTGGAGGGCGGTAAACAGTACGCTCCAAAGGTAGCAGAATCTCGAGGTGCTTTTCAACACCACGGCACCAATGTTGATTTACAGCAGGCACACGGCTTCCACTTCTGGAGTAGGCTGAAACAGTCACGTTTGTTTTTATGGTGATTCCGTATTTGGCCGCTGTCGAAGCGAGGATTGAAACCTATCCGCACTGTGTGCAAACCAACACAGTCGTCGGCAAACAACAACCTGCGGATTCTTGTCTCTCACACAAATTTACACAATACCAGCTACAGTGCTTCACGGTTCACCATATCTAATGCCTTGGTGAAATTTACATATCGCGAGTACAATGTCTGATGTTGCTCTCTGCATTTCTTCTGCAGTTGCCGAACTGGGAACACCATATCTATGGTTCTGCGTCCCGAACGGAACCCGCATTGCTCTTCCGCCACGTTCGGTTCAACGGTCTGAGTGACGAGGCTGTTGAGCAGGATCCGTGCGATCACTTTAGCAGCACAGCTCAGCAAGTTGATGCCATGATAGCTCGTGCAACCTAGCTTGTTTCCTTTGCCGTTGTACTGTGGCAGCACAAGGGCATCCTTCAGCTCAGCCAACACTTCCCTATCAATCCACACGCATTACACTGTGTGGTGCAGCGCATTTACCAACACGGTTCCGCCTTGTTTCAACACTTCAGGCGGGATATCATCTTTACCGGCGCATTTGCTGTTTCGCAGCTGAGCTAGTGCTCTTTGCGTCTCTTCCACTATCGGTGTGTCGGCAAGGTGTGTATTCATCTCTTGTTATTGCAGCCCATGCAACGCAGTTCGGTCAACAATTAAACGGTTGTTCAATAGACAGTCAGTTTGTTTGCGCCAGATCTGCATTCTTTCTGCAACCTGTGTTTATGCATTCCTTCATTCGTTCATTATGCACCTTAGCTGCAGGTGGAAGACACCTCAGCTATTGAACTGCAATACAAAAAGACAAGCAATAATCAGCAATGGCACATCGGCTGAGTCCACAGTAACGGTTGGATATCGTTCCGGAGAGTTAACAACCAGCTATCGTGCCGCAAAGCAGAGTAATATTATGCCTAATGAATGAGATCGTAATTGGAGGGGGAGGCTAAGCAGTATCGGATGGACAAAAAAACTCACAACACAAACACCATTAGGGCCGGCTCTTCGCCATATCAGTAAGTGTATCCAACCAAACGTGCTCATCGTCTTTAGGACCCCAGCCAGATTGTCGGGATGCACCAGCCGACGCCGTTCAAAGTGAGGGTTTTCATTTCTCTCGATCAAGTCATCGCCTAGCCTCCCCTCCTCTTCTTCTAACTGCACCCACAACGCACAAATAATGCACGTCGCGGAAGTCGGTGTGCTAGCATGCACAACACGTGGCCAGGCCATCGGAGCATGGTGTGTGATATAGTGGTGCTGAGCCGTTCACTAGCTCTTCCTGCACCAAATATGCGACACCGATCACATTCATCGCTCACGCGGTGCTCCCACCAGACATGAGCTAAGCTGCGAAGGCAGCGATGATCGAACGTGACCAGCCCCTTTATGTCTCGGCCTTATGGGCAAGGTTTCACAACCTCATGGGAAGGTTGAATGGACGGCTGCATTATAAACTGCGCTTCAGGGCGAGAGCAATGTCGCGTCTGCGCCGCAGGTGGCGGAGATTTGCAAATGCACCTCGAGCTTTTGCTATGCGGTTTGTAATCTCATCTTTGATCTCACTGGCGCTAATATAGCTGCCCAGGTACTTGAATTCCTGAACGACTTCTATCTGATCACCACCAAGGGTCAGCGCAGGGGTGGATTTTTGCCAATGTTTGTGAAAAACTTTGCATTTTGATGGAGCAAAGCATAGTCCAAAACGATAGACAGCCAATGCTAATCGGTCCAGTGCAGCCTGGCACGTTTAGGCGCCGTCATGTATGAGGGCAATGTCGCCGTTGAACGTGACCACTCCGTGGGTTTCTCCGAGTACCACTCGCACCCACTGCAAACTGTATGTTCGTGATCGTCGGCCTTGAGTGGCGCACAGTGAGACCAGTCGATCACCGTTCACATTGGGTTGCTCCAATACCATTCGGACCGATTGCTTCTGTCCACACCGCAGCATCACGCCCAACGCGCGTGTTGAAATCACCCAGTAAGAACAGTCGATCGCTCCTCGGCAGAGACCGTATCACGGGGGATAACTGATCCTTCGTGTCTTCCAGATAACATATGGGGGGGGGCGTACTTGCTAATAAAAGTAACAAAATTACCTCTTCCTAGTCGAATTTGCAGGCATCAGCTGTGTGTTGATGCATGTGGGCTCCGCCACCAGCTATCCGTTCAGGCGGTCAGCTATTACTGATCGGGTCCCATGTTCCCGTGGTACTGTGATGACGTTTCCCACCCAGTAGAACCTGTATCCGGCACCAGTCTCAAGCATCTTACCTTAGTCAACAAGCCGAGTATCATTGATTGCGGCAAAGTTGATCTCGGAACGCGCCGATCCCATCGCGACTAGTACAGTGCGTCGCTCGGGTTGCTCACTCGACTTCCGGTCGAGTAGTGTGCGCAAATTTTTGAATCTGGAGTTGAGCTCAACGTTAGCACATTATATATATATATATATATAGGTTGGCGGCATCCGGTTTCGGATTTGCCTGTCACTGTGGCAAGCCACAGGACGCCTGCGCCTACAGAGGGACCATGGATGGCTTGCGCTGCACCACCCACAGCTCCAACCACATACCCCATATCCAGTGTAAACCCGAAGGAATAAGACCGGGAGGCATGCGGATGGGAACCACGTTTCATCAACGGAGCCGGCCCACACTCCTTCACAGGCAAACACAAGCACGCTGTATTTGGGGAATCAAGCGCACACAAGGCGGTGGCTGGACCGTAGTCCGCTCCACACTGAGTGCATGGAACCGCTCTTTGAGCCTAGCACGGCCACAAGAACCGTGCACCCCGTCCCCTCCAGCAACGACCAACTGTCTCCTGGAGCCAGTATGAACGATGTAGTGGGTAATAGACAGGTAGGCACCTTGTCAACATACACATCAAGCGCAACCATACCAGGGATATCAAACAACAGCCATTCACTTTAAACGACAAGCTGAAATTAAATAAATCCAATAATGCATACAGATACGGTGGCATAACTCTTCGCTAAATTACCATATGAAGTAATGTGGTTAGCAACAAATCCGTGATAAGTAAGAAATGTCCACAAGTTACTTAAAATGCTACAAACGCAACAAAATTACCGAAGATAAGCGCAATTAGTGTAAGCAACGTGGCCAGTTAATAGAACATTATTCAGGGAGGCAGAACAAACCAAATAAAGTGGAATGAAATTTCTCCAGCTTAAAAAGACCTAGTTTAAGTGCAAGTTGTTTTAGCCCAACTGCGGTGAAAAAGCATCAAGAATGCAACATCAGCCTCAGCATGGGGCATATTATATACGTATTATATATATATATATATACATACATACATACATACATATATATATATATATATATATATATATATATATATGGCTGGCGGCATCCCGTTTCGGATTCGCCTGTCACTGTGGCCAGACACAGGACGCCTGCGCCTACAGAGGGACCATGGATGGCTTGCGCTGCACCACCCACAGCTCCACCCACACACCCATATCCAGTGTAAACCCGAAGGAATAAGACCGGGAGGCATGCGGATGGGAACCACGTTTCATCAACGGAGCCTGCCCACACTCCTTCACAGGCAAACACAGGCACACTGTATTTGGGAATCAAGCGCACACAAGGCGGTGGCTGGACCGTAGTCCGCTCCACACTGAGTGTATGGAACCAATCTTTGATCCGAAAACGGCCCCAAGGACTGTGCACCCCGTCCCCGTTAGCAATGACAAGCTGTCTCCTGGCGCCAGTATGGACGAGGAAGCGGATGATAGACAGGTATGCTCTCGTCAACATGCACATCAAGCGCAGCCA
>OX104064.1:159260532-159354956 GCA_944474145.2 Dicrocoelium dendriticum | reverse complement strand
TACAGCGCCTTTCGAAGGCGTCAGAGGACCTACGACGTATGTATGTATGTATGTAATCTCAACAGTCTAGTAAATAGACATAGAGCCAAGAAAACCATGGAAATCAGTGTATAAGAGACAGTCATTGCGTCATAATCGTCATGGCATGCTAGCTGAAGGTGGGCAACACACTTCAGCTAATATGCCGCAAGAAAATGGAATATTTTGACAAAAATACAGAACAAAACATTTTTAGTTTGTTTTTCACACGCCGATTTTTCTCTTTTTTTGTCATTTTCAATTTTTGTAGAATTAAACATGTGAATCAACACAACACTGTACACAATTCTTCCATTGATTCCGGTTGCGGGCCATGTCTTCAAGTGTCCTAAGCCATTGGCACTCGCCATCTTTGGGTCCCCATCCTGGAAGACGTACGGGTCCAACAGCGGCTAGACACGACGTCAGCGATTTCATGTGCTGCCGCCAAGTGGAAGGCTGACCACCACGCGGTCGCTTCCAGCCAGGTCCTTGACGAGCGAATAGAGCGCGACGCGGTAGACGCTCAGGTGCCATGCGTAGGACATGACCGAGCCATCTTAACTGGCGCAACAAAACCAGTTTGTTGAAGGAAATACTTGCATTCCCCAAGACGCGACGTCGAACGTCATTACTGGTAACTCGATGTTGCCACCGAACACGAGCGATCCTCCTTAAGCAACCGTTATCGAACGCAGAAAGACGACGCATGTCTTCCACGCGAATCGGCCAGGACTCGCTCCCGTACAACAATACTGAGCGAACGGACGCGCTGTAAACTCGGCTCTTTAGTGAGAATGAGACGTCGCGACGACGCCACAAGTGCCTCAGATTGACAAATGCTGATCGAGCTTTAGCGATACGAAGCGAAACTTCTTTGTTGATTGTGCCGTCAGCGGAAACACAGCTCCCAAGGTAGACGAAACTATCTACCTGTTCAAGTTGCGCACCTCGGAGAGTGAGCACGGGTGCAGGTGAAAGCCAATTCTTGAGCAGTACTTTACACTTCGATGGGGCGAAGCTCATGCCATACTTAGATGCTTCAACCGCCAAACGATCCAGAATGAGTTGCATACCCTGAGGATCGTCACCAAGTAAGGCGATATCATCAGCATAATCTAAGTCGGTCGCGCGCTCACCCGGTAGAAGCTCTAGGCCAAAATGTTGGAAACCTTCTAGGGCATTCGACAGAACGTCTTCCATTGCGAAGTTGAAGAGGAATGGGGACATAGGGCAGCCCTGTCGCACACCGCTATTGACAGTGAATTGCGAGGAAAGCTTGCCATAGACCCTCACTCTGCCGGATGTGTGAAGGTAAAGTGCTCGTAAGATGGCGATATATTTCTCTGGCACCCCGTTCTTTAGTAAGCAACGCCATAAAGCAGGTCGATCAACGGAGTCAAAAGCGGCACGTATGTCTAGGAATGCAACGATAGTGGGCCTGTGATAAATGTGGCGATGTTCAAGGAGGTCGCAGCGTACGTAGTGAAAACGTGCATCTGGAGTGAGAAATGTTTCTACTGAGCTTTTCGTGTGCTTATGAACTTTTGCGCGTTGACACTGAAGACAAGCAGCTGCCCAAGTACGAACCTCACGATTGAGATTGCGTCGGATGAACCGTGTGGTTACGAGTTTAACCGATGCACGACGGCCTGGATGAGACAAGCCGTGCAACGTGTCGAACACGGTCTGCCAAAACTCGCGTGGAACGACTAGGCGCGGCGTGCCCAGAGATAAATCGCATAATTCCGTCGGATAATGTCAGCGGAACGGGTCGCATGTCCAATGAGGGAGACCTGCGTAGTAGCCCAACCTCAGGATTATTGAGTTGCGCTGTGGCCATGGCTACCAAGTCGATAGCAGTGCCGGTGTCAGCGGAGATCTCTTGAATGCGGGAAAGTGCATCGGCGACGGCGTTGTGTCCACCTGAGACATGTCGTATATCGGTCGTAAACTGAGCGATGTAGTCTAGGTGGCATGATTCTCTAGGAGAGTATCGGACAGTAGTCGAGCCGAGCAGGTAAGTTGGGGTTTGTGGTCGGTGAAGACGGTAAAGGAGCGGCTTTCTAAAACGTCGAAAGTGACGTATCGTTAGGTATATGGCTAGTAGTTCTCTACCGAACATGCTGTAGTGAGACTCGGTAGGTTGTAGAAAAAGAAGAAAAGCGCTAAGGGCTGCAATGTGTCGGTTATACGTTGCTGCAAAACAGCGCCGACTGCCGCGCCTGAGGCGTCCGTACTGAGGGACAGTGTGGCGGCCGGATCGTGATGCGCTATAGAAGCTATGTTGGCGATAGCCTCTTTCAGCGACTTAAAAGCAGCACGTGCTGCAACAGGAAATTCGAATTTCCTGAGTTTCCCTCGGAGAAGCTCCGTGAGAGGTTGCATCATCGACGCGCAGTTTGGTATGAACCGTCGGTAAAAATTGACAAGTCCACCAAAAGCTCTAAGCTGTTTGAAAGAACGAGGCTGATGGCAGTCGATGATGGCCTGAATATTATACTGCAGTGGCACGACGCTTGCAGAGGAGATACGTAGCCGAGGAAGTCGACTGAGTCGACACGAAACGAACACATTTCTGCGTTGATCGTCACCTCGTGTTGAGATAAACGATCAAAAAGTGTTCGAACGTGGTGCATGTGCTCTTCTCGTGAAGAACTCGCAATTAAAATGTCGTGGAGAATAGCGTAAGAGAAGTCTAAGCTGCGACATACTTGGCCAATGAAGCGCTGAAAAGTTTGCGCGGCATTCTTTAGACCAAATGGCTTGCGTAGGAATTCGAACAAACCAAATGGAGTTGTCACGACAGTTTTAGTTATGTCCGCTTCGGCTACTGGAATCTGGCTGTATGCACGTACCAAGTCGATTTTGCTGAAGATATTTCTACTCGCGAGACTGGCAGTGACATCCACGGTGTGTAAGATCAGGTAGCGATCAGGCGTCGTAACCGTATTCAAGGTTCGGTAACCGTCGCAATGAGGCCAGTCACCCATGACCTTCTTCGGAACCATGTGGAGAGGCGACGCCCATGCACTGTTGGACGGTCTGACGATACCGAGCTGAAGCATGTGGTCGAATTCATCTCGTGATGCACGTAGTTTGTCTGGAGCAAAAAGTCTTGGTGGTGCGCTAACCGCGTGACCGCGCTTACCGCGGTCACGCGTGACAATGTGGTGAGCGACCTCTGTCGTGACTTGCGAAAGCTCTGCAGCTGTTCGTACCAGTCTGGGGTATTCAGACGTTTACATAATCTGAAGGTACATCGGCGATGCGAAAAACGGGACTGATTATCGGGGCATCCGTAAGAACGCCTTCAACCCATAGTTTAGTACGGTAGTGTAAAAGTCTGTGGCGACCAGCATCAACAATCAACCCAAAATGTCGGAGGAAGTCGATACCGATAATTGCGAAGGGTACAGACGCAACCATGAAGACACACTGAAAATCTCGGCGAAGATGAGGTCCAGGTTCATCATGCGCTGACCGAATGAAGCTATCGGAGAACCGTTGGCCGCACGCAGATTGTACATAGGCTCTGAATGTTTGTCGTTCGCGTTCGCTGGTATGACGCTGACTTCCGCTCCCGTTTCAGTTAGGAACATGATAGAAGAACGCCGATCCTTAACCTAAAACAAGCGATTTGTTTGCTTATTGACGGATACGTTGGTCGTGCTAGTATGCGGGCTATTCGCTTTCCCTGAAGCGGCTAAGTTGTGTCTGATGCAGGGAGCACGACAACGTCTAGCTCTTTCACCTTATTGGCGGTGATACCAACATACTTCTTCGACGGGTTTGGTATTACCTGACTAAGAATGTGCAGGGAAATTGTTGCGCTTTCGTGTCGAGCGAGATGTACTCGATGCGGGAACAGACGAGCCGCAATAAAAGGTAGTCAAAACGTGGTCAGCATCTGATCGTGATACATGCTGCTTCGAAGTCTTCGTTGCTGCTATCCTGCGGCGAAGTAGCGCAATTTCTTCGTCTTTAGGGTCAGATCGGCCTGACGACTTGGAGCAAATATGAAACTCGGTTTTCATCAGTGAGAATACGTCACCGGAGCTACTAGTTGTCTGCTGCCTTGGTAGCTAGTTCTTTCACGGGCGTATCCAGAAACATGGACAGCATTACCGGTAATGGCTCTGGGAGACGCGCAAACCACAGCTCCTTTATCCCTTCTTCGCTCAAGAATAAGGGACCAGCGATGCGCTGAATTTAGCGGGGCAACACCGAAGGCTTGCGATCTTCCAGCATGAGACCATTGACCTGTTCAAATCGAGTTCGTGCGCTGAGCTGGAACTCTTTCAGAATCACTTGCTTCAACGTTTCATACTTTGCCTTAATCGATGTGGAGAGTAGAAGGTCCTCAACCAACGTCACAACCGAGGAAGGAAGGCGTGGGACGAGCTGATTGTACCTCGGACAGTCTGTCGTAATGCTCTTATTTTCCAGTTCGATCTCGAATATCGCAAACCAAACCTCTGGGCTGTGTTCCATGAAACTTAAAACAAAGTGAGCATGTTTACGCTGGGAAAGGACCCAGATGCCACTTTCGAAACGTGAATCGAAAAGGTCAAGGATGAACAAAAACATGATGAAACTACTAAAATTACGCAAGAAACAAATGAATACACGTATATAAGCGAGAAAAAGGAACGAACTCACCAAAAATATAAACGAGGAAAAAGTTTAAATCTGCGCGTGCGAATCGGGGCCATTAATTTGTAGGACTAGTAAATACTAGTCCGAGACGGTGCGCAAAATTAAGCGCGGATATCAGAAGGCAATTGGAGTCAGACACAGCGGACTGTATTTGATGGGCTACAAGAAGACGCGGACGGATGAAGAGAGACAAGAGCAAACACGTGAGCGCGGGAACTTACAAGACGGTCAAATGTCGAGCCGGATGTAGATCAACATGGGCGTAATGTAAGAGAGATTAAAACAAGAAAGAATAGTGTACAATTGATCACCAGCGAAATTGTACACAAAAGATAATAGTTATCTTTTGGAGCGCTACAATTATCATCATCGTCATCATACACGTTAGCTAGAGGTGGGGAACACCTCAGCTACTGTGCCGCATACAACATACATTATGAATCCGTAAAAGTACAGTTAAACCGATGGGATCCATCATTGTCTCGGAGACGGCCCAGGTTCATTTCCTGTGTGCGTCGCTAGTTGAAGTTCGGAGCAACATGCGTACCAAGCGTTTATGAGGCGGTGGGTATGCAGCATCCGGTTCACGCTGTAAGCTCTCTTGTAGTCCAGAACAGTCACGATGGCTCAATGTGTTGCTATATACATATATATATATATGTGTATGTATATATATATATAGGTTAAGTTTTTAGGCATCACTCTCAGTTGAGGTTTTGTTTGCAACTAACTGCGTCCCTCATGTAAGCTCAGCTCATTTCCCAAATAGCTATACATTGTGGCAATTAGTCAGTAAGGATTTACTTTCAGTGAGGGTCCTAATTTTATTTATTTACTTTCTCTGTTCATGGTAAACGACGGCTGGGTGTCACTACATGGAACACAATCTAAACCAGGAAGACGACATGGATTCACAATCCCAGACCATTTCCAAACAGTTGAGCAATAGGTTCGAACCTTTTGCAAACCATTTCAAACTCTTCAACCGTAACAACCAAATGCGGTCGTGAATCCCATTTCTAAAGACGCAAACGAGTTTGGCTCACGGCCAGGTCATAAGCAGTGGACTCTATTCCTAATGTATAAAGTCGAACATTTAGAAAGATTAAGTGGCAGTTTCCACAAAACGGATCAGTCCCAGAACCTGTCAAGTGTAGGCAACAAAAAGTGCAGTATACGCGCACAAAGAGTAAGGTGAACGTAAACGTCGTCGCCACAATTCAAAAGGCTAATGAATGTATTTTGAACAGGTTAGCTTGGCACCGGTTAATCAACGGTTAGACAGGGACCCAAACTCCTGATTGCGACCTGTGTAATGAGTGGGCGCATATTCCATAGAGTAGGAGTGATACGTGCTTGCGTGAATACTGAAAGTAGAGAGCGAGAAGATATAAATCTGTGTTGCCCCATCGTAGTTAGATTGGGCACCTGCGCGAAATCACGTCGCTGATCCTGCACGGTAGCAGCATATTTGTAGCTGCATTACATTTTATCCGGGAGCGATACGTTCCCTATAACTGTAGTCTGCAAAGTGGGCGTCAAGGAATCTATTAAATTCCGACACCGATTTCGCCTCGACTAGCGTCCCCGGCAATTTGTTTCACTATCTCACCACTCGACGCTCGAAGCATAGAGGTGAGCGATGTGCTTTAACTCCGGTATCACTAGTTTGTGCTGCTTGGTGAGCGAATGTGTAGTAGCGGCTTCAACATAGGGAAGTGGCCCAGGTGCAGTACCCAGTGCATTATAATTAAATCAACTAGAAGCCGACAACCTGACAGGGTTTAAAGCCCTAGTCTCCATCGGTCCTCGTACGACACCTCGTAAACTGGGGATGAGCCGGGCGGCTACACGCTGGACCCGTTCGAGTCTCTGCACCTCACCTATTGTGATCGGACAATAGGCGGGTAAGCCGTACTCAAGCACCGGTCTTATCATGGAAGAGAAAAGACGGATTGCAATCTTTACAGAATAAGTCCAGAAGCTACGTCTAAGTGCCCAAAACAGGCGTAGTCCGTTTGCGTACAGTCTGTTCGTGACGTCGACAGACTTCAGATAACAGCGTGAGAGAACGCCTAGATCCTTTATGGAACTGGTGGAATGCAGCAGGTGGTCAGCCAGGGTGTACGCACGCCCATTACCACCCGTCCCCAGGCTAATAAACGAGGAGTTGGCCGGGTTGATCGGTAGGTCAACTTGTGCAGACCACCGGGATAGGCGGTCTAGGTCTTGTTGAAGGAGGCTACAGTCGCCGGGAGAATCAATAACCCACCGAATCTGTAGGTCATCTGCATATAATGCATTGGGTGCCCGAAGAAAGTGAGGCACTTCGTTGATGTGGATGAGGAACAAAATAGGCCCAACTACTAAAGAAAGATTTCACATGAAAACGGCCAGGGTCCAAATCTGCGGACGCGGTGTGGCTGCGCTTGATGTGAAGGTAGACAAGGTGTCGACCTGTCTAACACCCTCCACCTCGATTAATGGTTCCAGGAGACTGTAAATCTTTGCAGGCGGCATGGGGTGCACGGTCCTTCTGACCGTTTCAGGCTCAAAAAGTGCACGATAGCTAGCTGTTTGTGACGGTATGTTGTTGACAAGATGTAAGCTCCCTGATCCTGAACATTTGATTGGCGCATTAAAGTTCTCTGGTAAGTCCACCTTCTCTCCCTATTATTATTCTTCGTTCCATAGTTCGTTATATTTGTGCGACAGCAAAGCATTACCTCAAATGGCTGATGTACTATTGTTGATGATGATGTTGGTGTTGATGTAGAGAGGACTATGGCCCAGCAACCGCCTTGTGTACGCCTGGTACGCATGATTTCCAAATTAGATAGAAATGTTGCTGCTGTGCATGCTGAAAGGGGGTAGGCAGGGTGAGTGTGGCTCCCATCCACATGCTTCCGGTCTTATTCCTTCGGATTTAAATTGGATATAGGGTGTGTGGATGGGGCTGTGGGTGGTGCAGCGCAAGTCATCTATGGTCCCACTGCAGGCCGCAGTGACAGACAAATCCGGAACCGGATGCCGCCAACCATATTCTTAGGTACAGACATTACACTATCAAAGTCATGCAGGAGTAGGAAAACATCATGGGAACAGGGAGATAATGCAACCACTACTGCACAACTTCTTACACAGGGTAGTTGTATTTTTGGATTGTTTATTTCATTATACCTTCAAGTTAAACGCTGACGTCAGTGCTGAGACAGAACTTCTAAGGTCTGCAACCAGTGACACACCGAATCACTGGGACCCCAACGATGGAGTCGATAACAACCAAGCGAGACCAACCATCTGTCCGCTATTTCATGCCGTTCCTACAAGTCTTAGACTGTCCACCGCGTTTCTTCCAGACCTGTAGAGCAGGCGCAAACGATGCGCGACGCGAAAGCAGCAGAACGGGTATGCACAATCGATCACGAGTTACCACAATTGACGCAGCAACACGAGCTCTGCAAGCGAGTGTCTGCCTCCAACCAAGACACGTTGTCTAACTTCCACATTGGTCACATGGTGCAGCCACCACACACGGCAATAGACCGTAAACAACAGTGCTCGAAGATAGACAGCCGGCGCAGGTTGGCAGTTCGAGCAGGCCGTGTTTCGCAAGCATAAAACAGTACTGCGCGCACAGTTGCACAATAAACCAGTCTTTTGATGAAAAGACGTATATCATGGCGGCTCCACAAGTGCATCCGCTTGGAGAAAGTGAGACGACCTATTGAGACACGCGTCGAAATCTCATCTCCAACAGCCCCACCAACAGTGCTCCAACGTTTCAAGTAGACAAAACTATCCACGACCTTTAGTGTCTTATCGTCAAAAGTGAGTGTAGTTACAAGCATATGCTAGTCTTGAAAGAGAGATTTCACTTGGATGGGTAAAGGCGCGTGTCATACTTCAACGCTTCAATCGCCTAACGAGTAAGTGCAAGGTGGACGGCCTGTGGACCGTCATACATCAAGACGATATCATCAGCTTCATCAACTACCCGACTCTCTGGGATGAGCTTAATGCCAGCGTTTCACGAGTCTCCTAAAACATTTTCGGGGACAGTCTCAGTGGCAAAACCGAAGAGGAATGGGGAGATATGGCATTGTTGTCGAACCCCACTGATGATAAAGGAAGGCGGGAACTTGCCATAAGTCCTAACTTTACCGCAAGTCAGATTGCACACAGCACGTAGTTCAAAAACGAAGTTCTCAGAAAACAGTGCCACAATGCAGTCCTGTCAACAAAATTGAAGGCAGCACGGATATCCACAAACACGGCAATCGTTGGCTTTTGATACATGGAAGATTTAGAGAATCTGATAAAGTGTAAAAAATTAGTCAATGCAGACACGGCCCGGGTATGACCCAGCCTGTTCTTCCCGATGTAGCGATCCGAGCGTTGAGGATAGCCCGCGAGGTATGACTGACTCCAGAAGCCTGTAAATGATAGGAGCTAAACCTATGCCCCTGTAGTTGGAGCACATTGTGCGGAAACCCATGTGGAGGAACGTCGACTCGTCCCAAGAGAACAGAAGCTACTCTTTTGACCAGACTCGAGAACAACGCGGTGAGTTCACGAGGCAGTAAACAGCCACGATCAGTAAATAGAACAAAAGAAAAATCATCAGAGCCGAGTGCTATTTAACGCCTTAATAGGCAGAGATCCTGCCAAATTTCCAAGGTGTGAGGAAGGGTCTGTGGTATAGACCATTAAACACTAGTGCGCGCTCCAGAGAAAACAGAGAAACCTGGTGGCCAGTAAAACAGCGATCAAAATATTCAGCCCATTGACCAAAGCGCAGTTGAAGCTTAGTCATTAAGGAGTTGATGCTTCGCTTATCGGATATCTTTGGGAAGAAAAGTTTTCTAGTATTACCAGAGACTAGCAAGTTTCATCACTACAGTAAGTTCACAAAGGTTTCGCAGCCCTTTTGTAGGCTCCTACGCAATTCTCGGCCAATGGATCAGCGTTCTTCACTAGAACTGGCATTTCACTGGGTCAGACGGCAGAACTATTTGAGAGGCTCGCTGAAGTACTTGAACGCATGCAGTCATGGTTTCCGTATCCGTGAAGACAAGTGTGCATTTTTTACACTAACCATGAAGTTGCGCGGATCCATTTTCGCAAAAGATGCTTGTCGCCCTGATTCAGAAAATATCCGAGCTATTCACAAGATGTCCCCACCTGTGGACTTGCAACCGCTGGGTTCATTCTGTGGCTTAATCAGTCATTAAAGCGCGCTTCTGTCCGAACTGCACCGAATGCGTGCCCAGCTGAACAAGTTGCTGAGCAACGGCCAAACCTGGAATTGGACGCCAGAATGCCAGACTGCGTTCGACAACGTCAAGTCATTGCTGGCTCCAGACCTACTCCTAACTCACTTTGATCAGTCCCGAGGAATTGTTCTCGCCACAGACGCGTCGAGTCTATGGATCGTTGCCGTAGTTTCCTATACGTTCCCAGATGGATCTCAGAAGGCGATCGCACATGCCGCCAGGACGCTGACGAAAGAAACTACAGTCAGATCGAGAAGGAAGCACTGGCCATAGTGTTTGCTGTGAATAAATTTCATAAGATGCTGTATAGCCACCGCTTTAAACTCTTGACGGATTACAATCCGTTGCTGGACATTTTCGGCTCGAAAAAGGGAATTCCTGCCTATACAGCCAATCGACTCAAACGAGGGGCACTCAACTTGCTAGGCTATGATTTTAAGATCCGTTATCAGTCAACGGTTTCCATGGGCCAGGCAGATGCGTTGTCACGCCTCATTGATTCCCAGCAGCAAGAACACGAGGACACCATCATAGCCTCAGTTGAGATCGAACCTGATGTCAAATTCCTGGTGAGCGAGGCATTACATGGTTTGCCAGTTACGGCCGAAACGCTTCGAGATCTAATCTTGAAGGTTACACACTTCCACAGAACCAGTTGGCCACGTTCGTGTTCATCCTCCGAAATGAAGCAATTCCATCAGCGAAGAGATTCGTTCTCAATTATGAACGGTTGCGTCATGTTCTCAGAGAGAGTAGTCATCCCGCAGGCATTGCAAGAAAGGGTGCTGCGGCAGTTCCATACAGGACATCCAGGACTCAACCGAATTAAAGCGCTTGCCCGAAGTTATGTGTATTTGCCGATTGTAGACAGGCAGCTGGAGCAGCAAGCTAGAAGTTATAGCAACTGCGCTAACGCTTCAAGGGCACCGCCGAAGACTGAACTCCACTCGTGGCGTAAACCAACTAAACCTTGGAGCCGTGTTCATGTCGACTTTGCAGGCCCAAGCAATGGCCAGAACTTTCTCATAGTGGTCGACGCTTACAGCAAGTGGCCCGAAGTGTCCCTCATGAGAAGCACGAAAACCAGCATAACAGTCTCAAGGTTGCGACAAATCTTCAGCAGGTTCGACTGCCCTGAAACACTGGTGACGGACAATGGAGCACAGGTTACTTCGGCCACATTCACGGAGTTCTGCAAACGCTGCGCCATCAAACACGTGCGGTCTCTACCATTCCACCCACAATCGAACGGCCAAGTGGAGAGATTTGTGGATACATTCAAATGCGCTCCCCCCAACTCGAGGAGGGAGGGAGACATAAAGGTGATGACTTCTTTTTTGTACCGATCTACACAAAATCCACAAACACCGGGTGGAATATCACCAGCAGAGGCAATAATGAAGAGAAAGCTTCGCATACTATTTGATGCAGTTCGGCCGTTCTCAGAGTCTACAGCTGGTGATAGGAACCTCAAGATGGAACGCGACTTTAATCGGCGGTATGGTGCTAAGCGACATTCGTTTAAACTGGGTCAGCCAGTACTTGTAGGTGATTACCGGGAAGGATACGCAAAATGGACGCCAGGCACAAGCAAGGGCAAGCGCGAGAACATCATTTACAACGTGCTGGTTGGAACGCAGGTGTGGGTACGCTATGCGATCAACACTGTCAACCACAAGCAACATAATCTGCCGATCTTCCATTTGACCTGTTGAAGGACAGCTACAACTTGACTAAAACGTCCGTAGTAGATCCCTGTCATCAGACGAATGATACCAGACCGCAGAGCACGGAACTTGAATGCGGAACACCACAGCCAAGGCAATGAATCGATAGGTGTAGAACACCTTTCAGGAGGCTACAGGTCAATCCCTAGCATCATACACTGCAACAGCCGTTTCAGAAGGGTAAGTATCCGGGAAAAGGCAAAAACATAAAGAAAAACCCATTATCTTAGCAATTAATTGTTTTTGACCGTGCATTGATTTCGAAGATTCCGGATCCCTTCATTCCTTCAGGTGATCACCAGCATACGGGGTTTTGGTAGGAAGGCTGCTAATTTTACCAGTTGGCCTTCGTTTTCTAGAAGCCGAAGGTCATTGAGCGCCCGATATATTTGGCGTAGGTCTGGCGTAGTGGCACAGCGTTTTGACGTCGTTTTTGGCTACGTTTGGCAGCGTTGTTATTAACACGTTTTTCGCGATCAAGGTCATTGGACTTTTGATGTTTCTTCGGCTGGGCTAGAAGTCTGCGGAGAAATTTTTGGGTGTTTGATTCGGAATAGCAAGAAAACGTGAAGATCTAGCAAGTGTGATGTTTGCTACCGCTGGTACCACAAAAGTTGTACCGGCCTCTGGGCGAACCAGTACAAAATACTATCACTTAGTGGAAATTTTCCGTTTAGATATGCCGAGTTCTGCGCTCAGAAAGCAAAGCCCCCGGCTTTCACCTGTGTTGGATTCAAAGCACTGGCATGCAGATTCGCAGTTGTTGAGAAGGCGTTAGCCGAGCTGGCTCCTCTTGCCTCCCTCAACACTAAAGTGTATTTGATCATGAAATCCCTGAATATTGCGAATGAGGACACTGTAGCGGACTGTGACTCTGCTGACAGTCCATCCGTTGATGAGGCGTTTATCCAACCGGACGCTCCAGTTCACGTGAAGATAACTGGCTCAAATGCCTCGGACGACATTGTTGTCCCTCCCCAAATGGAAGGTGAGTCACGGGCTCCTGGGCCAAAAAATAAGCGTAAGAGAGCAAGGTAAGCACACAAACCCTCCGCCACCAAATCGGGAGGTGAGATAGCGCTCAAGATGTAAGCGCCTGAGTTGGAACCACCACCTGGTGCTGAAATTCGCTCAGTGAGACATGAGGTGCCCTCACCTTCGGTCCCACCGATTCGTCAAATAACCATGTGGCATGGATGGTACAGCATCTGGAGTTAATACACCTCGTCGGGGCGATTCTTACACAGATAGCAGTGTGGTTTTCAGAAAAATCACTGAATCTGCTGCCGCCCTTCCCACCGAGTGCATGCTTGATGATCTTGGTTGGCTTAACGTTTGCGTGGCCAGACTTTCACTACCAGGTTTCCCCGGGCGTTACTGTCAGGAAGCTCATCAGGTTGGGAAACGTCCCGGTTGACAAAGCAAATCATCGACCCCATCTGCTTAGGGTGGTTCTTTCCACCCCAGAAGAGCGCACGGGGTTACAGCGATTTGCCATTAAGCACAAAGGTTTTCAAGTTGTCAGTCGGCGGTCCATTTCCATCCTGTCAGAACCCAATCTACTTGCGCACGACCCAGGGCTGGTCGTGCTGAAGCCCTACGAATAGTACTTAATAACGTGTGTAGCCTGAAGAACAAGATGTGCGAGGAGAGTCTACTGGAAGACAAATCTCGTCCAGATATACTTGCTTTCACTGAAAATTGGCTGTCTGAGGAAACCACAAATGGCGAAGTATATTTGCATGGCTTCGCACTGTTCCGCGCTGACCGCTCCATTGGCCATCAAGGGGGTGATATAGCTCTTTACGTGAGTTATCACATCGAGATATTGAGGACCAGTGTTTTCCAGTCTCTCGACAAATCTGGTGAGACTCGCAGCCTTTGTTTGCGCTTCTTCGGTTCAGGTTACTGTCGTGTTAGTGTATAGAAACCCTATGAGCACCTCCAATGGGAGCATTGAGTTTATACACACTCACTCTGCGAACAAACGTCTGATGCTGGGAGACTTCAACTTCCCAGAGGTTTGTTGGGCTGATCTATCTTGCAGTTCGGCGCTGGGATTGTTCGGTTCAGAACTGCTGGACTTGACGCTGCAGGTACCACTACACCAGTTCGTGGACCTCCCCACTAGGTACATGAGCAATAAGCAGCCATCCATCTTAGATCTTGACGTTGCAAATGATATCACTTACGACTCCCCTCTTGGCGCTAGCGAACACGCTTGCTTGTCTTTCCAATGCATCCTTATCAGGTTTTGCCAAGCTACTAACAGTTGGTATCCAAACATATGGGCCGCGAACTTCCAAGCGATGCGAGAAAAAGCCATGTCATCGACTTGTGTGATCACTGAGACCGACACTGTTCACATAGCCAGGGAAAAACTTAAGGGCTCACCTCGCCGACATTTCTGCACCTCACAGCTCAGTGGTGAAAAGAAGGGAATCAAGATCGTAGCCTTCGTGGATGGATTCCGCGGGTATGGGCCTGCTAAAGAAGCGGTCTAGATGCTGACAAGCGTATCGAACAGCTCCGTCGAACAGGACGTTTGACAGGCATCCATTGGTCCGAACGCACCAGGCTCCAGTGGCTGGGCCACGTGTTGCGCATGCCAGCATCCCGACTACCGTGACGTGCATTGTTTGCGCGTATTCCAGAAATCTAGCACTCTAGGCGACAAACGAGTGTCAGCCCGAACCCGATCAGATTGGAATCTGTGCAACTTCAACGGATGCCCATGAAGAGTAGGTAACTGAGCAGAAGTAAAAAGTCAGCATAGGTCTGGGCCGATCCGCCCTGTTAGTATACGATAAGTGAGTACTAGATCGCCACGAAGACGGCGATAGTGTAGTGAGAACATTTTTAGCTTGAGCAGTCTGTCCGGGCCGGACAGGTGACGATGCTCTCGGACGATTTTGGTGAAACCCCTCAAGACCCGCTCTACCGCCATTCTGTCACGAGTCAGACAAGGAGGACAAGCCTGGACGCAGTATTCCAGGTGCGGTCTAACGAAGACTGTAAACAATTTAATAAACATGCCTTCCGTTAACATCCCAAATGATCTACGGATCATACAGAGCGTTCGGAAGCCCTCGTTAGCTGCTTGTTTTCATTTCTCGCTGGATTTTAAGTCCTGAGCTAATGAAAACCTAAATCAACTTGTTGGGACAAATTAGGTAATGCGTTCCCGCCAACCATGTAGTGCGTCGTCGGGCCATTTGATCCTACGCGCATTACTGAACATTTTGTGTGGTTTATTAGCATTTGCCACAGAACGGACCAATCAAGCAGTCTGTCGAGAGCTTGTTACAAAGCCTGGGAGCCACCAGAGTCGCTCACCGTGCACCAGAACTTCAAATCGTCCGCGAACATGAGGGCAGGCACCCCCAGCACTTCCGGCAGTTCGTTAACGTACACAGCAAACAGCAGCGAACCAAGGACTGATCCGTGGGACGCCGCTCAGAACAGCTTGTCGGAAGGAAAGACTAGTGTCTACTCGAACACACATTTCTGTTCCTTCAAAGAATGCCGATAACCATTGAAGCACGTGTTCGGAGACGCCGCAGGAAAGCATCTTAAGGGAGAGAGGAGAATGTGGTACGGAGTTAAACGTTTTGAAGAAGTCAATGAACAGTACGTCCACCGATTGACCCTGGTCGACAGACTCTACCCAGCTTTCTCAAGCAACCAGTAGATTGGTCAGACAGGAGTATCCTTTGCGTAAACCATGCTGAAATGTCAAAGGTCCTGAAATGGTTTTCGAGGCCATCCCCCAGCAGCTATTATAGCAACTTAATCAGCACGATGGTTAAACTAATGGGTCTGTAATTTACAGAAAGGTGTCACCCTTTTTAAAAAGGAGACAGATAACAGCTTCCTTGCAGTCAGTAGGTAAAGCGTAGCTAGCAAGACTTTTCGAACAAGCGTGTTAGCGGCTCACAAACTTCATTTGTCAGTCCATACAGCAACTTCGGATGAATGGCATCGATACCACCGGATTTGGTAAAATTTAGCTCTAGCAGCAGTGAAAGCACTTTTGCCTCTGATAATAAGATATCAGTCAATAAAGAGTAAGCCGGGACTTTCTCCTCTAAATCTGTAGTTGGTAAATGTGACTCTAGGGTAAACGTCCACGCATACTCTTCTCGAGAAGACAGTCTTGTCGTAATCAGTGTGGGTGGCAAACCCACTGGATCCGTGCAACACCGGGAGCGATGAATGAGCACACCCTAGTCTTCTGACATAGGCGGAAAACCGCTTCGGGTTGGCCGTGTTTGCTAGTTCCATTTCATAACGATGTCAAGCGTCCCTTAGATGCTGCTTACATGCGTTCCGTGCTGTTGGATAACACCGCAAGGCACTGTCTGATTGAATCGCAATGTAATTCCGCCAACACAAGGATCGTCTGTTCAACAGGTGAAGCGCAGATAAATCAAACCAGGGTGGTCTGGCGTTTTCTTTCTTCGCAACTGAAAACGGAATGTGGGGAATGGACACCTCAGAAAGGAATGATCTGAACTTATCCCAAGCCGTCTGGATATCGTCTGCTGCCAAAATGGTGCAGGGTGACAGGGTAGCGCAATGGATCTCATTGTATCAAAATCAGCACGCCAGATGTTCGGACCCCCTAGCCGCGCGTTTTCCTTGGGCTCTACTAAGAGCACAGTCGAATGAGACGCAGGCGTGGTCACTGGCTTCAAGTGGCTGACCATAAACGATGTTACTTACGAAGTTCAGTGACTTGGCAAAAATAAGATCAAGAATTGACGGAGATAGCCCCACCATGAATCGTGTGGGCTGATTTATAAACAGATGTAGGGGGCTTGCAACGTCACCTCCACTAGTCCGGCGGCTAAGCCTACGGTCGCAATCTTGCAGAAGAGGTTGTACCAATCTAGCTCCGGAAAGTTAGTTGTCCATCACTAAGCACCGGTTGGTGGAATGATCGCGAATGAAATCAATAAAACGTCTGGAAACGCTCTCAGGGCTTCTATACACTAACACAATTTTAAACTGCGAAGACAAAGTGCAAACTTCAACCGAAAGAGCTTCAACAGTTCTGTCGGTTGAGTAAAACTTGTGATTTGGTAATAGTTAAACTGGAGTTTAGGTACAGTGTAACCCCACCTCTGCGACGGTCGCAGGGACAATCGGATCACAGTAGTGCGTAGCTAGGTAGGAGTATTTCACTGTCCATGACCTCCGAAGACAGCCAAGTTTCAGTAAAAACGATGACATCTGGATGACAGAGGTCCACAAGAGCGCCAACTTCGCACATCTTGTTACGCAGGCTACGTGTTACTGAGCACTACATGAAGGGTATCAGTATGGTGCGTCCAGGATCGTGCGCCACCAGGATGGGCTCTGGCATGGCAGAAGTGGACCGCCGGCGCACCACCCGAAAACCCAACAACCGCAGACCACTTTCACCAGCAGCGCGACGTGAGTTGAGGTTTTGGATAGCTGCTTTTAGTCTCATCCTATCCGCTAGGAAAAGATCCGGCTGTATGCTGACTCCAGAACCTTTTAATTTAAAAGCAAATCGTCTAAGTGCTTGGCGCTCCTCTAATGTGAAAAGAACCGTCCGTAGAAGGCGAGGCCTAGGGTTGGGGCTACTAACTGGCACTTCTCCAAGTCGGGTTACTTTACACACGGTCACTCCAGGGAATCCAAACGGGAGAAGTCTAGTGATGCAAATTTTAAACCATTCGATACCATGTAACATGTTTTCCTTAGGAATTGCGGAAAAAGATTCAATGACATTACTAAAGGTTACACTACTGTCCGTATACAAGTCGCCCCGACGTTTCGCGAGGCTCTGTCCTAGGTCCGCTGCTGTTAGCAGTCTACGTGAATGATTTGCCAGGGGAGCTTGAGATGTCATCGCTCTTATTTGCTGATGACCTAAAGCTCTGGAATATTTTTGATATCCCCGGAGGTCCTTGGGCTCTTCAACGGGCTCTGGATAGACTCTGGGAATAATCTGTCTTGTGGTTGCTGCCCAGAAACCAGACAAAGTGTTCAGTGCTGCGTATCGGAGCGCCAGACTCCTCCACCAGTTATGTGATCGAAGAAAGTGAACTTCCTCAAGTGACTGGTCATGTTGATCGAGGTGTCTGTGGTATTATCCCTCTCCATATTTATCGTTGCCAATACATCTTCCCTGTTCTTTATACTTCCAGTTCTCGTCTACATTCACAGACAAATAAAGCCTGAATTTCCAGGTCTTGATGCTTTACTCGTTGGTCTCTCTTTGGCGTTCTATCATACTACAGTGTCGTCCACTGTTCCAATCTACACTCTGGAGACAACTAGAAAGTGGCTAGTAAAGGGCTCCGGATGTTGTTACGGAGTCAGCGTTCAGGCCGAGAGCAGTGCAGCAACAGTGGATCGATTATCAAGTGGAGATGGAACGCGAAAATAGATCAAATTGCGAATCTATGAGGAATCAACGGCAAGTCGGACCATGAACTTGAATCGTTTGAGTTGTGTTTATTAATATTAACTAGCATCTCCAATTTTGTTGTTAGTGGTTTCCTACAACCTATTTATTGCACCATACTCTCATACAATAAAATCAGAATCAGAATCCGGATCTCTCGGATCGGATGGTCTTGGTGTTCTCATTTCGTGCGGGGTGAACTGGTTGGGGGCGGTACAGCAAATTCAGGCAGGTTATCAGTAAAGTCAGCGGAAACCACAAAACATTTCTGGCAACGGTCAGCTGCACGGTAGCAACAGGTGAGCTGTACAATCAGCGGCCCCACGACAGATGTTGTGGTTTATCCGTCATTCTTTCGGGACCTTAACAGCTAATATGTTTGTGAAGCTCTTCTCAGCGTGCGTGTGACCTCACTTAGAATATCGCCCCCAGGCCTTGTCCGAGACAAAATGGCACTAGAAAGTGTGCGGCGGGTCAACACGAAGTCGGTTGAGGGGTTACGAGGATAAACGTACCCAGAACGCCTACTTAGTTTGGGGATGCATGCAATGCACTATCGAAAGATTAGAGGGGACCTAATCCCATCGCGACGAGACTGGACCTTAAGCTGGTGCGAAGGTTTGTGTGCCTCAGTGATCCATTGAGCTATGCTGGGTGGTGCTCTTTGCACCTTCAGAGCCACTCATACCAGATTCGCCAATGGTTAGAGGCCTGACAAACTCAGTCTCCTGGCCGTCCAGGTTGGGGGTTAGAGTGAGAGTGGCTCCTTACTCCATAAAACGGGTTCTCTGCAGTCCAGTGCTAAAACCCCGTTGCCTTGCGGTAAGGTTTTTGAACCGAAGGCTTTGGTTGAGACCCCTAATTGTTCCCCTGTCTAGGTTTGGGTAACCTGACAGTATGCTGCCCGCGCAATACAACGAACCTTTCTCTAAACGATTTCTTGATGCTCTGGTCGTCGCAGAGGAGAATCAACAGTGCCCTATCTGTTGCATCGAGCAGGATGGATAGGGGTTTGGATGATACTGCTCAGGCCTTCCCGTCTTCTCATTCCTTTCTTGCGCTCTTTCACCCTTATCGTCCCGTTCCAATTTTACTTTAATCCCACAATCCTTGGCTCTCCCGCACCTTGCTTCAATAGTCGCTTGTCTTTTAATTTAAAATCACACAGTCGCAGGGCATCGCTCCAATGCAGTCGACAAGTCCATATTCAACCAAGCGGAAAAGGTCAGTTCATCCATTTCCCTTTGGATTCCTCGCGTCTCGCCAAGACTAGCATGCCTCAACGTGTGCACATGGTAAGAGGTTGGTCAACAGGAAGCACTTGCCCGCACACTAGAGATCCCATCGATCGATATTCGCTGTTTATCAGAAACCCGCACGCAAGGTTCGAACCCGGTGCTTACTCTGCGATCCCCACATGCGACACTGGAGGCACATTCTCACTGCGTCTGCCTGACGATGATGTAGCTTCAAATGCCGGTCAAGCTGGCATCGGCATTGTTTTGAGTCCCCGGGCTGAAGCGTCCTTGATCGATCGGATTCCAGTCAACAGTGCGCCGTTGGATTAGTTGGTTCGTTCCATGCTACGAAGTCACGCGGGAACAAGAGGGTGTCTGTTTGTCATTGCGGCCTACGTCCCTACAAACCGTAGCACTGATTCGGTGGAAGATGATTTCTATCAGCAACTTTAGGATCACCTTCGTTACAGAAGAAGTACGGATACTGTGGTGTTGACTGGCGATCTAAACGCCCAAACCGGAAAATTGTTCCCTGATGAGCTACATCTAGGCGACGGACATAGTGTAGGCTCACGTAATGATAACGGTGAGCGATTGCTACAGCTGTGTGAAGATGCTCGTCTCACTCGCGAGCACAAACTTTCGAGAAAATACCAGCAGAAGCGTGACTTGGCGCCCACCAGCTTCGTACAAGCCATGGACGCAAATCGATCATATCGCAATCAGTTACCGCTGGAGAGGTTGCGTCCAAAACTGTCGCTCGATTTGGAGCAAGTGCGTGGACTCTGACCACGCACTTGTCTGCCCCGACCTCCGGGTGCGTTTCGGTGGATGTCCGCAACGTCGACGGACTGACACCAGCCAGCTGGCGAAACCAGGTGTTCTTAAGGTGTATCAAAGTGCGTTGACATTCGGGCTGAGTAAGCGCCCACTGCACACCGTCGAAGATCACTGGTCGCATATTCGTTAAAAGTTACTATCAGAAGGCATGTCTTCATGTGGCAAATCAAAATGCCAAACTGGACATTGAGTCTCTACACAGTCTCTGGAACTTATGGATGCTCGCCGACGTATTCCGGCTGGAAGTGAATACAACGAAGCTCGCAAAAACCTCAGAACAAAACTAGGTGCTAGCCTGAAGAAAGACTGCGAAGCCTGGTGGTCTCAACGTGCTTTGGAGATAGAAACAGCCGTTACCGTTGGTAATCGTCGTTATTCCGTCTGATACGGGAAACAGGTAGCAGGAGATCTTGTTAGCGAGACCATACGTGACGAGAGTGGGCAGCCGATCTACAACCTACCAAAACGCTTAGAACGTTGAGCCGAAGACTTTGCAGGGCAATTTAACCAACCTGAGTTATCACTTTGAGTGAGTGCCCTTCTTCATGGGCTGTCTCCTTGGATCCGCCCTCACGCGTAGAAGTCGAACGTGAGATCAGGCTGTTAAAATTGTATAAGATAGCAGGGTTAGATAGAATTCCCTCAGCCCTCCTCAAATTCGGGGGACCTGCTCTATTAGATGATTTGCACGAGTTGCTAATGAAACTTTGGGAGCAGGGGACTGTACCGACAGACTGCAGCCGCTCCGTCATTGTCCCAATTTCCAAGGGAGGCTCCTGTTCGGAATGCGGCAATCATAGAGGGATCAGTCTGATCTCAATGGCCTCTGATTTGCTTGCATCGGTCATTCTCCACAGACTGACTGGCACTCGTGAAAGCCAGATTCGTGAAGAGCAAGCTGGGTTTCGTCGAAATCGGGGCTGCATCGACCAAACCTTCACCTTGCGTCAATTATTGGAGCACCGCCATGTTTATTGGCGACCCACCGTTGTCCTGTTTCTTGACATAAAAGGTGCCTTCGACTCAGTCGATCAGTCAAAATGCAAAGTCCTCCAAGAGTGGAAGGGACCCATCCCTACGCTACTGCTTTGTGGTGACAGGTAGAAGTCGTTCAGGAATTCAAGTACCTGGGCAGCTATATTAGCACCCGTGGGATCGAAGATGAGGTTAAGAACCGTAAAGCAAAAGCTCGAGGTGCATTTGCCAACCTCCGCCACCTGTGACGCAGAGACGATATTTCTCTCGCCCCGAAGGGCAGAGTTTATAACGTAGCCGTACGTTCAACGCTCCTGTACGGTTGTGAAACCTGGCCCATAAGGTCGACAGACATAAAAAGGCTCGTCACATTTGATCATTGCTGCCTGCGCAGCTTAGCTCATGTCTGGTGGGAGCACTGCGTGAGCAATGAGCGTGTTCGGTGTCATGTATTTGGTGTAGGATGTGTGTGTTCCGCTCAACACCATTAAAGCACGCATCAGGCACCGATGGCTGGGCCACGTGTTGCGCATGCCAGTCCACCGCCTCCTGCGACTGCATTGTTTGCGCGTCGGAGTGCCGTTAAGTGGAGGAGGGGAGGCCAAGCGATTACTTGGTCAAGAGAAATGGAAGCGCTCACTTCGAAGTTTGCGTCGGTTGGTGCATCCCGACTGACTGGCTGGGGTCCTAAGGACGATGAACACGTTTGGTTGGACACACTTGTTAATATGGCAAGGAGCCTGCTCCAATGGCGTTTATGTTGTGAGTTTCTTTGTCCATCCCCTCCTGCTTAGCCTCCCCATCCAATCACGATCTCATTCGCCAGGCATAATATAACTCTTTTTACGGCACGACAGCCGGCTGTTAGCTCGCCGGAACGATGTTCATTCGTTGCTGGGGACTAAGCCGGCGCGCCACTGTTATATTTTTCTTGTCTTTAGTATGGCAGCACAACAGCTGAGGTGCTTTCCACCAGCAGTTAAGGTGTATAATGATGATGGGGACCTAATGCTAACCTACCGTACTTTGACTGGGAAGGTTGGCCCTGATTTGTCCTGCTAGATTATCTGGCCTCCGCGGGCACTGTATGAAGCTGAAGAAACCGCGGCCCGATCGAGTTAGAGCGGAGACACGGTTACCGCGTCGTGTCATCAAGCGCTGGAACTCGCTTTGAGGAAATATTGTCAAGGAATCTCCGGTTAAAAAGTTTGAGCGTCCACTAGATGCTCTTGGATGGCAACACAAAACCTTTTTCCTGACTAACTCCCATCTTCATACGTAGAAACTATTTTCTGTAGTTCCCACACCATTGGTAGTATCCTCTTCTTTCAACTGATTTCACTCTTTACCTTCGAGTTTTCTTCCTCTTCATGTAACTGGCATAGCAGGGACTACTAATGCAAGGAACATGGGCACTCAATTGGTGGACCAGTGTACGTTTCGGGTGTTTTCGTTTTAGATCTATCAAGAAGTCGGAGCACCCCTATCAACTCCTGGATCAACGACCTGCTCAAGAAGGAACACTTACGGGATTCAGCCTATCGTTCCAGTCCCACCAGAACTTGAACATTAACCAACGTGGAGCGACCGTACACGAAATCGGAAATCCACGAGAGTTCTCAGCGACGCAGATTCCACAAAGTTTGAGGGGGAAACTGTTCATGCGGGCCCTTATCAAAAGCTTTACTGAAGTCCACAAACAACATAAAGGCGTTTGACAAAACATCCAATGACTTTGCCCATTTCTCCTTAGCCACAAGCAAGTTGGAAGTGCAGAAGCGAGCTTTACGAAAGTCGCGCTGACCTCAAGATATCAGATCCGACCTCTCGAGATGAAGGCGAAATGACCATTTCAGGACCCGTTCCATGACTTTGCATGCTATCGATGTAAGGCAAATAGGGCAGTAGCCACCCTGTCCGCACGAGTGGCCAAAAAGTGTCCGCTGGAGTGACTTTTAGACGTCCTTGGGTGACCAATTTTTGGGCCCCGGCCGTCCCAATTGGACACTTCTCGGAGGACTTTTAGTCATCAGAATGATTTTTCCGATCGGTGGATCGACCCACTCTTAACACGTACCTTGAATGAATCTTTTCTAGTTGCAAACACCGTCAACACTAAGCAGAAATCGATTCCCAAATTGTAAGTACAGAATACAATAGCCGAGAATGTTTTCGGGTGACCAAAACTCGACCAAAAAGTGTCCAATTAAGACGGCCGGGGGGAAGAAAATTGATCACTCAGGGAGCTCCAATGGTCACTCGCGCTGAGTGAAATTTCGATTTTCGTAAAAAGTAACACGTATTAGGCAAAGAACCACTGAATTGTAGAAAGCAAAAGGGGGAACCCTTGTCAGCTTCATCGCATCCCGGTCAGAGCAGGGACGATGCGTGACGTTGAGAAACGGCATTCACAATGGACCGTTACAGTTGCAAAGAAAGCAACACGATCCCGGCATACGCATCAAATGGAGATCCAATAGCCTCCTAAAACTTACCTCACTGGATGCGTTGACAACAGGCTCCGGCAGAGAGTTATCGTCGTTCACCACGCGAGTGAATAGAGTAACCACCGGACGGACACGGAGACTCCTCGGCTTAAACAGCTTCTAATTTTGTCTCCACGTCGTGCTTTCAGTGTTCAACGGTAGTGTTATATCCGTCTTGCTCAGGGTGGTAAGTTCCTCCGTATTTGTCACCAGATGGAGGTCGCAACAGACCGGGAGACCTGATGAGGGACTCTGTCAAAAACTTGGCTGAATTCGATGAAGACCACATCTAAACGCTTTCCAGCGTCCACTGACTTAGCGCACTTCTCTCTAGCGACCGGCAGGTTAGTGTTGCAGGAATGTCCCTTTCGGAAGTCTTGTTGAGTAGACGAAGTTCAGATCTTCGCAGTGTCGGTAGATGGCACATTTAATGAGCTTTTCCATGATCTTGCAGGCGACCGACATCAAGCAAATTGGCCGATAGTTCGCGGGGTCCTGGCGGTTGTCACCCTTGTATTTCGGCATAACTACACCCGTCTTCCAATCGACAGGTAGTCATCTGCAAAGATATAGCAAGGGTTCTCGAGGAGCGGAACAAAATCAACAGCGGGCCTAAAACAGAGCCCTGAGGAACACCACTGTGAGTGGTATTCTCACTTGAGCAGGAGTCACCGATTCTAACTCGGAAGGTACTCTTGCAAAGAAATTCCGCTATCCAATTCAACAGATGGGGTTGTATCCCAAACCATGACAGCTTTTCAAGAAGGAAAGATGGTTGACAGAATCAAAGGCCTTACTGAAGTCAAAATAGCAAACTTTGGCTGAGATGCCATCATCAAGACAGCGAGTTATCTCATCTAAAAAGGATAAATGATTGGTGAGGCATGACTTCCTCTTGACGAAGCCGTGTTGCTCCGCTCCTATTAGTTCATTGGGTAGTAGAGAGCAAGAGGGACATCCCTTGTCAGCTTCATCGCTTCCCGATCATTGCGCAATGGAAACTCCGGAGAGGTCATCGCACTCGTAGCTGAAGCAACCTTATCCCGGCATATTCAACAGGTGGGAATCAAGTATTCGTTTGAAGCAATCCTCCGTCTGCGCATCAGCGACGTGCGGCAGTAACCGGTTCCAGTTATTCACAACGCGAGTGGACAGGATCGTACTTTGAGGCTCCGTGGTTTGAATATTTTCCATCGGTGGCCTCTAATCGGACCCTCAACGTTGAGGTGGAAGAATTCATGCAACCCACTCCCTAGCTATCCCCTGAGGATACGAGGTGTAAAAAGCAAATCCCCGCACCGGCGACGAGAATCCATAGAAAACATATACATATGTCGAAGCCAAGGGGGATAAGGCGGGCCACGTAGCGCAGAGACAAACTTCGACCCACACAGTTGGTCCTTTACAATCATGTCGCACTCAAATTTGGTAAGCTGGTAGAAAGCAGGGAGGCCGTATTCTAGAAAAGGGCGTACATGCGAGGTGAACAGGAGTCTAAAAAGCTATCAAGTTATAGGCAACTAAGTGTCCACAAATTTGGTTCCTGATAAGCCTTCCTGAACATTTGAGCAGAAGGTTAGTAAGGCTGACTGGTCTATAGTTTTAAAGGGCTGATTTAGAGCCCCCCTTTGTGAATTGCTACAACAGCTGCTTCTTTCCAGTCTTGCGGCAGCCTACCTTACTGAATTGACACGTACAAATCCAAGACAGGATACTGAAGTATTTTAGCAAGCGGCTTGATGATAGCAGGATGCACTTTATCAGGTCCAGCCGATTTGTAGGGGTCTAAGTGTGTTAAAACCTCGAGGACCTCGGATGCACTTAGTGGACAGACCGTCGAATACGATGTACTCGGCGATGAGGCTGTCCGCAGTCAAGTTCAAGCGAGACTGGAACGACAGGATTATCCCGTGAGTGTTCCTTCTTAAGTGGGTCGTTGAACCAGGAGTTGGCAGACTTTTAAATACTGATGGACCTAAAACAAAGACCGCAACACACCCTGTCACATCAATTAAGGTCCACGTATCCTGCCCCAGCAGTCCCTGCTAGACCGGTTACGTGAAGTAAGGAGAAAAAAGTAAACTCAGAAGGCAAAAGTGAAAGTGGAAAGAGCTAAGCAAGTAGAATACCAAGATATTTGAGTCATTAAAAAAGAGCTGAAAAGTGAAGGTGAGTCAGTTAGGAAAAAGGAAAGGTTTGGTGTTGCCACTCAAGAGCATCGAAATGGCGCGCAAAACCCTTAACCGTAGGTTCCCTAACCACGTGATCTGGAAGCGAATTCCAGCGATCTATAACTCGGCGCGACAGACAGTTTCCGTCCTAATCCTATCAGACCTTGGTTTATGCAGTTTCAGTGGGTGATCGCGGAAATTAGGTAACGTAGCGGGACTAAATAGCCCTGAGAAGTCCGGGCCGATCTTACCCGTCAAAATACGATAAGTGAGAAGAAGGTACCCTCTTATCCTTCGGTAGTGTATTGAGTACATACCAAACTGAGCAAGCGTTCAGGATACGTTTGTTCCGGTAGACCCTGCACTAATCGAGTGCCCACTCGTAACACCCTCTCCAAGTCCATTTTGTCTCGGATAAGACATGGTGGACAAGCCTAGATACAATATTCCAGGTGGGGTCGGACGAATGCCGAGAATAGCTTCACAAACAAATTGGCCGTTAGGATTCCAAAAGTGCGGCGGATAAACCACATCATACGAAACCCCCGACAAGCATCCTTCTTCCAATTGTCGCCAGAATGAAGTGCTGATGAGTGTACGATCCTTAAATCAACCTGCTGAGTGACAACAGGGAGTTCATAACCACCGACAACATATCGGGTGGGAGGATTAGCAGCTCCGATTCGGAGAACAGAGCACTTCGCCCTATTTATGGGCATCAACCATAAGGTATAACATTCCCAGAGCCAATCCAGGGCACGCTGAATTGCCTCAGGACCCCCGGGATATCCACAATATTCCAGAGCTTAAGGTCGTCAGCAAACATTAGTGATGACACTCCTAGCTCTCCCGGCAAGTCATGTACATAGATCGCGAACAACAATGGCCCCAACATCGAGCCTTACGAGACGCCACTAAGGACAGCTTGGCTGAGCGAAATGCTACGCCCCACCCGTACGCACGGTGCCCTACCCTCAAGGAAAGCAGACACCCATTTAAGGGCGCGACCAGATATACTATATGATTTCAACTTTGGTGAGAGTCGAAGATGAGGAACAGTGTTAAAAGCCTACGAAAAGTCCACGAATAACGCGTCTACAGTGTGGCCACTGTCTACCGCTTCGGCCCAGTTTTCACGAGCTACAAGTAGATTGCTTTGCATGAAAATCCCTTGCGGGATTCATGTTGCGCAACACTGAGCAGGTCGAATCTATTCAGGTGGTTCGTCACTGAATCCCTCATCAGCTTTTCAAACAGCTTGACTACTACGCTTGTCAAACTGACAGGCCGGTAGTTCGCGGGCACAGCGCTGTCATCGCACCTAAAAATCGGACAGATGATTGCCTCCTTTATTCCGAAGGTAGGACGCAGCTGTCAAGGAATATTGAAAACACGCATGTGAGAGGATCACTCAGCTCAGTGGCCAATTCATTCGACAACTTCGGATGAATTGAATCAGGACCGGAAGCTTTAAAGGGATTAATGTCTTACAATAGCTGGTAGACCTGAGTCTCCGTTATATTACACTCAGCTAAACAAGAATCCCCTGGGCCTCTTAAAACCAATTCAACCTGTGTTAAAGAGGTCTCCCGAGCAAAGACCCCAGTATACTGATCACTAAGTATACAAGCATTATCATAGTCAGTTTGCGCATGGGTCCCGTCTGCTCGCAATAAAGCTGGTATAGACAGTTTTGCCCCGCTGCGTCTTTTAACGTAAGCAAAAAACTTCTTGGGATTAGCTGCGGCCGAGTCCGCTAAACCCTGCTCACATTGGAGACGAACAGTTCTGAGATGTTGCTTACATTTATTTCTAATCCCTCGATAACTATCATAGGTGCTGGCTGATGGAGCTGCTTGGTAGGTTCGCCAGCATCTAGACCGTTTCTTGAGTAGGTACTTGCCTGTGGTATCTATCCATGGAGGCTGTGCCCTTAACCCTCTTTTCCTAATGAGTGGAATATAGGCAGTGGAAACCCCGTAAGGTATGCCCTAAATTTATCCCAGGCTAACTGGACAGAGTCAGCCATCGAGATCTCACAGTTCAGAACTGAATCCTTAGCTCGCATTGCACTAAAGTCCGCCCGCCAAATATTCGGAAGTAATTCAACAGCGGTCTGTTGGTGCCTTGAAAGAGTACACCGAAAAGATATGCATGCGTGATCGCTGGACCCTAGAGGTGCACCGTATGAAACGTCAGTCACGAAGTCGAGGGACTTGGCGAAAACCAGATCTAAAGTAGATAATATTTGATTGTCCATATACCTAGTGGGAAAGTCCGTGGACTGGTGCAAAGGCACTTGGAGAGTCACAACGACCGACAAGACACAGTTCCGATGAATGCGGTAACTCCTCGTTCTGGCGCGCTATACTTTCGAGCCTTCAGGTAAAATTCTCGCGAAGAAAAGTGTTTGAATAGACACTTGTAACGAAAGTTGACTATAGTTAAAGTTTTATTTTGGAAGATATGACATCCAAGTTCAAGTTGGACAGGAACGGTAGGAAAATTCCCATGTGTGTTCCTTCTTCAATGCGTCGTTGAACCAGAATGGAGTTCGCGGGAGCAACTTGAAACCGAGAAGAGCCAAACCAATACACACGGATCACATCACGGTCAACCAATCAATGCCCGTGCGGCCTGCACTAGCAGTCCCCGCTGTACCGGCCACGTGAATAGAATAAAGGCTAAGGAAAGAGAATCAACGAAAAAAAGATAATTGTAGTACGAGAGAGAATGTGTGGATAAGATAATAATAGTGAGATGTGAGAAGCCAAGAAAATGGATGTAGAAGTTAAGAACCAAAGAGAAATGTCTGAAACTGCAACCTAAGGGCGTCGAGTCGATGTTCAAAATCCTTCGCCGTTAGTGCTAATACTACTTCGCTGGGTAGTGCGTTCCGTGAGTCGGTGACTCTGCGTGATAAACGAAAGTCAGCTCTAACATGATCAGATCTGGGCTTGTGTAGCTTCAGAGGGTGACCACGAAGAGATGGTATCTGAGCCGGATGGAACAGTCCAGTTAGATCAGGCCCAATCTTACCGGTCAATATATGGTACGTAAGAATCAGGTCTCCGCGAAGGCGCCTATAGTGCAGCGAAAACATCTGCAACCTGAGCAGCCTATCAGGATACGAGAGATGCCTCAATCCTTGTACCATTTTTGTACCAACCCTCAGAACTCGTTCAAGTGTCATCTTGTCGCGTACCAAGGAGGGCAGGCCTGCATGCAGTACTCTAAGTATGGCCTGACAGGCTGAGAACAATGTAACATTCATTTGTTATGATGCCGAACGACCTGAGGATCATCCAAGCATTCGAAAACCCTTGCGGGTAGCATTTGTCCAGTTCTCGCTGGATTTGAAGTCAGAGGATAGCGAGTTACCGAAGTCGGTTTGTTCAGTCCCTTGACGCACTACATTTCCGCGAAGTACGTAAGGAGTTGTGGAAATGCTTGATCATATGCGCAGGACCGAACACTTTGCAAGAATGCCTGGCAGCTGCCACAATTCTGACCACTCCCAAAGCTTGTCGAGAGTTGTCTGCAAAGCCGTGGGTCCAACAGAATCGCTCACTGTATCCCAAAATTTTAAGTCATCCGCAAACATAAGGGATGGTACCTTAAGCTTATCAGGGAGGTCATTGACATTGACAATGCAAACAGTAGAGGTCCGAGAACCGACCCCTGAGGAACACCACTCAGGACGGCTTGTCTGAAAGACAGCCTTCCTTCCAGGAAAGCCGAAATCCACTTCAATACTTGGACTGAGACGCCGTAGGATTCTAGTTTAAACAAAACATCCAACGCCTGTCAATGATCCACAGTCTCAGCCCAGCACTCTCGGGATACCAACATGTTAGTTAAACAGAAGTGGCCTCTGCGGAACCCATGTTGAGACGGGTTGAGCAAATTGAACTTAGCTAAGTGCTTCTGCAGAGTATCTCTTACCAGCTTCTCTAATACTTTCACTAGTACACTTGTTAGGCTAACCGGTCTATAATTTTCAAATGGGTGCTTATTATCCTTTTTGAAAATATGGCACACGATAGCATCTCTCTAGTCAGCAGGTAGGGAGCAGCTAGGAAGAGACTTCTCAAAGATACACTTAATCGGTTTACACAGCAACTCAGCTAGCTCGTACAAAAGTTCGGGATGGAGGGCATCTATCCCGGCAGCTTTTGTGGGATTCAAGTCACGCAGGAGCTTGAGTATCTGAGCTTCCGAGATGGAAAGGTCCATCAGAAAGGAATCTACTGGTATCTTTGCCTGCAATTCGATATTAGGTAACGGAGATTCATGAACAAACGATCTAGCATACTGTTCCGCAAGTAAGCAGCCCTTGGCCTGATCGGTTGATACTTCAGTGCCGTCAGGTCCAAACAGCACAGGGATAGGCGAATTTGCATTGCATCTCCGTTTGACATAGCCAAAGAACCGTTTCGGGTTTGCTGATGCGGATCGAGCCAGCGCTAGTTCGTTTCTCAAGCGTGCGGCCCGCAGATGCTGCTTACATGCATTTCGCACGCCTTAGTAGCGATGATAGGTACTTTCTGAGGGAGCTGATACGTAAGTCCCCCAACACCTGGATCGCCTACTGGGTATCCTGCGCGCCTCAGAATCGAACCAAGGGGGCTTTGCCCCCAGTTTATTCTTCGCTGAAATTGGAATATGGGGGAGGGAAATCTTGCAAAAGGATTTGAACTTGTCCCAAGCAACCTGGAAGGCATCATCCACTGAAACGATACAGGGTTGAAATGCAGCCTTGTCCCTGATGGCTTGAAAATCAGCGCGCCAGATATTTGGCCTCCTGACAATACACTCTTCACGTCCCCGACTTAAGGCGCATTTGAATAATAGGCAAATGTGATCACTAGAGCCAAGGGGGAATCATACACTACATCTCGTACAAAGTCCAGCGATTTCGCAAAGATGAGGTCTAAAATAGAAGGCTTTTGGTCCTCCATGGACCTAGTTGGCCCTTGTACATACTGATGAAGTGATGCTTGTAAGGATAGGTCAAGGAGATCATTAGAAAAACGTCCAGACGTTGCTGTGCAGAAATTGCGCCAATCAACCTCAGAAATATTAAAGTCACTCACAACCATGCACGTATTTGTCGTATGAGTACGAATGAAATCAATAATCCTGCTTGACGCACTTTCGGGGCTTCGGTATAGGAACACAATTTTGAATTGCGTGAAAGAAGCGCAAATATCCACCGCAAGATCCTCGGCAGTTATATCAGTGGAATTGAAGAATATGTTCACGAAATAGTCAAGATGGATCTGACATACAAAGCAACTCCACCTCCGCGACAGCATGAGGCGCGATCAGCTTGCAGAAGGGTATAGCCAGGCAAACACATTTCACTGTCCAGGATGTCGGAGAACAGCCACGTCTCAGTGAAAGCAAGTACGTCTGGCCGGGAGCTTTCTACAAGAGTGCCAATCTCGCACATCATGTTCCTTTGACTACGCAGGTTGCTGAAGACCACTTTAAGGAAATTGGGATCGTGAGCCAGGGATCGAGTGCCACCAGAACGGGGTCTGAAAGGGCGGAAGTAGACCTCCGGCTCATCATCCGAAAACCCACCAATCGAAGACCCGTTTCATCCGCCTCGCGACGAGCTTTGAGGTCCTTTATGGCGGCCTTCAATTTCATCCTACCAGTCAATGGGAGGTCAGGTTGAATACTGACCTCAGAACCCTTGAGCTTAAAAGCGAAACGCAGAAGCGTAATACCCTCGTCCGGTGTTGAAAGAACGACTCTCAGTAAACGGGGTTTGACGTCCGAAACATCGACCGGCACAGACCCAAGGCTAATGAGTTTTCGTACAGTCAAGCCAGGAAACCCGGGCGGTAGCAGTTTGGAAACGCAAATCTTAAACCATCGTAGGTCATCAAGCATTCGCTCCTTTGGAAGAGCGGCGGTGGACTCCGTGACATTCCTAAAGATGACAATGCTATCAGTGTAAGAGTCACTGCGGCGGGGGTGCCTACTCCACGCGCCACAGTCACAGAAGCCTGCGACTGGGTGGCTGGTTGCTTGGATGCACTAGCTGCGTAGGAAGAGGCTTTGGGAGGAGACGCCGAAGGACTCCATACTGAAGGCTCTGCAAGTGACGTGCTTACCTGATCCACTGTACACTCCGAGACTACCGCATTGTTCAAGTTCACAGCTTTCTTCTTCTTGCTCCGCTTACGTTTCGCTGGCAAGGTCTGCAATATTTCGTCACTAGCTGTGGAATCATGTACTCTTTCCAACTATTTAGCGCCAATTAGCTCACAATCTATTGCTGGATAGGGTGTTAGGTCGACGGAATCCGTTTGCGTGCTACTATCCGCTAATTCCACCTGGCTGAGAACAACGGATGGTGTCAGGCGATTTACTAAACCTTCAACTTTCCCATCCAAAGTTGTCAACAGCAAAGACAACACTCTTTCCATATTTGTCAGTCTGGAAACGAGCGAATCGAAGCAATCCTTCGTGGTTACAAAGCGCTGAGCTTTAAGCTTAAAACAATCTTCGAAGCTATAGAGGAACCTCTCACTGCTCGCCAAGAGAGCATACTGATCAGCATGCAAACCGGTGCATGCTTCATGGAACCACCTACCGCAAAGATCGCATTGCATATCACCGGACAAGTCGGTTACAGGTATAGAACATCTCTTTAAGCCGCATAGGTAAACTGAATCAGCTGTTTTAAGACCCGAAGGCAGACCTACAACTTTTCTAACCATCTTGACAGCAATGAAAAAAGGTAAGAACAACGAAAAGGTGAGGACTGGCTTGCGTAGGCCTACAATGCAGACAGCGAGAGTAAAGTCGGGTAATACCGCAAGAGAAACGTACGCACCGATTTGAACTCACTAGGGGCACACAATATGATGCACTTTTCCAAGCAATACAGTGTCCACACAAGCGTTTTCGTGCAGATTAAGAAGTATTCAGCGTATGGAGTAGCAAGCCGTAAGTCGTACGGAGACTCCACGGAGACTGCGTCGTGACAATGAAGACACCCACAAGATATTGCGAGTATGTTAGGACTTCGGAGTCCTTTTGAAGCACAGAAAACTGTCAAAAGTCAAAGCTTTTGTGCAGTGTTATTCAAATAGTTTCCAAACAAAGTATCCGTTGAAGAAGAGCTCGAACGATGTGACAAGAGAGGCAGGCTGTGACCAAATAGGTCGGTAAATTGGCACTTCCAAGTCATTGGATCATTGATCATTGGAATGTAGAGAGCAGAAGGAAAAATCCTTTGTCAGATTCATCGCCTCCCGTTCGTCACAGGGATCAAGGTGGACATTGCAAGTCGGTACCCATGGAACCGCTGCATTGACACAAGAAGCAACAAGATCTGAGTTTACTCAACAGTTAAGAATCCAATCGATGTTTGAAACATGCCTCCGACTGCGCATCAACGACACACAGGTAGATTATCCCATTCGTTCACTACTCTGGTTGACAGAGCGACGTCACAACGGATCCGAAGTCACCTTTGTTTAAATAATTTAAAATGGTAACCCTAAATCGAACTGAAAGAATTGAGTGGAAAGGAATTCTGCAGTTCAGCTCCAAGTTCACCTCTAACGATACGCCGTGTGAAAACCAAATCCCCGCGATCTCGACGATAGGCTAGGGAGAACAAGTTCAGGCGCTGAAGACGATGTAAGGCAGGTTTCATAACTCCAGGATGGATTTAGATCCATTTCGCTGAACTTTTTCAATCAAGTTGCATTCAAATTTGGAAAGAGGATAAACAGCGGGCAGTCCATACTCAAGAATCAGTCATTCAAAATCATAGTCATTATACACGTCAGCTAGAGGTGGGAAACACCTCAGCGACTGTGCCGCAATACATAAAGGAAAAAAATAAATACAACAGTTGCATGCCAGCTGAGCTACCAGCAACGGATAGGCATCGTTCCGGTAAGCTACCAGCCGGCTACTACGCAAAAAGAAAAATTATTACGTTTTACGCTACGAAATGAGATCGTAGATGGAGGGAGAGGCTAAGAGGGATGGGGAGGAACAAAGGAACTCACAGCACGAACGCCACTGAGGTCGGCTCCCAGCCATGTCAGCAAGTGTATCCAGCCAAACGTGTTCACCGTCTTTTGGACCCCAACTAGGGAGCCGTGACGCTCCAACTGAGGCCAGCTCAGAAGTGAGGGCCTTCATGCCTCTCGACCAAGCCATCACTTGGCCACCCCTCCTCTTCTTCCATCCACATCCCCAGTGAACAAACAACGCACATCGTGGAAGTCGGTGGGCTGGCATGCGCAACACGTGGCCCAGCCATCGGAGCATGGTGCGTGAAATGACGGTGCTGAGCGGTTCAGTTCCTTCTCCTGTGCCGTAAACAAGGCGTCGAACACGCTCGTTACTCACGCGGTGTTCCCACCAGATGTGAGCCAAACTGCGAAGGCACCGATGGTCGAACGTAACTAGCCTCTTCATGTCCACCGATCTTAGGGGCCAGGTTTCGCTACCGTACAGTAAGGTCGAACGTACCGCTGCATTGTACACTCTACCCATCAGGGCGAGAGTAATGTCGTGCCGCCGCCATAGGTGGCGAAGGTTAGCAAAAGCACTTCGAGCTTTTGCTATACGGTTCGTGATCTCGTCTTCGATCCCAAGGGCGCTGATACAACTTCCCAGATAGTTGAATTTCCGAACGACTTCTAGCTGATCCCTAACAAGGGTCAGCGCAGGAGGCGATCCCTGACAATCTTGGAGGAACGCTTTGCATTTCGATGGTGCAAAGCAAAGCCCGAAGCGGTTGACAGCCAGTGCTTATCTGTCCAGCGCGGCTTGGCACGTCTGGCAGCTGTCACAGATGAGGGCAATGTCGTCTGCATACTCCAAGTCAAGAAGTCGTTCTCCTGGGAGTAGCTCCACACCTTCTTGTAAATGCAATCTCCATGACTTGGTCAATAGCGAAGTTGAAGAGGAAAGGTGACAGCGGGCATCCTTGTCTCACACCGCTAGAGATATTGAAGGGTGGCGACAGCTTGCCGTAAACACTCACTCTGCCCGTGTTACGCCCGTATAATGCTTGGATAATATTTACATATTTCTCGGGCACACATTTCCTGAGTAGACAATTCCAAAGGGCACGTCGATCAACCGAACCTTTGATGTTGTGGAACGCGACTACGGTGGGCCGCCAATATGTGTGACGGTGCTCCAACAACTGACGCAAGGTGAAGATGTGGTCGATGCAGCCACGACCCCGACGAAACCCGGCTTGCTCTTCACGAATCTGGCTTTCACGAGCGCCAGTCAGTCTGTGAAGGATTATGGAGGCGAGTAATTTGGAGGCAATGGAGATCAGACTGATTCCTCTATGGTTGCCGCATTCCGAACGAGAGCCTCCTTTGAAGATCAGAACAAGAATGGAGTGACTCCAGTCGGTTGGGACAGTCTCCTGCTCCCACAGTTTCACTAGTAATTCATGTAAAGCATCAACAAGAGCTGAACCTCCGAATTTGAAGAAAGCTGAAGGAAGATCCTCTGGTCCCGCGGCTTTGTTCAACTTCAACAGTCCGATCTCACGTTCGACTTCTGAGCGAGAAGGTGGATCCAAAGGGACAGCCCACGGAGCAGGGCGATCACTGGTCGGCGAAGAATTGACCAATTCTATCCGATCAAATTGCTTTTCAAAATGCTCAGCCCAACGCTCCAAACGTTTTGACAAATTGTGGATAGGCTGTCTACTCTCGTCACAAATTGTTTCACTAACACCAGGTCTCCTGCTGCCCGTTTCCCGTATCAGACGGAATAACTTACGATGGTTACCAAGGGTAGCGGCCACCTCCATATCTGACGAACGATGAGACCAAGATTCGCGGTCTCTCTTCAGGCTAGCACGGAGTCTTGCCCGGAGCTCTTTGCGAGTTTCATTGTGTTCGCTTCCAGCCGAGTTATGCCGACGAGCGTCGATAAGTTCCAGAGACCGCGAAGAGACCCAATATCCATGTTGGCTATTAGACATACCACATGAGGATTTGCCTGCTGCTAGTAAGGTCTGGTGAACATGTGACCAGTGACCATCAATTGTCTCCAGTGAGCGCTTACTCAACTCGCACGTCAGCGTACTTCGATACGCATTCAGAACAGCTGGCTTTGTCAGTTGGCTGGTGTCAATGCGCGCACAGCGTCGTCGTGGACGTCCGCCAAAACGCATCCGCATGTCAGCACATACAAGTGCATGATCGGTGTCCACACATGTGCTCCAAATCGAGCGACAGTTCTGGATGCAACGCCTCCAGCGGTAACTGATTCCAATGTGATGGATCTGCACCCAAGGCTGGTTCGAGGTTGGTGGGTGCCAAGTCACCCTCCGGCTGATGCTGTGTCGGAAGTTAGTGCTCGCAAGAAATAAGCGAGCATCTTCACACAAATGAAGTAACCGCTCACCGTTATCATTACGGGAGCCTACACCGTGCTGACCGCCCAGATGCATTTCATCAGTGGACAACTTTCTAACTTGCGCGTTCAGATCCCCCGCCAGCACAAGTGTCCGTGCTTCTTCTGTGGCGGAGCTGGGTCAGTTGGCGGCAAAAGTCGTTCTTTACCGAATCATCGCTATAGTTTGTTGGTGCGTAGGCAGCGATGATGAATAGACACCTATTAGTCCCGCGCGACTTCGAAGCTTTGAACGAACCAGCCAATCGGACCGCACACATCTGGCTACTGATTGGAATCCCATCAACCAGAGCAGCTTCAGCCCGGGGACTCAGGGCAATACCAACACCAGCTTGGCCGGTGCTCGAAGCTGCATCGTCACCGGATAGGCGCAATGAGAAAATACTGCTTGCGTCACCTGAAGGAGATCGCACAGTGAGCACAGTGCTCGAGTCTTGCAGGCGGGTCTCTGATAGGCAGCAGATATCGATCGAGAGGGTCTCCAATGTTCGGGCAAGTGCTGCCTGTTGACCGATCTGTAGTAATGTGTGTACATTGAAGCATGCCAATCTGAAGGAGGATCGAGGGCTCCAAATGGAAGCCGATAAACTGGAATGGACCGCTTAGTTGGGCATGGGCTTGTCGACAGGAGAGGAGTGACGCTCCGCGTTAGCATGTGAGTTGAAATTAGAAGATAAATGCCTAGCAAAGCATATAGGGGAGGGTCAAGAATCGGGGGTTGAAAACTGGGGGGATAAAAGTGAAGTTGGAACGGGACGGCAAGAGCGAAAAAGCGTGAGGGAATAAGAAGACGAGAAGGCTTGAGCAGTAGCATCCAAACCCCTATCCACCCTGCTCGATGCAGCAGATAGGGCACCGTTGATTCTCCTCTGCGACGACCAGATCATCAAAAAATTGTTTGAGGAAAGATTCGTTGTATTGCGTGAGCAGGATACTGTCAGGTTGCCCAGGCCTAGACAGGAGAACGATTAGGGTTCTCAACCAAAGTCTCTGGTTCAAAAATCTTACCGCAAGGCAGCGGGTTTGGAGTTGGGCTACAAGGAGTCTGTTTTAAGGAATAAGGTGCCATCCTCATTCCAACCCCCAACCTGGAGGACAAGGACGCTGAGTTTGTCTGGCCTCTATTCATCATCGTCATCAACAGCAGTACATCAGCAATTTGAACTGATGCTTCGCTGCCATACAACCATGAGGACCTATGAAATGAAGAATAAGAAGAGAGAGAGAAAGGGGACTTACCTGAAAACATTAATGCCCTAAGCAAACATTCAGGGTCAAGGCGCCTACACCTTGTGTAGACAACATACCGTCACAAACAGCTGGCTATCGTGCAAAGATAAGGCGGCATCGGCGAGACAGCTTCCTTGCGGCTTTCACTGCCCCGCATCATAATCAGCCATTACCCCGCAGATAACTCAGCACCAAACACACTTTAAACAGGCAATCCAATTAGCAGACGGCAGCAGACGCGCCACTGGTGTCTACTGCGAGCCATGTCCTGTAAAGTCTCGAGCCAAGCACAAGGCGAGTCACGTGGACTCCAACCCGGAAGGCGAGACGGACCGACGGCACCCAGTTTGGTAGTCAATAACTTCATTTCCCGCTGCCAAGTCAACTTCTGTCCACCTCGAGCCTTGCGCCACCCTACACCTGGCAGACTAAACAAGGCCCTCCTAGGTAAGCGGTGACCAGGCATACGTAGCACGTGCCCAAGCCAACGCAACTTATTCAGTGCTATCTGTTGTTCTAAGGAACTACCATGATTATCACTACCTAGTACTCGTCTACGCACATCATTGTTGCGGACACGCTGGTGCCATCCGGCCCTCACTGTGGCCTTGTATACACGGCCTTTCAGACGGAGGGAAACTCCCTTCTGTCGCCAAAGATGACGCAGGCTCAAGAAGATAGCTCTGGCCTTTGCAATGCGTGAGCTCACGTCACGCCGAAACACTTGGCAGAGAGGGGCGGCGACGTACTCAGTTATCGTTTTGAGGAAGCTGGGATGCAATTCGTCCGGGCCTGGAGAGGAGTTCGGGTCCAGTTGGAGTAGTTTAGTGATTACTTCGGGGTTAATTTCAACTTGGTCCATAGAGTAGTAGTGTGCAGGCAAACAGTTGTTGAGCAGTGGTGACTCCACTGAGTAGACCGAGGAATATTGCGCAGCCAATAGGTTTGCTTTTTCATCATCGCTGTAGAGAACGGTACCTTCCTTAGAAGAGGATAGAGCGGGGATTCCACTACCAGTTTTGGCATTTCGCTTCAAGTAGGCAAAATGTTTCTTGGGACAGTTTTGGGATTCCATGGCCAGTCCATGTTCATATTGTAGTCTTTTGTCTCGTTTTCTCAGGGTGCATAGGTTTCTGACAGTTTTGTACTCTATGTGGCTTGATGTCAGTCCTGTGCTCTTGAAATGATCCCATAGTTTTCGTCATTTTTTCATTAGGGATCTTACTTCTTTATCAATCCATGGGGGTCCTCTGGATGGTGGTCTGCTCTTGCAATTTGGAACAAACTGTTCAATGAGCCGCATCATCATAGATCTCAGGCGTTCCCATGCGTCATCAAGCTCGAAGGATTGCGGAATACTCCAGTCCATGTTACTTGTAGTCGTTCTTAATCTGGGCTGGTCAGTGCGCCAGAAATTTCGACGAAGTGTCCCCTAATCGTGGATTGTGAGGCGTCGTGTCCACGAAAAAGAGACTGTACAGTGATGACTCTTCCCAAGAGGTTGGAGGATCATTAGATCTGAGACATCAGATGGTGCCGAAGTGAGAACCAGGTCGAGAATGTTTGGTGTCTGACCAGGGACCATCCGCGTTGGTGTCAAAACATGCTGTGTCAGGTTGCACTCGTCAACGGTATCAAGGAGATCAACTTCAAAGGAGTCAGATGAGAGATCACTGTGAAGAAGGTCCCAAATTATGTCGGGGGCGTTGAAGTCACCCATAAGGAGACAGTTTGTTCCTATGCTTTGGGTTCACACGGAACGTAATAGGTGTGAGCTAGGTGCTGCAAGGGCTCTGTAGTCCACCCCAACCATCAGCGATTGGTACCCGTCATGAATTCGACACCAGAGCATTTCCGACATATCATCCTTGTCACAATCGGGTTCCACAATGTGGGACTTGAGGTGGTTCTTTGTGTAGAGGATTACTCCGCCTCCAGACCTCCCACTAAAGCGATCGCATCGAAGTAGCTGATATCTTGAAACATGAACCTCCGAGTCAGATATATCAGATGACAGCCAGGTTTCGGTGAACACCATTAGGTCCGGTTGCTGTTCAGAGATAAGGAGTGAAACCTCATCTAGCTTGTTTCTGAGACTGCGCACATTCGCGAGTATTACCCGTAGTCCGTTCTTTATGTTTGAGGTCCTGGAAGAAGGAGAATTGGCCTGCATCGAGCTCTGATTTTTTTGACTACGCGAAAATCCACGATGTGTAGATCTGTTTCTCGATTTGCGCGTCGGGTTCGCAACTCGCATACAGCTTGCCTCATTCGGATTCGGTCCTCCGAACGCAGGTTTCTCCTTCGAGACGCGGGGTCCGTCTCAGGATGCGTTGGCACTCTTCTTCATCCTGACAGACGATTTTCAGAGGACGAAACTTGGCTGCATCCTCTTGTTTTCTGCCAAGGCGAAAAGCAGAAATTAGGTTTATTCCTTGCTCACGCTCATCAAACAACATGGAGACCATTCGTTTAAGGAAAGCTTGGTCGTCGAGCATCCTTTCAGCTGGAGTCTCTTTGTTGGATTCTGGGACGTTTGTGATTATCAGGCAGCGGTTGCGAGCAGGCGGCTTGTCTCGTTCCGGTGATGCTGGCTTTGGTGGGCATTTCTTTTCTCTGACAAGTTTCTCAAGCTGCGCTACTCTATTTAGGACGAGCTTTAGTTCCACGTTTTTGGTGTTTGAGTTTATCTTGGGTCGTGAGATCTTGGAGGCCTTGTTTTCAGCTATGGTTGTCCTCGCTTTTGCTGAGGTGCTAGCGATGGCAACTGCGGCATAGGACTTGGGCTTATCCATCAGCCCACTCCCGTTCTCAATGGGCAACGGTGTTATGTCCAACGTGGTAGAGGACGTCCAGCTTCGTTTCCCTTTCGGTGTAGAATACCCAGACGAGGGCAGACACACTGAGGAGATAGGTGTCTCGCTGTCCGAGTTAGAGACGGCTTGCGCGGAAGCAGTATGTACGTTGAAAGGGTTCGTCAGAAGCTGCTTGTCGCTGACCAATGTTAGACACGAATCGCAGTGAAAGTTGATGCCTTTAGAGGTAGTGCGCTGAAGACATTGGTAAAGATCATTATCAGTTACAGTAAACTATATGCATCCATCTGTCGCACAGTGCGCAATGGACGGCCTTTAAACGTGAGGTGACACTCTTCCCACAGTCCACGCACTTGGATGTCATATCTTCAAAAAGAAGAATTTGACTATAGTCAAATTTCGTCAAAAGTGTCTATTCAAACACTTTCTTCACGAGAATTTCACCTAAAAGATCGAGTGAAAATGAAGCAGGCCGTTGATGAACTACGACTCCGACGAGCAGCTGGTGAAAGCGACCTTCACATTGTGGATTTTCGAGTAGTAAAAAGAATTCCGAGGACTCGGGGGAGACCAAGTTTCGTTCTCCCGGTGCACTGAGAATCAGGAGTAGATTGCGTGTGATATCGGCGAACGTGCGTAGTTTGAGAAACAAATTGGATGAGATACTGCTCATGATCTCGGAGCAAGAACCCGATCTGATGGCTTTTACGGAGATTTGGCTATCCTCGGATATTTCGGACTCGGAGGTATTTATTCCAGGGTATCAACTATCCCGTGCGGATCGTCCACGAGGGATATCCGGGGGCGGTGTTGCACCTTACTGGAAGTCAGACCTTAAAGTTCACACAGTGGAAGCCATGTGTGATCTCGATGGAGGATCGGAAATTCTTTGGAGTAGGGTTCACGATGGGTTCCGAGCGCTTATAGTCGGCGTTATCTACAGATCCCCCTTGGGGTCAGGATCCCACTTGATAGACTTTATGAGGAAACACGGGGGAGGCAAAGATTGTTTGATTGTGGGTAACTTCAATGCTCCGGCCGTAGACTGGGATGCGCTTCATTGTAATTTATTTCCAGATTCGCTTGATACACATTTATTAGAAATAGTCCTCGAATGTAATCTAACGCAACACGTTTTATCCTCTACCCATTTTTTCCAGGCCATGTGCCACACATCCTTGATCTTGTGCTCACACCTAGCTCATCAGATGTTTCCGCTCTAGCCATTCTTCAGCCTCGTGGCAAAAGTGATCACTGTGTAGTCTCCTTTCTATGGACACGACAGTTACCTATCAATGTCCAAGGTGCGCACCGCCGAAACTTCTGCCGACCTGACCTCCTCCGCTTAAAATTGGATGCTAGCCTCATGGACTGGAACATCCCTCATCAGTTGGATCTCGATGCTGCTTGGGATCTTTTGTGCTCCAAGATTATGTCTGTCATTGATCGGGTTGTTCCAAGGGTCACAAAACAGTTTTTCTCCAAAAGTCCACCATGGATAGATCGGGAAATCAAATCGCTCATGATGAGAAGGCGGAAACTTTGGGGCCGATTCAAGTTCACTCAGACAGCACAAGATTACGCGCATTACAAAGAGGCTGGAAATTTATGCACCCTGAGAAAGCGCGAGAAGCGAGAATTATATGAGCAGCATCTGGCCGAGCAATCTGTGGTTAATCCGAAAAATCTCTACGCATACTTGAAAAGAAGCACCAAAGCTAGCAACGGTATACTCGCACTGCATTCAAGCAAAGAGGAAACCGCGCTTCATGATGATATGGCGAAAGCTTGTCTGCTAGCTTCGCAATATTCCTCTGTGTATACTACGGAAGCGCCATTACTTGTGGATACTCCCTGTCACCCCTCTCCATTAGAGCATGTCGAAATTACTACTGACAGAGTACTAGAACTGCTTCTCGACTTGAACTCGAATTCTTCACCGGGTCCCTATGGCTTACATCCCTTGTTCCTCAAAGAGGTGGCGGAGTTCATTGTTGCACCAATTGGTCAAGTACTTCGCAGCTCACTTGAAGCAGGTCGTCTCCCAACTAAATGGAAAGCAAATGTTGTGAAACCCATGTACAAAGGTGGGAATCGCCAAGATCCAGTGAACTACCGACCGATTTGCCTGTCATCAATCCTCTGTAAAACCATGGAAAGGATTTTGAAACAGGCCTTGCATCTTCACCTTGAGAAATTGGACGTCATCTCTCCTGCTCAGCAAGGATTTCGGAGGGCACGGTCTTGCATTACCAAGCTGCTTGTTGCCCGAGAAAAATGGGCGCAGTCAGTGGATGCTGGTCATCGACTTGATGTAGTTTTGTGGATTTTAGCAAGGTGTTTGATAGGGTTCCACATAAGCGACTTCTTATCAAACTTCGGCAGATTGGCATCGCTGGTAAATTGCTCGCCTAGATGGCTGATTTCTTAGATAACCGTTGTATGAAGGTGATGGTTAACGAAGTTGACTCTGGTCCTGTTCTTATGACCAGTGGGGTTCCACAAGGCTCCGTACTTGGTCCCGAAATATTCAAAATCTTTAACAACGATCTCCCGGAGGTGCTCCAAATCGACTGCTTGATCTATGCTGATGATCTTAAACTTTGGTCGGAAGTATCCAGGCTTGAAGATGCTGACAGGTTGCAGCTGACCCTCGATCTGCTGCACGATTGGTCGGTCAAGTGGCAAATGCCTATCAATCGTGATAAGTGCTATGTTCTCCCGATCGGTGATCAGGAACCTTACGGTGCTTACCACATCGGTGGTTTTTTGTTGAAGAATGTGGTTGGTGAGGATTTAGGTGTACTTATTTCTCCAGACCTAAGAACAACCCAGGACACGTTGCGGAATGTAGCATCTGCCAACAGGATGCTCTGTGCTATTCGAAGATCGTACTACAAATTAACTCCGCAGAACTTCAGGCTCCTGTTTTCCTCCCGCGTTCGTACAATACTGGAATACGGCCTATCTGTCATACACCCACTCACGAAATTTGAATGTGAGTTGATTGAGAAGATTCAGGCGCGGATCCAATTCTGTGTCTATGCTACGTGTTTTACCTTATCCCCTTCGTCTCCAATGTATGAACTTATTTACTCTGGATTACCGCCGTCGCCGTGGTGATCTGATTTATACTAGACGCATTCTAAGGGGCGATTTGGGGAAGGTGCTGCAGTTTTTCCAGCTCAACACAGATTGTTCAACACGGTGCCACAGCTTGAAACTTTTTAAACCTCGGAGGAACCATATCCGGTCCGATATCGCGTTATCCACACGGGTTGTGAATGAGTGGAACAATCTTCCTGAATGTGTGGTAAGTGCCCAGACAGATGAATGTTTTAAAGAACGATTAGACAAATACATGTTGAGCATGCCTGGATTCCGATGTTGTTGCTGCAGCTGCAACAATCCCTCGGGGAACACAGTTTAGCATCGACATGTCATCCAGCCAATGAACGGGAGGTTATGCAGCTGACATGGGTCTTCCCTTCTGCTCTCTACAACTCTATGAACTAAAAGACTCGAAAGTATAGCACCTCAGAAAGAGGAGTTACCGAGTGGTACTCACAGTACTCTAATCATTGACCAATCTGGTATGTGACTGAAGGTGCAAAAGCACCACTCAGTATAGCTTAGTGGATCGCTGAAGCACACAAACCATCGCACCACGGTAAGGTACAGCCTCATTGCGATGGACTCAAGAATCGGACGTACATGAGAAGTGAACAGGAGCCTGAAGATCTCCGGAGTCATGCGAGAAAAGGATCGTCGTATGGCAAAAACAACCTGTTGGCAGAAGCGACTTTCCTCAAGGTATCTTCAGTCGATTTTAGGTCTGGGGTCACAACGACGCTCAAGGTCCCTCCAATGGCAGCAAAAACGTATCAGTAAACGTAGCAAACTGGTAGTAAACTGGACAGATTTCCAGTACAGGTATTAATGCATTAGGTACAGCAAAATGAATTTAGCTTGACATTTGTTAATAAATAACTGGTTGGTATGCATTATCAGTGATTTTATTTGACAATAACCCCATTGGTTTAAAGGCATCGGTAAGTCATTTTATTTGTACAGTTTCGGTTTTGTAACCTTGATCGCTGATACCGCTTGGTTTTGCGCCATCGTGTAGCTCCCTTGAAGCTGCGTTTCCTCAGGCACACCTATCAGGTTTTCCGGTTATATCTTGTTTGATACGTATGTATTCATTTTCAGCATGCCAGGGCGAAAAAGTCATCAAGTAACTGCACAGTTTCCGTCTCGTAGCCCCATTTACCGTGCAGCAAAAATAATTACCTCAGGATTTAGCTACGAAGAAGCGCTTCTATTGTCAGCAGCTAAACGACAGAAGGGTAAGCGGATTATTAACATATATTAAATATGATTGCTTACACAGTTCAGCCATCTGATAACGTTACCAACTGCTGTGAAGATGACAGGGATTCCGATGAATTGGTCCATAACTTGAGGAAACTGATTGCAAAATCTCAGGTACCAGCGTCTTTTGTCCGTCCACTGTTGGGGATTGTGCAACCGTGGATGCCATTTTGGCCAAGGGCTTACCGGACACCGATGCGAACCCCACGTAACTCCCGCATACGAGTTGTTGCACCGGGCACTTACGGTCACGTAGGTCTGCTGAGAGGTTTACAGCGTGCATGCTCTGCTCTTTCACTCGAGACCAGTGACACTGAGGACTATCAGTTGCATATTGACGGATTTAAACCTTTTAATGCCTTTAAGCTGTATTTACGGCCGAACTTGTGCCGTGTCATAAGGCCAGTGGTCACAAAGCCATTCTTTGTTGGTGTTTATGGTGGGACCTCAAAACCGAATGACGTGGACGATTAGTTGTACGACACAATTTATGAGATCTGTTCGTTGCAAAGCGAAGAATTATTCTACCTGAAAGCCGTTATCTGTGATACCCCTTCACGCGCTTATGTGAAACACAAGAAAGAACGCTCGGGTTATTACAGCTGTGACAAATGCACCCAACGTGGTGAGTATATGAGCCGCAAGGTGATATACCCTCTTACGAATAGCACACTGCAGACGAATGCATCCGTTCGAAGGAATGTCAGTCAACCGTCGCCTTTCGCTGCCTCGAATGTAGATTTGGTTGAGGACTTTCCAATTGACTATATGCATTCAGTATGGTTCGGTGTAATGCGCAGAATGACAAAAAACTGGCTCACTTCGCCCTTGGACGGTGGATTTCCACTGCGCAGGGTGGGATTGATTTTAGCAAACGAACGGTTGCATGACTTCGGACCTTCTTGGACACCGGACTTTCCACTCTAGTTTAGATAACTGGATGAATATCGATCATGGAAGGCAACTGAGTTACGTCAGTTTTTGCTATACGCCGGACCAGCGCGTTTAATCGGAGTATCGCCTGAGGCTTTCTATCAAACTTTCTAGATTTCTCATTTGCTATTTATATTATGTGCCACCGGCACCTTCACACAGCCTTATTAGATTTCCTTATTCCTTTAATTCATGTTTTTACATGATTACTTTTATATTTCGGTCCCAGTGAGATGATGTGGAACGTTCATTCACTGGTTCATTTGCCCGCTGACGTAGAGAAGATGGGAAATTTAGGCAGCTTCTCAGCATTCTCCTTTGAGTCTCACTTGTTTTCCATCAAGCGCATGATTCACAATTTCCCGCGTCCGGTTGCTCAAATCATGCAGCGTACGTCGAAAGGGGAACAGCTTCCTCCTACGTTCAGCAACGCACGCACGTGTGGGAATGTTGAGATGTGCACATATAAGGGTCACAAAGTGTTTCGTTTGCACAGCATTTTGTTTTCTACAGTTAAGCCGGATAACGTGGTCATCATCGATGCCGAACCCAGAATGCTCACAGATGTGTCTGTGAATGTGTCTGGGAACATGGTCGTGCAATGCCGGGAATTTATGAAGCTTCGTAGTCTGTTCACGCATAGCATGGATTCCTCAACGGTGTACATATTCTGTGCATCGCAATTATCAACAGATGTATGTAACTTATCCGCCTCTCATATTCTATTCAAGTGGATTGCTTTTCCCTTGAACAATTTCTTTGTAACTTACCCTATGCCACACAGTTCTACACTCTAACAACTGAAGTCTTGCTTTTCCAGCACTGATGGCTCTTCAAGGATACAGCGTTGTCAAACTACTTGACTCCGACGATTTAATAACTGTTATCAGTAATACCTGGCTTAGAGAAGACATGCGTACGCCCAAATGCCTTACGTGCGCGGCACGCACTACTATGCAGTGGTGAAAAATCACACTGCACCCGATGTCGGTGTGGCCAGCAGTGCATTGTCCATTATCGTTAGCACGAGTAAGCCTTTTTGTTACATTAACCAACCTCCCAAGTTAACTTCCAGCATGCTCGAGAAATAGAACGTCAGGCAGCGCGCGGCATGTTGCCATCCACAGACGGTATTATTCCCATGGGCCTTCCAACTAAGTGTCCAATGAGTATGGTGTTTTCTATTTCCTCTTAGACGCCGGCCCGTCCGTTCTAGCTCCGATGACTAAGATGCCGCGCGTCCCACCAAACCCAAAAGGCCTGCTGCAGCAACATTCACACGTGCGCCCAGTTCTCTCTTCAGTGGCATTAGTACACCACGTCCACGGCCCTTAACAAGCAACCGTAAGTATCGCGTTCATACTGACTCTATTAAACAGTAATCAAGCCCGCTATTATTACAGACGTTGCACCATGCAATCTGGAGGTGCTGCAAGAACTGAAGGTCATTGAATATAAGACGTCACAGATGCCTTGCATTGCACTCAGCATTATTTTTAGATGAGTTATGCCTCATTCGATCAGAACTGGTCGGCCATTGACGCATGTCCGAAGCAATGTTGCAGACGCTGCACCGACTGTCCCAAAGCCTTGCACCGCGACTTTGTCTGCCATTCATCTCTCTCAGTGAGCTTAAGAGACATGATGAACGGCTGAAGGACACCGATTTCAGAAACAGAGTCGTAAGTTCGTTTATTATTAAAAGACTTTCAGCTCAACCATTTGTGCGCTGTGCACGGTGATAACGTGCAAATCGTCGTCCGGGGTACCATGGAGCGGCTAATGGTAAGATCAGTTGCCGCGGAGATAAATTACTCTAGCGCAGGAAGTTTGTTTGCATTCAGGCGAACAAATATGAACGGCCTTGTACAAGGTAGTTTGACATACAGAAATCCATAAAATTACAATGGCAGCATTCGGCAATGCATGGGTAATGCAGCCTCGGATGCTGATATTACAGGACACATCAAAACGTGGTTGATTTCTGCACGGCACAAGAGACCGCCTGTTGAGCAAAATAAAGTACGCAGCGCGAATGAGGTGAGTCCCCTGCTTCCTTATGAACATCTTTAGCCTCCTACGTTGGCACTCGCGGCAGGGGATAAACCATTTTGACAATGCCGCTTTTTGCTACTAACGATTTTTGTTCCATACACCTTCATATACATAAAGCATTCTCATACCACGGTTTCATTTACTGTCGCCTTGTGCTGTTCTCAAGTGCGCAGTCAGCTCCATTTCCTTTTCCGACCAACAGCTTGAAGCGCCGCCTAGGTGGGTTTCCACGTCCAGCAACTACGGCAACACGTACTGCTTGAACCTTGGGTCCGAACGTCCATATATTCGTTAGGTTCTAAGTGCGTAGTAGTGTGCTGTCCGTGTTCGGATACCCATGGCAGGCAATGACTGTATCGGGACCTACCGGATTGTCACGCATATCGTTGAATTTCTATTGGTCCACGCTAGCATCATTTTCATTGGCCCGCCGTAAGCTGGACAAAATCCCTTTTTAGCCGTCTCACAGTACTAATTCCTGTCCAGTTTAGCCTAATGCTCCGATGGGAACGTTTAGGAGGCTAAGCTGGACAGGATCTGGACATGTGCTACCGGGGTCTCACGCTTAGAGTTTGGCAGCGGAAACCCATCAATATGATAAATTCCAAATGGTTCGGAGGCAACGATGGGAACATGTATCGTGATTTATGTGTAAGTGACAACTGATCGACTAAGCATGCGGCGAATCAAGCCTTGTCTGTGGCACATCAGCTTCATCCACACAGGAGATTTCCGTCCATAGCTCTAAATCACGTGCGTAAATCAAACAGTCCTGTCGGATCACAAGAAAAGTGACGAACGCCTAATTTTTGTGCAGTGTTATCCAACTACTGTTCTCAAACTAGGATTTCTGTAAAGAAAATCTCGAACGGTGAAACACGACAAGCACGCCGTCACCTTGAAACAGTCAAACTGGTCATATGTGCCCTATAATAGTTCAGAAATCCACCGGAACTTGTTCAGCAAACCTGCGGAAATTGTACAGAAATTCTCAAGAAATGGTAAGGAAATGTTCAGTAAATCATCAGTAAACCCCATGGAAATGGTGTGAAACCCTTGAGTTCGGAGGTGGCGCGCCATCGGTGCCGTTTTGGATTCCGGCAGCAGGCACTAAGATCGCCTATTCGCACAATCCATATACAGCACAAATAGCACCGAAATATATGCACGCCCAAGCTCGACTGTTTCTACGATACGGTGTGCCCGTCGACCGACATGTAGACGTATTGGGTGGCGCCTGGGATACTAGTCGGTAATCGATGACATGTAAGGCATGGCAAATACGGAACGGTATAGAAGTTGGATGTGATTGAAGAAAACATACATTGTGTGGGCTATAAAACTAAGAAGCCAAGCAACTAGAACGAGAAACGGCGCAGCAAAATACTCAATAAAAGGTAGCGAAGAATTATTCTACCACCTGTAGCGACTAAATTATGCAACATCCTGCGAAATAACTGCTTATCTCGTATTATGCAGCTTTGATAACCAAAAACATCTTAAAAGTGGAAGGAATTCGTTGGCTTTTGCAATCTGCTTTGACATTGTTTTGACAAATTGGTTATACAGGGTGTGATGCGGTCTTTGTTTTAGGTCCATCAGTATTTCAAATTTCGCCAACTCCTGGTTCAACGGCACTCCGAAAATGGAACACTCACGGGATCATCTTATCGTTCCAGTCCCGCTTGAACTTGACACACGATTTTTCAACTTACGTATAATAGACCGGTGTAACCGATTGTGACCTAGCGGTAGAGCGCCGAACAAGTTTAAGTTAGGGCGGGACTGGAACGATAAGAGACTCCCGTGATTGTTCCCTCTTGAGTGGATCGTTGCGCCAGGAGTTGAAGAAGTGCTCATCGTTCTTGATGGATCTAAAACGGAACACCCGTATCGCACCCTGGCCAACCAGTTAATGCCCACGTTTCCTGCCCTAGCAGTCCCTGCAGTGGCAGTCAGGTGAAGTAAGCAAAGGATAGGAAGAGAAACCGAAGGTACAGAATAAGGAAGTGCACTTGAAATAAGAAAATAATACCAACGCGTGCCGAAAAGTAGCCTAAAGAAAAGCGAATTACGAAGATGCGAGGTGCTCAGGAAAAGGGAAAGGTTTCGTTTTGCCACCCAAAAGCGTAAAATTGACTCTCAAACCCCTTACCCGTAGATTCCCTGATAAAATTTCCGGATGGATGTTCCAGCGCTAGATGACTGCGTGAGAGCCGGGTTTCCGTCCTAATCCGATCGGACCGCGGTTTGTCCATCTTCAAGGAATGACCGCGTAGAACAGACAATCTAGCAGGGCTGGATAGCCGATAAATCTGGACCAACCTTCCCAGTTAACATAGGGTAGGTTAGGATTAGGTCTCCTCGAAGCTTTCGGTGGTGCATTGCATTTATTCCTAAACCAAGCAGACGCTTAGGGCATGTCCGTCCCCGTAATCCCTCGACTAAATTATTACCCACCCATAAAACCCTCACTAGCTCTATTTTGTCCAGGACGAGGCAGGGCGGACAAGCCTGAACACAGTATTCCAGCTGAGGCCGAACGAAAGCCGAGAACAGTCTCGTAAAGATGCTGAACGACAAAACTCCGAAACAACGTCGCAGTAACCACAGGATGCGGAAAACGCTGCTTGAGGCCTTCTTCCAGTTTTCGCCGGAAGGTAAATCCGAAGAGTGTATGACGTCTAGATCAACCTGACTAGATGCACGAAGGAGTTCGACCCCACCGACCAAGTGCTTCGTAGGAAGACAACCTCTCCTTATTCGAAGGACGGAGCACTTTGCCTGATTTATGGGCAATAACCATAACGTATACCATTCCCAAAGCTTATGCAAGGCTTGCCTAATAGCTTCGGAACCCCCAGAAACATCGGCAATGTTAGACAGCTTCAGGTCATCAGCAAGTAGCAGCAGTGGTACCTCAAGTGCCCACGCTCACATCAAAAGTAGATACAATCATATATTAACATACACGACAATACCATTGTTCCATTGTACATTAACTGATCATATTTTGTACTCTTAACATGATCATGCCTGTGCAGCGTGCCTTGCATAGTCGAGGATAAACATTTTCTTTATTTATTTATTTACAAACGCTGCCGCATGTTGCCCACTTAGTACGCACGCCTTGTCATAGTCCGTATGAGCATGAGTGCCGTCATCAAGCAACAATACTGGACTTGACAGGTTTTAACGGCAGCTCCTTTTGACATAAGCGCAGAATCTTTTTGGATTCTCTGAAGCTTCGTCTGCTAACCCTTCTTCGAAATTGAGCCGAGCATCCCTTGGGTGTTGCTTACACCTATTTCTAGCCATACGATACCTGTCATAAGTATCTGTGGTCGGCGAACCTTGGTAACTCCGCCAATACTTAGACCTCTTTGTGAGCAGATGCCCGCCAGTGGAATCTATCCAGGGCGACTGTGCTCATGTTCCCTTTCACCTCGTGACCGGGATGAAGGGAGCAGAGGCCTCTGTGAAGTAGGACTTCAATTTATCCTAGTCAACCTGGACAGTATCGCCTTCTGAGATCTCACAATGGAAACCTGAATCCTTGGCTCTCATTAGTTAATAGTCTGCATGCCATATGTTCGGGCGAGCCTCAACAGTACTCTGGTAGCGTCTAGACAGAGTACAACTGGAGAGCAAACAAACATACTCCCTGGAACCCAATGGAGGTCCTAAGTAATGTCACCAAAAAACTCCAGTGACATAGCAAATACAAGATTTAAGCTAAATGATACTTGGGCGTCCATTTACCTAGTGGGGCTGTCAATGAACTGATGCAACGGTACTTGGAGCGTGAGCTCAAGCAGTTCAGCGCCGAAGGTGAGTGACGCTGAATCGCAAGAAAGATCTGGCCGGCACATCTCTGTGAAGTTGAAGTGGCCCTTCATCAAACACTTGTTTGCGGACTGGGAGCGAATGAACTCAAGTACCTCTTTGGATACGCACCCAAGGCTTCTACACACAATTACAACTGTAACCTGAGCCGAGGATGTGCTAAGCACAGCCGACAGAGCGTCAATAGTTTTATCTGCCGACTGAAATAAGCAAGCCTTCAAAAGTCACGTTTACAGCTCACATAAAGAAAAACGCCCCCACCCTGCCGGCCAGCGGAGCCATCGCATCTAAATAGTGCGTAGCGAGACGCTCGGCCGGATTTCGGGTTCTGGGTGCGTCGTCTTTAATACTCTCTCCGGCGGCATATATACAAATATTGGAACTATGCAGTGAACATTTCGATTGCCAATGCGCAGAGCTCACATACAACACTTAAAACTTCAAATTTGTTACACGCTTAAACATCTACCGGAGGGTCTCCCTACATTGCAATCCTAACCTTACACATTATGCTAAGTAGGCACACGTTTGCACCATATTGCTTACGAGAATAACTTGCATGCCAGTTTTATTTTATTTCACACTTGCTAGCTGTCACATTGCTTGCGTGGCATTTATTATCTATGGAGGCTTACGTAAAATAATCTTTTATCGTCTTTTATCATTTTTTCTTTGTTTTATTGGATTTTTAGTGATCCCGTAAGGCATAATATTGCTCATATATTCTGCCGTTAAGCGGGAATCGGTTATAGAACAATTTTAAATTTGAATGCCCGCCGTTCTCTAATCCACTGCGCGCAGTCCAAAGTTTGCGGGTAGAAGATATCTCCGCTACCTAACCAAAACGATTTGTGTCAAAGGAAGCGCTGTCAGACAAACCAGTGGACGATTTCAAGGTTAATACAACGGTAAAATCCTGTGTTGCACAATACTGAAAGGACGTATTTTGCAGTAGACTACAGACTTAGCTTAAATTGCTTTCAGTTGTGTCCTCCCCCCGTGCTTTCAGTGTTCAACGGGAGCATTCGACGGAGAGAATGACGGAAAAGCTTTTTGGCTTACAAGCCGTGGGTGTTTAACACTGCGTGGTAACAGAAAGGTTGGAGCGAACTTCTAACGATAAGCGATTATAATGTTATACGTGACGGTTGCCTGCCACAGTCAGTGTAAACATGGTCAGGTAGTTTTAGATGTTGTTTATTTATGTAAACCGTGAGCGTAACTGAGGGTAATGCCAATATACATTATACTTAAGGAATGGACAGTGTAACTGGTTTGTTTATGTGAGTTATTTAGCTTGTACATTTTGGCGCGTTCCGTGTTTCCCCCCATGCGGTATGATACTGCTGCTTTTGGTTGCTTGATAACTGGTGAGTACGGGGCAGTTGTGCAGCTCCAACACCATTTGATTCGGATCCAAATAGGAACTACAAGCTCATTTTACAGAAGCACGGCGTTTACTGCGGCAGGTCATAAGCAAAGTACTATAAACGATTTTTCTGATGTCCGGGACATCTTGGAGATCTGGGATTGGACTGAGGAACAATTTTGGCCCAAGGCGGACGGAACAACCCACAAGGACTGACATGGCGGATGGTAAAACTCCGCAAGGACCAACCTACAATCACCATAACCCTTGTCCAGTATGGAGAACTGGACAAATCCTCATACTCCCATACAGTATACATCTGAAAAATCTGGACAGCGGAAAAATTGAAACTTTTGCTCACCTGGACATACAACCAGAAGAAAAATCGCGATGTCCCTCTCCTCCAGCGACCCCAAAAATCATGGCGACCCAGAGCAAAGTACCCGTCCAACTAACAGAGGAAATTAGAAGCCATTACCCCGCGAAAAAACCGAAGGTAAAACCAGTCGTCAAGCGGCTTTGCCAGTTCAACATTAATGTTCAAAATGCTTTACGGCAGTGTTGCAGGACGTGGTGGGTTTTCGCCTGGCAAGCGTTCTCCCTATATAAAGCCACAAATGTCTGTTTAACAACACTGCGACGTGGCGGATGTGACTCGCCACTGAATAAAGTCACAGCCCACAACTACATACTGGCAAGTCGACTAGATTCACATATCAACTCTTCTTGACACCGTTTATAACTATACACCATTGAACTTGGAGTATCATCGTGATACACAACAGTTTTAAACCTTGATCATGCCTAATTTGGTGCGTCTCTATGAAACTGAGAATAAACTATCTATTTATTTATTTTACCATGGACATACGACCAATTTTCTACTATTACTGTCACAGTTGCCATAAAATGTTTGTACAGTTGTACATATCTGATCATGCCTCCATGGGCGTGCCTCGCATAGTCGAGAATAAAGTATTTATTTATTTATTTATATTGATTCATCCAGTATCCATGTGTGCACAGCAAGTGTAAGAATGTGAAATTGAAAAGGTAAGAAGCACGATAATCTTGAATGCTGTTGAACCTTCTAGTCACAGGTGCAACAACTTCATGGCCCGATTTCCGTATTGCTGAAAGGCAGGTAATATGAAATTGGCCGCGTCTGCTTGAGGGATTCGCATGTGTTCCAGTTGGGAAAACCTTGGCTTTATTCGGTCAATCGGCGGCTTAAGGCGCTACAGGAAACAGCGGTATTAACGGTATTTGATCATGCCTTTTTGGCGTGTCTCGCGCTACAACGAGAATATAAAATTTATTTATTTATTGATGAAGTCGTTTCGTCAGACAAGTGAAATCAGGAAGTTCGTTTTAACGGAATACGTCGTCAATATTACCAGACGTGATTTATGTCGTCTGAGGCATCGGGGTCAGGCGGAGCAAGTTAGTGAGGTAGGGCATGTGGTCACCATGTTGGAAAACGAAAATTCTTTGAAAGTTATGAGGGAGCAGCTGGAAGTGCGGTTGCTTTGCTACGTACCTGCATGCATTCGTGAGTGGTTTGCACGATATCTCGAAATTATACTGGCGGATTTTACCTAGCAGATTGATTAGGCGGATACATTCTATGGTATTGCATGTTTGGTGACTTCATTAGAGGTGGGGATGTCATTCTTTTGCGTCTTGTTACCAAATGCGACGACGGAGAAGATTGGAGGCATTAAAAGTCATACGCGCAATGATTACAATCACGTCAACCGTGCGAACAATCGTGGTAGACAAAAGCGCACTGCAAAGCAAAGCCTTCAAGGGGTTCCATACAGAGACGTGCATGTTGTAGTGCCGTGTGCACATGTAAAGGGACATAAACAGACGGTGAGTTCAGCAGTCAGTCGCGGACCCAGCGGAAGGATTTTCTCATGCCTTTGCTAAGAAACCTGCTTATCATGCCAAAGGAAATGCGTTATCACGGCATTCTGGTAACCCTTCGGCAGTTAAATACCGAATGCTTTGAGTACTTCCATAGAACATGGATGCCTTAGTGGAGTTGCTGGGTGGCGCATCCTTAATGGCATGCCATGATGCTCAGAGGCAATTCCACTAGTCGAGTGGAAAATGAAAATATGCGCCTGCAATGCACTTTGTTCAAGTCTTCCTTCTTACGGGCGCTTATCTAGGTGATCGGTTATCGTGGGGAAGGGATGGTTGATGGCCATAACACTCAGGTAGCTACTGAGTGCATGCGGAGTACTGCGGCACGCGGTGATAGAGCTGTGGTGAGTTAACTTATACAATAAACAATGAACAGTGATTTATCATGGGTAAAGATGCATGTGTTGACATGTCCGTAGAATGATTGGAGTAAAAATTAAATTTGTAGGATCATCGAACAAGTAACTAGTTAGTTCGCGCGACCTTCGACTTCAATGCACTACTGCACAACGATAGTTTGAATTGCCAATGAGATGTGCACAAGCAAAATAGTATAGCGAGCTGTTATAGTTAAGTAAGTGCGTGAGCAATAAAAACGGAACGACAACGCTCACCCTTTGTTTCTTTAATCGACAGATGTGGTATGTTAACCTAGTTTAGCTACATCCAGTTAACTCACAATTACACTTCTGCCACCTTGCGGAGAGGGCCGTAAGGCACATGGTTAGGTTTTCGTATTTTCGTCCCCGAAGTGGAACAGACTACATCAAGTAATGCAAGTATGAAAGCGTTTCATCAAGCCGTCTTTTGAAAAGCTTTGATGTAGGGGCAAGGATAACGTGAGTCGGAAGGACTTTACACGCATGGGACACACGGAGGGAGAAAACGTTTCGTCGACAATCAAGTCTTCAACGATTTCTTCCTGACCCACCTAAGTCCTTCTACGCACAATTCCGCCTTATGACTGCACTATAGAAAAATTAACGATAACAACAAAGCATCCGGTATGGTATACTAAGGCAGAACCCCCATGAATTGTCTCCACCAATGACCCATGTTCTTCTAACTTATCCATTACGGCAATCACAATACCCAGGAGGTCTCAGTCGGATCAGTCGCACCCATCGTGCAGGTGCTAGCATTAAAATTCTGAATGCAAGAGGTACTTAGCCATTACTGCTTACTTCCTGACGTGCTTCGGCCCTCACAGTGACACGTTGATCCAAAGGCTGAATGGACTAATTAATATCCACAGCTCTCCAGCTTCTCTTTTACAACGGTCACTTCGTCATTGTTTAAGAATTTCAACAAACAGTACAGCCTAGCCTACTGACTTTTAGGTTCGCAAACCAGTAGTTATTCCTAATATAGGGTATCGTAGGGCAATGACGAAGCCATCCATGCATGTGATTTTCAATCCTTACGTCTTATATACGTTTTTATTCCTTGGCATCAGCTTTACATTTATCACTTTCCAACGTATTAGACCACTGGGTCAGTGGAAATAAAATTAGGCCTATGAACTTTGAGGTACTCTTAGTAAAGGCATCCTATCAGACCTAAGCCTTGCATAAGATGTTGGAAGTGTTTGGTACTGCTTAAACACCTAAGCCTAGCATTAAAATTGTTCAACACCGTCTAAATAGCGGCTTTAGATGCACCTTTATGTGCCTTCGTAGATGTCAGTTGCTAGTTGGCACTTATTGATGCGTTTTCATTAAGCCTGAGCACTAGCTACTCTACTCCGTCGTTTCCAACTGCCATCAGTATGTAACCAGCAAAATAGTATATAAAGCTTTCATATTGTCGACAGAGAACACTTTAAAAGTTATAGGCGCAGGAATCATACATTTTGCTGTCCACTTATCCTCTCTTGGTCCCATATACTTAGCTTTATCCGGTATACATATGCCTTTCACTTTGGCAACACTAGTAGACAGGCATAATGACAACCAGATCCACTTCTTTAACTGCTTTTGCAGGTAAAACACTCGCATTTCCAGATTCTATTTCACTGGCACGAAAGCTAACCAACGACAGAGAGGCCCTGTCACACTGGCTAGCTTGACCTCCAGAAAAGTTCCATCACCACTTTTCTTACTTTGGCCGCCCGTGGGTTTTCTTTTAGTTGGCTCCAAAGCCTACTTTGTGTTATGTGTAATGGCGGGTGAACGACCAGCTCCCACTAGTTTTTGTTACTATCCTACTCCTGACTTACCTTATCACTATTTGCTTGGGGTGCTAGAACAGCTCTTGCCAGGAAAACCACAAAGGAAACAGCCGGTGTGACAGTATAGTACTAGTTAACATTACCATATAGATAAACACCGCTGGCACTTGCTTTGGAATTTAAAATTGGAGAAAAATAGCTCGAACTTAATCAAACAGCTACACAGTAGTGTGTAGCAGTGCCTGAGGCATACCCATCCCTTATTATAAGCATCCTCAATCCCCGGAAGTAGAGTTGGTAACGCCCCACCAAGGCAGAGCAAAATGGATTTCACGCCAAAAAGCAATTTGCTAAATTTTTATAAATTTTCCCATACCCATTTCTTTATTATTAGTGACAGGCTCCTCTAGCTCACTGAGGTTGGAGACAGCCTCATGAATATAGAAAATTGGCTCTAAGAGATAAAACTTGCAATGTTTAGCTAAGAAATGTGTGTATTTTCCAGGCAAAAATGTGTCAACTGATCCGAAAGGTGTCATGTGTTACTCTGGCAGACCTTGCTCATGCAACCTTAATAAAAACTTCAGAACCACTTATAGGCCTTAAAATATACTAAACACTATATTCCTAGGGGTTTATGTGGCTCGGTATCCATTGAAAATTGTATATTGAGGCCTTCTAACCTCCTGAATTCCCATGTAGACCTAATATTCCTTAATAGAGTTCTAGTGTTTTCGCGCAAAATTAAAAGTTATTTGCGTACATTAGTCAGATATGCCTGCAAAGTGTACTTTTTGGCCACCTGCGAAGTTCCTGGTAGTTACAGGTTATTAAGGGATATTTAGAGTATTGCTGGATAGCTATGCCTATTTAGAACGTACACCGCTTCGCTACCTTTTACATTTTCTTTTCGTTATTCTGCTATCTGCTTGTGAAACAGAAAGCCATTTTTAGCGGAAAAGAATAATGGTCTCATTCGTAGACCATCATTACATTGCAAATAACGCGCAACCAACCGCACCTTTTGCATTTTTTTACTTTCGACGTAATCAGCAGAAAGAACTTGTCATGCGCAGCCTATTTTTGTGCTACTTTACGCTGTATACTAGCCTTAGAAAAGGTTTCTTTCTGAGATTTACTCAGGTTAAAATTTTGCGCCCTAATGCAATATCAGCGCAAGAAAAGTTTGGCTATATTTATTGTTAATTTGTATTTTTCTAGCGAAGGCCGCCTTGGTATGTCTCTTAATAAGTCTATTTTATTTTCATTTGCACATTCCGTAATTATTTTTTATCTTTGCGTATCCCCTACAATTCTGCCATTCTCATTTCTTCCATGCACGCACCAATAATTGTGGCGACTGAGCGGGCCAAAAAAGTCCAATGAATTTAAACTTGTGGTGAATTGGATCCTGTTCCGCAGAAAATCGGCACAACTACAGCTCTGCGCAACGTCCACAATGAAAGAACAAGGTGCTCAATACAACCCGAAGGAACCAGAAAAATTTCAAGTTGGGCGCCTGCGACCCCATCAGCTGTACACCAAACAATGCCAATGCATTTGTAATTGCCAACCAGAAACATATACTGGTATTTTGCCTACATCCATGCATGAGCATAGGATTACTCTAAAGACTGATCTGGACCCTTAAGGGTGCAGACATTTTTATCTTTCACTAATTTACCATATTTTTCCATATCCCTAGACCTTCTCTACCTCGAGGCATCATTCCTATTTTGAAACCGCGCTTGTCGTTAAGCGGACCTACGCAGAAATTTAGTGCAGCGTTATGTATTTAACTAGAATAGATTTGAGCACAGCTAAACAAACCATGGTTAACCTACAAAGAGCACTGCATAAAGGAGACAAGCGTTAAAATAGAGATTAAGTTTTTTACTTTTAAACTAAAATGACGGTACTGAAGCTATATGACCATATACGTGTGCAAGTTAAGATGTAAGCATTTATCGCTACTTAGTCCTTCCTTTCTTCTCCTTGGCTACAAAGATTGCTGCGTGACCGACCACACAACTTAATTTCGGGCGGTTTTGGTGCCATGCGTTTGACTCTCCGGGCCACGTGAGCCATGCGGTAGCTAACGGATGTCTCATGAGCACGGAATGAAGGAAAGTTGGCATGCAAATAAACCTGTTTCACAAGGTTGCGCCTTGAGTTCCATCCTAACTTAAAAATTTTACTCAATGAGGTTACACCGCGTGAGAGGGAACTTAATGGGACATTCAAGAGCATGCTGGGTCCCAGTGGCCTTAGGCCAACGACCGGTATGAACCAGCTACGTCGAACTACTTGCAGGGTTATTTTCTAACGCTGAAACAGCAGCGATCTAGGCTCGCTATTAGAGCTAACTTCTTCGAAACTCGGGTGGTGTTTAGTTGGTACCCACTTCCCTCGGCATTATAAGAATGTAAAACGGTAGGGGACTTCAAAGGTGGCCTGGACGAAACTTGGTTAACCATGTTCCCCGAATGCTTGTGAATACTTATTTCAGCCTCTAGTTACATGCAAGTAGTCAATACGAATACTCAATATGAAGAGACAATTTTGTTCTTTTTTCTTTCTTTCTCTGGTGTAAACGAAAGAGTCTATTATCACGTCGACGTGCTTGGAGCTTGTAGTGAACATGAAAGGTGCTTACAATATTTCGTAACTTTAGCTTTATCATTGCTTGTACCTTCCGCTGGTCCATTTGTTTTACTGACGGTTCGTCAGATTCACTTCAAATTCTGTGATTTGCGGGCTACCTTGCATTTTGTTCTTACTAATTTGCTTGTAGTTCATTGCGGCTCTGTACAACCCTGTTAGGCCTGGCTACATGCTCCCTTCTGAATAATTTTTATCCGTTTGGTTTGCTGCTGGTTCACGTCGCAACAAATGCCGGTGTACCACTCCACAATTGGCGACGATGATTGCGCGCAAGGTTCTGCCATGACCAAATGCCTTTTTGGCGAGCCGGTCCCTCTTCTTCTTTGCACTACGTCTGTGCAACCGTTAGTTTGTGATATTCTGTGGCTCACACAGATACTAACATTTTCAACTCATCTATTAGTGTCGCATTACTGTCTGTCCCCACCATCATATTGGATGACCATGCTTTTGGGTTTGTCTACTTTTGTATGTGTGTTGTGACACACACTAACTGTAGTCAGTTGGAAAGTGGCCTACCTAGGGACTCCGCTTTTTAGTTTAGAGACACGCTTACGAGCCCAAATGCGCATCTGTCTTATGAGTCTCTTAGGCAGTAAACCCTGCTCCACCCGGAACTACCAGCAAGTACGCGCATCAAGCGGCTACTCTGCGGCTTGCCTCTAGGAGACGCGAGGTCATCCGACCTATTAAGTGAGAAGAAGAGACTCCTCGGCTCACGCCCAATGGATAACTGCATCCTAGTGTAGCTTTGGCTTCAGCACCTACCCAAACTAGCTCAAGCTATCGTCGTGTCCGTCAAGATCGTTTATCTTTCTGTGGCAGAGCAGCTGGCTGGCGCGGTGGTGGATGTTATGCTTAAGTTACTTGGCTTACGCAATATCACCCGCTACACAGTCGCCGATTAGCCATAACGCGTCTCAGCGGTCACCTACTTCATGCAGGTATCACGCGGCCCCTAACCCTGAGCGCGCCACAGTGCTTAACCAACTAGGGGCAGTACGCAGCGCTCACCATGCTACTACAGCAGTCGATAACTCGCCGGTAACTAAGAGCAATTCCGTCAAGCTCAGCAGCGTACCGCGTAACAAACTGCGCTAGTATCACCACCGCTGTTACGGAGAGAATGATTACAGCCAGCAATCAAGCCGAGAGCACCGGCGTAGAAGCGGATCGATCTACAACTAGAGATCCAACTCGAGTACAGATCAAAATGCGAATCGATGTGGAATCAGCGGCAAGTTGGGTCATGAAATTGAGCCATTTGAGTTGCATTAATTAACATCAATTAGCATCTCCAATATTATCAGGATGGTAGTTGTCCACAACCTATTTATTGCGCCATGATCTCATACAATACGTCTTTCTGTCCACCTAGTTATGGCGTTTTGTATTCCGTCGGTTGGCTGGGCGCGTGCCTGATCAGTCAGACAGTCGCAGTCTCCTAGGACAGCTAGCAACAATACAACAGTCGCCAGTGGCAGAGAGCAGATGTAAGAAGAAGAACTACACTAGTGAAGAAGAAGCGTTACAACAGTGGCGACGGAGGTGGGATACAATCATGTCTATTACATTCGAGCGGATGCAGTCCCTACTTCAGCAGCGGCAGCTTCAGTTTGAAAAATCACAGCGGCAGTTAATTCAGTTGCTATCAGCAAAACTCAGCATTCAAGTGGGATGGGAACGGGAACCGAGGTTAGCAGCCCAGGAAATTGTATCTGGATTCCACAAGCCGCTCATTTTGAATTATGACCAAAATTGATTGGAGCTTCAGATCACAGAGAGGAACCCCAGCCCTGTCATACAGTCATTTGTGGCCAAAATGTGAGTGGAAATGTGCCGAACCGGAAGTCCCCGACTGCATTGTGTAACGGTGGTGGGAGGCATTCGGCTAGAAATTTCGTCCACAAAATTCATCATTGTCAAAAGGCGCACCAATTCAGGTGCGTGTGTATTGCAATGTTACAAGCGAGTTCCAACTTCAAAAGAAACAGGTATCGCGACACAGTGAGAGAGGCGACCTTAGCAGTATTTTGTGCAGATTTTTCAGGGAAAAGGAAATACTTCACAGTGAAGCGCAAGAATGTTCCGGTATCGCTGCGGTCAGAAACGCTGCGTGCTATCAAGAGCCTTTCTCGTGTCACCCGGGCAAGACTTGGCACGTCAGTCAAACCTATAATTCTAACAGTTCAATATGCTTCAGGAAAACCTCTGCAGCTGAAATGAAGAATCGCCGGCGAACCCAAGCTCAAGGATTTGCAATTCTATGGAAATAGCTGCCCAGGATATTGTACCAATGTTTATCTGTCCGGACTCCATTGGATTAAGGAGTTAGATTTACTCAAATACTCACTAAGTCATATGAGTTCGGTAACGACTGTTACTCTCTGCAACCTTGACTGTACCTGTTCCAATTTCTTCGCTGGGTTCAAGTTACCAGTACAGGTGACACTGGTGCCTTGGCCGAAGAACGAACCGCCTAGTTCGCGGACCCAACTGGACCTAGGTGGATTCCCACGTCGGAAGAGCGGTAACCTCCAGGTAACCCACATTTTAAGAGAGGGCGGTGTTACGGAGAGAAAGATTACAGCCAGCAATCAAGCCGAGAGCATTGGCATAGAAGCGGATCGATCTACAACTAGAGATCCAACTCGAGTACAGATCAAAATGCGAATCGATGTGGAATCAGCGGCAAGTTGGGTCATGAAATTGAGCCATTTGAGTTGCATTAATTAACATCAATTAGCATCTCCAATATTATCAGATGGTAGTTGTCCACAACCTATTTATTGCGCCATGATCTCATACAATACGTCTTTCTGTCTACCTAGTTCTGGCCTTTTGTATTCCGTCGGTTGGCTGGGCGCGTGACTGATCAGTCCGACAGTCGCAGTCTCATAGGACAGTTAGCAACAATACAACAGCCGTCAGTGGCAGCGAGCAGAGGTAAGAGGAAGCGTTACAACAGCCGCTTTGGCCCTCAGGCGAAGCGATGTGCTATTCACATTCTCGCAAAAGTTGAAACAGTGCGTATACGTTGCGCGCTATCTTTCTGTTCTCCGAGTTTGTACCGAAGTGCCTTGGCCGCATTCGTGTAACATTTAAGTAACACATTCCAACTATAAATTTGTGTGTTCCGTTGTTGGGCTTCAATCCAACCAATTGTTCCACTGTCGTCTTGTCCTGTTCATATGTTTCATTTTATCCCGTATACACCCGTGTGTTTTACCGGTTTTTATATCCATTATTCACAACATCGTTTGCAAGCGTTGCGTGTCTCCCATATCCGTCAAGGAGCCGGGGAAATCCACAGCGCCTCCGATAGCTAAGGTTGGTTCACACCAAACACGTGAGTGCGAAGTTAAACCCTTTGACCAATTAGCCAATTCTTTGTAAAAATGTTTCTGCTCTCGAAAGTCAAGTGAACAAGGTGAAAAGCCAATCTATGTCTATTACGGCAACCGCGGACTAGCTCCTGTCTTTTGCCCACACAACCAAACACCAAATACCAAATACTCTGTCTGATATATTCGTAACTAATGAAATACTGAGCAGTATTGCACAGGAAGTCAGTGGACGCATGCGGCGCACCAACAACACTTTGTTACTCAATATACAAGACAAATTGCCATTTAAAGAAGTGCTGCCTACACTTTTAGATACTTGCAAAATGCCATCTGGTTGTTGCACGGCCACTAGCTTGCGTGAGAACCTTAGCCAATCTCGACCAATCGTGACCAACTGTTGCAACCATGAATTCGCTGAAAGGTTTACTGACGTCCGATATTTCCTAAGACCGCTTCCTAATTTCAGAACAATCTCGATCAAACCGGACAGAACACCGCTGCAGAGGTCCGGTTTAACACCCAGTTCAAAACCAACGGAAAGCACAAAGCAACCCACATTAATTTTGCTAGCGCCACGGCCTAATACTCATCTAAATAGAACTCCTACCGTCTATCCTTTGACGATTTATTACTTGTATATGCACATATCACATGAGAGACAAGCAGACCCCGCCGAACTAGAGCACAATGAAAAGCGCATAATTGCATCAACTAACTTTCTACTGATCATTTCATTGAAGATGTTGCAGTGTGCATCGATGGATTGTACGAGTGCTGTCTATCAGTCCTGTTACGCGTTGCACACGAGGCAACGTGACTGTTTTTATCCACGCGTTGCTCAACATATATTGCGTTGCAGGAGGGAATCGACGTCACATCCTTATGTCGACGTCTTGTCGGTGCAATTGAACGCAAAATGCTTGCTCTCCACGTTCAAGTTGAACATGCACACTGCTATCAGTGCTATTTGATGATTCGCCAATCTTAGTCAACCTCCAAGCAAGCTGTGCCGCCGCTATCTACTCCGTTGCACCTCTGATAATGTTATCGACTCTTACAAGGTGTTTTCAGAACACCTGTCTATGTCTGATGAATATTTGAACGATCAGCTATTACTATTTTTCCTCCCGGTAACGTGTGCTGCCGCTTTATACTCCGTTGCAACTCAGGTATGTAATTGGTTGTTCGCATGTGGCATTCAGATCTCCTGCGTGTCCGTGATGCGTAGATGAGTGGTCCGCAATGACTGGTCTGCCTCCACGTATTCTTTTCCGTCGATATCTACCCCGTTGCACCTCCGAGAAGTCTAGCTACTGTTAACTAGTTGTTTTCAGAATACCTGTCTATCCGTGCTACCAATGTGGCTACCCCACCATTACTGCTTTGTCTCCGCGTAACATGTGCCGTTGCTCTCTACTCCGTTGTACCTCCAACAAGTGTATAAGCATTAACAACTGGCTTTTAAAACTCCCGTGTATCCGTGCTGCATAGATAACTGAATCGCCAAAACTGTTTTGCCTCCACGTAACATATGCCGTTGCTTTCAATGCCGTTGCATCTCCCGTAAGTGTATTGCCTCATAATAGGTGGATATTAACTAAATAAATAATCAAAATAAAAAATATTTTATTATCGACAAAGCGAGGCACACCTTTTGGGCATGATCAGCATATATGCAATATTGTACATGATAGCATGATTAGAAGCACCGAGAGCGGGAGTAGTACACATGGAGTCAGTAGTGTGGGCCCATACAGCCCAACGGTTGTACGAAGTCTATGTCCACAGAATGCGAGATGTAGAGATAAGAAATCAGATCGCAAATGTGGAGTAGGTTGATGAGGAACTAGTCCGATGAGGTTGTGTACACACTGCGGGTCAAGTGAGTGAAGCATGAGGAAAGAGCTGCAGGAATATTTAAGGATGGTGGCATGTAACTGATCAAATATGTAGGCGTGTTTGTACGGGAGCAGATTTATGCACAGAATTTGCAAATGTGGTATCGGTCAACTTGCCAAAATGAGATTGGGGCGGTGACTTTATTGAGTGGCGAGTCACATCCGCCACGTCGCAGTGTTGTTAAACAGACATTTGTGGCTTTTTGTAGGGATAACGCTTGCCAGCCGAAGACTCACCACGTCCTGGAACACTGTCGACTAGTGATATGACATTGACAAGATTGCACCTGACCGATTACCCTCGCGGATATTCGCAGTTAAGTTTCACAAATTTGTTTCCCATCTGAACTGAACTGGTTGTTTGGTCTCCTTCGGAGTCGACCGCAAGTGATTGGAGCTGTCCAAGTCGGATGACTCAGGTGATTTGTATTGATTTAGTTCGTTTTATGGGTTCCTTTAGCTTGTCAGGATTGCGAAGTGCAGGTGAGTTCTTTGTTCTGTGTTGCTGCCGTGTCCAGGTGAGTTTCGTAGGTGTGTCCTCAGGAGTACCGCGCCGGTAATGATATCCTTTAGAACAGGGGAGAAAGGAAAATCGGACCGGGCAAACTGCCAAGGAAGTGGAATAGGACTATGTTAATGTATAAATATAAAATTTGCGGTAACGTTGTGCTGGTTACAAGCAGTGGAATGACCGAATATATTATACATCATATCCGTAGTTTTACGTGCAAACCCGAGATCCGATATTTGCTGAATGTGAGAGACAAATGCTGTCCGAAGTGACCTAACATACGCAAAAGTCGTCCTGTGTGGAACCCGGGCGTACCAGGCGTTGTTAACCGGAAAATAAGTTAAAGGAGTCAGAAGAGCATAGTAAGTTGCTTAATATGCGCTTAAGGTATAGGTTGAGCGATCGGTTGACAGTGGTAGAGCTTATCGTTCTAACATGTATGAGAGCCAGTGGAATTGCTACGCCGGGTTCGAGACCCATGAAAACAATGAGGAAATGTTCAGTAATCGGATGCCAGAGCAACAGCTGAGAGAAGGGTTGAGACGGAGTGCCAAAGTTCTGACGAGAAAGGGATTTATGTACGACAGCTGCAGAGAGAACACGGTTGCTATGATGGACCTGGAATAGTGGATAAAGACCGGGACTTTTCCTAAATTTTCCCATACCCATTTCTTTATTACTAGTGACATGCTCCTTTAGCTCACTGATGTTGAAGACAGCCTCATGTATATAAAAAATTGGCTCTAAGAGGTAAAACTTGCGATGTTAAGCTAAGAAATGTGTGTATTTTCCAGGCAAAATGTGTCAACTGATCCGAAACGTGTCATGTGTTACTCTGGTAGACCCGGCTCATGCAACCTTAATAGAAACTTCAGAACCACTTATAGGCTGGAAAATATAAAAAACACTATATCCCTAGGGGTTTATGTGGCTCAGTATCCACTGAAAATTGCATACTGAGGCCTTCTAACCTCCTGAATTCCCATGCAGACCTAATATTCCTTACTGGATTTCAAGTGTTTTCGCGCAAAATTAAAAGTTATTTGCGTATATTAGCCAGATATGTCTGCAAAGTGTACTTTTTGGCCACCTGCGATGTTCCTGGTAGTTACAAGGTATTAAGGGCTAGGTAGAGTATGGCTGGATAGCTATGCCTATTTAGAACGTACACCGCTTCGCTACTTTTTACATTTTCTTTTCTTTATTCTGCTATCTGCTTGTGAAACGGAAAGACATTTTTAGCGGAAAAGCATAAAGGTCCTATTAGTAGACCATCATTCAATTGCAAATTACGCGCAACCAACCGCACCTTTTGTATATTTTTACTTTCAACGTAATCAGCAGAAAGAACTTGTCATGAGCAGCCTGTTTTTGTGCTACTTTACGCTGTATACTAGCATCAGAAAAGGTTTCTTTCTGAGATTTACTCAGGTTGAAATTTTGCGCTCTAATGCAATATCAGCGCAAGAAAAGTTTGGCTATATTTATTGTTAATTTGTATTTTTCTAGCGAAGGCCGCCTTGGTATGTCTCTTAACAAGTCTATTTTATTTTCATTTGCACTTTCCGTAATTATTTTTTTATCTCTGCGTATCCCCTACAATTCTGCCATTCTCATTTCTTCCATGCACGCACCAATAATTGTGGCGACTGAGCGGACCAAAAATGTCCAATGAATTTAAAATTGTGGTGAATTGGATCCGGTTCCGCAGAAAATCGGCACAACTACGGCTCTGCGCAACGTCCACAATGAAAGAACTAGGTGCTCAATACCACCCAAAGGAACCAGAAAAATTTCAAGTTGGGCGCCTGCGACCCCATCAGCTGTACACCAAACAATGCCAATGCATTTGTAATTGCCAACCAGAAATATATACTCGTAGTTTGCCTACCTCCATGCATGAGCATAGGATTACTCTAAAGACTGATCTGGACCCTTAAGGGTGCAGCCATTTTTATCTTTCACTAATTTACCATATTTTTCTATATCCCTAGACCTTCTCTACCTCGAGGCATCATTCCTATTTTGAAACCGCGCTTGTCGTTAGGCGGACCTACTCAGAAATTTAGTGCAGCATTATGTATTTAACTAAAATAGATTTGAGCACAGCTAAACAAACCATGGATAACCTACAAAGAGCACTGCACATAGGATACAAGCGTTAAAATAGAGATCAAGTTATTTACTTTTAAACTAAAATGACAGTACTAAAGCTATATGACCATATACGTGTGCAAGTTAAGATGTAAGCATTTATCGCTACTTAGTCCTTCCTTTCTTCTCCTCGGCTACAAAGACTGCTGCGTGACCGACCACACAACTTAATTTCGGGCGGTTTTGGTGCCATGTGTTGGACTCTCCGGGCCACGTGAGCTATGCGGTAGCTAACGGATGTCTCATGAGCACGGAACGAAGGAAAGCTGGCTTGCAAATAAACCTGTTTAACAAGGCTGCGCCTTGAGTTCCAGCCCAACTTAAAACATTTACTCAATGAGGTTACACCGCGTGAGAGGGAACTTAATGGGACATTCATGATCATGCTGGGTCCCAGTGGCCTTAGGCCAATGACCGGTATGAACCAAGTACGTCGAACTACTTGCAGGGTTATTTTCTAACGCTGAAACAGCAGCCATCTAGGCTCGATATTAGAGCTAACTTCTTCGAAACTCGGGTGGTGTTTAGTTGGTACCCACTTCCCTCTGCATTATGGGAATGTAAAACGGTAGGGAACTTCAAAGGTGGCCTGGACGAAACTTGGTTAACCCTGTTCCCCGAATGCTTGTGAATACTTATTTCAGCCTTTAGTTACATGCAAGTAGTCAATACGAATACCCAATATGAAGAGACAATTTTGTTCTTTTTTCTTTGTTTTTTTGGTGTAAACGAAAGAGTCTATTATCACGTCGACGTGCTTGGAGCTTGTAGTGAACATGAAAGGTGCTTACAATATTTCGTAACGCTAGCTTTATCATTGCTTGTACCTTCCGCTGGTCCATTTGTTTTACTGACGGTTCGTCAGATTCACTTCAAATTCTGTGATTCGCAGGCTACCTTGCATTTTGTTCTTGCAAATTTGCTTTTAGTTCATTGCAGCTCTGTACAACCTTGTTAGGCCTGGCTACATGCTTCCTTCTGAATAACTTTTATCCGTTTGATTTGCTGCTGGTTCACGTCGCAACCAGTGCCGCTGTTCCACTCCACAATTGGCGATGATGATTGCGCGCAGGGTTCTGCCATGACCAAATGCATTTTTGGCGAGCTGGTCCCTCTTCTTCTTTGCACTACGTCTTTGCAACCACTAGTTTATGATATTCTGTGGCTCACACAGATACCAACATTTTCAACTCATCTACTAGTGTCGCATTACTGTCTGTCCCCACCATCATATTGGATGACCATGCTTTTGGGTTTGTCTACTTTTGTATGTGTGTTGTGACACACACTAACTGTAGTCAGTTGAAAAGTGGCCTGCCTAGGGACTCCGCCTTTTAGCTTAGAGACACGCTTACGAGCCCAAATGCGCATCTGTCTTATGAATCTCTTAGGCAGTAAACCCTGCTCTACCAGGAACTACCAGCAAGTACGCGCATCAAGCGGCTACTCTGCGGCTTGCCTCTAGGAGACACGAGGTCATCCGACGTATTAGGTGAGAAGAAGGGGCTCCTTGGCTCACGCTCAATGGATAACTGCATCCTAGTGTAGCTTCGGCTTCAGCACCCACCCGAGCTAGCTCAAGCTATCGTCGTGTCCGTCAAGATCGCTTACCTTTCTGTGGCAGAGCAGCTGGCTGGCGCCGCGGTGGATGTCATGCGAAAGCTACTTGGCTTACGCAATATCACTCGCTACACAGTCGCCGATTATCAATAACGCGTCTCAGCGGTCACCTACTTCATGCAGGTATCACGCCGCCCCTAACCCTGAGCGGGCCACGGTGCTTAACCAACTAGGGGCAGTACGCAGTGCTCACCATGCTACTACAGCAGTCCATAATTCGCCAGTAACTAAGAGCAATTCCATCAAGCTCAGCAGCGTACCGCGTAACAAACTGCGCTAGTATCACCACCGCTGTTACGGAGAGAATGATTACAGCCAGTGATCAAGCCGAGAGCATTGGCGTAGGAGCGGATCGATCTACAACTAGAGAGCCAAATCGTGTGCAGATCGAAATGCGAATCGATGTGGAATCAGCGGCAAGTTGGGTCATGAAATTGAGCCATTTGAGTTGCATTAATTAACATTAATTAGCATCTCCAATATTATCATGATGGTAGTTGTCCACAACCTATTTATTGCGCCATGATCTCATACAATACGTCTTTCTGTCTACCTAGTTCTGGCCTTTTGTATTCCGTCGGTTGGCTGGGCGCGTGACTGATCAGTCCGACAGTCGCAGTCTCATAGGACAGCTAGCAACAATACAACAGCCGTCAGTGGCAGAGAGCAGAGGTAAGAAGAAGAATTACACTAGTGTATAAGAAGCGTTACAACAGTGGCGACGGAGGTGGGATACAAGCATGGCTATTTCATTCGAGCAGATGCAGTCCCTACTGCAGCAGCGGCAGCTTCAGTTTGAAAAATCACAGCGGCAGTTAATTCAGTTGCTATCAGAAAAACTCAGCATTCCAGTGGGATGGGAACGGGAACCGAGGTTATCATCCCAGGAAATTGTAGCTGGATTCCACTGGCTGCTCAATTTAAATTATGACCAAAATTGATTGGAGCTTCAGATGACAGAGAAAAACCCCAGCCCTGTCATACAGTCATTTGTGGCCAAAATGTGAATGGAAATGTGCCGAACCGGAAGTCCCAGACTGCATTGTGTAACGGTGGTGGGAGGCATTCTGCTAGAAATTTCGCCCACAAAATTCATCATTGTCAAAAGGCGCACCAATTCAGGTGCGTGTGTATTTCAATGTTACAAGCGAGTTCCAACTTCAAAATAAACAGGTATCGCGACACAGTGTGAGAGGCGACCTTAGCAGTATTTTGTGCAGATTTTTCAGGGAAAAGGAAATACTTCACAGTGAAGCGCAAGAATGTTCCGGTATCGCTGCGGTCAGAAACGCTGCGTGCTATCAAGAGCCTTTCTCGTGTCACCCGGGCAAGACTTGGCACGTCAGTCAAACCTATAATTCTAACAGTTCAATATGCTTCAGGAAAACCTCTGCAGCTGAAATGAAGAAGCGCCGGCGAACCCAAGTTCAAGGATTTGCAATTCTATGGAAATAGCTGCCCAGGATATTGTACCAATGTTTATCTGTCCGGACTCCATTGGATTAAGGAGTTAGATTTACTCAAATACTCACTAAGTCATATGAGTTCGGTAACGACTGTTACTCTCTGCAACCTTGACTGTACCTGTTCCAATTTCTTCGCTGGGTTCAAGTTACCAGTACAGGTGACACTGGTGCCTTGGCCGAAGAACGAACCGCCTAGTTCGCGGACCCAACTGGACCTGGGTGGATTCCCACGTCGGAAGAGCGGTAACCTCCAGGTAACCCACATTTTAAGAGAGGGCGGTGTTACGGAGAGAAAGATTACAGCCAGCAACCAAGCCGAGAGCACTGGCATAGAAGCGGATCGATCTACAACTAGAGATCCAACTCGAGTACAGATCAAAATGCGAATCGAGGTGGAACCAGCGGCAAGTTGGGTCATGAAATTGAGCCATTTGAGTTGCATTAATTAACATCAATTAGCATCTCCAATATTATCAGGATGGTAGTTGTCCACAACCTATTTATTGCGCCATGATCTCATACAATACGTCTTTCTGTCCACCTAGTTATGGCGTTTTGTATTCCGTCGGTTGGCTGGGCGCGTGCCTGATCAGTCAGACAGTCGCAGTCTCCTAGGACAGCTAGCAACAATACAACAGCCGTCAGTGGCAGAGAGCAGAGGTAAGAAGAAGAGTTACAACAGCCGCTTTGGCCCTCAGGCGAAGCGATGTGCTATTCACGTTCTCGCAAACGTTGAAACAGTGCGTATACGTTGCGCGCTATCTTTCTGTTCTCCGAGTTGCGTACCGAAGCGCCTTGGCCCCATTCGTGTAACATTTAGGTAACACATTCCAACTATAAATTTGTGTGTTCCGTTGATGGGCTTCAATCCAACCAATTGTTCCACTGTCGTCTTGTCCTGTTCATATGCTTCATTTTATCCCGTATACACCCGTGTGTTTTACCTGTTTTTATATCTATTATTCACAACATCGTTTGCAAGCGTTGCGTGTCTCCCATATCCGTCAAGGAGCCGGGGAAATCCGCAGCGCCTCCGATAGCTAAGGTTAGTTCACACCAAACACGTGAGTGCGAGGTTAAACCCTTTGACCAATTAGCCAATTCATTGTAAAAATGTTTCTGCTCTCAAAAGTCAATTGAACAAGGTGAAAAACCAATCTGTGTCTATTACGGCAACCGCGGACTAGCTCCTGTCTTTTGCCCACACAACCAAACACCAAATACCAAGTGCTCTGTCTGATATATTCGTAACTAATGAATTACTGAGCAGTGTTGCACAGGAAGTCAGTGAACGCATGCGGCGCACCAACAACACTTTGTTACTCAATGTACAAGACAAATTGCCATTTAAAGAAGTGCTGCATACACATTTAGAAGCTTGCAAAATGCCACCTGGTTGTTGCACGGCCACTAGCTTGCGTGAGAACCTTAGCCAATCTCGACCAATCGTGACCAACTGTTGCAACCATGAATTCGCTGAAAGGTTTACTGACGTCCGATATTTCCTAAGACCGCTTCCTAATTTCAGAACAATCTCGATCAAACCGGACAGAACACCGCTGCAGAGGACCGGTTTAACACCCAGTTTAAAACCAACGGAAAGCACAAAGCAACCCACATTAATTTTGCCAGCACCACGGCCTAATACTCATCTAAACAGAACTCCTACCGTCTATCCTTTGACGAGTTATTACTTGTAAATGCACATATCACATGAGAGACAAGCAGACTTCGCCAATCTTAGTCAACCTCCACGCAACCTGTGCCGCCGCTATCTACCCGTCGCACCTCTGATAATGTTATCGACTCTTACAAGAGGTTTCCAAAACACTTGTCTATGTCTGCTGAATATTTGAACGATCAGCTATTACAATCTTTCATCCCGGTAACGTGTGCTGCCGCTTTATACTCCGTTGCAACCCAGGTATGTAATTGGTTGTTCACATGTGGCTTTCAGATCTCCTGCGTGTCCGTGATGCGTAGATGCGTGGTCCGCAATGACTGGTGTGCCTCCACGTATTCTTTTCCGTCGATATCTACCCCGTTGCACCTCCGAGAAGTCTAGCTACTGTTAACTGGTTGTTTTCAGAATACCTGTCTATCCGTGTTACCAATGTGGCTACCCCACCATTACCGTTTTGCCTCCACGTAACATATGCCGTTGCTTTCAATGCCGTTGCATTTTCCGTAAGTGTATTGCCTCATAATAGGTGGATATTAACTAAATAAAAAATATTTTATTGTCGACAAAGCGAGGCACGCCTTTTGGGCATGATCAGCATATATGCAATATTGTACATGACAGCATGATTAGAAGCACCGAGAGCGGGAGTAGTACACATGGAGTCAGTAGTGTGGGCCCATACGGCCCAAAGGTTGTACGAAGTCTATGTCCACAGAATGCGAGATGTAGAGATAAGAAATCAGATCACAAATGTGGAGTAGGTTGATGAGGAACTAGTCCGATGAGGTTGTGCACACACTGCGGGTCAAGTGAGTGAAGCATGAGGAAAGAGCTGCAGGAAAATTTAAGGATAGTGGCATGTAACTGATCAAACATGTAGGCGTGTTTGTACGGGAGCAGATTTATGCACAGAATTTGCAAATGAGGTATCGGTCAACTTGCCAAAGTGAGATTGGGGCGGTGACTTTATTGAGTGGCGAGTCACATCCGCCACGTCGCAGTGTTGTTAAACAGATATTTGTGGCTTTTTGTAGGAATAGCGCTTGCCAGCCGAAGACTCACCACGTCCTGGAACACTGTCGACTAGTGCTATGACATTGACAAAATTGCACCTGACCGATTACCCTCGCGGATATTCGCAGTTAAGTTTCACAAATTTGTTTCCCATCTGAACTGAACTGGTTGTTTGGTCTCCTTCGGAGTCGACCGCAAGTGATTGGAGCTGTCCAAGTCGGATGACTCAGGTGCGTTGTATTGATTTAGTTCGTTTTATGGGTTCCTTTAGGTTGTCAGGATTGCGAAGTGCAGGTGAGTTCTTTGTTCTGTGGTGATGCCGTGTCCAGTTGAGCTTCGTAGGTATGTCCTCAGGAGTACCGCGCCGGTAATGATATCCTTTAGAACAGGGGAGAAAAGAAAAACGGACCGAGCAAACTGCCAAGGAAGTAGAATAGTACTATGTTAATGTATAAATATAAAATTTGTGGTAATGTTGTGCTGGTTACAAGCAGTGGAATGACCGAATATATTATACATCATATCTGTAGTTTTACGTGCGAACCCGAGATCCGATATTTGCTGAATGTGAGAGACAAATGCTGTCCGAAGGGACCTAACATACACAAAAGTCGTCCTGTGTGGAACCCGGGAGTACCAGGCGTTGTTAACCGGAAAATGAGTTAAAGGAGTCAGAAGAGCATAGTACGTGGTTTAATATATGCTTAAGGTATAGGTTGAGCGATCGGTTGACAGTGGTAGAGCTTATCGTTCTAACATGTATGAGAGCCAGTGGAATTGCTACGCCGGGTTCGAGACCCATGAAAACAATGAGGAAATGTTCAGTAATCGGATGCCAGAGAAACAGCTGAGTGAAGGAGTGAGACGGAGTGCCAAAGTTCTGACGAGAATGGGTTTTATATACGACAGCTGTAGCGAGAATACGGTTGCAAAGCCAGCTCTGATGGACCTGGAATAGTGGAAAAAGACAGGGACTTCTATATTGCGGCTAACAAGTCAGCTATACGGCAGGAAAGGGCGATATTGGGAGTCGGGTTAATAATGTTGAAGAACCTTCTCGCTGATAGGCATTCATTGTTAAATAAGGATCGAGAAGGGTTTGAAGACTACGGCTGTAGCGAGAAAATGGTTGTAGAGCCAGCACAGAAATGGACCGGTAGTATCCCTAGTGCATGCAGCAGCCCAAAAAATGCTGTGTACCACTAAGGTGGACATCCACCGTGGAACGTTAAAGTCAGATAGAATGCTGGTTGTTGAGTTGCTGGCGACCTGACTATTTAGTATACAGGAGCGGCACGATTTGATAGGCTCGGTATAAAGTGATAGGTGTACAGTGTTAAATATAAGGGAGAGAACAGACAGAATTTATTGCAACAGCTCTAGAGAGAATTGTTGCTATAAGAACCGTAGCAGATGGCGAATGCGAGAGAGACAATAATGTGAGCGAAATAACTTGGTAGTGGAGCCGAGGGAAAAATACGATCAGAGACCGGAAATTTCAAATTCGAGATGAGAGAACAAGCATACAGGTACTGAATCAGACAGAGACAAGTAACATGAGGCTGCCACTTTTACCAATGAGTACCCTAGTCAATGGCAGCCGATGCGTAAAATAAGCGAAGCATAGGTTTGAGACCTATTGGCATTTGTATCCAGAGAGATCGGACTGGTCCAAAAGGTTTAAGTATGTGCATCACCAAAGCGAAGGGAGAGAGAAAAGACGTTAATGTGAGCTAAAAAGCTTGATAGTGAAGCCGAGAGGCAAAACTCAATCTGAGACCGGAAATTTCAGTTTCGGACTAAGCATACCGTCAATGAATCAGACGGAAAACGTCTGAGGCTTTTACTTAAACCAATGAGCATCTTGGTCAATAACAGCCGATGCGCAAAAAAGAGGCATTGGCTTGAGACCTATGGGCATTTGGTGCCTCAGATGCCGGACTGGTCCAAAAGGTTTAAGAATGAAAGCCACAGTAGCAAAGGGAAACTAGCAAAGATTGGGATTATGCGCTGGGGCTATCGGTAACATGATCCTATTGAAGAGTAACGATTTGGACCAAAAGAGAAGCCAAATTAGCGAGGGAGAAGTTAATGTGAGCTAAAATGCTTGATAGTGCAGCCGAGAGGCAAAAATCAAGCAGGGGCCGGAAATTTCAATTTCAGTAGGAGGGATCAAGCTTACAGATAATTAAACAGACGAAGACAATTATCTTGAGGCTGTTGCTTTTATTAATGAGCACCATGGTCAATGGCACCCGATGCTATAAAAGAGGCATTGGATTTCGACTTATGGTCATTTGGAGCCTCAGAGACCGGGCTTGTCCGAAAGGTTTAAGAATGTGAGACATAATGGCGAAGGGAATCTAGCAAAGTTTGAGTTTTTGCGCTGGGGCTAGCGGTATCAAGACCACTACTGAAGAGTTGCGATATGGACCAAAAGAGAAGCCAAATGAGAGAGGGATAAGGCAATGTGAGCTAAAAAGCTTGATAGTTTAGCCGAGAGGCAAAACTCAATCCGAGACCGGAATTTTCAATTTAGGACTAAGCATACAGACAATGAATCAGACGGAAACAAGTCTGAGGCTTTTGCTTCAACCAATGAGCATCTTGGTCAATAACAGCCGATGCGCAAAAAAGAGGCATTGGCTTGAGACCTATGGGTATTTGGAGCCTCAGAGACAGGACTGGTCCTCTCTATCCGTGTTGTATACTTGAGGGATCCGCCACTAATGATTTTCTTACACGTAAAAGGTGCTGACATCTATGTACACCACTGCAACTCCGGTACGTTTATTGCTTGTTCGCATTCTGCTTTTGGTACGCCTGCCTCTCCGTAATACACACTTAAGTTATCCGCCACTACAAGTCTGCTTCCACCTAACATGTGCCACTGCATAAACACTTCGTCGCACCGGTTGGGGTATTATTCGTTCACATGTGGCTTTCAGAACGAGCGCATATTTCCTTCGCATGCAGGACTGCTCTGACCGTCCTGTCGCCTGCAGACTAACTCAGAATGCCATGCGTCCAAGCACCACCGCCCGTTTTACACAAGCAAAGTTTGCAGGTAACATTTAGTTGCAATAAAATTACATGTTTATCCTCCTTAACGCGTTCTTTTAGCCCATGTCCTGTTCACATTGATTATGAGTTGTGGTGGTGGCCTGTTGTGAGGCTGGCGAAACCAATTCTGCGTGTTCAGCCTTGGTGGGTTCCCAGCTATAGAGTCTTTAACCCACCTAGTGGTGAGTATTTCTGAATGCTTTAAACCTCGATCCCCTTTGCTTCTTCCGGTTTCCCAATGTCCGGGATTATGTACACCCACCGCTGCTCATCCACTAGCACGTTACGATGTCTCATTGTTGCCTTCGCAATTACTGTTAACGCGTGACAACGGCAACGTCGCGTAATCCATTGCAGCGTTGCAAACACCTGAACGTGAACGCACTAACCGGATATTTAAATGCATTACATCTACCACCTGTCCGCAAAGCAATGCGCAGCACTGTTTTCCTTACTGCCGAATGGATACTACAACATCTTCGATAAGCTCGTGCAACACAATTGAGTGCCTTTGACACATTACAGCCGCATGCAGTCTCCTGCTCTCAGGTCATGAACCCGGGCATATGGGATCGGGACCTCGGCCAATAGTATGTTGAGGATCCTGAATAATCCACTAGACGATAATTGAAGAGCACGCTCAAACGAGAAATGACAATACAGTGAGTTCGTACGTAAGTAATGCAAAGTCAACGATGATACCGTAGAAAGCAGAAAGGCGACAGTATATGCAGATTTAGAATTTCCGGTGTAACGAATCTAGCTAGAATGGTGACGCTAGTTGACCTGCCAGTGTGAATTTATGGGCTGTGACTTTATTCGGTGGCGAATCACATTCGCCACGTTGCAGTGTTGGTAAAAGGAAATTTGTGGCTTTTTGTGGGGAGAACGCTTGCCAGGCGAAAACCCACCTCGTCCTGAAACACTGTCGCCAATCCATTGAATGGCAAGTTGTAATTAGCTATGTTTCTGGTTGAACCATTTTTGCTCGGTTATTCGCAGTCAGGTTGCGTCCCATTTTTCTACCCGCTGATGCGTTAGCCGGGCGCCTATTGCGTTCCTGGGTCCTGTCCTGTGCCCGATATGTAGGTCGGGAACTAAACTTTGTTTGAGTATGCTGCGTTGATCCACTGCAGAACCACGTAGTCTTCGAGGGATATACACTGAAATATGTTGAGTTGTTGTTGAAGTCTTGAAGGCGAGAATTTGGTTCCCAAGAAAGAATAGCAGATCCCCTAGGTATGTTGTCAAATTGCTTAAAAATGTAGGAAACCGCGGCCAAATGAGCGGTCAACGCGGACTGAAGAGCTCATAATGACCAATTGTTCTGGCTTTGTATCGCAGGAGGATGTGCCTTCCGAAGTCAAACATAGTTCTGTAGGCGAGAGTTATGTAGAAGTGATAGTAGGCAAACTGAACCCAAGGGTTCAAGCCTCGGAAAAATTGTATCCGTGCATGATGACGAATGATTTATCCGGTAAGAAGGTTGTAAAAACGGTTGATAGCCTTCCACTCATGTCCAGATAAAGGAACTGTGTGGCTTGTATTGTTGTGGCAACGATGGATCATTCCTTGGGTTTGTGACGCCGTACCTGTCACAGACTCGGGAAAAAAGGAACCGAACAGAAACAGCCACAAAGACAGAGGAAAGGGATGCGTCTGGAATGCGGTCGGTCAATTGTGGCGATGACTGAAATATTGTGCCCCTATAAATGTAATTGTTATTAAGCTATCGCATATACATGTGTATCATAAGTGGCGAAATACGACGAGAAGCAAGCAGAACACCGATCGGTAGAGAATAAAAGATTGCTCCATAATAGGAATAAAGATGAAGAAAAGTGCGTTTGAGGGGTCCTAAAGCGCATATCCTCAATCGGTTGGAACCCAAGAGAGGAGGACTAGGTGTGCAGCTTATGGAAAAGAATATCACTCAGAAGGAGCGACCGAGACGCGTTGCCTCAGTTTAAAGTGCCAGGAATGTAAGAGTTCAGAGAGGATAAACGCATGTAAGTTAGCGTCGAATGAAAAAAGAATGCAACAGAAAGCACAGGAAGGAAAGAAAGGGTCGGTAAAACAGGTTCTATTGAGGAGAAGTGGAAAAACCGCCGGCTTTCTTCAGGTGATGATTCATCCTTGCTAATAAAAGAAGAATGAATAATGCCCAGTGATGTAATTAAGGTGAGGGTAACAGAGCTTTAGGTCGGATGTGATTAGATCAGTTGGATCTCAGAAGTCCGAGAGGTCAGAAAACAAGCTACCGTTCAGGCAAAACCAGGTAAGTCAGCATGATAAAGCTAGACCGCCAAATAAAGCTAAGTATAAGGTAATGATTGCCATCATAAAAGAATCAGTTTAGGACGAAAGTGGCTAAACAAACGGCGGTTGGCCTCGGGGTTATATGAGCAGGCTGTTGGGCCTGTTAAACCCTGATCATTAGGGACATATTAGTCCAAAGGAAAGATACCATTAAGACGAGAATAGAATGTCAGCGCATAGAAAGCTAGCCGTATAATTTAGACCCACATACTGAAAGGGAGCAGGCGATATTGGGAGTCGGGTTAATTATGTTGAAGAACCTTCCCGCTGATAGGCATTCAATGTTAAAGAAGGATCGAGAAGGGTTTGAAGACTACGGCTGTAGCGAGAAAATGGTTGTAGAGCCCGCACAGAAAGGGACCAGTAGTATCCGTAGTGTAGGCAGCAGCCCAAAAAATGCTGTGTGCCACTAAGGTGGACATCCACCGTGGAACGTTAACGTCAGATAGAATGCTGGTTGTTGAGTTGCTGGCGGCCTGACTAATTAGTATACAGGAGCGGTACGATTTAATAGGCTCGGTATAAAGTGATAGGTGTACAGTGTTGAAGATAAGGGAGAGAACAGACAAAATTACTTGCAACAGCTCTAGAGAGAAGTGTTGCTATAAGGACCGAAGCAGATGGCGAATGCGAGAGAGACGTTAATGTGAGCGAAATAACTTGGTAGTGGAGCCGAGGGGAAAACACAATCAGAGACCGGAAATTTCAATTTCGATATGAGAGAACAAGCATACAGGTACTGAACCAGACAGAGACAAGTAACATGAGGCTGCCACTTTTACCAATGAGTACCTTAGTCAATGGCAGCCGATGCGTAAAATAAGCGAAGCATTGGTTTGAGACCTATGGACATTTGTATCCACAGAGATCGGACTGGTCCAAAAGGTTTAAGAATGAGAATCACCATAGCGAAGGAAGAGAGAAAAGACGTTAATGTGAACTAAAAAGCTTGATAGTGGAGCCGAGAGGCAAAACTCAATCCGAGGCCGGAAATTTCAGTTTCGGACTAAGCATACCGACAATGAATCAGACGGGAAAATGTCTGAGGCTTTTACTTAAACCAATGAGCATCTTGGTCAATAACAGCCGATGCGCAAAAAAGAGGCATTGGCTTGAGACCTATGGGCATTTGGTGCCTCAGATGCCGGACTGGTCCAAAAGGTTTAAGAATGAAAGTCACAGTAGCAAAGGGAAACTAGCGAAGATTGGGATTATGCGCTGGGGCTATCGGTAACATGACCCTATTGAAGAGTTACGATATGGACCAAAAGAGAAGCCAAATTAGCGAGGGAGACGTTAATGTGAGCTCAAAAGCTTGATAGTGAAGCCGAGAGGCAAAAATCAAGCAGGGGCCGGAAATTTCAATTTCAGTAGGAGGGATCAAGCATACAGATAATTAAACAGACGAAGACAATTATCTTGAGGCTGTTGCTTTTATTAATGAGCACCATGGTCAATAGCAGCCGATGCTATAAAAGAGGCATTGGATTTCGACTTATGGTCATTTGGAGCCTCAGAGACCGGGCTGGTCCGAAAGGTTTAAGAATGTGAGACACAATGGCGAAGGGAATCTAGCAAAGTTTGTGATTTTGCGCTGGGGTTAGCGGTATCAAGACCACTATTGAAGAGTTGCGATATGGACCAAAAGAGAAGCCAAATGAGAGAGGGATAAGTTAATGTGAGCTAAAAAGCTTGATAGTGGAGCCGAGAGGCAAACCTCAACTAGAGGCCGAAATTCTCATTTTAGGACTAAGCATACAGACAATGAATCAGACGGAAACAAGTCGGAGGCTTTTGCTTTAACCAATGAGCATCTTGTTAAATAACAGCCGATGAGAAAAAGAAAAAGAGGCATTGGCTTGAGACCTAAGGGTATTTGGAGCCTCAGAGACAGGACTGGTCTTCTCTATCCTCGTTGTATATTTGAGGGATACGCCACTAAAGATTTTCTTACACGTAAAAGGTGCTGACGCCTATGTACACTACTGCAACTCCGGTAAGTTTATTGCTTGTTCGCATTTTGCTTTTGGTACGCCTGCCTCTCCGTAATGCATACTTCAGTTATCCGCCACTACAAGTCTGCTTCCACCTAACATGTGCCACTGCACAAATACTTCGTCGCACCGGTTAGTGTATCATTCGTTCACATTTGGCTTTCAGAACGAGCGCATATTCCCTTCATATGCAGGACTGCTCGGACCGTCCTGTCGCCTGCAGACTAACGCAGAATGCCACGCGTCCAAGCACCACCGCCCGTTTTACACACGCAAAGTTTGCAGGTAACATTTATTTGCAACAATATTACATGTTTATCCTCCTTAACGCGTTCTTTTAGCCCATGTCCTGTTCACATTGATTATGAGTTGGGGTGATGGCCTGTTGTGAGGCTGGCGAAACCAATTCTGCGTGTTCAGCGTTGTTGGGTTCCCAGCCATATAGTATCTAACCCACCTAGCGGTGAGTATTTCTGAATACGTTAAACGTCGATCCCCTTTGCTTCTTCCGGTTTCCCAATGTCCGGGAATATGTACACCCACCGCTGCTCATCCACTGGCACGTTACGATGTCTCATTGTTGCCTTCGCAATTACCGTTAACGCGTGACAACCGCAACGTTGCGTAATCCATTGCAGCGTTGCGTACACCTGAACATGAACGCACTAACCAGATATTTAAATGCATTACGTCTACCACCTGTCCGCAAAGCAATGCGCAGCACTGTTTTCCTTACTGCCGAATAGATACCACAATATTTTCGTTAAGCTCGTGCAACACAATTGAGTGCCTGTGACACATTACAGCCGCATGCAGTCTTCTGCTCTCAGGCCATGAACCCGGGCATATGAGATCGGGACCTCGGCCAGTAGTATATTGAGGATCCTGAATGTTGCATTGGAAGATAATTGAAGAGCACGCACAAGGGAGATATGACAATACAGTGAGTTCGTACATAAGTAATGCAAAGTCAACGATGATACCGTAGAAAGCAAAAAGGCGACAGTATTTGCAGATTCAGAATTTCCGGTGTAACGAATCTAGCTATAATGGTGACGCTAGTTGACCTGCCAGTGCGAATTTATGGGCTGTGACTTTATTCGGTGGCGAATCACATTCGCCACGTTGCACTGTTGGTAAAAGGAAATTTGTGGCTTTTTGTAGGGAAAACGCTTGCCAGGCGAAAACCCACCTCGTCCTTAAACACTGTCGCCAATCCATTGAATGGCAAGTTGTAATTGGCTATGTTTCTGGTGGAACCTTTTATGCTTGGTTATTCGCAGTCAGGTTGCGTCCCATTTTTCTACCGGCTGATGCGTTAACCGGGTGTCTATTGCATTCCTGGGTCCTGTCCTGTGCCCGAAATGTAGGTCGGGAACTAAACATTTTTTGAGTATGCTGTGTTGATCCACTGCAGAACCACGTAAAGTCTCCGAGGGATATACAGTGAAATCTGTTGAGTTGTTGCTGAAGTCTTGAAGGCTAGAATATGGTTCCCAAGAAAGAATAGCAGATCCCCTAGGTATGTTGTAAAATTGATTAGAAATATTGGAAACCGCGGCCAAATGAGCGGTCAACGCGTACTGAAGAGCTCATAATGACCAATTGTTCTGGCTTTGTATCGCAGAAGGATGTGCCTTCCGAAGTCAAACATAGTACTGCAGGCGAGAGTTATGTGGAAGTGATAGTAGGCAAACTGAACCCAAGGGTTCAAGCCTAGGAAAAATTGTATCCGTGCATGACGACGAATGATTTATCCGGTAAGAAAGTTGTAAAAACGGTTGATAGCCTTCCGCTCAAGTCCAGATAAAGGAACTGTGTGGCTTGTATTTTTGTGGCAACGATGGATCATTCCTTGGGTTTGTGACGCCGTACCTGTCACAGACTCGCGAAAAAAGGAACTGAACCGAAACAGCCACAAAGACAGAAGAAAGGGATGCGTCTGGAATGCGGTCAATTGCGGTCAATTGTGGCAATGGCTGAACTATTGTGCCCCTATAAATGTAATTGTTATTAAGCTATCGCATATACATGTGTATAAAAAGTGGCGAAATACGACGAGAAGCAAGCAGAACACGGATCGGTAGAGAATGAAAGATTGCTCCATAATAGGACTAAAGATGAAGAAAAGAGAGTTTGGGTGGTCCTAAAGCGCATATGCTCAATCGGTTGGAACCCGAGAGAGGAGGACTAGGTGTGCAGCTTATGGAAAATAATATCCCTCAGAAGAAGCGACAGAGACGCGTTACCTCAGCCTTAAAGTGCTAGGAATGTAAGAGGTCAGAGAAGACAAACGCATGTAAGTTAGCGTCGAGTGAAGAAAGAATGCAACAGAAATCACAGGAAGGAAAGAAAGGGTCAGTAAAACAGGTTCTATTGAGGAGAAGCGGAAAAGCCGCCGGCCTTCTTTAGGTGATGATTCATCCTTGTTAATAAAAGAAGGATGAATAATGCCCAGTGATGTAATTAAGGTGAGGGTAACAGAGCGTTAGGTCGCATGTGATTAGATCAGTTAGATCTCAGAAGTCCGAGAGGCCAGAAAACAAGCGACCGTTCAGACAAAACCAGGTAAGTCAGCATGATGAAGCTAGGCCGCCAAATATAGCTAAGTATAAGGTAATGATTGCCATCATAAAAGAATCAGTTTAGGACGAAAGTGGCTAAACGAAACGGCGGTTGGCCTCGGGGTTATATGAGCAGGCTGTTGGGCCTGTTAAACCCCGATAATTAGGGACATATTAGTCCAAAGGAAAGAGACCATTAAGACGAGAATAGAATGTCAGCGCATAGAAAGCATGCCGTATAATTTAGACCCACATACTGAAAGGGAGCATCGGCATAGAGAGACATATTAAGGATGAAGGGGGATATAATAATAATGATGAATCATGACCAACAATGCTTTTGAAGTGAAGGTTACAAGGCGGTACGTCGGCAGACCCTAGTACACTTAGGTCTCAGAAGTCCGAGATTGGTCAGAAAGTAGTAAACCGTTCAGACGAGTCTGGATAAGCCAGCAAGATGAAGTTAGGCCGGCAAATTAAGGTGTGAATAGCAGTAATGAGTATCAAAAGAAAACGCTTTAGGAACGACTGCGGCCATATGAAAAGCCAGCCAGCATTCCAAGGAAAGGTCCCGGGATGAGGGAAACAGTGTTTGGAATGTGGAGCCTAGATTGATAATGTCTCGGATGTCGGAGAGCAGTCAGAAACAGGAGACTAGTCAGTCGAGGGTAAATTAGAGCCAGGCCCGAAGTGATATCCGCCCAATTAAAAAAGTGTTGCAAACAGAGCGCGGACAAGAAAACGCTCTGTTAAGGAAAGTGCTAAAGCCAGCCATATTTTTGGGGTGACGTGAGCAGACCGTTACGTCTGCCCATCTCTGATCATTAGGGTCATAGCAGTCGGAAGCAAAGAAACCATGGAGCCGAGATTAAAATATCAGCTCAAAGCGTGAAAGCCGTAGAATTTAGGCCTAAGTACTAAAGGAGAGCATCGGCAGAATAGACATGTACAGGAAGAAAGGGGACATAATAATAAGGATGAATCATGGCCAACAACGCATTTCACTGCAGGACTACAGGACGTTACGTCGTCAGACCCTAGGTCATTTAGATCTCAGAAGCCCGAGGTGGGTCAGAAAGCAAGAGACTGTTCAGACGAGACCGGCTAAGCCATCAACATGAAGCTAGGCCGCCAAATTAAGGTGTGAATAACAGTAAGGAGTGTCGTAATAAAAGAAGTTTTCGGGATGAAAGTGACTATATGAAAAGCCAGTTAGCATGCCAAGGAATGGTCTCGGCATGCGGGGAGCAGGTTGTTTGGGAATATCAGCGTAATGCTCCAAAACGCGTGATGCGCTGCAGCTTACATGTGTAGTGCCTCAACTTCTATGGTTATGAGGGTTATACCTTTCGGAGAGCTAAGGAATGTTGTGCATTGTATGCAAAAGTGTAATATTGTTAAATTCTTTGGCCAGTTTGAGGATCATCACTCCTGTTTTAGAGGCCTGATGCAAATGTTGGTAATGTAAGCCAGAAGAACGATACAGCTTACGGCTGAGATGGCAAGCCAGCGAACAGTTTGGCGGGAACTGTTATAGTATGCCAGGAAACGTTAGTGAATAATAGTATAAAACAGGAGTAATAACGAAGATACAAATGGTGGAAGCTGCTTGTCCACGCACCCTTATGCCTGCCGCACTTAGGCTCCGGAAACTCCCGTCGATGGCCAAGGTAGGGTGAAGTGATACGCAAAATGTTCTGGATGTCCAGCTAGCCGAGGTGCCAGAAGCCACACTAGGACGTAGTAGCCTTCGTGCCAGTCTAAGGGAAAACCGAATACTGAGTGCTACTATAGCAAACAGCTGTAAAATAAATGTATCTGGTTCATCTTGCTGCCATGCTACCAAGGTTGTCAATCGTGAGTAGCGAATATTCAACACAGCTAAAATCTAAGAATCATGAGGCCAAGAGAGTAACGAGTAAAGTCTAAGGTGGTTACGCTTGTAGATAATTTATTTAACAGTGTTCAATTAGCCGACCAGTTGGACTATATTTTATTAAGTATCGCCCAAAATTAGGCTCATAGTTTCTAAAGACTGTAGTCCTGGTGCATGAAAATTATATAAATAGTAGGCAGCAGCTGCCGGCTCCGAATACACATAGAAGAATGTTTAGTTTGTATGCTTCTTAGCGGTTGATTTGAATCATCTTTATCATCTATCCAACAATCTTTGATGACCCAGATTTTCTGCGTGTCGCTGCGTTCAACCCTCTCTACCCTCGATGTTTACTTACCTCTTAAACGCTGCAACAAATTTGCAGCTTCGCCATCCACAAGTCTCCAGCTCCGTCCTTGCCCTCACATCTTAGCACGCCAAGAGGACTATCACTTGTACACACCGCTGTGCGTTTCCTCTAAGCGTCTAGATATATGGACCAATTTCACTTTGGGTTTGTGTCCTCTCCCTTCTCGGACTTGCTACTATATCCCTCACCAGCACTCTCTAATTGCACGCTACTGCTGCTTCTTATCCTGTGTGCAGCGGCACAGTAACGTAGGATGGCCTGATATACGTGTACCATTTATACGCCACCACATCTTTGACCCCTTTCTTATCACTCATTCCCCATATTTACTGCTTTACCGTAAACCAGTATTTTGCAGGTCGTTTTCAGCAGCTACGCTATTGGTCCCTCTATATAGAACATTGAACTACTAATGCTACCAGTAGCTTTATTGCACGATCGAAAGACATTTTCAACATGTCAAATGAGACACCTGGATATCTCTGGTTAACCAACGCAAAATGTAACACTTTCACACAGTTTGTTTTCACGACTGTGCTGCGCGGTCTTCTCTTATGTCTTCTCTCTCTTTCCCCTTTCTCCGAGGTCCGAAAAGTTTACCGGGGACTCTGGTTATCACCACTGGACGGACACATGAAGCAAGAGTTAACCAAACACCACCTCGACACAAGTCCAGCATAGGCTTCTGGAGCCCAAGTCCGGAGAAGTATACCATTCCAGAAAACTCCAACCCTCCAGTACCTAGAAATTCTATTCACCGCAATGCTTTGCCTAAAGCTCCATGATCTTAGGTCCTTTTCAACCCCTCTTTAGTGATTAATGCCCAAACAGCACGGTGTCACGACTTCGCCACGGAAATGGCACAGCTTTATTCCGTTGTCGGCTCTTTGCATCGCAGGGCCAGAAGTGTAGCCATAGCACAGAGGGTTTCTATGGGTTTGGCGCAGCAAAAGCACAGCGACGCGAAAACGATGACGCCTGAGTGCCTTGCCACTGTTTCCAAGCCCGTATGCCCTAGTATTACAAGGCATTTTTACTGTACAATTACTGCTGATATACCACGGTATCTAAGCAGGCGAAACAGTGCAAACGGAGTACCTTGACCTCAGCTAGCGCAGACTTAAAATACGCGATAGTACGGTGCCCGCAGCTTAACCGGATAAATCCGGACCACAAATTACCGCAGAATCAGTCACAGTAACCACGGATAAATACGACGTATATGGTAAGTGCTCTGCGTAAGGTAAGCACGCAGTGTGACTAATAGATGTTGTAGAGTTGACGGGCATGACGCATACTTTAATGCGGATACCAAAACTTGTGCGCTTGTGTAGGTAGTAGGTACGCATGCCGATAAAAGACATCGAAATGCAGGTACTCGTATCGAGGATGAAACAACTCACGTCATCAGTAGAGACCAGTGATTTGCTTGTTTACTTTGTTAACGGTGAATAAACAAATCAGGGAAATTGAAAAGTAGGTGTGCTTTTTGATGACTCCTCCTGAGTGCCTCCCTCCGACGTCAAATCTATGATCTAACTGTGGTTGTTAAATGAATGTATGTAACGTGACCAGGGAAAACCTGGTACCTATGTCATGGGACAAAACACGCCGTACGGCTATTTGATGGCGGAGGTTGCGCAGCCACACCTGAATCGCTTTTGAAACATCCGATGGTGTGACGTGATCGGCGGTGGATCGTTAAAGTAAAATTGTTGCGCATCTTTGTAACGAAAGCTATAGCACTTAGCTTGCATGTGCGCGTACATGGATGTACGCCGGAATGGGAGCCCAGTAACCATTCCGCAAAGGTTGACTTCTTCTAAAACCTCAGTGAATAAAATCCTTCTGAGAATTCCCGCAGTTGCATTCGCAAGCGTTTCGCAGTGTACGCAAAGTAGCACTTTCTTCTAATGGCGGGTCTGGTCAATTGTAATTTCGATTGCAAAGTAGTTGTTCATTTGCTTAGTAGAAAGCAATGCATCAAAGGACAGCATCTGTTCCAAGCTTCAAGGCGGAAGGGGCAATGCGGCTGATAGTGGGCTAGCGGAATGATTCACATAGTCCGCCTCATGCTTTTGTGCACGCTGTATACCTGATTTAACAGTAGGTTCTGGTTGTCTGGTTAACAGCATCATTTAAGCGGTAAATGTGAATATACGCATAGTTTGTTGCAACATTTGCATATACATTTCGTGTATCCGCTTAACCTGCTGCCAGCATTTATGGCAGATATCTGCAGATGACTCATTAGTATAGACAACCCGTGAAACAGAAGACTGTCAATGGAAAGGCGGGCGTGGCTGAAGTTGTAGCTGGAAGTTCGAAAGATATAATAATTTCTTCCCGCGGTAAACATATCAACGGGGTCTCTGTTCTTTGTCATCAATCTGGTTAAATGAACCCGCGTTCCCTCATAAGTGTCCGACATGAGGAATTGATGCGATGTACGTACTGACTGAATCGGTCAACTCGTTTGAGCATGCGGAATGTAAGGCACATCTCTTAAAATGGGGATGGAAGTAGAATGTCGTGAGAACAGATTGAAAGGCGGTAGCTTCCTAAAGGAACTGGCTGCAGGATTTTCTCGTTTTGAAGGCTGCATCTTTTCCACGTTGTTGAAATCCGCATACACTTCTCCGTTTCAGTGCTTGGGTACTAATGTAACATTGTTGCCTTCCATACCCTATATGCGTGCTTGCGGTTTCACGCTCTTCTGTATTATCCGATTGTGTGTAATGCGATAAAAGGGCGTAGGATCGCTTCAAAACCAGTGCGTAATCAAGATTCCTACACGTTATACTTCAGTCACTATAACATACCGGTTCGACTCAAAACGGTAAACTTGACCTAACGAACTAGACCGCGCGAAGTTTGAAACCGTTCGCTTTCGACGTTTTTGGTTATTCTGACGTATTGCTACCATTCAGTAGCATAGTTAGACTATTTGTCTTGTCACACTACCTTGTTTCTTGGGAGAATTAACATAGACAACAACGTTTGAGTAAACACTGAGAACAGAACTTGCTCTACCACTCTCCCGTCAGATCCAAGTAAGACAATGCGAGCAAGGCAGTCTGTGCACAGATCTGCTAACAAATTGGCTAAACCAACTAAGCCACAACCTGACAATGCTGACGTCGCCCCAACTTCTGACTGCGGGGTATTCCTATCAGCTCCACTGAAAGAGGCACATGATAAAATTAACTTCCTTGAGATCAAACTGTACGCACTCAAAAGTAACATCTCTGAACTGAGTGAAACCTTGGTAAAAGTGATGCCACTAGCTCAGCTCTCGGGAATCACACACACCAATGATGTGAATGCACTCAAACTAACATGGGAGCTACTTACACACATTGCTAATGAAGTTTCCGAACCAGTTCGTCGTACAAATAACGTAATGATATTCAACGTCTCCGAGAAAATCAAATTAACGAAAGTGAAGCACTCGCTCACCAAGCTCTGTAACATGACTCCTGATTCCTTCGAACTTATACGTCTACGAAAATCATCCAAATGTAAATCGTGCCCTATACTTATCACTTTTAGAGACCAAGTACTGGCCAAGACTTTAATAGCAAAACGATTCGTTATGCGAGAGTCAGCCAATTTGGGGCCTATCGTGATCAAGCCGGACAAAACCCCTCTGCAAAGAGCATTTGCATCAACTAATAAACTTCCGCCTAAGCGAAGGGCGGAAGGTTCCCCTCCGCGACTGGACTTGCTACCTCACTCCCAGTAGATCTTGGTCTGTCGCAACAGCATGTGGATCCAAATGGGACAATGCCTACAGCACTGAACTAACTTCGTCCAACACAGTGAAGACGCTAGCCCTCTCGGTAGTGCACTATGAAGCTGCATTCGGTCAAGATGAGGCTGATGTAGATAAATCGAACGATTCCGACACGTGTGACACTGATACCGAACTTCTGACAGAAGCAGCTATTGGCAACTCATCCAACGAACCTATGTCAAACACTCCACTGACTACTACGGAACTCTCATGCAACCGCCCAAAATGATGGCGCATCAAAAAGCCTGCCTCGTGCAATTCCTACCTGCCGAGACATCAACCCAGTGAACGTCTTAACGAAAACAGGCAACCCCCACCCTCCGTGCTACCTAACAAGTGCTCATCTCAGAATAGACAGATGGCAACCTAAAAGGCAGTATCTAACAAGTATGTACTACTGTGGGAGATCACGACTACAAACAAATACGTGCCGCCCCTCAGAAAGCCATACTTGCTTCCAACTCCAATTGTTTGCCACATAAAAGCCAATATCCGCAGCCACAGCCAGAACATGCGCGACTCCCGCCCCGCATCCGGTAGCGCTAACACGAGCAACATCCCCGTCCCACTTCACCGCCCTCAGCCAAACCAGTCTAACAGCTTGGAGATTGTCCAATATAACACGGTCCGCTGGCGAATCCGCACTCTACTCCCTAATGCCTCCACTTCCGTGGTCCTGCCAAGCGGACAGTAAATAAATTCAATTGCAGGTACCCCGATACCAACCTGCTTCTTATAGAACACTCCGCGAAGTAACGAATTACACCATCCCACCCTCGCCTGCAAAGATTGATCGCCCGCGCCCTACAAGCCCAATGACTAGTGAACCGCCCAACACGTCAGTACGCATCCCCGCTCCCTTTTTATGGAATATGGCGAGCTACTGCTTGCCCCAACTCACGAGACTGTTAGACGGAGCTGCCCTCTGCTATCTTTACAGGCTCTTAAACATCCCACAGGTGCCTTGAGCAATTGCCCCCAACCCCTCCAACACCTTATGCAGCCGCCGGCTCATTAAAACTAACGATCAGAGCCTTCGGACAATTTTTCATACTCTCCTCATCAATGCGCGATCTATCAGGCATAAAGTGCATCGTATAGCCTCTTTCATACTTCACGCCTCACAGCTTGTTCTTATTACGGAAACGTGGCATTCACCCCTACCGTCTGATTCGCCCCTACTCATTCCTAGCTACAGAATCTTTAGCAATGTCCGTGCTAACAACCGTGGTGGAGATTGCCTCATTTATGTTCATGAAAATTTCGATGCTTCTGCATTTGATATCCATAATATTGGAAATCCTGAAGATTCCATCCGGATTCAATCACACGGAGGCCCTCTTGGCCTCAATCTGCTAATTGGCTGCGTCTATAACCCCCACATTCAACTAAGACAAGAGTACACGAACTTGTTGAGCTCTTTACCCATGTGTCTGAACTCCCCTTCAGACATATGATAATAGGCGGAGATGTTAACATGCCAAACATCCAATGGCACCACCAGACAGCACCTGCCCAATACTCGTCATTGCTGAACACGGTCATAGCAATGGAATGGGTACAACACGTAAGGGAACCTACTAGGCTGCCCAATATTCTTGACCTCTACTTTACACGCAGCGTCCCTCATGCGTATGCTAGTGTACAGGATAGCATCCCAGTTAGCGACCACAAAGTGGTACAACTGTCGTTCAGTCTAGCAAACCCAGAGCTCACTGCAGCCAAACGAGCTCCCATGTCCAGACCAATGCAACACGTTGACTGGAACAGCTTTTCAACACTTCTAAGGTCGATGAATTGGGACTGCTTCTTCCTGACCACTGCTATCGGCGCTGCGGTATACGAGCTCTACCGCAATCTAGAATTCTGCATAGATGTATTTACACCTAAACCAGCCCGACGATCTACGAAACCATCACTGGGTGTAGCTGCCACGCATGCAGGGGATGTCAAACGTCATAAACTGCTAGCCAGATACCGAAAGACGCATGACTTCTTACTGCTCATACGTATTAATAAGCTCCAGACATAATGGAGGAATAAACCGTCAGATGCTATGCTAGCTGAAGAACGCACGGCTCTCTCTGACAAAACCAGCTCTAAAGCTCTTGTCCATCTAATGCAAAACAGAAGCAGAAGAACGTCAAAACTCATAACATCGTTAATGATGTCGGACGGCATAGCAGTTACTGACCCAGATATCCTGTGCGAATTCGTTAACAGGCACTTCTGTGACTCATTCACTGACGTCCATGCGACACATCCCAGAGTAATACCTCGGCTAACTAACGACGAGCTATCCACTGTTGAAGTTGACATACGCTCAATTACTAGGACAATAAAGTCACTCAAGTTGACTTACCACCCTGGTCCCGATGGCCTACCCTCTGCTCTTCTGAAACAAGGTGGTTCTGATATTCCACTTTTACTCCTTAACATATTCACGTTATCTATGAGTAACGGCATCTTCCCAACAGCCCGGAAGCATGCGGTCGTTCTACCGAGGCACAAAGGTGGTGACCGGTTAGATATTAACAACTACCGCCCCATCAGTCATACGCCCTTTGCATCAAGGGTGATGGTGAGGGTGCTTAAGGAAAGAATGCTTGACTTCATGCTACCGCGAAAACTTATTAACAGGTCTCAACATGGGTTCTTTCCGGTTAAGTCATGTCATGCTTGCCAGTTTGATTTCTTAAACATGGTGACACGAAACACTGACACTGGATCTGCGCTGATTACAATCCTTCTCGACATGAGGAAAGCCTTTGACCGAGTCCCACACTCTGGCCTTCTAACCAAACTTAGATCCTTTGGTATCTCTAACCAACTAGTGCTTGGTTCACCTCGTATCTTGATAATCGCACACAGTCGGTTCGACTAGGATGCAAGGACTCAGAACCACGACCAGTAACCAGTGGAGTATTTCAGGGCAGGGTCCTAGGACCATTGCTGTTTCTCCTCTACATCAACGATGTATTTGACTCCTTTTCACACAGTAAACCGTTTCTATCCGCAGATGACATCAAAGTAGTCTTCACATTCGACTCAGCTCACATACATAACGGAATCTTCAGTGTACAAAGCGACCTTAAAGCGCTTGAACATTGGTGCAGTCTGTGGAAAATGGATTTCTCACTTACAAAATGCAATGTTATATCACATCGTTGCAGTGTGCCTCCAGACGCAGTGAAACTACATGGCTCATCAATTGCAGGGTGCACTAAAGTCAGGGACCTCGGCGTACATCACTCCAGTTCACTAAACTTCGCCGAGCAAGCGAGCTATAGCTCTGCAAAAGCTCGCTCAACTATCGGTATGCTTTTCAAATCGATGCTACTTGTGGAATCGCGGCTAGCCCTCTACAAGTCCTGCACCCGACCAATTTTGGAGTACTGTTCTATTGTGTTCACCAGTTCGCGCGAGAGTGATCGTATAGAAATTGAGAGGATGTAATGAAAGTTTACCGAACGTCTACTTGGTTCGCCCACGCTTAGTTATCGCGACAGATGCAAACAGCTTAAACTGGAAGCACTTTGGCTACGCAGGCTCAAGAGCAATCTTGTGTTTTTATTTCAGATGATACAAAACCCAGAGGTCAATACTGATTGGTTTGTTCTACAAGTAGACAATGATCCTTTCCCCATTCCAGCCCGATCGTTTTCCATAACTCTGCCTAGCGCTCGATCCAGCATCTGTTCCAACTTGTTTCTGCATAAATACGCCATAGCATGGAATCGGCTGCCGATGAATATCCGGACAGTCAAGACCACCCTAGAGTTTCAAAACTCTTTACGCAGACCTGATAAGGATTTCATCCCAATATTTCACACGCCACATAGCTACACAAATTTCTAAACACTACCTCAATATCTGAATTCCTAGGAACATGCATTCCTGAGAATGAGCTGTGAAGCATGGACCTGATCGCCATTAAAGTATAACCCCACAAGACAGCCACAACGTTTGTTGCCACTAAATTATTGGATATCCATTCCCACCTACAGCTTCCCATCACTCCGACTGACTTGCTTGTTATCTTCTAATGATCCAGGACTTCTGAATATCATTGCATGAGACAGCTCACTTGCGTCGTTAGCATGTATTCTCCTTTACAATCTTTTTCGTGAATATTCCATTCGTTATTTGTGTAGGGCTATAGACATATTACACAAGCTTTCTCCTACTCAGCGTGCTTTAGCACTCATCCCAGTGCGATGCAGCGCTAAGCTAAGTAGCTGCAGTAGCTAGCCGTCCTAGGCTCTGTGCATCTCTGCGCATACCCGAAGGTTGCTTGGAGCCACCCCTAACTTAGCTCTCTTCTGTCCAGCAAACATAACTCAAGTAGTCCGAGAACAGCTCCCCTTTCTAGACGTACATTTATCTGTTACTCGCCACGTTTTTTACAACTACATATACCGAAGTCCAGCTTTCTCACCAGCCTTTCCCGGCACAGGCTTCCTTGCTAGCTGCTCAGCTGTCACTTTCTCATCTGATGATACATGACACATCTGATATGTGCGTAGGATCTCAAGTAGCAGGCACTGTTGCCCACATACATCCTTATCGCTAAGAGCACTAGGAGCCATTCCTTGTCTCTCCAACACTAACTCTCTTAAATCGTTTGCATCACATACCTTCGCTGGATTGTTGACTTCTTTTGTCACTGTAACTTTCCACGAATAACTAGTAGGCTTAATGCGAATTCAGTTTCTGTCCACTAGTTATCTCTTTTAGCACCATTATCCTTCCTTCCTCTTATCTCCATCACGTTTTCCTTAATAATTGGTTGTGGGATCCATACATCTTTGCGCATATCCGGAGCTACTAGGAGACATCCCTTGTTTATCCATCCAGTAATCTATTAAACTGTCTGTATCAGTTACCTTTGTTGGCTTGCTGGTGTATTCTGTGCCACTGCAGGAATCCACTAGTGACCAAACTGCCTAATGGAATGGTTCCATCTGGTCTCCGAAAGATTTTCATAACGCCATATCTGTCGATCATCTTAATCTCATCATCTCTATTTAGTAACAAATAGTTGTCCTAGGCTCTCAAGCATCTCCGGAGCTTGCACAGAGCCACTCTCATTTATCTCCGAC
>OX104064.1:159213445-159260032 GCA_944474145.2 Dicrocoelium dendriticum | reverse complement strand
GTCACCCTTACAGGTTGGTTTGTTTCGCTCTCGACTGGTTGTATCTTTGTGGGAGTTATACATCTGTTGCAGTCTACCATCTGCCTACTAGAAATCTTTTATATCTACTCTGTTATTTATCAGACTTCCGCCAACTGGTATTTTCCTTGGCAATATCGTTGTACCTTTTTTGTTACTTCTCCCCTTTCCATTACTATTCTCCTTCGTGGCTGACTCTCTTACTTGGTCTCAAATGCTTGCGGTAAAAAAAGGAATATCTACTAGCCGTCGTGTAAACAAAGCGAGTAAAATGGGGGGCAATACAGCGACCAACGTGACCATGCGGTGCTCCGTTAGGGTGATGGACGTATTTTCTTCTATGCGCCGAGAAATCGCGCAGCTGCAAGAGGAGTTGGCGAGTATGAAAGTGACCTTTAACAGCTTACGGCCCATAACTGAGCGTTTAGTGGCTATTACAAGCCTAGTTCACCCTGGCAATGTAATGGATGAAAAGTGCTCCGAGACTTCCATGCGTTTCTTCAATGCTATTAGTACTGAGGTCATGGACCGGATAAAATGCCTCACGGAGGTAGTGGTCTATAATGTACCTGACCGTTTAAAAGTTCTCACCATCAAGTAGGTACTGATGGATATCTGCGGTCTAGAAGGTAATTTAATCAGTTGCACCAGACTGAGGAAAAGGGCTACTAAAAACCAATGTCCCGTGCTATTCAGGTTTGATACAGAGCGTTCGGCCTGTAAATTCCTGTCATACTAAACAGACTTCCGGTCGCGCACAACCTTTGTCCAGTTACAATTAGTGAACGCAAAGACAGCCATGCAACGCCGTTACGAAAAGCTTTCTGCATCCAAGCCTACTAATGAGCGGACTCCTGCAACATCTTCTGATCCTCTGCAGGATTTTGTCACCCCGGAGGCCTCCCACATAGTTGATTTAGATGTCTCAGAGGATGTAGCTCAGGGTGAGATCTAGCAAATGGTACAAAACCATTGCTCGGTGGCAGAAATACTAAAACTGGAGGTTATGGATACCCATGACCCCAAGCGACTTTGGAAGATAAGTAGTTGTCCTGAGAAAAAGCCCGGGACTTGTTCGCCTACATCCGAGTTTCTACTCGTATGTACAGATCGTCTCAATGGACCAGGAGGGCAAGTCGCAGAGGCATCATTCTCGAAGACGTTCAACGCAGCAAGCTGCGCCTTGCCACCCGAAGTACCCCAATTTGGTCGGCGAGCATCTAGTATGTCACCTGTCTGGAACCAACACACGCCGGCTCCTCCAACTAAACCGCCTTGCGAGCAAAATACACCATACTGCTCGCCTGCTACGGCCATACCATTCATTTCTGCGTCAGAAACAGCCAAGCCGGAAGCCGCACTGCACACGGGTACCAAAGGAAGAAATACTACGTTTAGTAATATTGCATTTAACGTTCCTGATGACACATTCTTGGAAGTGTTCAGGAGCTGGATTCTTGAGGTCAATGGAATCCAAGGAAACCCACTAGAGGTTGTGCGACTGAACAAAAGAATAAGTAAATTCGCGGCACCACTCGAATTAAGTACTAGGGACGAATCAACTCTCCGAAGTATGATGACAAGTTGTGAAGAGCTGCGTAATAGAGCAGAGCTGAAGCAGCTATATTTTGGGCCACTGAGGGTAAACCGACGTGGGGCCCATCACACTTCGAGCCCGGAGATCGGGTTTCTCACACCCATAGTGATCAACAGGTTCCCGTTCTATTCTCGTCGCAGAAGCCACACACACGTGAGCTTGAACCAAAATTTCCACCTGAAGCGACGATGGCACCCAGAGCCAAACGGCCCCGCGTAAGGATGACTCCGAAAAAATCACCGAAGGCAGCTACCAAAACCTCACACACCTATGAAACAGCAAAGTGTGAGACCTCCCCCCAGCCGACATCCGAAGGGGGTATTTGGCCGTATACTACCCAGATACTTAACGTACCCAAGGATCTTTCTTTGGATGCATTTACGAGAGCTATCCTTGCAGTATTTGGTTTGGCAACACGTTCGGTACGTGTTGAGAGACTACCTAAAAGAAACAGTAAATTCCCTGCAGCGATCAAAATACATTTTAAGGATGAAGCAACTTTAAATACCGTCGTAACAAACTTTGAACAACTACGCAGTGCAAGCATGATAGATCAACTTTTTCTCAAACCGCGAAAGCTAGCGGTAATGAAAATAGCCCGCGGACACAGGGAAACAATCACACGTCCCATATCCACACACCGGACTTCAGCGGCTAGTACATCACCCAATATTATTCAAGGTTCTTCTCACCATGTTCCAGATAGTCCGGAGTCTGGAGTACCTACCTTATCCCACCGGTTGTTACCGCCACAACAACTGCCTGAGTGGGCGAATTCCCTTCTTTCTACACCACATCACGCGCCTTTTTTATCCCAGGTAGGGATGAGCCGCGACAAGCTCATCCCGACACCCAATACGTCACCAACGAAAAGCACGCTCTTACTTCTTTTGACCCAGTTCCTACAGCTTCTACAGATGGCCCAGTAGCTCTTCGTGCTCCCTTTATGTCATCCATAAAACTGGGAGACACTGGTCAACTTTTCTCCATTATACTCATAAATGCAAGGTCGCTGAACAACAAGATGCATATTCTACTCCCTTTGGCTATTCTTGCTGCACCTGATGCAATACTAGTCACCGAAACATGGTTTGGTGCCTTTACGTCCGATGATTCCTTTTTCATTCAAGTCTACCAGCTGTATACACATTTGCGTACACACAAACGAGGTGGAGGGTGTGCCATTTATCTGCAGCAAAATTTCTCTGCTAATATCGAAGTCCTAGATAACACCGAAATATTGGACTCTATATGGATAACGGTTGATGCCATGGGACCCAAGTTACTACTTGGACGCATTTACAGGGCTCCTGATACATCACCTTTGAGTGACAAAGCGCTAATAACTACTTTTGAGCTAGCTGTGAGCCATCCGTGTGCAAGCAAGCTTGTGGCCGGCGACTTCAATCTTCCTGAAATCCAGTGGTTTCCACCCAATGCCCCAGCGAAGTATAGTAGGCTATTAGCCTGCATCAACTTGGGAGGATGGGTGCAGCATGTATCAACGCCGACCAGGTCTAAACACCTGTTAGACCTGATATTTATACTGGGTATATCCAATATACGTGCATCTGTAGGCCTAGAGTTTCCGGGAAGTGGCCACAGAGTGGTATACTGCTCGATGTTTGCAAACATCCCGGCAATCTGTACGAGTAGATCAGAGGCCATTGAGATATACCGGCCGATAAGCTCCATAGACCGGCCCACATTTGCCACGATTATTCGAGCAAGGAACTGGGAACAGTTCTTTCTGTCCGACTCCCTGGAGCAATCGTCCGCAATATTTTATGGCGAACTACATTATTGTCTAGACCTATTGGCTCCATTTACTCCTTTAAATAAAAGTTCAGGAAAAATTAGGAGGCAAACTAAGCTACTGTGACCCTATTGATCAGGGATATACAGACTTATCGGTCTACTCCCATACCCGGTGAACCTCGTTGGCTTTTCGACCTATTCTGAAGAGTATTATCCTCCACGCTCTCTATTTGCATTAATTTTTCAATAAGACGTGAATCTCTTCGGACCTGGCACTAATCTATCCTCGGCTGACCAGTCATATTTTCTCACTGCTCCCAGACATCCGAGACGTTATCGCTCGAGGCTCTACATTCCAAACACTCTGTTCCCCTCAGCTTCAGACCCGTCCTTGGCATGCTAACTGGCTTTTCATATAGCCGCTCTCGTCCCTTTTCTTATGACAATCATCTCTGCCATCCACAAGTTCATTTGGCGTCCTAGCTTCATCTCGCTGGCCCATCCGGACTCGTCTGAACGGCCTCCTGCTTTCTGACCCACCTCGGACTTCTGAGGTCCCAATGACCTAGGCTATGCCGACGTAACGTCCTGCAACCCTCAACTGAAATGCATTGTTGGCCCTGATTAATCCTTATTACTATGTCCCCTTTCTTTCTGTACGTGCCTATTCTGCCGATGCTTCCCTTTATTACTTAGACCTAAATTCTACGGTTTTCACCCTTTGAGCTGATTTTCTAATCTCGTCTCAGTTTTCTCTTTGCTTCTGACTTTTGTGACCTGAATAACCAGGGATGGGCAGACTTATCAGTCTGCTTTCTTGTCTCAGTGGTCTCTTTGCTTTTGACTGCTGTGACCCAATTGATCAGGGATAGGCAGAATGGTCTCCTGTTTTCTGACCTCTCTCGGGCTTCTGCGATCCAACCGTTCTAGTCACTGCCGACCCAACGCTTTGTTACCCTCACCTCAAGAACGTTGCTAGTCGTGACTAATCGTTATTATCATGTCCCCACTCATCCTTAACGTGTCCATTCCTGCCGATTCTGTCCGACAAAATTCATAGCTTACTATTACGCCTTTCTCCTTATGAGCCGACTTTCTAGTCTGGTCTGATCGACCTACCTTCCGACTTCTGTGACCGTAATGATCAGGGGTCGGCAGACCCAATGGTCTTTTCATACCACGTCGAAAATAGCGCTGACTTTTCCACTCATCAATGAAAACTTTCCTTTTCTCATTTTGTTTGCATTCCTTTTTCCACTGGTCAGGCAACTCTCCGGGTCTGGCACTACTCTTGCGGCGTCTGGCCAGCCTCCTGCTTTCTGGCTACTTCCTTACATTCCATAACGTTAACGATCTAGGCTTTGTTGTCTTGGTGCTCTGTCCCCCTTATCCTGAGACCGCTCCTCGGCATGCAGCCGCCTTTTCATATAGCCACTTGCTTCCCAAACTGCTTTTCTGATGACACTCATTACTTTATTCCCAGCTTACTTTGGAGGCCTAGATTCGGCCTGCTGACTTACCCGGGTTTGACTGTACGCTCTCCTATTTTCTGACATCGCTCGGACTTCTGTGACCTAATGATCTAGACTCTGCCGACGAAAGTCTGTTACCCTCACCGCAAGACCACCGCTGGTCATGACTGAACCTTAATATCATGTCCCCTTTTTTCCTTAAAATGTCCATTTCGGTTTATGCTCGCTGTCAGCACTAAGACTTTACTGATACGACTTCACCCTACGAGCTGACATTCTGGGCTCGTCTCAACAATCTCGTACCTTCCGACTTCCGTGAGCCTAATGATCAGAAACCGGCAGCTCCAACGGTCTGTGCACAGCACCCGGAGCATATCGTTGGCGTTCTTTTTCTGTCTCTTCTCACCCATAGAGCCTTTTTTCACACTCTAGTCTGACTTATCTGGTTCCGGCTGTACGGCCTCCTGCCTTCTGGCCTCTCTCGGGCTTTTGAGTTCTAAATGATCTAGTCTCTGCAGACGCAATGCTCTGTCTCCCCCGCCTCCAGAGCACTGCTGCTCATGATTCATCACTAGTATACCCGCTTTCTTCCTTAAAACTTCTATCCTGTTGACGCTCTGTTAACTTACTGACATTTATAATGCGGCTTTGTCTCCATGAGCCGATATCCTCCTCTCATCTCCATGGTCTCCTGCTTTCCGAATACTGAGCCCATACTTTTGAACCGTCGACAGGCTCAAAGGTCTGTTCGCAACACCTCGAGATCTTTGTAGGCTCTTTCACTTCCCCTTAAGTGTCTCCTTCACGATTACATTCTTTCATTTTCGCGCTCTGTCTGCCTTCCTTTATCCATTGAACGGATAACACTTCGGGCCTGGCTCCACTCTAGCCTCGTTTGACCAGTTTCCTACTTTCTGACTGTTTCCAGAAACCAGAGACGCACGTGTTCTAGGCTATGCAGTCACAACACACTCTGGCCCTTAGCCTGAGAGCTTCATTTGATATGCTAAAGGACTTTCCATATAGCCTCTGTAGTCCCGCAATTTTTCTTTTCTCGTGACGTTCACTACTGTTATCCCCACTTTAATCTGACTGCCTAGCTTCATCTTGCTGACTTATCCAGTCTCACCTAAACGCTCTTTTGCCATCTGACCTCTCCCAGACGTCTAGGATCTCAATGAGCTATGCTCGGCCGACGTACCGCTTTGTGACTCTTTTCATGAACAGTACTGGTCGTGATTTAGCTTATTTATTCTACTCCCCTTACAAGCTTAACTTATCCATTTCTGCCGACTGTTAACATTCTGGCAATAATAATGTCGCTTTCTCTCTATGAGCCGACATTTTAGGCCCGTCTCAATGGTCTCCTCTCTGACTGCCGAGGCCTTATCAATGAGTCGTCGACAGGTCCAATGGTCTGTTCACAACCCCTCGAGGCCATTGTAGGCTTTTCCACTTCTCCCCAATAGTTACTTCTCCTTTCAGACTTCATTCTTTCGTTTTCGCGCCCTCTTTACATTCCTTTTTCAATTGCACGGCAACTTTTCGGGTTTGGCTCTAATCTATCCTCGTCTGCCCAGTCTCCTTTCTGATTGCTTCCAGACATCCGAGACATAAACGATTTAGGCTCTGTAGTCCCAACACTCTTTGCCTCTCATCCTTTGTGCTTTGCTCGCCATACTATCTACCTATTCCGGCGCATCGCTCCGCCACATTTACCCTAATTACATCACTGGGCCTTATTCATCCTTCTTGTTGCTAACAAAGATGAAGCATCACCAGACGAACGTCGGCAGCTTTTTCACTTCCCCTCAATAGAACCTCTTTTACTGACTCTCTGCTAACCTTCCTGTGCTTTCTGTTGCATTCCTTCTTCTTTCAACGCTAACTTACATGTGTTTGCCCTCCCTGACTTCTTGTATTCCTACCAATTTAGGATTAAGGAAATACGCCTCTGTCGCTTCTCTGAGTGATGTTCCTTTCCATTATCTGCACACCTCGCTCTCCTCTCTTTGATTCCCACCGATTGAGCAGGTGTCTATTTTAGGACTCCCCAAACACTCCTGCTTCATCCTCAATCTTTCTTCCTTTACTGATCCGTGTTCTTCTCGATTCTCGTCGTTGTTCGCCACTTATGATATACGTGTATATGCGATATTTAAATAACAATTACATGCATATGGGTACAATAGTGCAGGCATCGCCGCAATTGATTGACTGCATTCCAGATGCATTCCTTTCTTCTGTCTGTGTGGCTGTCTCTGTTTGTTCGCTTTTTCTCCCGAGTCTGTCACAGGTACGGCGACACGCACCCAAGGAATTGTCCTCCGTTTCGACAACAATACAAGGCACACAGTTCCTTTACCTGGACAAGAGCGGAAAATTATCAACTTTTTTACAACTTACTAACTGGACAAATCATTCAATATCTTGCACTGATACAATTCTTCCGCGGCATGAACCACTGAGTTCAATTTACCTAACAATACCTCTTCCACATATCTCTTGACTGGAGGACTTTCGACTACGGAAGGCACATTCTCCTGCCAATACAAAGCTTGAACAATCGGTCATTCTAAGCTCTTCAATCCGCTTTGACCGCTCAAATGGCCGTGGTTTCCCCTATTTCTAATCAATTTCACTACATACCCCGGAGGATCTGCGATTCTTTCTTCGGAACCTATCCTATCCTCCAAGACTTCAACATATTTCAACGTATATTCTTCGAGACTTCACGTGGTTCTGCAGATGATCAACACATCATATCCAGAAAGAATGTTTAGTTCCTGACCTACCGATCTGGCACAGGAGAGGACCCAGGCACGCAATGGCCACTCGCATAACGCATCAGACTGCAGAAAATTGGGACCCAACTTAACTGCGAATAACGGAGCAAAAAACGTTCAATAAGAAACATAGCCAGTTACAACTTGCCATTCAATGGATTGGCGGCAGTGTTTCAGGACGTGGTGGGTTTTCGCCTGGCAAGCGTTCTCCCTATAAAAAGCCACAAATGTCCGTTTAACAACACTGCAACGTGGCGAATGTGACTCGCCACCGAATAAAGTCACAGCCAATAACTTCATACTGGCAGCTCAATTAGAATCATCATACTGGACAGCTTGCTCTTCAATTATCTTCCATTGGATCACTCAGGATTCTCAATCTATTATCAGTCGAGGTATGACTGCGATATATGACAGTGATTATGTCCAAACATATGGATCCCGCTCCCAATACAACCAGATCGTTGTTTCGCATGTTCACTATTACACACTTCCAAGCATGGACATATGAAACATTTTCTACTGTCACTACAGTTCCCATAAAATGTCTGTACAGCTGTACATACATGATCATGCCTTAATGGGCGTGCCTCGCATAGTCAAGAATAAAATATTTATTTATTTATTCCAATATTCCAGGTCCATCAGAGCTGGCTTTGCAACCGTATTCTCGTTAAGCTGTCGTATATAAATCCCTTTCTCGTCAGAACTTTGGCACTCCGTCTCACCCCTTCACTCAGCTGTTTCTCTGGCATCCGATTACTGAACATTTCCTCATTGTTTTCATGGGTCTCGAACCCGACGAAGCAATTCCACTGGCTCTCATACATGTTAGAACGATAAGCTCTACCACTGTCAACCGATGGCTCAACCTATACCTTAAGCGCATATTAAACAACTTACTATGCTCTTCTGACTCCTTTAACTCATTTTCCGGTTAACAACGCCTGGTACTCCCGGGTTCCACACAGGACGACTTTTGCGTATGTTAGGTCACTTCGGACAGCATTTGTCTCTCACATTCAGCAAATATCGGATCTCGGGTTTGCACGTAAAACTACATATATGATGTATAATATCTTCGGTCATTCCACTGCTGGTAACCAGCACAACGTTACCGCAAATTTTATATTTATATATTAACATAGTCCTATTCCACTTCCTTGGCAGTGTGCCGGTCCGTTTTACCTTTCTCCCCTGTTCTAAAGGATATCATTACCGGCGCGGTACTCCTGAGGACACACCTACCAAACTAACCTGGACACGGCAGCAACACAGAACAAAGAACTCACCCGCACTTCGCAATCCTGACAAGCTAAAGGAACCCATAAAACGAACTAAAGCAATACAAATCATCTGAGTCATCCGACTTGGACAGCTCCAATCACTTGCGGTCGACTCCGAAGGAGACCAAACAACCAGTTCAGTTCAGATGGAAAACAAATTTGTGAAACTTAACTGCGAATATCCGCGAGGGTAATCGGTCAGGTGCAATCTTGTCAATGTTATATCACTAGTCGACAGTGTTCCAGAACGTGGTGAGTCTTCGGCTGGCAAGCGTTATCCCTACAAAAAGCCACAAATGTCTGTTTAACAACACTGCGACGTGGCGGATGTGACTCGCCACTCAATAAAGTCACCGCCCCAATCTCACTTTGGCAAGTTGACCGATACCACATTTGCAAATTCTGTGCATAAATCTGCTCCCGTACAAACACGCCTACATGTTTGATCAGTTACATGTCACTATCCTTAAATATTCCTGCAGCTCTTTCCTCATGCTTCACTCACTTGACCCGCAGTGTGTACACAACCTCATCGGCCCAGTTCCTCATCAACCTACTCCACATTTGTGATCTGATTTCTTATCTCTACATCTCGCATTCTGTGTACATAGACTTCGTACAACCGTTGGGCTGTATGGGCCCACACTACTGACTCCATGTGTACTACTCCCGCTCTCGGTGCTTCTAATCATGCTATCATGTACAATATTGCATATATGCTGATCAGGTCCAAAAGGTGTGCCTCGCTTTGTCGATACTAAAATATTTTTTATTTTTTTTATATATTTAGTTAATATCCACCTATTATGATGCAATACACTTACGGGAAATGCAACAGCATTGAAAGCAACGGCATATGTTACGCGGAGGCAAAACAGTTTTGGCGATTCAGTTATCTATGCAGCACGGATACACGGGAGTTTTAAAAGCCAGTTGTTAATGCTTATACACTTGTTGGAGGTACAACGGAGTAGAGAGCAACGGCACATGTTACGCGGAGACAAAACAGTAATGGTGGGGTAGCCACATTGGTAGCACGGATAGACAGGTATTCTGAAAACAACTAGTTAACAGTAGCTAGACTTCTTGGAGGTGCAGCGGGGTAGATATCGACGGAAAAGAATACGTGGAGGCAGACCAGTCATTGCGGACCACTTATCTACGCATCACGGACACGCAGGAGATCTGAATGCCACATGTGAACAACCAATTACATACTTGAGTTGCAACGGAGTATAAAGCGGCAGCACACGTTACCGGGAGGGAAAATAGTAATAGCTGATCGTTCAAATACTCATCAGACATAGACAGGTGTTCTGAAAACACCTTGTACGAATCGATAACATTATCAGAGGTGCAACGGAGTAGATGGCGGCGGCACAGCGTGCTTGGAGGTTGACTAAGATTGGCGCATCGATCAAATAGGCAGCATGGATAGGCAGGTGTGCAAGTTCAACTGTGGAGAACGTTGCAGAGTAAACGCAAGCCATGTTTTCGGCCGTTTCAGATTGTACCGCCAAATCAATCAACCGTCGACATCATTAAGGGACATGTTGGACCTTCCGATTCCCCTCCGCAGCCACACGCAAGATGTGTCTTGGAGGCAGACGCCGGTGGGGATTAAAAGAACAGTCAACGTTGCCACCTCGGTCTGTGCAAACGCGGTACACAGCGGACTTGCATTACGACACCACTCGGTACAATCCATCCGATGGGACACTGCCGAACATCGTTCAATGAAAATGATTCGTCAAGGAAACAGTCTAAGTTTGGATGCTAATTATGCGCTTTTGTTCCAATTGTGCTCTAGGTCGGCGGGGTCTGCTTGTCTCTCAAGTGATATATGCATATACAAGTAATAAATCTTCAAAGGACAGACGGTAGGAGTTCCATTTAGATGAGTATTAGGCCGTGGCGCTAGCAAAAATAATGTGGGTTGCTTTGTACTTTCGGTTGGTTTTGAACTGGGTGTTAAACCGAACCTCTGCAGCGGTGTTCTGTCCGGTTTGATCGAGATTGTCCCGAAATTAGGAAGCGGCCTTAGGAAATTTCGGACGTCAGTAAACCTTTCAGCGAATTCATGGTTGCAACAGTTGGTCACGGTTGGTCTAGATTTGCTAAGGTGCTCACGCAAGCTAGTGGCCGTGCAACAACCAGGTCGCATTTTGCAAGCATCTAAAAGTGTATGCAGCACTTCTTTAAATGGCAATTTGTCTTGTATATTGAGTAACAAAGTGTTGTTGGTGCGCCGCATGCGTTCACTGACTTCCTTTGCAATACTGCTCAGTAATTCATTAGTTACGAATATATCAGACAGAGTATTTGGTATTTGGTGTTTGGTTGTGTGGGCAAAATACAGGAGCTAGTCCGCGGTTGCCGTAATAGACATAGATTGGCTTTTCACCTTGTTCACTTGACTTTCGAGAGCAGAAACAATTTTACAAAGAATTGGCTAATTAGTCAAAGGGTTTAACTTAGCACTCACGTGTTTGGTGTGAACGAACCTTAGCTATCGGAGGCGCTGTGGATTTCCCCGGCTCCTTGACGTATATGGAAGACACGCAATGCTTGCAAACGATGTTGTGAATAATAGATATAAAAACAGGTAAAACACACGGGTGTATACGGGATAAAATGAAACATATGAACAGGACAAGACGACAGTGGAACAATTGGTTGGATTGAAGCCCAACAACGGAACACACAAATTTATGGTTGGAATGTGTTACTTAAATGTTACACGAATGGGGCCAAGGCGCTTCGGTACGCAACTCGGAGAACAGAAAGATAGCGCGCAACCTATACGCACTGTTTCAACTTTTGCGAGAACGTGAATAGCACATCGCTTCGCCTGAGGGCCAAAGCGGCTGTTGTAGCGCTTCTTCTTACCTCTGCTCTCTGCCACTGACGGCTGTTGTAATGTTGCTAGCTGTCCTATGAGACTGCGACTGTCTGACTGATCAGTCACGCGCCCAGCCAACCGACGGAATACAAAAGGCCAGAACTAGGTGGACAGAAAGACGCATTGTATGAGATCATGGCGCAATAACTAGGTTGTGGACAACTACCATCATGATAATATTGGAGATGCTAATTGATGTTAATTAATGCAACTCAAATGGCTCAATTTCATGACCCAACTTGCCGCTGATTCCACATCGATTCGCATTTTGATCTGCACTCGAGTTAAATCTCTAGTTGTAGATCGATCCGCTTCTACGCCAATGCTCTCGGCTTGATCACTGGCTGTAATCTTTCTCTCCGTAACACCGCCCTCTCTTAAAAAGTGGGTTACCTGGAGGTTACCGCTCTTCCGACGTGGGAATCCACCTAGGTCCAGTTGGATCCGCGACCTAGGCGGTTCGTTCTTCGGCCAAGGCACCAGTGGCATCTGTACTGGTAACTTGAACCCAGCGAAGAAATTGGAACAGGTACGGTCAAGGTTGCAGAGAGTAACAGTCGTTACCGAACTCATATGACTTAGTGAGTCTTTGAGTAAATCTAACTCCTTAATCCAATGGAGTCCGGACAGATAAACATTGGTACAATATCTTGGGCAGCTATTTCCATAGAATTGCAAATCCTTGAGCTTGGGTTCACCGGCGATTCTTCATTTCAGCTGCAGAGGTTTCCCTGAAGCATATTGAACTGTTAGAATTATAGGTTTGACTGACGTGCCGAGTCTTGCCCGGGTGGCACGAGAAAGGCTCTTGATAGCACGCAGCGTTTCTGACCGCAGCGATACCGGAACATTTTTGCGCTTTACTGTGAATTATTTCCTTTTCCCTGAAAAATCTGCACAAAATACTGCTAAGGTCGCCTCTCTCACTGTGTCGCGATAACTGTTTATTTTGAAGTTGGAACTCGCTTGTAACATTGAAATACACACGCACCTGAATTGGTGCGCCTTTTGACAATGATGAATTTTGTGGGCGAAATTTCTAGCAGAATGCCTCCCACCACCGTTACACAATGCAGTCTGGGACTTCCGGTTCGTCACATTTCCATTCACATTTTGGCCACAAATGACTGTATGACAGGGCTGGGGTTTTTCTCTGTGATCTGAAGCTCCAATCAATTTTGGTCATAATTCAAATTGAGCAGCTTGTGGAATCCAGATACAATTTCCTAGGATGATAACCTCGGTTCCCGTTCCCATCCCATTGGAATGCTGAGTTTTTCTGATAGCAACTGAATTAACTGCCGCTGTGATTTTTCAAACTGAAGCTGCCGCTGCTGAAGTAGGGACTGCATCTGCTCGAATGAAATAGCCATGATTGTATCCCACCTCCGTCGCCACTGTTGTAACACTTCTTCTTCACTAGTGTAATTCTTCTTCTTACTTCTGCTCACTGCCACGGGCGACTGTTGTATGGTTGCTAGCTGTCCTATGAGACTGCGACTGTCTGACTGATCAGTCACGCGCCCAGCCAACCGACGGAATACAAAAGGCCAGAACTAGGTGGACAGAAAGACGCATTGTATGAGAGCATGGCGCAATAACTAGGTTGTGGACAACTACCATCATGATAATATTGGAGATGCTAATTGATGTTAATTAATGCAACTCAAATGGCTCAATTTCATGACCCAACTTGCCGCTGATTCCACATCGATTCGCATTTTGATCTGCACTCGAGTTAAATCTCTAGTTGTAGATTGATCCGCTCCTACGCCAATGCTCTCGGCTTGATCGCTGGCTGTAATCATTCTCTCCGTAACAGCGGTGGTGATACTAGCGCAGTTTGTTACGCGGTACGCTGCTGAGCTTGACGGAATTGCTCTTAGTTACCGGCGAGTTATCGACTGCTGTAGTAGCATGGTGAGCACTGCGTACTGCCCCTAGTTGGTTAAGCACTGTGGCGCGCTCAGGGTTAGGGGCCGCGTGATACCTGCATGAAGTAGGTGAACACTGTGAAGCGTTATTGCTAAACGGCGACTGTGTAGCGGGTGATATTGCGTAAGCCAAGTAGCTTATGCATAACATCCACCACGGCGCCAGCCAGCTGCTCTGCCACAGAAAGGTAAGCAATCTTGACGGACATGACGATAGCTTGAGCTAGCTCGGGTGGGTGCTGAAGCCAAAGCTAAACTAGGATGCAGTTATCCATTGAGCGTGAGCCAAGGAGCCTCTTCTTCTTACTTAATAGGTCGGATGACCTCGTGTCTCCTACAGACAAGCCGCAGAGTAGCCGCTTGATGCGCGTACTTGCTGGTAGTTCCGGGTGGAGCAGGGTTTACTGCCCAATAGACTCATAAGACAGATGCGCATTTGGGCTCGTAAGCGTGTCTCTAAGCTAAAAGTCGGAGTCCCTAGGTAGGCCACTTTTCAACTGACTACAGTTAGTGTGTGTCACAACACACATACAAAAGTAGACAAACCCAAAAGCATGGTCATCCAATATGATGGTGGGGACAGACAGTAATGCGACACTAATAGATGAGTTGAAAATGTTGATATCTGTGTGAGCCACAGAATATCATAAACTAGTGGTTGCAAAAACGTAGTGCAAAGAAGAAGATGGACCAGCTCGCCAAAAATGCATTTGGTCATGGCAGAACCCTGCGCGCAATCATCATCGCCAATTGTGAAGTGGAACACCGGCACTGGTTGCGACGTGAACCAGCAGCAAACCAAACGGATAAAAGTTATTCAGAAGGAAGCATGTAGCCAGGCCTAACAGGGTTGTACAGAGCTGCAATGAACTACAAGCAAATTAGCAAGAACAAAATGCAAGGTAGCCTGCGAATCACAGAATTTGAAGTGAATCTGACGAACCGTCAGTAAAACAAATGGACCAGCGGAAGGTACAAGCAATGATAAAGCAAACGTTACGAAATATTGTAAGCACCTTTCATGTTCACTACAAGCTCCAAGCACGTCGACGTGATAATAGACTCTTTCGTTTACACCAAAGAAACAAAGAAAAAAGAACAAAATTGTCTCTTCATATTGGGTATTCGTATTGACTACTTGCATGTAACTAGAGGCTGAAATAAGTATTCACAAGCATTCGGGGAACAGGGTTAACCAAGTTTCATCCAGGCCAACTTTGAAGTCCCCTACCGTTTTACATTCTCATAATGCTGAGGGAAGTGGGTACCAACTAAACACCACCCGAGTTTCGAAGAAGTAACTCTAATATCGAGCCTAGATTGCTGCTGTTTCAGCGTTAGAAAATAACCCTGCAAGTAGTTCGACGTAGTTGGTTCATACCGGTCATTGGCCTAAGGCCACTGGGACCCAGCATGCTCATGAATGTCCCATTAAGTTCCCTCTCACGCGGTGTAACCTCATTGAGTAAAAGTTTTAAGTTATGATGGAACTCAAGGCGCAACCTTGTTAAACAGGTTTATTTGCATGCCAACTTTCCTTCATTCCGTGCTCATGAGACATCCGTTAGCTACCGCAGGGCTCACGTTGCCCGGAGAGTCTAACGCATGGTACCAAAACCGCCCGAAATTAAGTTGTGTGGTCGGTCACGCAGCAGTCTTTGTAGCCAAGGAGAAGAAAGGAAGGACCAAGTAGAGATAAATGCTTACATCTTAACTTGCACACGTATATGGTCATATAGCTTCAGTACTGTCATTTTAGTTTAAAACTAAATAACTTGATCTCTATTTTAACGCTTGTCTCCTTTGTGCAGTGCTCTTTGTAGGTTATCCATGGTTTGTTTAGCTGTGCTCAAATCTATTTTAGTTAAATACATAATGCTGCACTAAATTTCTGCGTAGGTCCGCCTAACGACAAGCGCGGTTTCAAAATAGGAATAATGCCTCGAGGTAGAGAAGGTCTAGGGATATAGAAAAAATATGGTAAATTAGTGAAAGATAAAAATGGCTGGACCCTTAAGGGTCCAGATCAGTCTTTAGAGTAATCCTATGCTCACGCATGGATGTAGGCAAAATACGAGTATATGTTTCTGGTTGGCAATTACAAATGCATTGGCATTGTTTGGTGTACAGCTGATGGGGTCGCAGGCGCCCAACTTGCAATTTTTCTGGTTCCTTTGGGTGGTATTGAGCACCTAGTTCTTTCATTGTGGACGTTGCGCAGAGCCGTAGTTGTGCCGATTTTCTGCGGAACAGGATCCAATTCACCACAAGTTTAAATTCATTGAACTTTTTTGGTCCGCTCAGTCGCCACAATTATTGGTGCGTGCATGGAAGAAATTAGAATGGCAGAATTGTAGGGGATACGCAAAGATAAAAAATAATTACGGAAAGTACAAATGAAAACAAAATAGACTTGTTAAGAGACATACCAAGGCGGCCTTCGCTAGAAAAATACAAATTAACAATAAATATAGCCAAACTTTTCTTGCGCTGATATTGCATTAGGGCGCAAAATTTTAACCTGAGTAAATCTCAGAAAGAAACCTCTTCTAAGGCTAGTATGGAGCATAAGGTAGCACAAAAATAGACTGCTCATGACAAGTTCTTTCTGCTGATTACGTTGAAAGTAAAAAGATGCAAAAGATGCGGTTGGTTGCGCGTAATTTGCAATTGAATGATGGTCTACGAATAAGACCCTTATGCTTTTCCGCCAAAAATGGCTTTCAGTTTCACAAGCAGATAGCAGAATAAAGAAAAGAAAATGTAAAAAGTAGCAAAGCGGTGTACGTTCTAAATAGGCATGGGTATCCAGGAATACTCTAACTAGCCCTTAATACCTTGTAACTACCAGGAACATCGCAGGTGGCCGAAAAGTACACTTTGCAGACATATCTGGCTAATATACGCAAATAACTTATAATTTTGCGCGAAAACACTAAAAATCCAGTAAGGAATATTAGGTCTGCATGGGAATTCAGGAGGTTAGAAGGCCTCAGTATGCAATTTTCAGTGGATACTGAGCCACATAAACCCCTAGGAATATAGTGTTTAGTATATTTTCAAGCCTATAAGTGGTTCTGAAGTTTCTATTAAGGTTACATGAGCCAGGTCTACCAGAGTAACACATGACACGTTTCGGATCAGTTGACACATTTTGCCTGGAAAATACACACCTTTCTTAGCTAAACATCGCGTTTTACCTCTTAGAGCCAATTTCCTATATACATGAGGCTGCCTTCAACAACAGTGAGCCAAAGGAGCCTGGCACTAGTAATAAAGAAATGGGTATGGGAAAATTTAGAAAAAGTTCCTGTCTTTTTACACTATTCCAGGTCCATCAGAGCTGGCTTTGCAACCGTATTCTCGCTAAGCTGTCGTATATAAATCCCTTTCTCGTCAGAACTTTGGCACTCCGTCTCACCCCTTCACTCAGCTGTTTCTCTGGCATCCGATTACTGAACATTTCCTCATTGTTTTCATGGGTCTCGAACCCGGCGTAGCAATTCCACTGGCTCTCATACATGTTAGAACGATAAGCTCTACCACTGTCAACCGATGGCTCAACCTATATCTTAAGCGCATATTAAACAACTTACTATGCTCTTCTGACTCCTTTAACTCATTTTCCGGTTAACAACGCCTGGTACTCCCGGATTCCACACAGGACGACTTTTGCGTATGTTAGGTCACTTCGGACAGCATTTGTCTCTCACATTCAGCAAATATCGGATCTCGGGTTTGCACGTAAAACTACATATATGATGTATAATATCTTCGGTCATTCCACTGCTTGTAACCAGCACAACGTTACCGCAAATTTTATATTTATATATTAACATAGTCCTATTCCACTTCCTTGGCAGTTTGCCGGTCCGTTTTACCTTTCTCCCCTGTTCTAAAGGATATCATTACCGGCGCGGTACTCCTGAGGACACACCTACCAAACTAACCTGGACACGGCAGCAACACAGAACAAAGAACTCACCTGCACTTCGCAATCCTGACAAGCTAAAGGAACCCATAAAACGAACTAAAGCAATACAAATCATCTGAGTCATCCGACTTGGACAGCTCCAATCACTTGCGGTCGACTCCGAAGGAGGCCAAACAACCAGTTCAGTTCAGATGGGAAACAAATTTGTGAAACTTAACTGCGAATATCCGCGAGGGTAATCGGTCAGGTGCAATCTTGTCAATGTTATATCACTAGTCGACAGTGTTCCAGAACGTGGTGAGTCTTCGGCTGGCAAGCGTTATCCCTACAAAAAGCCACAAATGTCTGTTTAACAACACTGCGACGTGGCGGATGTGACTCGCCACTCAATAAAGTCACCGCCCCAATCTCACTTTGGCAAGTTGACCGATACCACATTTGCAAATTCTGTGCATAAATCTGCTCCCGTACAAACACGCCTACATGTTTGATCAGTTACATGTCACTATCCTTAAATATTCCTGCAGCTCTTTCCTCATGCTTCACTCACTTGACCCGCTGTGTGTACACAACCTCATCGGCCCAGTTCCTCATCAACCTACTCCACATTTGCGATCTGATTTCTTATCTCTACATCTCGCATTCTGTGTACATAGACTTCGTACAACCGTTGGGCTGTATGGGCCCACACTACTGACTCCATGTGTACTACTCCCGCTCTCGGTGCTTCTAATCATGCTATCATGTACAATATTGCATATATGCTGATCAGGTCCAAAAGGTGTGCCTCGCTTTGTCGATAATAAAATATTTTTTTATTTTTCTTATTTATTTATTTAGTTAATATCCACCTCTTATGAAACAATACACTTACGGGAGATGCAACGGCATTGAAAGCAACGGCACATCCGTAAGTTCAAGTTCACCCTTACAGGTTGGTTTGTTTCGCTCTCGACTGGTTGTATCTTTGTGGGAGTTATACATCTGTTGCAGTCTACCGTGGCTGAAGTTGTAGCTGGAAGTTCGAAAGATATAATAATTTCTTTCCGCGGTAAACATATCAACGGGGTCTCTGTTCTTTGTCACCAATCTGGTTAAATGAACCCGCGTTCCCTCATAAGTGTCCGACATGGGGAATTGATGCGATGTACGTACTGACGGAATCGGTCAACTCGTTTGAGTATGCGGAATGTAAGGCACATCTCTTAAAATGGGGATGGACGTAGAATGTCGTGAGAACAGCTTGAAAGGCGGTAGCTTCCTAAAGGAACTGGCTGCAAGCTTTTCTCGTTTTGAAGGCTGCATCTTTTCCACGTTGTTGAAATCCGCATACACTTCTCCGTTTCAGTGATTGGGTACTAATGTAACATTGTTGCCTTCCATACCATATATGCGTGCTTGCGGTTTCACGCTCTTCTGTATTATCCGATTGGGTGTAATGCGATAAATGGTCGTAGGATCGCTTCAAAGCCAGTGCGTAATCAAGATTCCTACACGCTGTACTTCAGTCACTATAACATACCGGTTCGACTCAAAACAGTAACCTTGACCCCACGAACTTGACCGCGCGAAGTTTGAAACCGTTTGTTTTCGACTTTTTTGGTTATTCTGACGTTTTGCTACTATTCAGTATAATAGTTGGACTATCTGCCTTGTCATAGTATCTTGTTTCTTGGGCGAATTAACGTGGGTAATAGTGTTTGAGTAAACACTGAGAACGGAACTTGCTCTACCACTCTCCCGTCAGATCCAAGTAAGACAATACGAGCAAGGCAGTCTGTGCACAGACCTGCTAACAAATTGGCTAAACCAACTAAGCCACAACCTGATAATACTGACGCAGCCTCAACTTCTGCCTGCAGGGTAATCCTATCAGATCCACTGAAAGAGGCACATGATAAAGTTAACTTGCTTGAGGTCGAACTGAACGCACTGAAAGGTAACATCTCTGAACTGAGTGAAACCTTAGCAAAAATGATGCCACTAGCGCAGCTCTCGGGAATCACACACACATGATAAATAAATAAATAAATATTTTATTCTCGACAAAGCGAGACACGTCTTTTTGACATGATCAGCATATATGCCATATCGTACATGGTTGCATGAGTAGAAGCACTGAGAGCGGGAGTAGTACACATGGAGTCAGTAGTGTGGGCCCATATGGAACAACGTTTGTATGAAGTCTATGTCCACAGAATGCGAGCTGTAGAGATAAGAAAACATATCACAAATGTAGAGTAGGTTGACGAGGAACTAGTCCGATGAGGTTGTGTACACACTGATGTGAATGAACTCAAACTAGCAGGGGAGCTACTTACACACATTGCTAATGAAGTTTCCGAACCAGTTCGTTGTACAAATAACGTAATGATATTCAACGTCTCCGACAAAACCAAATTAACGAAAGTGAAGCACTCGCTCACCAATCTCTGTAACATGACTCCTGATTCCTTCGAACTTATACGTCTACGAAAATCATCCAACTGTAAATCGTGCCCTACACTTATCCCTTTTATAGACCAAGTGCTGGCCAAGCCTTTAATAGCAAAACGATTCGTTATCCGAGAGTTAGCCAATTTGGGGCCCATCGTGATCAAGCCGGACAAAACCCCTCTGCAAAGAGCATTTGCATCAATCAATAAGCTTCCGCCTAAGCGAAGGGTGGAAGGTTCCCCTCCGCGACTGGACTTGCTACCTCACTCCCAGTAGATCTTGGTCTGTCGCATCAGTATGTGGATCCAAATGGGACAATGCCTACAGCACTGAACTAACTTCGTCCAACACAGTGAAGACGCTAGCCCTCTCGGTAGTGCACTATGAAGCTGCATTCGGTCAAGATAGGGCTGTTGTAGATAAATCGAACGAATACGACACGTGTGACACTGAGACCCAACCTCTGACAGAAGCAGCTATTGGCAACTCATCCAACGAACCTATGTCAAACACTCCGCTGACTACTACGGAACTCTCATGCAACCGCCCAAAATGATGGCACGTGCGATTCCTACCTGCCGAGACATCAACCAAGTGAACGTCTTAAAGAAAACAGGCGACCCCCAACCTCCGTGCTACCTAACAAGTGCTCATCTCAGAATAGACAGATGGCAACTCAAAAGGCAGTATCTAACAAGTATGTACTACTGTGGGGGATCACGACCACAAAAAAATACGTGCCGCCCCTCAGAAAGCTATACTTGCTTCCAACTCCAACTGCTCGCCACATGAAAGCCAATATCCGCAGCCACAGCCAGAACATGCGCGACTCCCGCCCCGCATCCGGTAGCGCTAACAGGAGCAACACCATCGTCCCACTTCACCGCCCCCAGCCAAACCAGTCTCACAACCCGAGACCGTCCAATATAACACGGTCCGCTGGCGAATCCGCACCCTACTCCCTAATGCCTCCACTTCCGTGGTCCTACCAAGCGGACAGTAAATAAATTCAATTGCAGGTACCCCGCTACGAAATAGCTTCTTATAGAACAATCCGCGAAGTAACGAGTTACACCATCCCACCCTCGCCTGCAAAGATTGATCGCCCGCGCCCTACAAGCCCAATGACTAGTGAACCGCCCAACACGTCAGTACACATCCCCGCTCCCTTTTTATGGAATATGGCGGGCTACTGCTCGCCACAACTCACGAGACTGTTGGACGGAGCTGCCCTCTACCATCTTTACAGGCTCTTAAACATCCCACAGGTGCCCTTGAGCAATTGCCCTCAACCCCTCCAACACCTTATGCAGCCGCCGGCTCATTAAAACTAACGATCAGAGCCTCCGGACAATTTTTCATACTCTCCTCATCAATGCGCGATCTATCAGGCATAAAATGCATCATATAGCCTCCCTCATACTTCTCTCCTCACAGCTTGTTCTTATTACGGAAGCGTGGCATTCACCCCCACCGTGTGATTCGCCCCTACTCATTCCTAGCTACAGAATCTTTAGCAATGTCCGTGCTAACAACCGTGGTGGAGGTGGCCTCATTTATGTCCATGAAAATTTCGATGCTACTGCATTTGATATCCATAATATTGGAAATCCTGAAGATTCCATCCGGATTCAGTCACACGGAGGCCCTCTTGGCCTCAATCTGCTAATTGGCTGCGTCCATAACCCCTAAGACACGAGTACACGAACTTGTTGAGCTCTTTACCCATGTGTCTGAACTCCCCTTCAGACATATGATAATAGGCGGAGATGTTAACATGCCAAACATCCAATGGCACCACCAGACAGCACCTGCCCAATACTCGTCATTGCTGAACAGGGTCATAGCAATGGAATGGGTACAACACGTAAGGGAACCTACTAGGCTGCCCAATATTCTTGACCTCTACTTTACACGCAGCGTCCCTCATGCGTATGCTAGTGTACAGGATAGCATCTTAGCTAGCGACCACAAAGCGGTACAACTGTCGTTCAGTCTAGCAAACCCAGAGCTCACTGCAGCCAAACGAGCTCCAATGTCCAGACAAATACAACACGTTGACTGGAACAGCTTTTCAACACTTCTTAGGTCGAGGAATTGGGACTGCTTCTTCCTGACCCCTGCTATCGGCGCCGCGGTGTACGAGCTCTACCGCAATCTAGAATTCTGAATAGATGTATTTACACCTAAACCAGCCCGACGATTTACGAAACCATCACTGGGTGTAGCTGCCACGCATGCAGGGGATGTCAAACTCCATAAACTGCTAGCCAAATATCGAAAGACGCATGACTTCTTACTGCTCATACGTATTAATAAGCTCCAGACATAATGGAGGAATAATCCGTCAGATGCTATGCTAGCTGAAGAACGCACGGCTCTCTCTGACAAAACCAGCTCTAAAGCTCTTGTCCATCTAATGCAAAACAGAAGCAGAAGAACGTCAAAACTCATAACATCGTTAATGATGTCGGACGGCATAGCAGTTACTGACCCAGATATCCTGTGCGAATTCGTTAACAGGCACTTCTGTGACTCATTCACTGACGTCCATGCGACACATCCCAGAGTAATACCTCGACTAACTAATGACGAGCTATCCGATGTCGATTTTGACATACGCTCAATTACTAGGACAATAAAGTCACTCAAGTTGACTTACCACCCTGGTCCCGATGGCCTACCCTCTGCTCTTCGGAAACAAGGTGGTTCTGATATTCCACTTTTACTCCTTAACATATTCAGGTTATCTATGAGTAACGGCATCTTCCCAACAGCCCGGAAGCATGCGGTCGTTCTACCGAGACACAAAGGTGGTGACCGGTTAGATATTAACAACTACCGCCCCATCAGTCATACGCCATCTGCATCAAGGGTGATGGAGAGGGTGGTTAAGGAAAGAATGCTTGACTTCATGATACCGCGAAAACTTATTACCAGGTCTCAACATGGGTTCTTTCCGGTTAAGTCATGTCATGCTTGCCAGTTTGATTTATTGGACATGGTGACACGAAACACTGACACTGGATCTGCGCTGATTACAATCCTTCTCGACATGAGGAAAGCCTTTGACCGAGTCCCACACTCTGGCCTTCTAACCAAACTTAGCTCCTTTGGTATCTCTAACCAACTAGTGCTTGGTTCACCTCTTATCTTGATAATCGCACACAGTCGGTTCGACTAGGATGCAAGGACTCAGAACCACGACCAGTAACCAGTGGAGTATTTCAGGGCAGGGTCCTAGGACCATTGCTGTTTCTCCTCTACATCAACAATGTATTTGACTCCTTTTCACACAGTAAACCGTTTCTATCCGCAGATGACATCAAAGTAGTCTTCACATTCGACTCAGCTTACATACATAACGGAATCTTCAGTGTACAGAGCGACCTTAAAGCGCTTGAACGTTGGTGCAGTCTGTGGAAAATGGATTTCTCACCTGCAAAATGCAATGTTATATCACATCGTTGCAGTGTGCCTCCCGACGCACTGAAACTACATGGCTCATCACTTGCAGGGTGCACTACAGTCAGGGACCTTGGCGTACATTACTCCAGTTCACTAAACTTCGCCGAGCAGGTGAGCTATAGCTCTGCAAAAGCTCGCTCAACTATCGGTATGATTTGCAAATCGATGCTACTTGTGGAATCGCGGCTAGCCCTCTACAAGTCCTGCGCCCGACCAATTTTGGAGTACTGTTCAATTGTGTTCACCAGTTCGTGCAAGAGTAATCGTATAGAAATTGAGAGGACGCAACGAATGTTTACCAAACGTCTACTTGGTTCGCCTACACTTAGTTATCAAGACAGATGCAAACAGCTTAAACTGGAAGCACTTTGGCTACGCAGGCTCAAGAGCAATCTTGTGTTTTTATTTCAGATGATACAAAACCCAGAGGTCAATACTGATTGGTTTGTTCTACAAGTAGACAATGATCCTTTCCCCATTCCAGCCCGATCGTTTTCCATAACTCTGCCTAGCGCTCGATCCAGCATCTGTTCCAACTTGTTTCTGCATAAATACGCCATAGCATGGAATCGGCTGCCGATGAATTTCCGGACAGTCAAGACCACCCTAGAGTTTCAAAACTCTTTACGCAGACCTGATAAGGATTTCATCCCAATATTTCACACGCCACATAGCTACACAAATTTCTAAACACTACCTCAATATCTGAATTCCTAGGAATATGCATTCCTGAGCATGAGCTGTGGAGCATGGACCTGATCGCCATTAAAGTATAACCCCACAAGACAGCCACAACGTTTGTTGCCACCAAATTATTGGATATCCATTCCCACCTACAGCTTCCCATCACTCCGACTAACTTGCTTGTTATCTTCTAATGATCCAGGACTTCTGAAAATCATTGCGTAAGGCAGCTCACTTGCGTCGTTGTCATGCATTCTCCTTTACAATCTTTTTCGTGAATATTCCATTCGTTATTTGTGTAGGGCTATAGACATATTACACAAGCTTTCGCCTACTCAGCATGCTTTAGCACTCATCCCAGTGCGATGCAGCGCTAAGCTAAGTAGCTGCAGTAGTTAGCCGTCCTAGGCTCTGTGCATTTCTGCGCATACCCGAAGGTTGTTTGGAGCCACCCCTAACTTAGCTCTCTTCTGTCCAGCAAACATAACTCAAGTAGTCCGAGAACAGCTCCCCTTTCTAGACGTATATTTATCTGTTATTCGCTACGTCTTTTACACCAACATATACCGAAGTCCAGCTTTCTCACCGGCCTTTTCCGGTACAGGCTTCCTTGCTAGATGCTCAGCTGTCACTTTCTCGTCTGGGACACCTAATTAATTGTAGTTTAGCTCTCTCACTGGCTTCTCCCGGCTCAAGCTGAATTAGCTATATTCCATTAGTTACTCAGCACGGGTTGATTATCTGCGCAATGTATCTCCGCAATTATGTGCGTAGGACCGCAAGTAGCAGGCACTGTTGCCCACATACATCCTTCTCGCTAAGAGCGCTAGGAGCCATTCCTTGTCTCTCCAACACTAACTCTCTTAAATTGTTTGCATCACATACCTTCGCTGGATTGTTGGCTTCTTCTGTCACTGTAGGTATCCACTGGTAATTAGTAGGCTTAATCCGAATACCTTTGCTGGTCACTGATACTCACTATCCTAGCGCCACCATCTGTCGCTCTTCTTATCTTCCTCACTACTGCAGCAATTCGCCGTTTGCACCATGTCGCTTCTACCCAGACCTTGAGCTTGCAACGATACACTCCTTTTCTCTCCACCATACATTCTCTTGGAATGTCTGTATCACTTACCTCCGCTGGCTTGTTGATGCATTTTGTGACCCTACAGGCATACACTAGTGAAACAGCGTCTGAATGGCTACATCTGACCAATGATAGTCCTTCCTAGCGCCACCATCTGTCGATGGACTTAAATTCGACACCACTGTTTAGAAGTAGCAATTGGTCAATAGTTCCATGCATATGCGATTATCCAGTGCTTGTTAGGAGCCACTCCGTATATCAATAACCGTTATTCCTTTAGGATATCTGCATCCAATCTTTCCGCTGCCCTACCGCCAATTGACCTTTAGACCTCTCTTGTTGCAACCTATTCAACTTCACTTATTCTGCGCTCCCCAAAGTATTAGGCTGGCTACCTGCTGTTCATGCATCTTGCAATCACCACCAATATTCTAACTCTCTTTGCTCTCTCCCCACGCAAATTTTTGGCTCATAGTAAACCGATACTTTGTAGATTACTTACTGGTACAACGCTCTTGTCTCTACGCAGACGTCAGCAATCCACCCGTACGGCTAATGATTCTATAGGATATTCAAAAGGCTCTTTCAGCATAATTATTGTTGCACAGTGTACATGCTTTGTCTCAACTCCAAACGTTATAACCTAAGACTCTAGCAATGTTTAACTCCATGCGTGTTCTTGCGGTCTTCTCTCGTTTTTCTCACACTATCCCCTTTCTCCGAAGTCCGGAACTTCTTTGAGATCTGGGATTGGACTGAGGGACAGCTTTTGCCCAAGGCGGACGTAACAACCAATACGGACTTACATGGAGCATGGTTGAACATCAAAAGGACCCAAATGCAATCACCACAACCCTTGTCCAGTATGGAGAACTGGACACATCTTCATACTCCCATACATTATACATCTGAAAAATCCAGACAGCAGAAAATTTGAACTTTCGTTCAACTGGACACACAACGAGACGACTGTTCGCAATGTTCCACTCGTCAACCGACCTCAAGCATCATGGCAACTCCGATCAAATTACCTGTCCAACTAACAGAGGAAATTAGGAGCCATTTGTCTGCGAATAACCGAATATGAGATCAGTCGCCAAACGGCTTTGCCAGTTATACATTAATGTTCAGCATGCTTTACGAAAGTGTTGCAGGACGTGGTGGGTTTTCCCCTAGCAAGCGTTCTCCCTATAAAAAGCCACAAATGTCTGTTTAACAACACTGCGACGTGGCGGATGTGACTCGCCACTGAATAAAATCACCGCCCACAACTACATACTGGCAAGTCAAGTAGACTCATGTTTTAACTTTTCCTGACACCTGCAAGAATATTATACTCTCCGTCTACATGCACCGTTTCATTGTACTTACAGTGCCGTGACCGTTTTAACTACACACGATTAAACTCGAAGTACCTTCGTGATACTTAACTGCTTTTAAAGCTTGACCGTGCTTGATTTGTTTTGTCTCTATGAATTTGAGTATAAACTATTTATTTATTTTTTAGTGCTTTACGGCACGAGGTCTGGTCCTCCTAAACTCTTTACGTATTCATGTGGCCGTACTAATGGAATCACTACGACATTCCTCCTGACTGAATCCAAGTGTTGTTTATCACCTTTGTTTTTCACACACCTTTACGCGCATGCTTACAACGCATTAGTAGGCCACTTCCATGGAAGCGGAAGAGGAAGTTACGCAAGCAGTTTGGTAAAACACCGCCTTCTGAAACTGGAAATATGGGCTCTACCTACCTGTGTGTCCTGGTGTACGGTTTCTTAAGAGGAAAGAGTGGTGCGTACATGGCTTTTGTGCATATTCCTAGACGTCTCAAAATGTTTGGTGTTCGTAGAAGTGCAACATTAGGACAAATCCAGACATCATTCATCAAATAGGTGTCTATGTACCAAGATGCCTCATGCACTGTCACATGCAAGTGTGCCTTCCATGGAGTTAGCGATCGCCGGATCTTCGTTAACACCACTGACGAACCACCGCATTACCCTCGATTTATAAATAAATAAATAAATAAATGGTATATTCTCGGTAAAACGAGACACACCTGTAAAGGCGTGATCAAATATGCATACAAGCATAGCTTCTGTGGAATGTTCAAACATTTCGTTTTAATGAAATGTATAAAAGAAAAGATGCTGGCCGTATGAGTGAGTATACTGTCAGGTAATAGTCAAACCCAGGGACATCATAAATAAATAAATAAATAAATAAATAAAGTTTTTATTCTCGACAAGGCGAGGCACGCCTTTACAGGCATGATCATTATGACAACAATGCGCGCTCAAGAATGTGCAAGAATACGTTATGTTTGCCGTACCAGTGTATGTTTATGTAGGGGTATGTAATTATGTAACAGTGTGTGTGTGTGTCACTGTGAGGTTCTTGTTTGTAACTCTGCTGCTCTAACTTTGACTCTCATATCTTCGGCACTGCTCGAGTAGAAGATGGATGTCCGTGCGTTGGAAAGGATTATTCGGATACCCACGGGGCAGTGACTTTATTTTGTGGCGAGTCACGACCGCCACGTCACAGTGTTGTTAAGCAGACATTTGTGGCTTTTTATAGGGAGAACGCTTGCCAGGCAAAAGCTCACCACGTCCTGGAACACTGCCGCCGAACTATTTGCTGGAACGGGTCAAACCCGAACCACCCAGCTGGCACCACGAGGAGGTTGTTCGGCTAGCCAGCCACGTTAGGGTAGAGATCTGTCGTCTATAGTTAGGGGTCCGAGAGCGTAGCAGCCAGCTGAGATTCTTAGCTTTGTGTGCACTATTTAGTGCAGCTACTGCTTAATTGGTTGGCTACTGCTTAGATCTGGAAGATAGCTGAGTTGCGCTATCCTTCGCTGTGGCGCGCGAAAATCCGTCAAAACACAAGTTGGGGGTAATTTCGCCAGGTAGTGATCCGTGAGCACAGGAACCTAATCAAGGTATTGTTGCAACCAATAACCATTACGAGATAGGGATGATCTGTGCTCCAACAAAGCCTTATTTATAGCAGAATTAGTTGCACAGGTTCGATGTAGAAGGCTGAGGACTGCGTCAGTGTGAAATGCTTAGCTTTGACTTCATTTTGTGGCGAGTCACATCCGCCACGTTGCAGTGTTGTTAAGCGGACATTTGTGGCTTTTTGTAGGGAGAACACTTGCCAGGCGAAAACACACCATGTCCTGGAACACTGCCGTAGCTTTCGTTGAACAGTAGTGCAAGTCGGTTATGCATCGTATAGACCGATTTTGCATTCTTATTTTCGCAGTCGGTTGACAGCCAAAATTCTTCGTTGGTTGGCCGAATGGCTTAGTACTGATACGGCAGCAGTCGTAGGGGTCGGTCAATGATGCAAGATGCGAAGAGTCGAATGATAATGATGCAGGTGAGTAAACACATTGTTAACAGAGGCCGGTTCTTCTATTATATTCTTGCTCGGCTCGCAAACCGTGTCCAGCCATCTACGCTGGACTTGTCATGAAGTCGGTGAGTGAAGTTGTTTCTTGTGGCTGAATATGTCCTTAATAGGTAAAAGCGCCGTTCTCTGCAAATTGGATTTGGGATTCCTGCAGATGTAAGTAAGTGTAACTGTCTCCATAGCCAAGTGAAAATTCCATGGAAGACCATTGGAATAGCCACGTATACGTGCGCAACGCTGTCCGTAAAATGACATCAGAATAGCTCCAGGTGACTGGCAAATAGGAATGTTTGAGGCAGTGAAGGTAATCACGCCAACGTTGTTTGTCTTTGGTTGTGGAACGGGGATCCATGTACATATATTATTCCAGGTGAGTAAATTGTGCTCTGAGTACGAGGCAAGCTAAACCCATTTGTTTAGACCCCGTGAAGGTAGCGCCTCCGGAATGGCAAAATGAGCTCCATTTGAACCAGTGTGTGGGTTTTTCATTTCCTGGAGAAGGGACCAAGCGTTTTGAGGATGGGTCGGCCAGTCCCAAGGGCTGCGGTAGGATAAAGAGAATACCAAGGAAACATAACCCGGACACAATCACCGAAATGACTTGTCAGCGGACTTAACTTCAGCGTTTCGTTAGAAATATGTGCCCGGGTAAGGCAGGTGTTTCTTCAACGGTACGTAAATGACGTCTCTGCTATAGGAAACCACACTGCAGACAAAGCCACCAATATGCGCACGGGTATCATCGCCATGTGCGGTCACTCCATACTAATGTATATGGTGGGTTCGCCTGTACTGAGATATGTTTGGGCATTTGCAGTCAGCTATTGGTCCAGGCTTATCACACGGCTAAATGTTGGTAAGGCGCAACTGCGTACATTCGTAACACACAGAGATAGGCGTGCTACTGTTATGGCGCGACAACGTAGCCGGTTGGTAGTGAAGTCACCTGTGCTTTCTGAGTTCACTAAAAATCGCGACGCTTTTGAACATTTAATCCCGAACACTACCCAACACGGTGGTGTTCAACTTATGTGCACTCACTAAGTATCTCCCTTATACCTGCAGAATGCTGACGCCGAGCCTTTATTGTTAGCTTCCCGCACACTTGGCTTCTTCCTTTGATGCCGGAAGGAACACAGAAACACAGAACGTATACATTAGTGGATACATCGTGTAATCATCACGCGGGAAGGCTAGGTGCTTGCAATCCATTTCTTCCAAATGGATAGCAAACATACCTTTTTGAAAACCCTTTACTCTATATATGCTTATTTTTCTGGATTTCAATTCACTTGCGTACAATTCTTTTAGCCTTGAGTACGCAGTGCATGCAAGGCTCGCTGTCGCATCCACCGATTTGATTAGGCGCCGAATGGAATACGGCGAACCGTGAACATTGACTACGGTTTCCGGTATTGTGGATGCATAGCTTATGTCGTTCCTTATGAACGCTAGCTTACTCTCTATATACGTAAAGTTAAACTCGTGATGTGTGGTTGCGGCTTCTTGCAATTCGACCAGAAAGTTCGCAAAGTTAACACGATGCGGCCTAATTTGCGACGTGGGGTGCATACTGCTTCTAAGCATCTCCTTCAACTAATAGACTCGCGATTCGAATGAAAAATGGGAAAAGTGTTCCAAGGGTCCATGATTTTGTAACCCTAAACTAAGTAAATAAGGGAATGTACATTCAACGTCAGCTGATCTTAACCTATAGATGGAAAAATTGGTCCACTAACACTTTCAACGCTGATTTCGCGCAATCCGCCAACTGTAAGTGAAATACCGGCTAACATAGAAGATTAATACCCAGTTCAAAGCTGTGTAGTTTTGTAGTATTGTTGTTCTAGAACGGTCCGCAATCGTGCAGGACCTGCATACAGGAGAAACCGCCGATGGTCTGAAGCCTTCCAATATCTGTATAACTGAAACCCTGGGCAACGCCTACTGAAAGCGCTTGGCCAATGCCATATACGGTACCACAACCTACTATTAAGCCTGCGCACCCTATCCAGCTAGAGGCCACCTAACTTATGAACCCGTTCTGTCTGCCAATTTTAGCAAGGCGCACAACTCCTAGGCAAACAGAGTGCATATAATCTATGGGAAATGGTTAATCAGGTCACTTGGCAAACACATAAAAGGCGATGTGGCAGGACGGCCTGCACACCAAAAGGTTTCATCGTTAAGGGCACGACAGTTTGGTAAGGGCATAGGGGCTTTATTTTCTAAGTGTAAACCATGCTGATAACACTTATCATAGTTGTCGTAACCCGACTGCTCTTTTATGCCGTTCCCATACGCGGGAGCTGGAGCATCTCAAATAACAGCTGATAAACGTACTTTCGATGACTGATGTTTACCCTGGAACGCCATCCCGACACTGGTCTAAGTGATTAACTCTCCATCGAATGCGCCAAGAAATGCTTCTCATACGCAGGCTTACTGAGATCAGAGTAACAGCTACAGCGAAAGAATACAACACAGGCGAAATTGCTCGACACAGGATAGATCATAACTACAAGCGAGACGAGCTAAATGGCGTGAAGCCAGCCATGTGCAGTTGAATAAGTATTTCCTCCTCCGGTCTTGTCCTCCGCTGGGGAAACACTTCCTTAAACCAGCAGGCTAACCGAAGTGGCCATATGTACCAGGCTCCTACCCGCGGTACCAGCCACACGAGACGCTTGCAGCATGGTCCTGCATTCCTTTAGCAAACCAGGGTGACACAAAAGAAGGACAGAAGATGGTTATGAGCTAAAACAGAGATACGGTGACGCAATACCATTAGTGAGGTACCCAAGCATGAAGTGATCAGCAAAGGATGACTCACTTACTGGAGGGAGCGACGGACTCTCCAGATTAATGGAGGTGCTGCATACTATAACTGATTTGTACGATGGTCGGACCTCTTTCTTTCAGTCGACATGTCATTCCTAATAGTAAAGTCGACCTCCTTTGGCTTGTGTGATTGCTCCGAACTTTAACACGCGAGCAACGTGCTGCATGAGTCCGCTAAATCAAACAAACGATACGCTCCTCCCTAACTTCGTTGACTTCCGGGATATTTAAAAGGATATCTGGCGATCCTCAAATACCCTGCCACTACCAATAAGCTTGCAACGCTCCGCTGCTGCTTGCTTAGGCCAAAACTTCACCGTGCGCAGGCTTGGCGGGTAAACTGCGCGATGTTTCTAATTGCGCCCTAGGCTCACCTTAAAATGTCTTGGGAAACAATACAATGGCATACCTGTTTAACTTACTTAGTGCTATGCAGCACAATGCGTTACTAAGCAGGTAATGTTGTGCGCAATGCGCGTGGTAGCAAATGACAAACGCAAATGGGTCCGGATACAACGACGTGCGACAGAGATATTTCTGAACGTTCCACTCTTCTACGGATGTGGCATCGGGAATTTGGCTGATGAAACCAACTACTTCGTATGTATTTGGATGTTTTTATGAAAGCAACCTAGTAAGTAACTGAGACAGGACAAGGCATGGCTACATCCAGGGACGAAACAAGATTCCGCTTAACGGGTGTTCCGTTTTCTGTGCTAGTAAGAGAAGATAGATGAAATAAGTGACTCCATGGTGTTCTCAGTGACTATTGCGACCTACTTGAAGAGTAAGAGACAAATAGTTTATTATGACATAACAGCGATCTATTTCTTATCGCAGTGAAGCAACAATTGCACGGCCTAACAAGTGAGTCCTTCGTGGCGTGCCAAAGTTTAAAAGGTGGCTAACTGGTGCAGTTAAACAAAAGCATATACAAAAATAACATCGATATAGAGTAAATATTGCGGAGCATAAGACTGAATTTACTTTAAATTATGCATCTGAATAAATTGTCTTTAAACATAAAAAAAAATCAAGAATTCATGCTTACACCATGACTTCGGCATACAGCAACCCAGGCCGTCGTGCCGCTGTGCTGAGTGGTGAGCGTACCCTGACTATGTCGTCCATACAGCCAGAAGAAATACCTGGACGCCACTCGACTGCGAATACCCGAGCAAAAGGTCGCTCGGTAAAATTAATTGCCAGTTACACAATAACTTTCAAGTAGCTCGAAAGCAGTGTTGTGAGACGTGTTGGGTTGGTGTCTGTCAAGCGTTCTCTTTATAAAAAGCCACAAATATCTGGCTAACAACACTGCAACGTGGCTATGTGCTGCCCCACTGAATGAAGTCACAGCCCAATGAAGCAACCTAGCAAGTTTATAAGCGCTGTTTAGCACTTTTATTGATACGTAACCGGCAAGATACTTCCCTATCTGCACCGTCCATCACACATCACTTTATGCGGTATTACGGTTGATAACACTACACCCACAGGAACACAGTCCATCGTCCCGACGAACATTTTGCTCCTCCCCAGCGCTTTTCTTAGTGCTGCAAAGTATCTACCTTTCAGCCATTTCCCAGTGCAAGCAATGCAACGTGCTTGTTGTGACATACTTGTTTGCAAAATTTTGAGCAGGCATCATATGAGGTGGTTGGATGAAGTCGAGACTAACATTTGTTTATTTATTTTCTGGAAGGGTGCTTGTTTCCAACAGCAAGAGCCGCATGCTTTGGCCGTCTACAACGAGGATAATGCATGGTGGAATATCGTTAATTGGCAGACCGGAGCTAAGTATATAAACTACATTTGATGAGGTACGGAGTGTAGTGCTGGGGGAAGCGGTAGTGGGGCTATCAATGAAGATAAAGGTTTGTAAAATAAGTGTTAAAGCTATACAATCTGTATTAACATATAACGGATAGGCAATTATTTGCGCGTAGGATAAGGCAATGAATTCTTGATGGGAATCAAAGCCATGCACATGCATGTGGTCGTCTATTCTGCCTTAACCTTGTCCTTTCGGTCTTGCTGGTGATTCTGAACAAACTACGGGATTGGATTTTGATAACACCGATGGAGGCCAATGCCGAAGTTCAGATGGTACGCGGTCTGCCGGCTAGCAAATTATCTGTTTGCTAAATGAGTGTCCTGCAGACAAATAGAAGGCAGAAAGAGGATAACTGTCGGAGGAGTATAGCCGCACATATGCAACTGTTCAATGCATGAAGGGTACTTTGGAGGTGCAGCGTTGGTGGTGCCTGCAACCGACATACTAGTGAGTTAGTTAAGGAGGTGAAGGTGAAAGGTAAGCTTTAGGCTTGAGCTATGAGTCAGATGAGCTGGCTCGTCAATGTGTTCCAGTTACTCTCATCATACCGCGGGCTTTCAAGCAAATTTAGCGTAGGAATCAACAGAATTTAGAAGGGAAATAAAGCGCTACTTAGGTATTCCCGGCACGCGGAACTAGGCCTAGTTGTTATTGCCGTGTTCTTATAGCCTAGTGCTAAAATAGTTAAAGGTTAACATTGAAGTTGAAACCTGTTTCTTGGTTTCGTACGGACAAGCGTTGAAGCATAGGCACCTTTGCCACCAGGCGGTAGGAGTGAAATTAACTGCAGGTGTAGAGGTAGCTTTTCAAAACAGTCGTGTCGGTCTTTTAGTTTAGGGTATCTAGGTCAAGTGGAATTGGTGCCAGGTGGGGAAAGGAGGTTTTGACAGAGTCCTGTTTGCTCAGGCAGCTGGTACGTTTATGTTTCCACTGTCCATTTTTAGTTGGTCATGCAGCTTGCTGAAAGTGGATAGATAAGGCGAAGGTTAATGGAGATGCCTGATGGGTGAGATAAGTGTGGTTAGGACTATAACACAAAAAGGTGCCAGAACTTTCTTCTTACGCTTTTAGCTGTCCGTTTCATACAGTTGCAGACGTTTGGTGTCAAACATATTAGTCCATTGTTTGTTGGGTAGGGTTAGCTTACCTTTTGTATTCGTGCAAGACGGCGCCTACATTCCAGCCTGCAGATAGGTGGCCTAATTCGAAGGAGTGCCTAAATATTAGCGAATGGTAATAGAGATATCATCCCATATGATCATGAGGAAGATGGAATGCGCTGCGTCCGGCATTGGGAAGAATTTGGATCCAGTTCGAAGTGAAGCTACTTGTAGACCACGGGGTTAATTTCGACGTTCTACAAAAGAGTAAAGTGCAGGAAACAACTGCTAAACAGCGGTTTCCACCGTAGAGACCGAGGAAGTTTACGCAGACAGTTAGTTTGCTTTGGCAGCATCATGGTAGATTATGGCGCCTTCCTTATGGGAGGATAGCGCGGGGAGACCACTACTTGTTTTGGTATTTCTCTTCAGGTAGGCAAACCGTTTTTGGGACGGGTTTTGAAAGGTACTGACACTCCATCTTCATTTGTACTCGTTTGTTGCGTTTTTCAAAGCGCATAGGTTTCTGACAACCTTGTACTCTGAGCAGCATGATGTCATTCCTCTGATCTTAAAATCTACCCAACTTTTCTGTCGCTGTTGCATTAGGGATCACATTTCCTTGTCATATCAATGGTTCGTTTACATGGTTGGCTTCTCTTGCAACTTAAAGTAAAATATTCTTTGGGCAACATCAGCAAACATGGTAGACGATTCTACGCATCCTTAAGGATCAAAAATTCAGAATGCTACAGTCCAGGTTGCTTCCAGCCATTATAATCTGGGTTGGCGAACGCTCAAGCTAATGCGTCCCAGTGTCCGTTGATGCTGGACTCTAAAGGTCATCTGTCAAAAAAAACTGCAAAGAAATAACCCATCCCAAGAGCCTGAAGGTGCAAAAAATGGGCAGCACTAGTTGGGCTGGGGTGAGAATTCAAGGCAGAACAATTAAATAAATAAATAAATAGTTTATTCCCAAATTCATAGAGACACACCAAATCAGGCATGATCAAGGTTTAAAAGCAGTTGTGTATCACGACGATACTTCGGGTTCAAGCGTGTGTAGTTGAAACGGTCAAGGCACTATGAGTGCAATGAAACGGTGCATGCAGACGGAGAGTATCATATTCTAGCATGCGTCAGGAAAAGTTAAAATATGAGTCTACTTGACTTGGCAGTATGTTGTTGTGGGCGGTGACTTTATTCAGTGGCGAGTCACATCCACCACCTCGCAGTGTTGTTAAACAGACATTTGTGGATTTTTATAAGGAGAACGCTTGCTAGGGGAAAACCCACCACGTCCTGCAACACTGTCGTAAAGCATGTTGAACATTAATGTATAACTGGCAAAGCCGTTTGGCGAATAATCTCATATTCGGTTATTTGCAGACAAATGGCTCCTAAGTTCCTCTGTTAGTTGGACAGGTAATTTGATCGAAATCGCCATGATTGTTGAGGCCGGTTGAGGAGGGGAACATTGCGAATAGTCGTCTCGTTGTGTGTCCAGTTGAGCGAAAGTTCAAATTTTCTGCTGTCTGGATTGTTCATATGTATAATGTATGGGAGTGTGAAGATGTGTCCAGTTCTCCATACTGGACAAGGGTTGTGGTGATGGTAGTTGGGTCCTTTTGATGTTCAACCATGCTCCATGTAAGTCCTTATCGGTTGTTACGTCCGCCTTGGGCGAAAACTGTCCCTCAGTCCAATGCCAGATCTCAAAGAAGTTCCGGACTTCGGAGAAAGGGGAAAGTGAGGGACAACCGAGAGAAGACCGCAAGAACAGGCATGGAGTTAAACATTGCTAGAGTCTTAGGTTATAACGTTTGGAGTTGAGACAAAGCATGTACACTGTGCAACAATAATTATGCTGAAAGAGCCTTTTGAATATCCCATAGACTCATTAGCCGTACGGGTGGATTGCTGACGTCTGCGTAGAGACAAGAGCGTTGTACCAGTAAGTAAGCTAAGAAGTATCGGTTTACTATGAGCCAAAAAATTGCGCGGGGAGGGGGCAAAGAGAGTTAGAATATTGGTGGTGATTGCAAGGTGCATGAACAGCAAGTAGCTAGCTTAATACGTTAGGGAGCGCAGAATAAGTGAAAATAAATAGGTTGCAACAAGAGAGATTTAAAGGTCAATTGGCGGTAGGGCAGCGGAAAGATTGGATGCAGATATTCTAAAGGAAAACGTTTATTGAGGTACGGAGTGGCTCCTAACAAGCACTGGATAATCGCATATGCATGGAGCTATTGACCACTAGCTACTTCTAAACAGAGGTGTCGAATTTAAGTCCATCGACAGATGGTGGCGCTAGGAAGGACTATCATTGGTCAGATGTAGCCATTCCAATCAGACGCTGTTTCACTAGTGTATGCCTGTAGGGTCACTGAATGCATCAACAAGCCAGAGGAGGTAAGTGATACAGACATTCCAAGAGAATGTATGGTGGAGAGACAACGAATGTATCGTAGCAAGCTCAAGGTCTGGGTAGAAGCGGCATGGTGCAAACGGCGAACTGCTGCAGTAGTGAGGAAGATAAGAAGAGTGACATATAATGGCACTAGGATACAGAGTAACTGTGGCCTCCGGGCATTTGGATTATGCCTACTAATTACCAGTGGATACCTACAGTGACAGAAGTCGACATCCAGGAATAACAACCGGAATAATTCCTGTTCATATTGGGACATTATGTGTCAGGCTGCACGCACGGTAGGATTCATGGAAGTCAAATTCAAATTATTCCGTTGACAGACCACTGTGATAAGGCCTTAGATTATGCTTGTCGTAGAATTCCTTTCTAAGAACGCAGGTTGCGCCTTTGCTGTGTGCTTGCATGAAGTGTACCAAGTGTGAACCAGGTTAAGTGGCTCTTTAAGCCACTCCAGCGCTCAGCGAGTAGCGTTTGCCATTATAATGATCCCAGAGCAAGTCTGACATATACCTTACGTTATCTCTCGCACGGTCCGTTTCGAGAAGTTGGACTTTGGGGCACTGCTTCGAGTAGAGGACTACACCGCCTCCGGACCTTCATTTAAAGCGCTCGTATCGGAAGAGATATTATCCTGGAATCTGAAGCTTTAATATCTCAGAGAACAGCAGTTTCCGTTAATGCCCTAAGGTCTGACTGCTGCACAGTTATGAGGATTGGAATCGCATCTACGTTGTTACTGAGATGGCGCAAGTTCTTAGTATAAGCGTAACCGGTCCTTTAAGGTTGCCGTCCAAGGATTAGCTTCCATCGATCGCTCTGCGCTCAGTTAGTGCGCAAAAACCAACGATGTTTAACTCCGTTTCTCGGTTTGCTTGTTTGTTCGCAGCTTGCAGCCAGCTTGCCTCATCTCGACGTGGTCCTCCCTAAAGTTATCTTTCGGGTCGTAGTATGTCACTCCTTTGAGTCCCAAGACATTTTGCAGGATGCGCCAACATGCTTCTTCATCCGTACAGACGATTTTCAGTGGACGAACGTAAATGGGTCACTTTGTTTTCTGCTGCGCATAGTGGAGACGTGATTTATCCACCTCTAACCTACTTCAGACGTTGTGGAGACCAGTTGCTGAGATAAGGCTTGGTTGCCGGCTTTCCTCTCAGCTGGAGTCCATTTGTTAGAGTTCGGAATGTTTGTGATTGGCAGCGTGTGGTTGCGAGCAGTGCGCTTGTTTCTCCGTTGACGCAGTCGCTTAAGCTGCGATACTTCGTATAGAACGAGCATTAGCTCCTTGTTCCTTCTGTTGGATTGCATTTTGACTATGAAGCAATCATCTTCGTGGTTTTGTTTTCAGTTGCATTTATCCTAACAGTTGCTGGGGTGCTGGCGCTCGTTTGTATGACTTCAACAACGTCACAGCATGGCTTTCTGAAGTCCCGCTCCTGTAATATTTGTTAATTTTGTTTCTGCAACTAGCTAACTAAACTAATTGGTTAACGTTTTCAGGGCACTGTCATCTTCTTAGACATGCAAAATCGTTGGATATAGTTCCACACAACAGGCTGTTATCTAAAGTACGTGAGCTGTAGTTATAAACGGTAATACTCCTTTGCCTACTTTTGTGGCCATCAGTGTTGTACAGTTCAGTTTCTCGGGCCTTTTCTCTTCCCCCGCTATATAAATGACCTAAGCTCTGCCATGCCTATTGGCAAGCTTTATTTGTCTGCTGAGAACCTAAGGGTTGTGTACACGTTCCCAAATTCCCAGCATACCGCCTAGCTTTACAATAGCCAAAGTGGCTTTAAAGCCATCGTGAGCTGAGCAGACATGTGGTAAATGACGTTTGCGACATGAAAGCGCAGTAGTTTGGCTCGCGGATGCTAGGTAAAAGCAGCATTATTCAAGCTTTGAAAGGAAGCACTCCCATCCACCTTTCGGTCCCCAACTTCGGTTTGTGATGCACCCGTTGGTTAAGTTTTATCGAACATATAAATATTAACGTGAGAAGGCTATGCAACCAGTCGGCCAAACGTGCTACCTGTTAATGTTTAAAGAAGCCAGACTAACCGCTTGTAAAATCAGTATCAGGACGTTGCTTGAATATTGCTGTGGTACGACCAGCAACCTGCAAAATTGTGATTTTCGAACCAATGAACAAATCCAACGCGCTATCAAGCAGAGTATACTTGCATATTCAACCGCTTTTCATATTCAGATAGTTGCAAGGAACTGAAGCTTGAACCCCTGTGTGTAAGAAAAATGTATTTAAATTTGTGCCTAATCCACAAACATGCGTGGCGGCAAGACTATAAGCTAACTAATAAATGCTTTATTCTTGAACAATACACTACATTTTATGTGGATGCAATCCCGTTAAAGGTACAAATATAAGTCAGGAAAGGTATAAATTGATGCAAATTAGCCATGAACCTTGTGTAGGAGGAAGGAAGCCAGTGCCTATTCGTGGAGAATTAACAACGAACGCAACCAATGGGACGAGACACGGCTCGGCGAGCGTTGCGAATCAAACCGGTAGTAGAGCACGGGCAGTATCTGATAACTAGTTCGGGCCCAGAACTATGGAGGTTTTCGAGAGAACGCAAGGAATCAGCCAAATACGCGACTACCAAGGCCCACGGGAGTGAACGCGGGACGAGTGTTGCAGCCACAGGAAAGCAAAGCGCAAACTTTTAATCGACTCCTAACCGGCCAGAATCGGATATAGAGGAACCGTGATACGAGAGGGCAAGATGGAGGAGCTGCCTCGAAGCCCAACCTTGTCGGCACCTAGAATGGCCCGTCGCATAAATCCTTATCCGTGTTGCTTCGTGGGAAGGAACCACAGTCCAAATTTGTTTGGGTTCGGGGGTGGTCAGTTGCACGTTCTTGTGGTAATACCTGCTCCGCCTCACCAGCGCGTCATTCTCGCTACAGTTGGAGCTGTGACTTCACACATGTGTGTGGGAGTGCATGTGTGCCGCTGTTATTCGCATTTGAATAGGTGCCGGTGCAATTGTGTGTGCTCGCGTTGATAGTTCGAGAAGAGAAGCGTACTGTCCGTGGTGGGGATGTGATTGGCTGAGTAATCATGAAGCCTTGGCTTTAGTTGGAGGTGTGTCACATCCGCCTTGTCGCGGTACTGTTAAACAGACATTAGTGGCCCTTTATAGGGAGAACGTTTGCAATGCAAACACCCACCACATCCTGGAACACTGTCGCCAAACATTCGCTGGAACGGTGTGGACTCAAACCACCCAGCTGGGGCCATAGGCAAGTCAGCTTTGAGTTGTCAAGTAAGCAGCCTGTGATTGCAGACAAGACAGAAGCGCGTGACTGGACGCTTAATAAGCAGGACCACAAGTTAGTTAGTTATGGACCTTTTCATGTGTGCTTTGGTTATACGTTGTTTTGACGGCATTTTTGTAGATTGGCCATGGCCGTTCCAATCCTCTCCATGGAGGCCTCCAGATTTAAATGACCAGTGTTAGTAGACCAGGAAGGAGGTGGTTGTGTTGGAGGTCTGGTATGACCACGAAATCCATGGTAAGTTCCGTTGGGCACAGTCCCAAAAGCCAGGTGGGCTCCTTGGGAAGTACCTGTTGCTATCCTTGGATCTCGGTGAAGCGTAGAGAGAAGTGCAGCAGAAGCCTAGAAAATATGACTTTTAAAGTGCAAAGTAGTAAATCTTTGGTCTCTACTTAGATCCAGCAATAGGTAAAAGAGAGGTTTCTACCCTCGCAACTACGGTGGCATTTGGAATAAGCCCCCGAAAGATACTAAATGCATTGTATACATCCGCAGGTTCAAGCAGACATGAAAATTTATCTGTCAGCTGATAAAATGCAACGCAGTTTAAAACTTTAAATTGAGGATGTACAGCTGTACGAAGAAGAGCCAGATGGTGTATGGTACCTGAAACATGGAGTAAGAAAAGATTCAACAAGTACGTTGGCGCAACTTTGATCATACAGGTTGAGAAGTTGCAAACGCTTTCGAGCTATTCTTTAACTCAAGCACTCATGCGGGACCACTTCATTCAAACTTAATGCTTATCAATAGCATTCTGCGCCAAAACCGAGAGCAAAAGTGCTTACTGGTATCGTGCTAAGAACTCCCTTCGTACTCCCATTCGACTGACTAACGGGTAATATTCGTTCTGCGAGTTTCTTCGCTACATTTATTCTGTACGGATAACCACTTCCCCACTTTTACGGGATAAACAGTTCAGCACAACACACCAGGTTTCATTGAGTTGTGTTATCGTATTCTTTATTGTATAATACCTGCTACTACTAATAACTCCGAAAAATTGTTTTAGTGCCCATTTGCCTATGGACAATTCGTGCCGTTTCCTGTCTTCGGCTGTTACACCGCAAAATTTGATGATATGGTTTGTTGCTCTAGTTTCCGCTTTAGTGCACCATGTTATATGCTGAGTATAAAGCTAACACTATTACGTGGCATTTTCACTTTTGCTTATTTTACATGCTTCTTTAGTTCTTAGTTGTCCAAGATTTGGCTGATCCCTTGAGGTGACGAATTGAAGCTTCAAGCTCAAGTTCAGGTTCTGTGGTGACCGGAATCATAGCATAATCACGTGAATGTTTATTTTATGCCTATCGTTGGATTAATAGGCTTTCGTGGTTTGCTTGTGAGGTTAAAAATCCTAAAATGCAGACGTTATTGCACCTTTTCCAACCAACTACGGACCACATGTTCTTGCCCAATAGTACCTGACAGGCCGGTTTAAGAAGCAAGCTTGAAGAGTAAGCTAGGAATACAAAGGAGGAACGTCAGATGAATGATGATAATACCAAGGTGTGAGAGGAAATAGTAAAAATGCGAAAGGAAATTTCGAGCTAAAGTCGGACTGAAGAAGAGGAATGTTTGGTACTGCCCTCCAAGTACACCTAGCTGACATACAAAACCTACCACCGCGGACTCCCTAACAACGTGTTACGGAAGCGAGTTCCAACCTTCACTAGCCCGGCGCGACAAGTAAGCTTCCGTCCTTATCCGCTCAAAACGCAATTTTTGAAACTTCAGTGGATAACCTCGGAGACTAGGCAACATGGCAGAGCTAAATAATCAGGACAAGGCTGGAGCGGTCTTACCAGGTTGAACACGGTAAGTGGGGATCAAGACTCCACTACTTCACCGACAGTGTATTGTGTACATACCAAAGCTGAGCAAACGTATGGGATACATTTACCCTTAATCTCTGCACTAAACTTGTACTTACTCGCGAAACCCACTGTAGCCTAGATAGAGGATTCTAATTGGGGTCGCACAAAAGCTGAGAACAACTTCACAAGCTCATCGGCTGTTAACACACCGAAGAAGCGAAGATTAAACCCCATCCTACGGCACACCCTACAAGCAGCCGTCTTCCAATTGTCCTCCGAGTGAAGCACATTGGTGTGGCTGATACCTAGTACAAACTGTTAGGCGCCAACAACGATATCCCTTCCACCAAGTATTTAGCGAATGGGGGAACTAGCACCTCCAATGCGGAGGACCGTACGGCTCACCTGGCTTATAAGCATCAACCATAGGCTTGACCAATCCCAGAGACCATCCAAGGTACGCTGAAGTGCCTCAGCGCCCCCAGGCTATCCACAATATTTCAGAGCTTGGGGTCCTTAGCAACAATATCGACGATACTTCAAGCTCTTGGGGTAGGTTATTGACCTAAATTGCAAAAAACAATAACCCTAGAACCTAGCCCTGCGGAAAATCACCAAGAACAGCTTGTCTTAGCGAAAGGCCACGCCTCACAAGTACCACGTGCTCTCTCCCCTCTAGGAAAGCAGACACCCAGTTAATAGCGGCTTCAGATCTCCACAAGAATATTAAATTTGATGGGACTTGTTGGTGTGGGCGAGTACTAAATGTTCTTGAGAAGTCACCGGAAAGAATGTCGATAGAATGCTTAAGCTTAGCTTCCACGGGCTACAAGTAACTCTGTCAGGCACAAACTACCCTTACGGAATGGCTACTGTGCAGCAAGGAGAAGGTTAGATTTTAGCAAGTGCTTCTCTACCGAACAAATGAGCATCTTGTTTAACGGCTTAACTGCAACGCTAGACAGGCTGACAGGACGGTATTTCACGGGCAGAGCTCTGGCGCCGCCCTTTAAAATTGGATTGGCTCCTTCCATTCCGTAGATAAGGCACAGCTGCCGAACGATATTGTAGACATGCATGTAAGAGGACTCGGCGGCGAATGCTTGCATCAGTTTTGGACGAATCGAAGCAGGGACAGAAGCTTCGGAAGGATTTAGCCCATGCAATATCCCGATGACTTGTGTCTACGTTATGCGGATTCCAGTTAAGCAAGAATCCTCCGTGACGTATGTGAACAGCTCAACCTGAGTTAGAGATGCTTCAAGAGAGAAGACACCAATATCTTGTTCACTAAGTATACAGGCCTTCTCATAGTCGGCTGACACGCCGGTCCTCTCCGCCAGTAGTAAAGCCGGTGCAGGGGAGATTGGACTGCTGCACCGCTTTAAATAATTATATACATAAAGAAGCAGTTTATTCTTGAAGTAAACGAGGCAAACCAACTAAGGCATATACAAAATTAACAGGCCGTTATGTTTTGCAACAGACACATTGCTATGTAAATAATCGGCAGTGGCCGTAAGCAAAGAACTTACTTAAGATTTGTTTTAGCTGCATTAGTCAAATAAGTCTTGTAATAAAGACGAGCGGTTCTAAGAGGTTGGCTGCAGTTATTTCTAACCGCTTGTTAGTTTTCTTAGAAGCTGGTTGAGGAAGCCACGTGGTAAGTACGCCAGGACTTAGAGCTCTTCTGGAGCAGCTATTTACCTACATGCTCTATCCAATAAGGTTGTTGCGTGTCATCGCTTTCTTAAGGCGATGTAGGGAGCAAACCTTGGTAAGGTAGCACAGGCTGACTCAAGCCGTTTAGTGGTGTCAGCCACGGTGACCGCGCAACGCAGAAATGAAGCTTTTTCTCGCATTGCGGCAAACTCTGTCCTCCAAATATTTGCACCTGCCTCAGCAGTAGCTTGATGAAACTCAGTTAGAGCACATCATATTTAGAGGCAGACATAATCACGGTCTACTATAGGACCGCCGTATATAATAACACCTACGAACTCGTGTGAGTGCAAAAAGGTAAGTTCCAAGGCCGACCGAAGCTCGATACTCGTATTTCTCGTTAGGAGGTCCACCAAATAATGCAAGGACAGTTGCGACGTTAGCTTGATAAGGACCCAACAGAGTGCTCATCGCCGAACTGCAAGGTAGATCAGCCAAACAGACTTCAGGGGGATTGAAGGCACCCAGTATTAGACGTCCTTTGGCAGTCTGAGTAGGAATTAACACATTACCCTCCATGGGGATACTTCCAGAATTTTGCTTTGCCACCGCAAATGTAAATTAAGCAGAGGCGCACACAGTAGTCAACAGGGCTACAACAGACTGCTCAGGCGACAGAAAAACAAAGGTCCTCGAAACAACAAGTTTACAACACACATTAAGAGGGTTACACAAGCCTTGGCGGTCAGTGAAGACATAACATCGAAGCAGAGCGTTTACAGGTGAACCTAATTCGTTGTCCGTGATAACCAGGGACAAGTAGATTTCAGTGAAAGCAAGTAGGTAATAAATAAATAAATTTTTCTCGGCAAAGTAAGGCACGTATTTGGGCAAGATCAGCATACTGCCAAATTGTAAATGAGAGCATGAGTAGCAGGTCCAAAAGCGGCAGCAGTAAAGATGGAATAAGTAGTGCGGGCTTACTTCACCCAATAATTGTATCAAGTATATCCTCAAAGAAAGTAACAAAAATAATTAATTTCATGCATGAGGAGTCGAAGGAAGCCAGTACAGGCGGGATCAAGTGGTTGACAGAACCACAGAAACGTTAACAGCGTGGATACACCACACAACAGCTTTACGTGTTGGTACAATACGTAGCTAAAAGATTGCACATTATCTTGCATAGGAAGAATGCAGGGATAAAGGATATAATCATTGGTGTCAAAGAGAAATGTGTCGCCAATGCGCTTTAAGATCCCTAAGTGTTTCTGCTACGGAAATACTGGGGGACATTCGAATGATACCGGAGGTTGATCGCCGTTTCTCCCTAGGTGTATGAGTCCGATGGAAGGATTGCTAAACACGTTGTGCACGCAGATATCGGATATTATGATAATCTTCGTGTGGAGCAGTGGGCAGCGGCTTTATTTCGATGGCGACTCACATCCGCCACGTCGCAGTGTCGTTAGACAAACATTTGTGGCCTTTTGTAGGGAGAACGCATGCCAGGCAAAAACATACCACGTTCTGGAACACCGCCATCGACCACAATGTAACTAACATTTAGATACTTGTAACGCTTTTGTAGAACCTATTTTCCGAACGGTTAATCACAGTCCTGGTACACCCAATTTTCCGTTGGCTCAGCGGAAGCCTCAGGCGGGATTCACCAGTAATGGTTGAGGACGGAGGTACTGTTCGGGGATAGGCTGTGTAAGTTTGGGTGCTGCGTTATGCAGGTGAGTATGGAACTCAAATCATAAGCAGTATCCTCGTCCGAGTAAATAACCCACGGGCCAAGTGAGTGTCAATGGTAGGTCCACGAGAGATAACCATCGCAGCCACGTGGGACGTTTGCATGGAGAAGATGTTCCGAAAGGCCGAGGAGCTTGTCGTGGTCTTTGGAATCAGGTAGGCCGAGCGCAGTAGTATAGACCACAGACAATAGACCACCGAGACTTATAAAATATGCATACCACACCCGCGAGGTGGGTGAAGTATCCATTGTATACTAGCGCCAATTAGATGAGGATTCTGATACCAGGAAGAAATAATCCACTGGCAAGGTGGATTGAGCATAACGCCATGGAATCTCAAGTAAGTTGAACGCTTGCAGGGAAATGAAGCTTTCTTGAGCTGCGGTTCCGAAGGTAAAAATATTTTGAACGCGGTCATTCAAACCAACAGATGATGCATACCACGGAGACAGAATGCCGGAGGTGGTGGCGTAAATTTTCTACACATGGTTACAGGTCATATTGATAGGTACGACGATTTAGGTAAGTTTATTCGGCACTTCTAAGCACGTCACTCGGGGACAAGAAAGTAGCGGTCACTGAATGGAAGGACTTCGAACATCAAAGAAGGTGTAAGGAGACCTGGAGACATCGAGCCTTACCAAACGCTTAACTCGTTTTATTCGTGTATCTATAAAATAAATAAATAAATAGTTTATTCTCAAATTCATAGAGACACACCAAATCAGGCATGATCAAGATTTAAAAGAAGTGTATCACGTCGAAACTTTGGGTTCAGTAGTGTGTAGGTGGGACGGTCACGGCACAATAAGTACAATGAAACGGCGCATGTAGACGGAGCCGTATCATATTCTAGCATGTGTCGGGAAAGTTGCAATATGAGTCTAGTCGACTCGCCAGTATGTAGTTGTGGGCGGTTACTTTATTCAGTGGCGAGTCACATCCGCCACGTCGCAGTGTTGTTAAACAGACATTTGTGGCTTTTTATAGGGAGAACGCTTGCTAGGGGAAAAACCCACCACGTCCTGCAACACTGTCGTAAAGCATG
>OX104064.1:159016190-159213306 GCA_944474145.2 Dicrocoelium dendriticum | reverse complement strand
GGGGGTGGGGGGGACTTGGGAGGGGGGGGGTAGGTTGGAGGGTGGGGGTGAGGGGGGGGTAGGGGGTGGGGTGGGGGGTGGTGTGGGGTTGCGGGGTGGGGTGTGGCGGCGAATTGGGGGGCTGTTGGTGTGTAGGGTGGTTGGGGGGCGGGGCGGGAGGCGGGTCGTGGGTGCCTGGGTTTTGGGTTTCTAGGGGTGGGTGTGTGGGGAGTTTGGGTGGTATGGCGGGGGGGGTGGGGGTGGAGGTGGGGTGGGGGGGGGGGGTGGTTTGGTTGTTGTGTGATTTTTTGAGTTTTCACCGGAGAAGGTGGGTGCATCTTAATACAGCACAAACCCCAGGGCGTGGCTCACGTTTATACCCCTTGCATTACAATTACCTATACTCCACCCCAGTACCTCTTCGTTGCAACTGTATGGAAACTCGCCCCCCCCTTGCCCCAATTGCCAATCAGTCGCACAAAGCTCCTCCTTGGCTGTCTGTGCCCTTCTGTCCCAGTGTAAACCAACAAAAAAAGAAAAAAACCACAATTCCCCCACGCCACCCCACCACCATCGAATTCACCTACCCCGGCCCCGATCCCATAATGATTATCAAAATCAAATCCCGAAAAGTATATAATATTGCCAAAAATTATTAAGAGTCCAACAATATTAAGTTATAGACTATCTCGCCCCGTTGTATATATTGTTATAAGTGTGTTATGGACTTACGACTTACCCCCAGTTGCCCTCCTATCTCTTACATAACCCCACTCTATACAATCCTGTACATCCATTAAGAACCACCTCGTGACCCCCCCCCCCCCCCAATGGCTTTGCCACACCGTCTATGACCTTTCTCCTCCATTTTCTATACATTCTTTTTGCTGCTATAATTGAGTGTGCCCACCCCCTTTATCTAGTCCCAACAAAAATTGTTTAACTATAATATTGTAATTGATTTCTTTCTTCTGCCCAGAACCCTTTTTATTCTTTTAATTTCTTTATGCACCACTGTTCTTTCTTTGTTATTATTTTTGCCCTTCATTCTTGTTTGCTTCCTCCTTTCTTGCCCCCCCTGCCCGTTTTTTTTGCTTTTTTGGCGAAAACCTCTTTCCAGAACTTTGTTATGACATGACACCTTAAGCTAACTTGTGTGACGATAAGAATACTTTGTGGCCTATTGTCTAGCCGATCAAATAAATTTGCCTCTTCTATTTTTTTTCGATCTGCTCTGTTTAGTCTATCTTTGTTTGACCGTTGTTGTCTCGCGTTTGGCTGCTCGCGTCGCTTTTGCGTTTGACCCCCGTGCTTGTATTAGGCCTGCTGCTGTGTCAGCCTATCTCTTTTCGGCCAATAATTTTGCGACCTGCCCTCGTTGTCTCTTCTGTGGCCTGCTCGGGGCTTTTTTTTTTTGGTGGGGCTTTGTACACAGTTGTTTATATTTTTTTGTTTTCTTTGTGTTTGGGTCTTTGCTATAGTTTTGTTGTATTTTTGTTCCGTTTTTGTGCCTTTTTTTTTTTTTTGGGTTTTCTGACAGCATGTGCTTTTTTCTTTGATGGTGCTCTTTGGCCATTTTGGGTGCGTTGTGGCCTCTGTTTTTTGTGTGCTCTTGCTGGCGCTGGGCCACACGCTGCGGGACAAGTATGTTCTGCTTTTGTTTTGTTGCCCTCTGGCGCTTGCTTCCTGGTGGCCCCCCGCTTTGCGGTTTTGGACCCTGGCCAATTTTGACTTTTGTGCTGTTGGCTGGCCTTTTGGTAAGCGTGCTGGGTGTGATTTGTCTCTTTACAATTCTTTGCACCCAACATATATCACCGAAGACTCTTTGTTTGCTTTTGTTGTTTGCCTGCTGATTGGAATTTGTCGCTGCCGCGAATACTCTATGCATCACCACCCCCCGCATTTTCGCCCCCGCATCCCCCCATTCCCCCCCTGTCGTATCTCGCCGCATTTGCCGCCCCCTTTTATTTGTTTGGAGCAACAAGAAAATTGTCAGACGCCCCCCGTTGGCCATCCGCCCCCCCCCACTTGTTGTGTCACTCTAATTTTGTTTGCCAACATACTGGGTAGATTGCACATATGTAGCTAGAGGGAAAAAAATTATGCAGCATTTTCTGCATCAAGCACAAAAGCATTGACAATGTCAGGGCAGGCACACAGTCGACAGCACATACACAAAGCACACACAGTTATAGAGACTGTAGGTGGAAGCAAAACTTAATGTTGGATTATTTAATCTAATCTGGGTGACTATGGGACATGAAAAAAAAGATAACGTTACAAAAAGAGTCTTCGGGATAAGAAAGTATTGAATATTAGTGAAAAGAAAAAATTAAATAATTTGGTTTTACGTCCTATAAACAACGTAAGAAGGTTCAAGATAGGTCCTGGGAAGGGATGGGGGGGGAGGGTCGGAATGGAAAGAGCGCAATGTGATCATTATTAATTGATGATTTATTATATTTTTAATTTATATTTATTTTGAAAAGGAAAATATTGATTATTATGCTGGAGTCTGTGGGAGTGCTGGCTTTCTCCCTCGTGTTAAGAGACATGAACTACCAAAGTGTTTTAAAACAAAGCATGAACTACAAAAATGTAACTTTATATAACTTTTTCTTGACTATTTTATTTGCTTAGCAACTGTTACTTTTAATACTTCTTGGGTGTTTTTTGATAGATTTCTTGATGCACTTTCTGTTTGTCTATTGGGCGGGGGATGGTGTGGAGTGTGGGTACCTATATCTGTGATTGCTCCATTAATAGCAAACCAAATTTATCAAATGTCTGTGAGGGATTAGTGAGCTATGATAAACAAATACCATGTGACGAAAAGTGCGATTTGATTTAGATGAATAATATTTTTATCTTTTTGAATTTTGCCATTATTTAATACTTTGATGTATGGATTGATTATTATTCGTTGTCATACCAATTTTTTATATTTTTCTGCACTTCAATTTTTGTGAGGTTGACAAAAATCGACAAACAGTATACTTTTTTGCTACAAAACGCTTACATCTAATAAAAACCCCCGCAACCCTTGAACCTATCCACCTAACAATAAATAATATAAATTTTATGATTATAAATGAATGAATTTTATTACATTGTGTTGTGCGAAGAGAAAACTGTTTGTATGAAATTCTTTTGACCTGAAAAAACACCAACGAGAACATGACGGAAAAGAGAGAAGACAAACGAAATAGAACACGAACACCCGAACAAACCCACCGGCCAAGAGGAGTTAAACCCGCCCACCACCCGACACCACAACTATCCTCCGGGACCAAAACCAAAACCTACACACACTAGCAGAACATATTGAAATAATAGCCAAAAAGTGCAAAGAAAAAGAAAATTAGAAAGGAAAGAAACAATGAGTAAATGCGAGCACTGAAACGCCTGACGAAAACTTTTTACATAGAAACATAAAAAAATATTATGTTAGAAAAAATAAAAACATTCAATGTAAATGACAGAAAAAACAACAAAACTTCAAAAAACCCATACAACCTATTAGGAGAAACGCTTATAATGAAACCAAACAACCCCTAGCCAGGACCAAACGTAAAGTACTAGAACGCGAGTTCAAGGAACAAAAAATATTCAGACATCATACTATAACGGAGGCACGCAACAGGCGACAGCATATATTACCACCCACCATCCCCCCCCGGGGCAAGCCTTTCCATCTGTGTGCGGGCTCGTGGAGGACTATAATATGAGGTCGTATGTGTGCTAGCTACCGGTCATAATAATCTTTCTCGGTTAGACACATATAGGCTCAAACCAGGGAAGGCATATATGGATGCATGTTAATTTGCGAGTATGCCGCCCCTGTCATAGGACCTACTATACTTTGCTGTGCACCGGTCATGCGGGCAATTGAGGCAACCAACGCAGCCTAGTTGAGTGCCGACAATAATGCCACACCCATGGCATTTACTTAAGCATACTAAGTACCCGCCCCGTTGGCAGGAATATCTAACTATACATCGTCATGCAAAGATATGTGCTTTAAATAAATAAATAAATAAACGTTTTATTCACCATCAGTGCGAGGCACAGACCAATTGGATGGCCTTATCAACATGTACAACGTGATCGCATAATATAGTCAATTATTCGTATTTTGACCAATGGTTCGCATATGGGTTTTTGAAGTGATTAGCAGTTTGGAAATAGTAGAGAGATAAAGAAACTGGGAACAATAATAAATGTAGATTTCACGGAAAGTTCAAGTAAAGTAATACGGTCATCCATGGAACTGTCCCCAGGGGACTTGCTTCCATGCAGGGTATTTCCACGATGGGTTTCACCCGCACTTCCATGCTCCAATTGGCTCTGTGCCGGTGTGGCAAAATAGTAAATAGGCCATCAGACTGGGTATCAAATGTATTTTTAGGGCTGTTTTATGCATACATTATAGGCGATGAAGCCTCAGCCCGTTCCGTCATGCGGATCAATCAAGTGTGGCACTTTTTTGTTTTAAGCCAGCGAGTCAGTAGCAATATGATTTGCATGGGTATACTTTTTATTTTGGAAGCTGTAATCCGTCACCACAAGAGATCAGCCCAGTCATGACCAACAATGAAACAAGAAGAAGATAAAGTATGAGGAATTAAAAAACATAATAATGAATACAAACGCTTGCCGATAGGCCAATCACAATTTGATGGAAAATCTTGGCGAGTGACGACGATGGTACAGAGACATCAGCTTGAAAGGCGTAGTGCAGCTACGAACCAGTGCGTCAAAGGAGAAAACAGAATTGGTTAGACAGAGTGATAGAAGTAAGATCGTTTATAAATACATACCCAAGAATTTAACTATATGTAGGTAATCTTATAATATTGAAACGAATAGAGGATATGGCGACTTTCATATGTATCCAGGACCTTTCTCATACAAATCATCTAGAGTCACCGTTTGGCTTAGTGTTGACCAGATATTTGCAACAGTCAGGTGAATATTAATCATGCGTCTGAATTGCGGATAGGTAGTGCAGTTTCTAATACTCGATGGAAGTTTGTTCCATATTAACGCATATTTTACGGAGAAAAAATTTGAGCGGAGCTTTGTGCGAGACTTTTGTATTTGCACTGTGCGCTCGCTGTTTCTTAGTTCATAGCGCATACGAGTCTGAAACTCGAGTTGTGGCTGAGCAGTGAAGCTTAACCCGAATAGTAAGCGGTATAGAAGGCACAGATTAAGTTTAAGTCTGCGTAGCCATAGCGGCTCCAGATTTAGCGCCTCGCAACGCTCACGGTATGTCATAGTATTAGGCATGTTCAAAAACCTCTTTGTGAATGATCGTTGAATGTTTTCTAGTGCTATGATGTCCACTTTTCTCAGATTACTATACACTATCGTACAGTACTCAAGCTTCGGCCTAACACATATTTTAAAGGCTTGAAGCCTGGAATCCCTCAAAATAAGAGTTCGACTTATGTAGGCGATCACTTTTCTGGCAGAAGCCTGCAAGAATATAACATGTTCTAAAAAATTAAATGAGGCAGAATATCTTAGACCAAGGTCTCGGACTGCGCCACACACAGGAATAGGGGTATCGTTTAATGTAAGGATGTTCAGAGAGGGGCCACAGCCGTGGAACAATAGATTACTCTTGTCAGTGGCAAAGTGCAACTTCCAGGAGTTACTCCAGTGCTCCAGTGCGGACAAGTCAGACTGAATACAGGCTAAATTAGGACTACATTGCCCAGGGGCGGAACAATAGACAATTTTAACATCATCAGCGAAAAGGAATGGCTTCCCGTACGAGATTTCATCAAGGAGATCGTTGAAATAGATTAAGAATAAAAGCGGGCCTAGCACGCTACCTTGGATCACTCCACTAGAGATTGTAGTGGCTTCAGATGTACAGTTACCGATTTTGACTACTTGCTTTCTACCCTCGAGGTAGGAAGACAACCAAGCTAGAAGCGAATTTGTGAAACCATAGGACATAAGCTTCAGCAACAATAAATTGTGTGGGACACGGTCAAAAGCCTTCTGGATGTCAAGAAATATTACGATGATGGCACTTCCGGCGTCTCTTGCTCTAGTCACATAATCAAGGTAATCTAACTGACAGGTAGTGCACGACCTACCTTTCAAAAAACCGTGCTGATGTTTACTGAGAAGGCTCATAGAACTCAAATATTCTATTATGCGTTCTTTAACTAACCTCTCCATGATTCTGGAGATAATAGATGTGTGGTGGATTGGGCGGTAATTTTTTACATCTTGCATAGATCCGCTTTTGTGTCTTGGTATTATAGTTGATTGTTTCCAGTGTATAGGATACTCCCCATTGAGCATGGAAAGTGTAAATACATTAAGCAAAAACAGGGGGATGTCTGGACCTCCGTGCTTGACTAGAATTGGCGGGATGTTGTCAGGGCCTGGTGAGCATGATGGCCGAACTAATCTGAGTTGGCGACATATGTCACTAAGTGTAAATTCAACAGTTTGGAGTGTATTACTGCCTCTGTGTATCAGCTTGAGCTGAGGATCTTCTTTCGCATTAGTGCCATAAGTAGACATAAAGTAGTCATTGAAGATCGAACATATGATTGCACGATCGGTTATGGCAGTTCCATCAGAGTTTACAATAGAGTTTATACAACTTGATTTTCTATTCTGCCTACGGTCCAAAAGTTTTGAGATGGAGCCTACCACGTTGGCGCCCTTCAGTGCCATTACCTCCTCAGAGCATAGCATTTTGTGGTGATCTTGGTATAACGCTGTAAGCAATCTGGTGTGGAGCATCAGCAGAGTAAAATCGTTTGTTTTTCTAAATTTTTTCTTTATTTTATGAAGTTTAGTGGCTAACTTTTTTGAGATGCCTGCAGGTGCAGCAGTCCTTTTCAACTTCTTACTACGTTCTGGAGCCACAACTTCAACACAAAGCTGAATACGGTGGTAGAACTCATTACAAGCAATTTGTACATTCTGTGCTAAGAAGAATGGATCCCAATATGAAGACCTTATAAGATCCGAGAAAATTGACCAATTCACAGAAGAGAATGGGCGGTAATTGATCACTGATTCTATCGGTTTAGAAAGAATTTGGAAAGAACAACCAACGATGTTATGATCACTACCCGGCAACTTGTCACTGATGTATGTGGACACATGCGAACATCCCATAGTAAATATTAGATCAAGTGTGTTACCAAGCCGTGTAGGTTCTTTGACGTGCTGTACCCATCCCAGTCGACCAAGAGTAGACATAAAAGTATTGTGCTTTTGTGGTTTATTGTTAAGGGACCATGGGATTTCGGGCATATTAAAATCCCCAGCGATTATTTTATTAGTGTATGAGAGGTCAGCAATAAAAGAAAATGTGTCCAACAAGTCATCGTTTACGGTGAGTGCAGACGATGGGGGTCTGTAAATGCAACCTACTAAGAGATTTGTTGGATTAATAGAAATGGTAATCCACACCGAATCAGGAAGTTTCCGTAGGAGTGGTTCATTCAGAGGAAGTACCAAGTATTTGTCTTTGACGTAGATTATACAGCCACCACCTCTACCATAAAGGCGGTCATTACGAAAGATGTTATAACCCAGTATCCCGAACAATGTGTCAGGCATCTCCGCTGAACACCATGTTTCTGTTATTAGTACTATATCAGGAGAAGAAAGGTGAAGAATATTACGCAGGAAGTGCATTTTATTTAACAATGAACGGGAATTAATTAAAAGTAAGTGTAGTGTCTTGTTATCCGTTGGGTTGTCTACAGGAATCCAGTTACAGGACCCCAACGAGGTGGTATTTGGAGAGAGTGGAGTGGGGGTGGTGGATACGGAGGACATATAATTTGCGGAATTAGTGTCATTTTGGGGTGTGGCGGGTAAAACGCCACTGGACCCCCCAAAAAGGTCGGAAGGGTGAAATACTGGGAAAATGTCGACCCACTGTGAGATTACAGTTTGCTGGCTGTTGCATATAACCTACCTGCCAGTTAAGATTATTTACATGTTGGGGTAGTTTGAGAGGATTTTGGTTGTGCCAATTTCTCTCAGCTACTTGAAGTTCACTAGCAAGTGGCTCATAAGTTATGGAGCGCACAGGTCGCATATTCAAATGCTGCATGGTTGGTGCTATGCCGATTGTCTGCAGGTTTTCAGTGGTGACAGAGTTTGATGGAACGTTTAAACTAGCACTGTTTTTATTGTGCTTAGGAGCACGCGTATAGATGTTACATGAGGTTTTGCTACCAGTGTTTTTTACAACATGGCTGTTCCGCAGTGTTTTATCTGTTAGAGATGTACAGCTTTTTGGAGAGGAGGTTTTCAGTAGCGTACCAGAGCGTCTATGCACCTGGTTGGTGAAGGACAAAGAGAGTAGAAATAGTCGTTTGCTAAATGGAACTTTCTTGTAAGTTCGGGGACGAGTTGCGCAGTAATGCTGGACTGACCTGAATTTGAGTAGAGTTAGAAGCGATATTTGTACGACAGTTGATATTTGATTTCAACCTTAGAGCTGATTTATTGGTGGTCAGAGTTTTATCTAGGTCAACCAGGTGGGGAAGTTCCTGCGTTTCCGTGGGTAGCGGAACAAATCGGTTACAGACTGCTTGTCGGAAATAAGGTTTCTTGCACTCCTTTGTAGTACTGTTAAATCTGGTTTCAGGATCATGGAGATTTAATCATTCCTAAGGGATAATGCGCTCTTACTACAAATGAAATTTCAGCAAGTGGGTCGTTTGAAAATTTAAAAAGTACCGGACAGACCTGCTTCGAAGATTTCTTTCGTAGCCTCACGCAAGAAAACTGCAGTCTTTCGATATGACAATCATTTGCCACTGCAGAGGAGATTGCCTCAAGAGATAACTTTTCTGGCAAATTAAATGCTATAACATGTTTGGAGCGTTTAATGCGCTCATGAACCTCAAATGCAACATGTTGTGTAAAATTCCCAACGGATCGAAGGTGTTCCATTTGTGGTGTACCTGCAGTGTTGTAAGGATACTTAAGCGAGTTAAATTGCTCTGGGACTTGGTACAGAGATTCAAACTTTTCCTTCAAGTCCTTCAGCTGTAGTTCAAGTGCAGCAATCATTTGAATCGCTTTAGAGGGCGTTTCTGCATTAACTGCGCTGTACTCTATCAGCGAAACCTTATGAGAACTTCAATTGGTTGCTCTTTGCTCTTACGCGCGATTTCGGCTTCATATTCATCTTAGATGATGAGCCTTTCATTTTTTTCGTGCTGACGGACTGCTTATAAGCAGGATGTTTTGACAGCGTTTCAGTGGCTTCCTGTCTCCTCTTTGAGTTTCTTGTTTTACCTGAGGTAAGAAGCCTTTTTACTGATTGGACACTCGATTTTAGGGCTTACAAAAACTATTTTATGTGAACAAGGATAAGAAAATAGGGGACAAATTTTACCTTTTTCTGTTACAGTGATCAAGAGGAATCAAACAGTTATCGACAAACCGTCGAGGAGAAAGACTAGGCTTTTAGTGCTTATACGACCTATCTAAAGTGCACGAGAATCACGAGTACAAACAGGACACGGTTTCAGATGCAATGATCGATACAAACCAACCGGTTGTAAGAGTGCTCAGTTGTCCAAATTGTGCCTAGGGTAGCTTGTCCTTCAGTAATCGAGTGCTCCGTGCACAGGTAGCCCTGAGGTCAATGTAGCCCTGAGGTAAATAATATTTTTATCCCTATTATTGTTATTTTCGTCATCATTCCCAGATTATCCTATCCTTACATGTTTTATATGACTTATATATATATTGCGGAGCGTTGTGTTCACCAATGGTGATTACTGAGAGCTTGACAGTGTGATTTTGATTCACGATGTTGTTCGCTGACAAAGAAAAACATGAGGCTTTTTCGATACATGAGTGTGTCTATTATTATATGAAGGTCATTGTTAATATGATGAGGTAAATTATAAATCGTTATGCGAAACGGTTTAAACGCATTACGGTGGTTAATCATTTTCCCGCTTCTAGGGACAGCAACCATGGTGCATAACTCTAGCGTCCTTCGGCGTACCTTCAGGGGTCTATACCTGGACTTCTCAGTTAACCCAGAGGATCTAAAAGGTTTTCAGTTTGAAACGGTGACATCTTTTGTTTGTCGGACCGTTATTACTTAGTAAACTTACAAAAGGGAAAAAGGGCAGGCGCTTTCCGAAGGATGTCGGTATGTGTTGTTTATCCGCGTGACAATTTTTATAACAGTTACCGGTGTTACAATTACTTGGCTCGGTTCCCAGTGGTTTTGAAGGAAGGACTTTACGAGTTTGGATACGCTTGTCTGCGTAACGCCCTGTTTTCATGTGGGGAAGTCTTGGCTGTATGCCAAATATCGGCGGCTAACAACGGAACAGGAAAACATAATACTGAATCTGATGAAGACTTTTCGTCGTACGCAGGAGATGCGTGCATCTGTGCGTCCACAATATAACCTTCGTTTAACGATGCGCGATTTGCATGACATACGGCGGCATTCGCTTAACCTTGGTGTCACGGAGGTGCAGAAGATTAAGGAGCTCTGGCAAAGCGATGGTCAACTGGAAACAATCCGCGTGAGAAATGAGATCCGGTACTTTTTCCGTCCCTTCGCGCCTTCTGGAATTAATGGGCTAATACGGTGAGGTAATTTTTGCCTACGCCACTTATCAGGGCAAGTAGGGTGGTTATATCCTGTGACATTGCACGTATTGTGGACGTCAGCGGCATTAGTATTTGTTACATTTATGTTCTCTTGCCAAATGAGACGCAGACTAGCTACCAAGACGCGGTGAGAAGTACTCTGGAATTGGCGCCAGTGTTAACTTTGCGCGAGCGCTGGTTATGGATAAGTGCGCGGTGCAGGTAATAGCGTTTCGCAATGCATTTCCCACAGCCAATTTCGTTTTTGGATGGTGAGCCGGCTGTCCAATTCCGCTCTACCAGAGCCGGTTCTGGTAGATCACGATCCCGGACACAATGTTAACTCCCTACAAGTTAGCTTAAGCAACGTACGGAGCCTTCGGACCAAGCTGTGCAATGTCGGAGCCTTTGTTCATGACTGCCGTCCATATGTTCTCGCATTTACTGAAACGTAGTTGTCCACCGACGTCACGGACAGTGAAGTGTGCTTGCCAGACTACGTAGAGCTGAATGGGTGACCGCGCTTCTGATCTGCACGGAAGTGGCGTCGCATTGTACGTTAACTCCGCACTTACTGTCTGAAAGAATTATAGTTTCCGATCAGCACACAGTAATGTTGAGGCACTCGCTGTTAACCTGTGTATTAACTCCGCGCAAATTAAGTTGTGTTGGTCTATAGAAGCCCCGACTGCATTGCTAAGGTTCCCGTTGTTTTCATCCGTGAACCTACGGCAAATAGGTCGTTATTGATGGGGACTTCAATCTTCCCGCAGTTGATCGGCAGTAAGCTTCCTGCGACGCAGTTACAAGGTGTTTGGCTACCATGCTTCTTGAGCTGGCCTTCATTACTTTCTTGCACCAGTTGGTTGATCTGCACACTAGATGCACGACGGGTTAAAGCCCGTCCCTCTTGGACTTGCTCTCCGCTAGACCCATTGCAGTTGTCCGGGAGATTGTATACAACCCACCTCCGTGTGCGAGGGACCACGCATGTCTATCATTTAAATACGCCATAGTCGACAGAGCAACGATCGACCCGACGGAGTTCCAAATATATGGCGCACATACTTACTGAAAAAAAATCTAACGCTACAAAGTCGACTTAGGTCACTCTGGAAAATGATATTTAACTGGTTTAGCTAGGGTTAAATCATACACGTGTGAGCACTAGCCGACATATAACAAGGTACGGCAGGAATAAAATAATTCAAAGCCAATTGGGTTTGCATCCGCTGTACGAAAAAAATTAGAAGTCGTGCCATATGTCAAAAATAAATAAATTACCATCTCTACGAAAAAAAAAAGCCAGCACAGGCGGGATTAAGTGGTTGACAAAACCACAGAAACGTTAACAGCGTGGATACACCACACAACAGCTTTACGTGTTGGTACAATACGTAGCTAAAAGATTGCACATTATCTTGCATAGGAAGAATGTAGGGATAAAGGACATGATCATTGGTGTCAAAGAGAAACGTGCCGCCAATGCGCTTTAAGATCCCTAAGTGTTTCTGCTACGGAAGTACTGGGGGACGACCGAATGATTCCGGAGGTTGATCTCCGTTTCTCCCTCGGTGTATAAGTCCGATGGAAGGATTGCTAAACACGTTGTGCACGCAGATATCGGATATTATGATAATCTTCGTGTGGAGCAGTGGGCAGCGACTTTATTTCGATGGCGACTCACATCCGCCACGTCGCAGTGTCGTTAGACAAACATTTGTGGCCTTTTGTAGGGAGAACGCATGCCAGGCAAAAACATACCACGTTCTGGAACACCGCCATCGACCACAATGTAACTAACATTTAGATACTTGTAACGCTTTTGTAGAACCTATTTTCCGAACGGTTAATCACAGTCCTGGTACACCCAATTTTCCGTTGGCTCAGCGGAAGCCTCAGGCGGGATTCACCAGTAATGGTTGAGGACGGAGGTACTGTTCGGGGATAGGCTGTGTAAATTTGGGTGCTGCGTTATGCAGGTGAGTATGGAACTCAAATCATAAACTGTATCATCGTCCGAGTAAATAACCCACGGGCCAGGTGAGTGTCGTTAGCAGGTCCACGAGAGATAACCATCGCAGCCACGTGGGACGTTTGCATGGAGAAGGTGTTCCGAAAGGCCTGAGGAGCTTGTCGTGGTCTTTGGAATCAGGTAGGCCGAGCGCAGTAGTATAGACCACAGACAATAGACCACCGAAACTTAAAAAATATGCATACCACACCCGCGAGGTGGGTGAAGTATCCATTGTATACTAGCGCCAATTAGATGAGGATTCTGATACCAGGAAGAAATAATCCACTGGCAAGGTGGATTGAGCATAACGCCATGGAATCTCAAGTAAGTTGAACGCTTGCAGGGAAATGAAGCTTTCTTGAGCTGCTGTTCCGAAGGGGAAAATATTTTGAACGCGGTCATTCAAACCAACAGATGATGCATACCACGGAGACAGAATGCCGGAGGTGGTGGCGTAAATTTTCTACACATGGTTACAGGTCATATTGATAGGTACGACGATTTAGGTAAGTTTATTCGGCACTTCTAAGCACGTCACTCGGGGACAAGAAAGTAGCGGTCACTGAATGGAAGGACTTCGAACATCAAAGAAGGTGTAAGGAGACCTGGAGACATCGAGCCTTACCAAACGCTTAACTCGTTTTATTCGTGTATCTATAAAATAAATAAATAAATAGTTTTTCTCAAATTCATAGAGACACACCAAATCAGGCATGATCAAGATTTAAAAGAAGTGTATCACGTCGAAACTTTGGGTTCAGTAGTGTGTAGGTGGGACGGTCACGGCACAATAAGTACAATGAAACGGCGCATGTAGACGGAGAGTATCATATTCTAGCATGTGTCGGGAAAGTTGCAATATGAGTCTAGTCGACTCGCCAGTATGTAGTTGTGGGCGGTTACTTTATTCAGTGGCGAGTCACATCCGCCACGTCGCAGTGTTGTTAAACAGACATTTGTGGCTTTTTATAGGGAGAACGCTTGCTAGGGGAAAACCCACCACGTCCTGCAACACTGTCGTAAAGCATGCTGAACATTAATGTATAACTGGCAACGCCGTTTGGCGACTGATCTCATATTCGGTTATTCGCAGACAAATGGCTCCTAATTTCCTCTGTTAGTTGGACAGGTAATTTGATCGGAGTTGCCATGATGGTTGAGGTCGGTTGACGAGTGGAACATTGCGAACAGTCGTCTCGTTGTGTCCAGTTGAACGAAAGTTCAAATTTTCTGCTGTCTGGATTTTTCAGATGTATAATGTATGGGAGTATGAAGATGTGTCCAGTTCTCCATACTGGACAAGGGTTGTGGTGATTGCATTTCGGTCCTTTTGATGTTCAACCATGCTCCATGTAAGTCCGTATTGGTTGTTACGTCCGCCTTGGGCAAAAACTGTCCCTCAGTCCAATGCCAGAGCTCAAAGAGGTTCCGGACTTCGGAGAAAGGGGATAGTGAGGGACAACCGAGAGAAGACCGCAAGAACAGGCACGGAATTGAACATTGTTACAGTCTTAGGTTATAAAGTATGAAGTTGAGACAAAGCGTGTACATTGTGCAACAATAATTATGCTGTAAGAGCCTTTTGAATATCCTATAGAATCATTAGCCGTACGGGTGGATTGCTGACGTCTGCGTAGAGACAAGAGCGTGGTACCAGTAAGTAATCTACGAAGTATCGGTTTACTATGAGCCAAAAACTTGCGTGGGGAGAGAGCAAAGAGAGTTAGAATATTGGTGGTGATTGCAAGATGCATGAACAGCAGGTAGCTAGCTTAATACTTTACGGAGCGCAGAATAAGTGAAGTTGAATAGGTTGCAACAAGAGAGATCTAAAGGTCAATTGGCGGTAGGGCAGCGGAAAGATTGGATGCAGATATCCTAAAGGAATAACGGTTATTGATATACAGAGTGGCTCCTAACAAGCACTGGATAATCGCATATGCATGGAACTATTGACCAATTGCTACTTCTAAACAGCGGTGTCGAATTTAAGTCCGTCGACAGATGGTGGCGCTAGGAAGGACTATCATTGGTCAGATGTAGCCATTCAGACGCTGTTTCACTAGTGTATGCCTGTAGGGTCACTGAGTGCATCAACAAGCCAACGGAGGTAAGTGATACAGACATTCCAAGAGAATGTATGGTGGAGAGACAAGGAGTGTATCGTAGCAAGCTCAAGGTCTGGGTAGAAGCGGCATGGTGCATACGGCGAATTGCTGCAGTAGTGAGGAAGATAAGAAGAGCGACAGATGGTGGCGCTAGGATAGAGAGTATCAGTGACCAGCAAAGGTATTCGGATTAAGCCTACTAATTACCAGTGGATACCTACAGTGACAGAAGAAGCCAACAAACCAGCGAAGGTATGCTGCAAACAATTCAAGAGAGTAAGTGTTGGAGAGATAAGGAGTGACCCTGACGCAAAGATGTATGCTGCCTACAATGACTCGCTGCAACTGAAAAATGGTGACATAGGTATTAGAAAGAACTGATAAGTGTACTAAGGGAGAGAGAGTATAGACGGCTAGCAATGGCGTTGGAGTGAAGCCCCTTAGTGGGTACCTAAAATGTACCGGAATATGTCAACAGAAAGCCAATGTATGTGACGCAGGCAGTCTCAAAGAATGAAGGTCGGAGATAAATGAGAGTGGCTCTGTGCAAGCTCCGGAGATGTTTAGAGCCTACGACCACTAGCGGTTACTAAATGTAGATGCTGAGATTAAGATGAACGACAGATATGGCGTTATGAAAATCTTTCGGAGACCAGATGGAACCATTCCATTAGGCAGTTTGGTCACTAGTGGATTCCTGCAGTGGCACAGAATACACCAGCAAGCCAGCAAAGGTAACTGATACAGACATTTTAATAGATTACTGGATGGATAAACAATGGATGTCTCCTAGTAGCTCCGGATATGCGCAAAGAATTATGGAGCCTACAACGAATCGCTGCAGAAAACGTGATGGAGATAAGAGGAAGGAAGGATAATGGTGCTAAAAGAGATAACTAGTGGACAGAAACTGAATTCGCATTCGGCCTTCTAGTTATTATTGGATACTCACAGTGACAGAAGAGTTAACAAACCCGCGATGGTTGGTGATGCAAACAATTTAAGAGAGCAAGTGTTTGAGAGATGATGAGTGGCTCCTAGTGCAAAGATGTATGCTACCTACAGTGATTCGATGCAGCTGAAAAGTGGTGACATAGGTGATACGAAGAACTGATAATGGTACTATGGGTGAGAGAGTATCGATGGCTGGCAATGGCATTGGGGTGAAGCCTTCTAGTTGCTAGCGGATATCTAATGTCCCAGAGTAAAACCACAGAGAGCACAGACCACAGGTGACCGCGCCTCTGATCTGCACGGAGGTGGCGTCGCATTGTACGTTAACTCCGCACTTACTGTCTGAAAGAAGTATAGTTTCCGATCAGCACACAGTAATGTTGAGGCACTCGCAGTTAACCTGTGTATTAACTCCGCGCAAATTAAGTTCTGTTGGTCTATAGAAGCCCCGACTGCATTGCTAAGGTTCCCGTTGCTTTCATCCGTGAACCTACGGCAAATACGTCGTTATTGATGGGGACTTCAATCTTCCCGCATTTGATCGGCAGTAAGCTTCCTGCGACGCAGTTACAAGGTGTTTGGCTACCATGCTTCTTGAGCTGGCCTTCAGTGCTTTCTTGCGCCAGTTGGTTGATCTGCCCACTAGATGCACGACGGGTTAAAGCCCGTCCCTCTTGGACTTGCTCTCCGCTAGACCCATTGCAGTTGTCCGGGAGATTGTATACAACCCACCTCTGTGTGCTAGGGACCACGCATGTCTCTCATTTAAATACGCCATAGTCGACAGAGCAATGATCGACCCGACCGAGTTCCAAATATATGGCGCACACACTTACTGAAAACAAAATCTAACGCTACAAAGTCGACTTGAGTCACTCTGGAAAATGATATTTAAATGGTTTAGGTGGGTTAAATCATACACGTGTGAGCACTAGCCCACATATAACAAGGTACGGCAGGAATAAAATTAATCCAAAGCCAATTGGATTTGCATCCGCTGTACGAAAAAAACTTATCATCTCTACGAAAAAAGAAAAGCCAGCACAGGCGGGATCAAGTGGTTGACAGAACCACAGAAACGTTAACAGCGTGTATACACCACACAACAGCTTTACGTGTTGGTAACATACGTAGCTAAAATATTGCACATTATCTTGCATAGGAATAATGCAGGGATAAAGGACATGATCATTGGTGTCAAAGAGAAATGTACCGCCAATGCGCTTTAAGATCCCTAAGTGTTTCTGCTACGGAAGTACTGGGAGACATTCGAATGATTCCGGAGGTTGATCTCCGTTTCTCCCTAGGTGTATGAGTCCGATGGAAGGATTGCTAAACACGTTGTGCACGCAGATATCGGATATTGTGATAATCTTCGTGTGGAGCAGTGGGCAGTGACTTTATTTCGGTGGCAACTCACATCCGCCACGTCGCAGTGTCGTTAGACAGACATTTGTGGCCTTTTGTAGGGAGAACGCATGCCAGGCAAAAACCTACCATGTTCTGGAACACCGCCATCGACCACAATGTAACTAACATTTAGATACTTGTAACGCTTTTGTAGAACCTATTTTCCGAACGGTTAATCACAGTCCTGGTACACCCAATTTTCCGTTGGCTCAGCGGAAGCCTTAGGCAGGATTCACCAGTAACGGTTGAGGACGGAGGTACTGTTCGGGGATAGGCTGTGTAAATTTGGGTGCTGCGTTATGCAGGTGAGTATGGAACTCAAATCATAAACTGTATCATTGTCCGAGTAAATAACCCACGGGCCAGGTGAGTGTCGTTGGCAGGTCCACGAGAGATAACCATCGCAGCCACGTGGGACGTTTGCATGGAGAAGATGTTCCGAAAGGCCGAGGAGCTTGTCGTGGTCTTTGGAATCAGGTACGGCCGAGCGCAGTAGTATAGACCACAGACAATAGACCACCGAAACTTATAAAATATGCATACCACACCCGCGAGGTGGGTGAAGTATCCATTGTATACTAGCGCCAATTAGATGAGGATTCTGATACCAGGAAGAAATAATCCACTGGCAAGGTGGATTGAGCATAACGCCATGGAATCTCAAGTAAGTTGATCGCTTGCAGCGAGATGAAATTGTTTGTCAGGTGGTGTTCCGAAAGTGATATTGAGTGGATAAAAATGTTTTAGCCCCATATGGAATACATTTCAAAAGGCTTTCTGGAGGAAGTATCCACTTGTGAGATGGAGGTAGCATAACGCCACAGCATTGGGTGTTGTTTACTTGCAAGTCGTTGAAGCATTTTTGATGGTGTTCCAGAGGTAATACTGATTTGAACTCAAGTGTTCAAACCAGTAGAATTTACGGAGCAAAATGCTTCCATAATGTATAAGCTTCCGGAGGCCTAGCATTGATGGCAGGCCGCACTGGCAAGGTAGGTAATGTATTCTTCAGCTACTGACGCCAAGCATAGGAAAGACCCGGTGCCAGAAATAATCCCCTGGCTATGTGGACGGAATATAACGCCATGGAATCTCAAGTAAGTTGAACGCTTGCAGGGAAATGAAGCTTTCTTGAGTTGCTGTTCCGAAGGTGAACATAATTTGAACGCAGTCGTTGAAACCAACAGATGATGCATACCACTGAGACAGCATGCCGGAGGTGGTGTCATGAATTTTCTACAAATGGTTATAAGTCATATTTATAGGTTCAACAATTTAGGTAATTTTATTCAGCACTTCTGTGCAGGTCACTCGGGGGACAAGGAAGAACCGGTCACAGAATGGAAGGACTTCGAACATCAAAGAAGGTGTAAGGAGACCTGAAGACATGGAGCCTTGTCAAACGCTTGACTCGTTGTATTCGTGTATCTATAAAATATGGCGGCAACTGTTTGGGTGAGCCTTCTAAGGTTGGGGATGAGAAGAGAAAACACGTGTACAGAAGCTAGGTGTCAGGATAGGTGGAGCAGTGCATGAAAAGAAAATAGGTGCAGTTCACAGTTGTGACAGAAAAGACCTTAGCTAGGAGAGTAAAGGACATGAGAAGAGGAGCGTCGATTTGCATAATCTATGTCTGTAGTTGAAGGGGAGATGGAAAAGAGGATCCAGCGATGTTATGAACCTGTAAATGTGCAAAATGTGGCAGCGGTGTCACGCACAAAAGTGAAGAGCTACAGCGTGAAGGATAAGTCGTTGGAGCACCGTAGGTAGGTGGTGTCTAAGAGGAGGGAGAAGCCATATCTCAACATGTAATGGAAACAGTAGGAAGATGTGGTAAATGGAAGCGCAATAAAAAGAGGATTATCAATATTGTGGTTCATAGGGTAACAGCTGTAAAAGCTAACGATGTTAGCTTGGCGCTAAGGACATGATTGAGTAACGTAGCATGATACTGGATGTCCTACACGCAGAATTGCGGGGCTACGTCGTGGATGGTATGTCGGTGAAGCACTGTTGGTATTTGATGTATAGTTGGAGATAAAACCCGGAGCCAACATGCAAGGGCGTTAGTAAGAATATGCCGTAAGTGGAAGCCCGATGATAGGAGATTATTCAAAGTTGTGGTTCATAGGGGAACAATTATAAAAGCCAACGATGTCAGCTGGACGCTAAGGCTATGGTTGGGTAACGTAGCCTTATACGTGAGATCCTACACGCAAAAGGTCGGAGCTGCAGTCTGGAAGGTAAGTCGGTGGAGCCTCTTGGCTCAGTGGTTGGCAAAATAGAACTCTCCAGGGCAGTATATATAGCAAAAAGGTAGGACGAGGCAATGGTTAGGTAGGCACCATAGGCAGCTACTTGATGTCTTATGCACAATTGTATTTAGGTGGTGCCTAGGAGGAGAGGAAAGCCAAAGCGAAACAAGTAAAAATGTAGCTAAACATGCAAAAATGAAAGCGCGATGAGAAGAGGTTATTCAAGGTTGGGATGATATGTAACTACAAGTAGACTCACCTCGTTTAGCTTTTTCCCTATTCTAAGCACATTGCTAAACACTGCCCGAGGAAACTCAGCACGACCAACCGTGGGTCGTACGCTACCGGGAGGCGTTCTGGTAGCGCAGCTTTTGATTTCCGGCTGAACACCTAACAACCCCAAGATGTTGGTCTTGCTCACCAGTCACCCGCTTGCGCTTGAGGCTCGTGCTAACTTCCTTTAACTTCAGTCGATCTGCCAGTGGGAGGTCTGGCTGTAGGTTGACATTACTACCCTTGAGTTTGAATGTAAAGCGTATTAACGTTTTGCCTTCCTCCTTGGTTGAGCGAACTACACGAGGTAGTCGAAGTCGCGCCTTGACTTATCGAAAGGGACGTTCCACAATCTGGTTAGCTTCCACCGGGGAAACCAGGTGTGAAGGTCATGTGGATGCAGAGCTAGAACCATTGACGGTCATCCAGCATGCGTTCAATAGGCGCTGCTGCGGCTTCAGCAACGTTACGGAAGAAAACGCTGCTATCAGAGAAGGAATCACGCAGACGAGGAGTATTCAGTTAACGGCCCTTTGACTCGATTCAAGTTTCAATAGGTTTAACAGGTGATTCGGCTCGTCCTATTGCTGAAGGAGCTGGAGTAATTGAGGTTGAGGCTTTATATTCTAACTCCAACTCACTCACCAGCCTAGCCTTTTCCGACTTATTGGGCTTGACGGATGTCGACAGGGCGCGCTTCTTCGCCAATGAAACTGGGGTGCTTATAGTTGTAGCTTTATGCTCTACCTCCAATAGTTTTATCGGTACAGTGCCTTCAGGCTTTGAGGGGGACTTAAGGAAATTCCTAGCCTTCTTCCTCTTTCTTTTATTACGTGCAGTGCATAAGATACGTCTAGAGTTGGAGGACGTCCCGTTCCATAATAGAGGCATCGTGAGGCGCATCCAGGGTAGCTAGTGCACACGACACGTTAACTATCACCTCCAAACTATAAAGGCTATACCTATGCAAGGCGCATTGTCACCAAATGACTGGCATATAAACAGTGCCACAATGAAATGATCCACTTGTTGCAGCAAGCTGAGGCTCCGTCGCTCACATGTTAGGCATAAAAGCAACCCTAAAAATAACAAAATATGCTAAACAGTTGCTCGCTTATTTGCTGCTGCCAAATCGACGCACGGTCAGTGCGTGCACGGAGGTGCCAGCAAACCTTTCTAGGAGATACCCTGCATGGCAGCACGTCTCCTATGGACGGTACCACGGATGGCTGTATTACGTGACCACAAAATGTTTTAAATATGCATTTAAATAAATAAATAACATTCTCGAATGTTTCGAGGCACGCCAAATCTGGCACCATCGAGACTTTACAAGGGATTGTTCCGCAACAGGCACGTTGCTATGCATGAGGTACGCTGTTCGCACAACAAACAGAAGCTACCGAAATGATGGATGCACTGGACAGGAACGAAAGCTTTAATGATGTGGCGAAAGCCTGGGTTCAAGAAAGTGTAACAGCGTAATATATAAAGAGGAGACGAATGGTAAAAACAGGGAAGTATCTTTTTAGTTTACATATACAAAATACACTGAAATTATGTGAAAGGTGCTCTGGTTAACTTGCCAGTGTGAGATTTTGGGCAGTGACTTTATACGGCCGCCATTCACCTCCACGACGTCGCAGTGTTGATACACGGACATTCGTGGCTTTTTAAAAGGATAACGCATGCAGGCGAAAACCCAACACGTCCCGGAACATTTCCGTCATTTCTTTTGAATGGTAATGCATAACTGGCAACGTATCTTACGAACCGAATGTACACTCGGTTATTCGCAGTCATGTATGACCTAATTCCCTGCCCTGGCTAACCGAATTGCCTGGTCCAGGACCGCCATTCATTGTTGCAACCAGTCGAGAGTTGCATTGTTCAGGCTAGTGAATCGGCACCGCGAACCACCACGGAAATCAAACCACCGACCGCCAGCACTACATTTGGCAACCTACACAGCTCCGCTCAACTTCAAGCGCATCCATGTTGTTGCTCACCTGTTACATCCTTCAGACTTATTCCGTTGGTCCAGTGACATAGGCAAATAGTTCACTGCTTCCAACCCTGCAACCTGTGCATTTTTAGACCTGGTGGGGATCAGCCGCGACAGTTGCATCACGGCACCAAACACCTCCTCGCCGAACTACCCACTGCAACGTCTTCTCACTCATTTCCTACAACCAATGCAGATAGCAAGGTAGCTATCAACGGCTTCATTTCGTCCTGTGTAAGGTTAGTAGACCCCAAGTGTTTTTTCTCACTCCTACTTCTAAAAGCTGGGTCCATAAACAATAAAATGCATATCCTGCGTTCCGTCTCTGTCCTCGCTGACTCATGCCATAGTTGTCACTGCGCCCGTTTTTCCATCGGCTAAGCGAGGTTTAGTTTGCAATTTTGTAGGTTGGCAAGCGCGTCAGTGTAATTTGGGCCTGTTGTGTCATACGTAGCTGAACATTTCACACCGACGCAGTCCTCAGACTTCTACATACAACATGTGCAGCTGATTTTACAGCGAAGAATGCTTTGATGGAGCACAGAACATTCCGATTTCTTAATGGTTTTTGTTTGCAGCAAAACCTTGGTTGGGCTCCTGTGCTCATGGCTTATTACATGGCGCACTCACTCCCAACTTGTATATTGACACAACAGTTATGACTGCTTTTTACGCTCCCCAGCGCCACTGTGTTCTTTGGTCTGAATATTACCTGACAAAACGCTCACTCGTATGGACTCGTATGGACTACCTTTCATTAAAACGAGACTGGACCTTAACGTGGTGCGACGGGTTGCGTACCTAATTGACCCAATGAGCTATACCGGGTGATGCCTCGGAGCATCTTGAGAGCTACTCCTATCAGGTTGGTCAATGGTGAGAGGTCAGACAAACTCAGTTTCCTGGTCCTCCAGGTTGGGGGTTTGAAATGGGATAGCGTCCGTTTCTGTAAAACTAAATCACTGCCACCTCCCCGCTGCCTTGCGGACAGGCTTTTGAGCCAAAGGCTTTGGATGAGGACCCTAATCGTCCTCCTGTCTAGGTCTGGGCGCCCTGGCAGTATCTCAGCCCACATACAACCGTGATATTTTCTTTAAACATAAACTTCATTCTGCATCGGCCTTCGCGCAGATTGTCAAGGGTCGCCTTATCTGCTGCATACAGCAGGGCGGATAAGCGAAAACATGCTACTGCTGGCGTCTCCCTTCTTCTTTTCCACCTTTTTCTCTTACTCCCATCCCGACTCCCATTACCAATCTTCCTTCTATAATTCCCAACTTAATTGGCAGCAGCCGAAGTGCCACTGGAGTAGAACCATTTGCAGCCACCATCCCACCACAACTGTCGGACGCCTATCGGCAAAAGTCCCTTATAAGGCCACCCTGGCCCGTTTCCATGGCGACATTCAACGTCCGCATTCAAAGACAAACAGGTCAGCAGGCTGCACTTGCACGCACCTTGGACACACTGGGTATTGATGTGTTGTGTGTCCGAAACTAGGATTAATGACCCTAACGGGGTTATTGTATTGACTGCATCCGCCTTATCCTCTCGTTATTAGTTGCACGCATCCGGAGACGCCGATGCAGCACTCACGGGTCAAGCTGGTGTAGGTATCATTCTCAGCTGCAAGGCTGAGTCATCGTTGGTTGGTTGGATTCCGGTGAACAGCTTTTTATGTGCAGCCCGTTTGACGACATCAGCTAAGGTGAATTCGCGAAGTAAAACAAAACGCTGCTTGTTTGTGATTTCCGTTTATGCTTCCACCGACTGCAGTTCTAATGCAGTCAGGGACACGTTCTATCACGAACTGAACGCCCTACTACGCAGTGCTACTAGTTTAGATATTATAGTACTTGCAGGGGGATATAAACGCACAAGTAGGGCGTCTGAGCTCTTCAGAAGCTCAGCTAGGTGGTAATTATGGACTTAACTCCGAACGGACTGACAACTGTGAGCGTCTGCTGCAACTGTGTGCAGAGCACCAGTTGTTTCTTACTAGCACTGCCTTTGGACACAGTGGGCGCCGAAGTGCCACTTGGCGTCCACATGTAGCGGGCCACTGATGGACCCAAATTGGCCACATAGCCATAAGTTACAGGTAGCGCGGTTCCATCCTGGATTGCCGCTCGTACTGGAGTACCTGCGTCCACTCTGATCATGCCTTGGTACGCTGTCGTTTCTCCATGAACTTTACCGGAAGGCGCACAAAGCGTCTCCTCCGATTGACGACGGAGAAATTGTCCCAGCCCTCGGTCAGGCAATCCTATCAAAAAGTACTGCATACCGAACTTCTGCTGTCTTGTCCTAATGACACTGAACTTCAATGAAATAGGATCTCGGCCGCCATGCACGACGCAGGTGCATCTGCTTGTTGCACTATCAGTCGTCGCCGCACCAGTCACTGGATATCCGAGAGGTCCGTGTACCTGTTGGAAGCCAGAAGACACCTCCCGGCTGGTTCTGAACACAATGTGACCAGACGGGCTATTAGGCGTGAACTAAAGCAGAGCCTATGTGCTGACAAGGAAGCCTGGTGGACCAGCCGGGCTAAATAAATGGAGGAGGCAGGAGCAGTAGGCAAGTACCGAAAGCTCTTCCCGCTAATCCGCACCACTGGTCCCAGGAAACCAGGCGTCAGTGACACAATCAGAGACAGCGCGGTTGCGCTGATGCACAATAAGGAGCGCCGTATGGCTCGTTAAGCTGAACATTGAAGATCAGTTCAGCTGGCCCCCTGCTCCCGGACCTCTTCCTACTCAGGTGATACAGGACGAGCCATGGACGGTTAGCTTAGAGCCTCCGTCGGAGGCCGAGGTCCGAAACGCGATCACAGCCCTCAATCGTTTTCGTGCCGCTGGCCCGGATTCCCTCCCACCTGCACTATTTAGGGATGGAGGTGAAGTCCTCTGCAGGGCACTGACCTCCCAATTCGAACGTATCTGGAACGGAGAGAGCGAGCCGGCTACTTGAAGCGAATCGATTATAGTGGCAATATACAAAAAGGGCAGTCGCACAGAATGTGCGAACCACAGGGGTATTAGCCTAACGCCAGTTGTGACAAAATTACTGGCCTCGATTATCATTCGTCGCCTCACTGCGGAACGGGAATCTCGGATTAGGGAAGAGCAGGCCGGTTTTCGCCCAGGACGTGGCTGTATAGACCATATATCGACTTTGCGGCAGGTGCTAGAGCAGCGCCACGCATACGGCAGACCGACAATAGCTGTGTTCCTCGACTTCAAATGTGCGTTCGATTCAGTCGATCAATGGATTCTGTTCGAAATCCTTGCGCGGAAAGGTGTTCCCACGAAATATGGGAACATCCTTCGTGCTCTATACTCGAACACTACAGGCCAAGTCAGGGGATACGGTGGCCTATCGGATAGCTTTCCGACCTTACTTGCCTTACTTGCCTTACTTGGTGTGTCTCGACAAATTCGAGAATAAACTATTTATTTATTTATTTATTTATACCACAATTGGCGTTCGTCAAGGTTTTTCGATTTCCGCATTTCTGTTCAATTTCGTCGTGGATTCTATCGTGGAGTGTTCCCTAACGGAATCCAACGATGTAGGCGTTGAACTGCTGCCTGGTGAAAGGTTAGCTGACTTAGATTACGCGGACGATATCGTCTTGCTTTTCGACAATATTGGGGTGGCACAATCAATCCTGAATAGCCTGTCCAAAGTGGTCCTATTATTTGGAATGCCAAGTGTTGCCGCAGGACCACCAGCCACTTGATGACCCCTTGACGCTTGCTGACGAGGAACTCGAGGTAGTTGACCATTTCACTTACCTTGGCAGCTGCATCAGCAATGATGGGCGCATAGAAACTGACGTCAGCTCACGCATTGCAAAAGCCGGAGCTGCCTTCTTGAACCTGCGTCATCTTTGGCGACAGAAGGGAGTTTCCCTCCGTCTGAAAGGCCTTGTGTACAAGGCCACAGTGAGGGCCGTTTTACTCTATGGTAGTGAGACTTGGCCCCTTCGGTCTGAAGATCTGAGGCGCCTTCAAGTCTTTGATCATCGTTATCTGCGAAGCATTGCTGGTGTCGGATGGCACCAGCGTGTCCGCAATGATGATGTGCGTAGGCGAGTACTATGTGGGGATAATCATGCTAGCTCCATAGAACAACAGATAGCACTGAATAAGTTGCGTTGGCTCGGGCACGTGCTACGCATTCCTGGTCACCGCTTACTTAGGAGGGCCTTGTTCAGTCTACCAGGTGCAGGGTGACTCAAGGCTCGAGGTGGGCAGAAGTTGACTTGGCAGCGGGAATTGAAGTCACCGACAAGCAAACTGGGTGCCGTTGGTCCGTCTCGCCTTCCGAAATGGAGTCCACATAACTCACCCTGTGCTTGGCTCGAGACTTTACAGAACGTGGCTCGCAGTCGACACCAGTGGCGCGTCTGATGCCTTCCCCTAGTCGGATTGCCCGTTTAAAGTGTGTTTGGTGCTGAGTTATCTGCGGGGTAATGGCTGATTATGACGCGTGGCAGTGAAAGCCGCAAGGAAGCTGTCTCGCCGATGCCGCCTTATCTTTGCACCGTAGCTAGCTCTTTGTGTCGGTATGTTGTCTACACAAGGTGTAGGCGCCTTGACCGAGATAGTTTGCATAGGGCATTAAGTTTTCACGTAAGTCCCCTTTTCTCTCCCTCTTCTTATTCTTTATTCCATAGGTCCTCATGGTTGTATGGCAACGAAGCATCAGTTCAAATGGCTGATGTACTGCTGTTGATGATGATGATGGTGATTCATTAAAACGTAATGCTTGTATGCATATCTGATAGCTCCTTCACAGTGTGTCTCGTTTTACCGAGAATATACCATTTGTTTGTTTGTTTGTTTGAAATAAGGTTTCTACCTTCTGCTTCAGAGGAGGTTTACTCACTTCCTGCCTATCAGCTGTCTATGCAAGTTCGTGTGCAGAAACACAATGGTGGTGATGCCAGTTGTGTTAAAAATCTTATTCAGCAAAATTAGCAGACATTATGAACGCGGCTGAGGCGCTGCTTCCGTATGGATAACGGCTGATATCCTGGAATCGACGGCACTAGTTGTGTGTGTATACAGACCACCCCATATCTCAACTAAGGGTAACAATGCACTTATGAGTACTTTTGCGCGGGCGTCAAACCTTTCATGCGAGTACAAACTGGTCCCATGTGCTTTCAACCTGTCTGTGTTAAACTGGTTCCCACCTGCTGCAACAACGAAGTATGTAACGCTACTTGCAACATGTTTCTGCTCCAACCACGGCAAAACATATCCTGGACTTAATATTTACTCTCGGCATCCCATCAACGCGAGCGTCAGTTGGCCGGGAGTTTCCGCTTAGAGATCACAGCTTACTGCATTGCTCGCATTACTTAAAGCAACATAATGCCTAACCGACAGAAGCAGACGCAACCGTATTACACCGCCCGATGCACCTCGTTAAATGGACAAACATTGTTGTACAAGTTGGATCAAGAAAATGGGATGAATTGTTTATATCTGATTCGGTAGATCGGTCGGCCGAGCTGTTTTATGAGGAAATACTTTACTGTCACGACTTGTTAGCTCCCTTGTCCACTTTGATAGAGCAACCATATAAAAGTGTAACCCAACACAAGACGCACGGCAGAATGCGTCAGTTTAGACCATCCTACAACAAAAACCCTGAATTTTTCCCACCTCATGAGAGCGAAGGATAGTGCAACTCAGCTATCTTCCAGATCTAAGCAGTAGCCAACCAATTAAGCAGTAGCTGCACTAAATAGTGCACACAAAGCTAAGAATCTCAGCTGGCTGCTACGCTCTCGGACCCCTAACTATGGACGACAGATCTCTACCCTATCGTTTAGTCCTAACGACACTTCCAGTGACGCAAGAATTTCAGGTGAAGTCTTCAGCTCGCAAGTTAAAGAATCGCGGTGTCTATAAATGGCTTCAAACTTTCAGGCCCTGCAAATGCCCGGTAGCCAGTCCCTGTTCTCTGTACATTTTGACATAATTATTTTCCGCTTTGCAATTGTAACCATCAAGTCATCCTCGAACTCTGGTCCAGATGAAATACCGCCCAGTCTAACTAAGTAAAAACATTTTAGCGTAATATCCGTTACACCTTGTACACTAGTTGTCTCAAATAAATGTCTTAATGTAGGATTTTGATCAAACGCTAGGTACATTGACTGTTCCTTTTCGGTCTTCTCTCGGCTTGTTCCTCTCTCCCTTTTCTCTGAGGTCGTGAACATCGGAGAGCTTCGGGATTGAACTGAGAAACTGCCTCCGTCTGGGATGGGACGAAATAACCAACAAGTACTTACCTGGACCATGGCCTCACTTCCACTCTAACTATTTGCACCCAACCACCGATGTCCAGTGAGGGTAGCTGGACACGAATTCTTCGCTCCCCGGCAAATATACATAATCAGAGATGACTTCATGTGGTTCTGCGAAGGATCAACACATCATTTTCAATAAGAATGTTTAGTACCTGACCTACCAATGGACAGGACCCAGGAACGCAATAGGCAACCAGTTATTGCATCAACCAGCGGAAAAAATGGGACGCAACCTGACTGCGAATAACCGAGCAAACAGACTTTTAACAAGAAACATAGCCAGTTACAATTTGCCATTCAATGGATTGGTGGCAGTGTTCCAGGACGTGGTGGGTTTTCGCTTGGCAAGCGTTCTCCCTACAAAAAGCCACAAATGTCCGTTTAACAACACTGCAACGTGGCGTATGTGACTCGCCACCGAATAAAGTCACAGCCCATAACTTTACACTGGCAGGTGAACTAGCGTCACAATTCTACATAGTATCGTCACACTGGGACTTCTACATCTGTATATACTGTTGTCGTTTTACATCCTACTATACGTTGCCCTTTTCCTTCCTTGTGTGCGGGCTCTTCCATTACCTTTCAATGGATCATTCAGGATTCTCAATCTCTTATTAGCTGAGGTCCCGTATCTCATGACAGCCAACATATTGTTTCGCATTTTCAACATTGTACAGTTCCAATCATGGATATATGAACAATTTTCTGCGTTACTGTTACAATTGCATTAAAATGTTTGTACCGTTGTACATATCTGCTCATGCCTCCATGAGCGTGCCTCGCATAGTCGAGAATAAAATATTTATTTATTTATTTATTTACTTTATCAATGAAGTAAGGTCAGTACCCGACAGCTTGGAAACATTCCAACATTATGTCATGGCATAATGGTGGAAGCCTACGAGAAGTTGGTAACTACCGCTCTCTTAACCACACTGCTATTATCTCGCGATTGAGGAAGAAGTTGATTAAAAGAGCTCTCATGTGTTACCTTTATGTAGGCGAGAACATAAATGAATCACAGCACGGATTTCTAAGTGATCGTTCAGGTGCAACCCATCAGCTGGACTTCCTCAATTCAGTCACCTAAGCCACTGACTCTAGTCTTTCAGTTGTCACTCTTGACTCTGATATGCAAACGGTGTTTGACAGGTCACCACACATGCGCCTGATGAATAAGGTATAGGCCTCCGGGGTACACAGTCCTCTATTAGACTGGCCGAGTTCCTATCTAATAGGACGCATGCAGTCTGTTAAGATTGAGCAAACTGTATCCACATTGACCTCCGTCCCAAATGGTGGGGTGCAGGACAGCGTCCTTAGTTCTACGCTATTTTTGATTTATACCATTGACCTCTGCAGGAGTTTGCAGCACGGTCGCCCTTTCATCTTCACTGACGACGGGAAAGTTGGATACTATCTTCTGGTAAATAAACATTTATTCTCGACAATGCGAGGCACAACTTTACAGGCATGGTCACGTTAGACTAACACAGTTTGCTCAATAGGGTACAAAAATACATGTTTGGCAAAACAGTGAATGTGTGTATGGGTGTATATACGTATATACTTGTGTATGAATATAACTATGTAGCTTGTGGTTGTGCATGTGCCGCAGCATTTTGACTGATTTTAACCGCCAGGAATGTGTGCATAATCTCTTGCAGTCCGTGGTCTGGATAACATGTTCCGGATATCCAGGGGGCAGTGGCTTTAGTTTTTGGCGAGTCACATGCGCCACGTCGCTGTGTTGATAAGTAGACATTCGTGGCTTTTTATAGGAAGAACGCTTGCCAAGCGAGAACCTACCACGTCCTGGAACCCTACCGCCCAACTACTTACTGAAACGGGTTAAACTCGCACCACCCAACTGGCACCACGAGGGGTTGTTAAGCTAGCCAGCTGGTTGCTCGGCTAGCCAGCCGAGGGTCTTAAAACACTTCAAAAGTGGTGCGCACACTGGCGAATGAAGTTCTCTGCTCACAACTCTAATGTCATGACTCACAAATTTTCTATACCTGCTGGGTCCCTAATAATAAAAGATGGCACAATCCAACAGAATGCCATGACAACCGATAACGGCTCGCGCTACTCCATGAGTTTCAACTTTATAGTGCAAGTTCAATATCAAGTGGCAACAGGGTGTTATCTTTCCACATACGCCGTTACATATAACCGCAGCTGCAAGGCTAGAGCTTTATAAGAGCCATGGCCGTCCACATCTGGAATATTGCTCCGTTTTATTCAGCAATCTACGGAAGTCGGACCGTGTTTTGTTTGAAAAAGCCCTGCGTCGCTTTACGAAGACGTTGACTCCATCAAAACGTGTGCGCAGTAATGGACAACGGTGCAAACACATTAAAATTCAGCCCCTTCGGCAAAGCGCATTATCATTAACCTGTGCCTCTTACATAAGCTAATTCATAAAAATCTGCACAGTAGTATCACCTATCTTAAACTAAGGAGCACATCTGAGTATGAAGTCCGAAACAAGGTCCATTACATTACCCCGCTAAGGGAAACGAAGAGACTGTGATCTCGTTTCCCCTAGTTATGTACGTAAGCATATGGAACAGGTTGCCTTCCAGACTAAGTGCAATCCAAAACTTGTAGGCCTTCAGGAAGGAGATACAGGTCTTTGACTGCTTCCTAACTAGCGAAATGTAGTTTTAGGCTCTGTATCACCAACACACAACTTCTCTCACATTGCGAGCCAGCCTGACTTGCATACCTTATATTCATGCAGCCTCTTGCATCCCAAACCTATCCGTCTCCGTTGACTCTTTATTTATCTTCCCACCTTAATTGTTCGACTTACTCTCAATGTGCCGACTAACACAGTCTCGTCTGATCGGTCCCCTGCTCTCCGAATTCACTCAGACTGCTGTGACGTTACCGGCATTTGATGAGAAGACCGAACGCTCTGTCCCCATTACCTCGCGAGCCCCATGGACTTTTTCACACCTTATAAGTAAACCTCTCTATCCGGACCGTCTCCTCTCCTTATAGCGCTCTCTACTATCATTTCTTCTCCAATCGGACTGCCCACTCTCAGTGCCCTGTAATAACCTAGTCCCGTCTGACCGGTAAGCCCCTTTGACCTTTTCCAGGCTAGCAAGATATACCGATCTAATCTCTGTAGACTGAAAACTATGTCTTGCTTACCTTGACAGCCGGGTAGACTAATTTACCCTTTATTAATATAAGCACTTCCATCAGTAACCTGTACCCTCAAACCTTCAATCGGACGACCGACGCTTAGTGCCATGCCCTTCTTTGTCATCACCTGATCAGTGAAATTCTCTGGGACTACTACGAGTCCTCCGGATGTGTAGACTATTCAAGTCTCGTCTGTTCGGTCTCCGGCGCTCAGAGTTCTCTCAGACTACCGGGATATTACTGGTGATTTTTCAGAACTGAACGATTCATAATTCGCACGAGAGCATCTTTGGCTTCACCCCACTTTAGCAGTAAACCATTTTCATCCTGACTATCGTCTCCTAAGTACTCTCACGAGTTACGCTTCGCATTGCTGTCCGCATTCATCCGCTCATAGCTGATTCTTTAAATTTCCTTTTCTTCTTGGAACGTTGCTTTACCTAGGTTGCTCCCGCATTCGGTCTCAACCTAGTTGTCTTTAGTTTCACCTAAGATGCCGCTCGCATTCGGACTGCTGTCATCATCATCGGTTTACCTGTTTCTCTCCAACAATCGTATTAATCGCTTAACTTTGTCAACACGCTTTGTTATATCCGTCTCTTGGCCCTGCGCGTGCAGATGCTTCTTCCCACCTAGTAGTTGTAGTCTGAGTCACAGCAGCTTCGTGAGGTAAAGAACGCGCTTGCAAATCATGTATACTAAACAAAATTACATAAATTTTAACGTATCATAGGCACCGTTTCGCGCCACCAGTCTGTGTTTGTGCTTCTTGATCCATTGCTGTTTGGCTGCCTCTTGTCCGTTGCCCGTTTTCTCCCGAGATTTCCAGTTACATCCGCCAAAACAAGAAGGTTCATCCGCTGGGACTGATCGACCTACTCTCAATAGCCAGATGGTTTAAACGCCTGATCTTATCTCCGGGAGATGAAGAACCCACACATCGTTCCAAGTGGAGCTCTGTCCGCCATTCTGGAGAAGCTACCACCACGGGGTCTAAACAAATGGGTTTAGCTCGCCTCGTACTCACAGTAGAACAATTTACTCACCTCGAATAATATATTTACATGGATCCACTGTTCCACAACCGAAGACAGACAATTCTGGCGTGATTACCTTCACTGCCTCAAACATTCCGATTCTCCAGTCACCTGGAACTTTTCTGATGTCAATTCACCGACAGCATTGCGCGCGTATAAGCGGCTTTTCCGATGATCTTTCATGGAGTTTTCACTTGGCCGTTGAGACAATTACATTTACATTTGAAGGAATTACTAGTCCACTTTGCGGAGAATAGCATTTTTTCCTGTTATGGACATATTCAGACACAAGAAACAACTGCACTCACCGTCCCTATGACAAGTCCAGCATGGATAGCTGGACACGGGTTGCGAGCCGGACAATATAATAGAGAAAGCCGGCCTCTATTAACAATGTGTTTACTCACCTGCATCATTATCATTCGACTCTGCTACTCTTTTACATCACTGACTGGCTTCAACGACTACTGCCGGATCATTACTGAGACATTCGGCCAACCAAGGAAGAATGTTGGGTGTCAACCGACTGCGAATAATAGAGTGCAAAATCGGTCTAAACGATGCATAGCCGACTAGCACTACAGTTCAACTGAAAATACGACAGTGTTCCAGGACGTGGTGGGTTTTTGCCTGGCAAGCGTTCTCCCTATAAAAAGCCACAAATGTCCGCTTAACAACACTGCAACGTGGCGGATGTGACTCGCCACAAAATAAAGTCACAGCTAGACATTTCACACTGACGCAGTCCTCAGCTTTCTACATCCAACCTGTGCAACTGATTTTACTATGAAGAGTGCTTTAATGGAGCACAGATCATCCCGGCTTCGTAATGGTCATTGATTGCACTAAACCTTGTTTGGGCGCCTGTGCTCATGGAGCACTACATGGCAAATTTACCCCCCACTTGTATCTTGACGCAACAGTTTTTTGCGCGCCACAGCGCCATCATGATCCTTGATCTGACTATTACCCGACAATATGCTCGCTCATATGGACTAAATCTTTTCGTTTATTCCTTTCATTAAAACGAAATGTTTTAATATTCCAAAGAAGCCATGCTTGTATGCATATTTGATCATGCCTTTAGAGGTGTGTCTCGTTTTACAGAGCATATACCATTTATTTATTTATTTATTTATTTATTATGTGTTGACAATTTACAACACAACTTCAATAGCTGCGATCCGCAGGACCCCATCTTCAAAATTGTCCCTGCTATAGCTTGAGGAGGCCCACGGTGTAACGCATGAGGCCTAAGCACTTTGAACACAAAACCCATCCACATTCACTGTCGTTACCGTCTTAACACCTGAGTGACTTTAGCGGCATTCGTCGCACACATTTTCTAGGCTTAAAAATAGAACTCAAGTACAAGACGATTTTAGTCTTCTACGATCTCTTCTTGACCTGCTGGCCGTACGACTGCACTACGTGAAGAGTAGATGCCAACACAAAAGCATCCTTTAAGGGATAATCTGTGGCCTAACCCCCGTGAATTGTCTCCATCAGTGACCTCTATATTTTCATCAAATTCATTACTGCAATCACAACACCAGGGAGGCCTCAGTCGGATCCTACAGGTACTAAGGTTAGAATTCTGAATACCAAAGTTGTTTAGCTGTTTCTGAATAGTTGCTGACTTACTTCGGTTCCCTCACTGACACGCTGGTCTAAAGGCTCTATGAACCGGTCGGTATCTACAACCCTGCGGCCTCTCTACTTCAATGGCCGCGTTGTTAATGTTTAAAAGTTCAACAAACAGTCCAGCCTAGCGTACTGACATTCAGGTTCGCAAATCCGGAGGTATGCCTCATACAGATTATTGCAGGACAATAACGTAGCCATCCGAGCAAGATCACTTCAATCTCTACGTCGTATCCAACTTCAGCCTTTGTCTTCAGCTTTGCCTTTAATCACGCTTCAATTTACTAGACCAATGGGCCGGTGGAAAAACTACTATGCTTATGACATTTGTGGTACGCACAGTAAAGGCATTCTACCAGACACAAGCCACGTATATAATGTTGAAATCTATTGTTGCTGTTGATACACCTAAGTTTGAAATTAGGCTTTTCTAAAACATTGTCTAAATACCAGCTTCAGATGTATCTCTTTGCATCCCCGTAGATGTCAGTGGCTAATTGGCCTTAATTGATGCCTTTTCATTAAGCCTGAATACTAGCTACTGTACTCCGCTGTTTCTAACTACAATTGGTATGCTTTCCGCAAAATAATATGTATATCTTCCAGCTTGTCGATAAAGGGACCACGTTAAAAGTTATAGGCCCAAGAATCAGACATTTTGCTCTCTACTTATTCTCCCTTAGCCTCATATACTTAGCTTTTTCTGCTATGCAGTTGCCTATAACTACTGGCAACACTAGTAGCCAGGCATCATTGAGATCAAATCCTCTTCTTCCACCGCTTTTGCTAGTAAAACATTCGCATTTCCCGATAACATTTCACTGGCATGAAAGCTAATCAGAAAGGCCCCCTCACACTGGCTGACTGGACCTGCAGAAAATTTTGACCACCACCTCGCCTTTTCGCGGTCCCCGTGCGTTATATAACTTTTACCTGGCTCCAAATACTACGACGCGTAATCCGCAATGGTGGGTAAACAACCAGCTCCCACTTATTGTTCCTTACTATGTTACTCTTGCTTTAACTTAACACTCTTTGCTCAGGGTGCTAGAACAGCTCTTGCCGGGAAAACGACCAAGGAAATAGCTGGTGCGACCTTACAGCACTAGTTCACCTTGCCACCTGGATGAACCCCGCTGGCACTGGCTTCAGAACTTAAAATTGGAGAGAAATAGCTCAAAATTAACGAAAGCGCTGCACAGTAGCGTGCCTCAACACATGTGGCATAATAAGCCCTCATGCTGGAGGAAGCTCTACCCCAGAAGTAGAGTTGGTAATGCACCAACAACGCATACCCAAATGGATTTCACGCTCCGAAGCATTTTGCTAAACGTTGCTAAATTTTCTGATACTCATTTCTTTATTATTAGCGACAGGCTCCTCAAGCGCGCGGGTGTTGGAGATATAGCTTTATGAACACGGAAACTCGGTTTTAAGAGCTAAAACTTGTGATATTTATCTAAGAAAAGTGTATATTTTTCAGGCCAAATGTGTCAAATAATCCTAAAGGTCTCCTGTATTTTTCAGGTAGACTTAACTCATGCAGTCTTGTTATAACTGTCGCAACTAGTTAGGGGCTTAAGACTTACTAAATTCTATGTTCCTAGTGGTTTATGTGGCTCAGTATCCACTGAATATGGTACACTGTGACCTGCTGACAGTGGATTAATTATAAGTTTTGCTGCAGGCCCTTGCATATATAACCTTCCTTACTGGATTCCTAATGCTTTCGCGAAACATTATCGCTTATTTACCTATATTTGCTGTATGGCTGGAAATTTTGATTTACCGCCACCTACGTCGTGCCTAGTTGTTACGGGGTATTACGGGCTATGTACAGCATTTTAGATTGATATGCCAATTTTTACATTTTCGTTTCTGTTTTATGGTATCTGCTTGCAAGGCAGACAGCCGCTTTTAGCGAAAGGGATAACGTCCTTATTCGTAGACCGCCATACAATTGCGAATAACCCGTGCAGTACCACGTATTGCATTGCTTTTTAGGTTTAACGTAATCAGCGGCGAAAACTTGTTCTAAGCAGCTTATTCTTGTACTACCTTTTGCAATATTTTAGTAATGGAAATGGTTTTCCTTTTGTTCCATGGTTTACACATGTTGACATTTGGCGCTAGCGAACAAATATATCGCATGCAATTATTTTGTTAATTCATATTTTTCTAGTGATGTACGTCGCCTTAGTATGTCTCCTTAAGAGATGGTTCATTTGTATTTGCATCCCTAGAAATTATTTTTCACCTTTCCATGTGCCTTATAATTCCGCCGCTCCTAATTCTTTCCATGAGCTCGCCAAGAAATGTGATGACTGTGCGGGCTGAAATAGTCCAATAATTTATAGTAAAGTTTGTGTTCAATCGGCTCCTGTTTCTAAAGAAAACCTGCACAACTACTGCTCTGCGCAGCTTCTCCAACAAACAAAAACAAGGAGCTCAATATCGCCTGAAAGAGTCAGAAGAATTTCAAGATGGGCTCATACAACCCCCCTCAGCTGTACACCTAACAAAGCCCATGCAGTCGTAATTGCCAACGAGGAACATATACTTACACTTCCCTACTCCCATGCCGGAGCATAAGATAAATGTAAACATTGACCTGCTCCCTTCCGGGCCCAGCATCTAGCCAGGCTAGAAATATACCCATTTATTTATTTATTTAAAGCCGGGTGAAGGATTGCGCAGGCGTGTAGGGATTTGGCTTTCCCTTTGTGCGTTACTGGTCCTGGCATGAAAACTTCGTGTCCAGGTATCTTCACTGGACATGTCAGGTGCAGAGCGCAGTTGATCCTTGTGGAAATGCGGAATCCACGGGAAGTTCGCATTAATGCTTTTCAGCCCACGGGTGGAACGTCAGAATACTAGGACCGTGCCCCTGGGTTCCTCCCACGTAAAAGCACATTTTGTCTTCAGAGGGGAACCGAGTTCCTCCACAGGTGTTAGGTTAAGAGGAATTTTCTTCAGGTCCAGTAATGGCTCCATGATATGCTAACAGAAAAACTAGAGGTAAGCGAAGGTTTAACATGTGCTTGCAGATATAGGGCGCCGAACACAATTGTTTGAACACCAGTGCAAGGCAGCAAAGCTGTCCATGTCAAATAAAGTACTTGTAATGGAAGCATGTGTCTCCATAGTGAAACAAGCGATCCATGTAAAAACAATTCCAGTGAGTAAGTTGTGGCAGTATGGTTGCGGAACACAGTAAACCCATTTGTTTAGACAGCGCGTGCGGCGTCTCTCCAATTTGCCAAAGGGATGATGCATTCGAAAAGTAATTGAAATCATCGGAATGACAATGCTTTTGAGGTCACGGAGAAGACATCAATTGTTTCAATTTGCCTGGCTGTTGAGGATGGTTCAGTCATTGCCAGATGATGTACCGTCATGCGCCGGCCGCCGTAGCTGTAGAAATATCAAAAAAGCAAGCAACGAACAAGTGGCAGCCAAGCAAACACACAGACTAGAGTGCAGCGATAAACACTATTAAATGGGTGATGGCCTACAGTGTTATATAGTTCCTTGTACTATGTAATTTTGTTCAGTATATATGATTTACAGGTACATTTATTTGTGTGTCTCTGTAAATTTGAGCATAAACTATTTATTTATTTATTCTTACACCACGTCTCGGGTGTGGCTCAGGCTACAACTACAGCGCAGGAAGAAGGTTCTGCAAAGTACATGGTCCAAAGCGATAAGGGTGATCACAACGTACAACGAAAAGTATGGGTATTGGAAAGGTGCATAGAACAAGTGGTGAAATGGTGAAAGAGGGCCTCAGCTATCCTTGGTGAAAGCCACCAGGAAACGACTATCATCTTAGGTTAAGCTGGAGCCAACTGGATTACAATGCATAGCAAGAGTAGTCAGTTCATATAACAGCGTACCAAATAGCGGCAAATGCAAAGAAGCGGTGATAAAGTGGGAAAAAGCCCACGAGGCTCTCATAGTAACGCAATCAGATAGTTAGGTCAGCAAAATCGGGAGATGCAATATCTCAGAAGTTTAAGAGAATTCGGAGAGCATGCCGATCCAGCAATACTGGATTGGTCAGCTCATTGGCGTTGGACGTACAATAAAGCGGGGAAAAGGGCTATAACGGCTAAAGCTGAAAGAGTCTAGCAGCCGCTAGGTGTAAGGGTAACATAGTATTGCCGCTGCAATGCGTATACCACTTAAGTCTCGATAGCATAGGTGCAGTCAAAGAGAAATAGGCTGGTCAGTGAGACGAAATCACGGCAGGGCAGTGCGAGTGGGCCCTTCAGTTAAAGAAGGAATGAAAACAGAAAACGCAGTAAGAAAAGTTAGGGTCGGGGTGTGAAGTGTTTATTGATAAAGCGTGGAGAAACCCACGAGGTTTTCTAGGTAACGTACACAGATCGTTGGGTCAGTCAAATCACAAAAGGGAATGTCACCGAAGTCTGAGTGAATTCAGGTAACGGGAGGCTGATCTGGCGAGACTACATTACTCGACGCGTTGGATTAGGACGTAAATAAGGGCTCGAAAAAGGGCGGTGACCATAGAGGGTGAACGAGTTTGCAGCCTCGCTGGGTAGGGGAACCAAAGCCTTGCGTCTATGGAGCCGACATTGCTTAAGCCGCGGTATCAAAGGGGCAGTCAGAGAGTAATAGACTGGTCAGTGAGACTAGGTTACCGCAGGGCAATGAGAGCTGACCCTCCAGCTGAGAAAGAAATGAAAACAGAGAACGTGATAAGAAAAGGCCAGGGTTAGGATGACACAGGTTTATTGATAAATGGTGGGAAAGTTCACGAGGCTCTCCAGGTAATGAAAATGGATAATTAATTCAGCCGAACCAGCTCCTCAGTTTCTCTAAGACCTCAAACCTGATAATTACTTTAACCTTCGTTATGGAGCCGTTGTTTAACTTTTGATCAATTACGTGGCGGATGTGACTCGTCATTGAATAAAGTTACTGCTCACAACTACATACTGGCAAGTAGTCCAGAGTTATATCTCACTCTTTCCTTGACAAGTACAAAGATAAGACACGTTCCGTCTACCTTTACCGTTTTCATTACAGTTATAGTGCCTTGCGTGTTTTCACAACGCACACTTGAACCCAAAGTATCGTCATCCAGTTACGACTTTCTTCCCCATGGTTATTTCTTCAGTTTCTACAGACGGAACGACTTTCGGCCAATGCCGATTAACTACATAGCAACGTGTCTGTTGCGAAATATAACTGCCTGTAAATTTTGATCATGCCTGCTTTGGTGTGCCTCGATATATTCGTGAATAAACTATTTGTTTATTTTAGTTATTTATTTATTTCGTGCGATATTGCTTTACACATTGTTCAGCCCACCTATTTGGACTGCTTCTCGTACCGTCGAGAATGGTAGCATCTGTATATTTAGTTATTTATGCATTTATTTATTTAGTTACAGTTCTTGGGCTTATCCTACGGCTGATATTTATTCTCACTGTGCAGCCAACGTAGTAGTGGTAGTTACTTTTACTTTTGTACATAAATAAACGGATCCTAGCGCATACACTTAAGAAACAAGTTGATCGCTGTCAGAGTTATGCACCGAATTTGCAGAAGTACGTAAACTTAACTGGCTTATGTTCAGCAGACGTTTGTAGCGCCAACATGGCTAAATGTTATCTGTCAGGTACTATTTCAGTGTTGGCCAATTGTATGTTATTCTTGTTTTAAGGTTCCTTGCAACCGGTTCGTCACTTGACCGTCTTGTAAGTCCCCGCGCTAACGTATTACTCCTGTTTCACTCCAACCGTCCGCGTCTCTTTGTAGCCAATTGGATACAGTCCGCTGTGTCCGACTCTAATTGATTTCTAATAATTGCGCGCAATTCCGCGCACTGTTTCGGGCTAGTGTTTACCAGTCCTACAAATTGGTGCTCCAATTCGAACGCGGGAATTTAAGCATTTTTGGTCGTTTGTATTTTTTGCTGAGTTCATTCCTTTTTCTCGATTATGTGCGTGTGTTCGTTTTTTATTGCGTAAGTTTAGTGGTTTTGTAATGTTTTTATTCATTCTTGCGTTTTTCGATTTACAGTTCGATAGTAGCATCTCAGTCGTTTCACAGCGTAAACATGCTTGCTTCGGCTGTTCCAAGGTTCATGGAACACAATCCAAAGCTTGGTTTGCACCACTAGAGATAGAACTGGAAATTATGGCTTTTAGGTGGACCGTCCGAGGTAAAATCAGTTCGTCCCACGCCTTCCTCCATCGCTTGTGACGCTGGTTGAGGGCAAGCTACTCCACCCATCGGAGGCAAACTATGAAAGAATGAGGGAAGCGATTCTAAAAAGTAGAGTCTAGCGAATGAGCTCGACTTAAACCATTCATTGCTCTCAAGCTGGGAGGTAGGAAGCCGTCGGCGTTGCTTTACGAACCTCAGCGCGTTGCTGGTCCCATATTCTTGTGCGAAGAATGGATGAAGGAACTGTGGTTTGCAGGTCTCCCAGAGTCATTGCTGGTAACGCGGTTTACTTTTCTGCGTACGTCCCTGAAAGAACTAGTTATCCTGACGGACGCTGAGCTCGTACGTCTTTCGCAACAGGCAACCAGTTGCGCAGGTGACGTAATTTTACCGATGGTAGCCGAGTCCTATATCTGCCCCAAGTTGTCAGACCGATCGGACCCTAAAGAGCAGGAAATTGTACTATCTTGCATCAGGATAGCGGCAGTGAAGGCTTCGAAGCAGCACGTGCCACAATCAGATGTTGACCACGTTTTGGCCACCGTGCATTACGTCTCGTCTGTGCCCGCACTGAGTACGTTTCGTTCGACAATAAGCGCAGTTTATCCACCGTACGTTCGCAGTTCGACAATACCAACTCCTTCAAAGAATTATCTAGGTATCAACTCCGCAATGGTGGGAGAGCTCGACGTTTGTCAGGCTCCCTGCACTGGGCACGACTCAGGCGCTTCGGGGAAGCGAATATTTCGCAGACAGACACGACCGACGCATCCGTCAGTAACCAAACAAATCGCCTGTTTTACCTTAAGGATGGACCTCGCTCCATCACGTTTTGCATTGACGCGGGAGCGGAAGTCAGCATCATCCTTGCGAGCTCGAACGACAAGCACTCATAGTCCACGTACAACCTGCGTGCAGCCAACTGGTCTCCAACAGCTTCATTCGGTCAACGCATGAGGAACCTGGACCTCAAGCTCAGCCGAGATTTACAGTGTGTCTTCATGGTTGCTTCTGTACCCTTCGAAATCTTTGGTATCGACTTCCTCCAACATTTTGGGTTGCTTGTTGATGCTGGTCGCCACAGGCTTTTAGACCACCGTACAAAACTAGAGATTGAAGGCTTTGCTACGGACGCGCCGATAAGCAGACCCGTTTTCCGAATCGTCAAATTAACTACAGATCATGCGAACCTACGCTCTGAACACCCACGAGTGGTACGACAAGTGGCACAGCTTTCGCCAGTCACAACTGAGGTCGCTCAGCACATAGCCACACACGGTCCCCCAACGAGTGTCCGAACAAGAGGACTGGCCTTCGACAAATTACGTGCCGCCGAGGCTGACTTCGAACACATGCTTCAGCTCGGTATCATAAGACCCTCCAACCGCCCATGAGCGTCACCTCCCCGCATTGTTCCGAAGAAGACCATGGGGGACTTACGCCTTGGTGGCAATTATCGCCCTCTAAAATACGTAACCACGCCTGATAGATATCCGATCCCGCATATCGTGGACTTCACCGCCCGTCTGGCAAGCAAAAACGTTTTCAGCAAAATCGACTTCGTGCGGGCGCAACACCACCTTCCGGTAGCCGAAACGGCCACCGCTAGAACCGCCCCGTCGACCATTTTGTTTGTTCAAGTTTCTGCGCAGACCAGATGGTATAAAGGATGCAGGGCAAAGTTCAGCGTTTCAGCTACCAAGTTCGTCGCGGCCTAGCCTTCTCTTATGACTACCTTGAGGACATCTTAATAACAAACTCCTCACGCGAAGGGCACTTACGCTACGTTCGAAAGCTTTTTGCTCGGTTTTCAACACAGGGCGAGGATCAATGCAGAAGAGCTTCCGTTTGGTGTCGAATTGGTCAGTTTTCTTGGTCACCATAACCCTACTGCCGGCGTCGTACTACTACAGGATAACACCAACGCCATCATCGACTAACCCGAGCCACACCCTTTCAAACAACTGAGGCTCTTTGACGGTCTCGACAAGTTTTATTGCCGTTTCATACCAAGTTGCGCTTCGCTTATGGAACCCTCACGGACCTTTTCCTGTGGAAGCTTAAGAAATTCGATTTTCCTGTTGCGGCAGGTACAGCCTGCCAGGCTTTGAAAGCAGCTGTCGTCAACCTAGCTTCCGTAATGCATCACGACCCGGAAGCACCACTGTCGCTCAGTACCGAGGCTTCTGACGTGGCAGTTGGGGCCGTCTTACAACAAAGGTACGTGAAGCTTGGCAGTAGCTGTCATTTTTCTCCAAAAATTTGTAACCTGCGAAGCTCGTTACCGTGCTTTCGGTGGCGAAATATTAGCCAATTAATTATCCATACGTCAGTTCCGACGTGTCTTAGAAGGCAGCTCCTTTGCTGTCTTCACCGAGTACAAATCCTGATTTATGTGCCTAGGTCGACTACCGACCGATACTCTCCTAGAGAGGCGAGCCACCGAGAGTATGTCGCTCAGGTTGCGACCTATATATGTCATGTCACAGGTGTGTACAACACTGTCGCGGACGCACTTACCCGAATTCAAGCCATCTCCGCTGAGACCGGTCCCCCTAACGACTTGGTGGGCATGGACCCAGCGCAATGCAAGGATCCTGAAGTTGCTATATTATGCAGGCCTCAATCACCGGACATACGACCCGTTCCGTTGACATCAACAGACGGAATTATACTTTGCGATTTAGCTCTGGGTACGCCGCGCCAAGTCTTCCCACACAAGTTACGGCAGACCACGTTAGATACGTTTCACGGTTTGCCTCATCCAGGCGCTTGTGCATCGGTTAAACTCGTAACCACACGACTCGTCTGGCACAATGTCAAGCGTGACGTTCGTACTTGGGCATCTGCTTGCCCACTGTATCAATGCGCGAAATTGCATAAGAATACGAAAATCCCAGTAGGTGCATTTCCCACACCACATAAACGTTTCACCACGTTCACGTCGACCTCGCAGGTCCTCTGCAACCTACAAAGGACCTTGTATATCTGCTGAATTGTCCCGATCGATGCCCGGCAGCTGTTCCCAGACCTAGCTTCTCTTCGGAAACGGCAGCCAACGTTTTGCTGGAGCGATGGATAGCTCAAAACGGCTATCCCGCCATCGTGACCACCGATCAAGCGCTACATTGCTCGTGGACTTTGGCCAACGTTCTTAAGGATTTAAGCTGTCGCCAAGTTCAGACGATGGAATATCTTCTGGCCGCTAATGGCATGATGGAGCGTTTTCATCTCCAGTTGAAGGCAGCCCTGCTTGCGCACGCAGGTCCTTCATGGTTTGAAACACTTGCTCTCATCCTCCTATGCTTAAGGAACGCTGTTCGAACGGACCTCGACACAACGTCAGCTCAGCTAGTTTATGGCTGTACGCTGCGTTTACCTGGATAACTGGTGTCACCAGCGCCGGCTAGTTCCTCCTTTAACTACGGAAGTTACCCACCGATTGGCATACCAGGTGCGTGAGCCACGTCCGCCCGCCCCGTGATGGCTGATAACAGTGTACGTACCAGAGCAGCTGTCTGGCGTTATGCTCCCTCCATCTCGTCAGTGGATAATTTCTTCTGAAAGCCTTTTGATCCTTATCCTCTATGGGGCCGAACAATTTGGATCAAATCTTCATGACTTTCGGAACGTCTGAAGCACAAGTTCATCTCGCTGCAGGTGTCCAACATACTTGCGAGACCATGGCGTTATGCTCCGTCCACCTCGTCAGCGGATTATTTCTTCCTGGTAGCAGAATCCTCATCTGATTGGAGCCAGTATACAATGGATACTTACCCACCTCGCAGGTGCGGTATGAAGAATTTATACCTTTCGGAATTATATTGTCTGTGATCTATACTACTGCGCTCGACCATACCCGATTCCAAAGACCACGGCAAGCTCCTCGGCCGTTCGAAACATCCTCTCCGTGGAATCCTATCACTTAGCTGCGACGGTTACCTCCCGAGAGCTTGCCAGCGACATCCACCTAGCCCGTGGGTCATTTGCTTGGACAATGATACAGCTTACGTTTTAAGTTCCCTACTCATCAGAATGACGCAGCGCCGCAATTTGCAAGCATATATCCGAACTGTACCGCTGTCCTCAACCGTTCCTGATGAATCCTGACTAAGTCTTCCGCTGCGCCAACGGAAACTGGGGTGCACCAAGACTGCGATGAACCGTTTGGAAAATCGGTCCTACAAAAGCGTTACTAGTCTCTCACGGATATATACATTGTTGTCAACAGTAGTGTTCCAGGACGTGGTGGGTTTTCGCCTGGCAAGTCTTTTCCCTATTAAAAGCCACGAATGTCTTGTTAACGACACTGCAACGTGGCGGGTGTGACTCGTCACCGAAATAAAGCCACTGTCCTCTGCTTCACACGAAGTATGATCTCGATATCACATATGTTTGTGAGCACTTGTTTAGCAAACCCTCTATCGGATTCCTACGCCTACGGAAAACGGAGCTCAACCTTCCGAACCATTCGAACCCGCACCCAGCAGTTCTGTAACGGAAGCGTTTAGTGCTAGTGCAGCGCTTCGGCGCCACCTTTATCTTTGAGACCAATGAGAAAGTCCCTCATCCCTGTATAATTCCTATTCAAAATTATGTGCAATGTTCAAGACAGGTATTTTGCCAGGAGGTATTTCCGTTGTGTGGTGTACACACGCTTTTAGTTTTTCTATGGCTATATCCGCCACTTGATCCCGCATGTACTGGCGTGTCTCATTTCGTCGAGCATATAATTATTTAGTTAGTTAGTTAGTTTAGTTCGCACAGACGGCGTTAGGCACCCGCTTCATTCGCCCTTCAAAGAACACTTCAAAGTGCCACACCGTGCGAATAAAACGTGCACTATTGACCGCGGTTGCCGACGCGAAGTCGTCAAACACAATCCACCCAAACCAGCTTTATGCAACGAGGTCGCTGAGCCTACGGTCACTCAGTATGTCTGTTTTGCCGCCACGTTACAAACACCTATCATTCCTGCCGTGGGTACCAATAGAAGTCCAATGAATAGGATCGTTCCGACGACATCGTCTACTGTGTATCTGTCGTCTACAACGATCAAGCACCTTTCTCTTGAGGTTGGTAAGCTAGATCGCTTTTCCGATTACGTACAGTGTAGGCTAATATGTTGGTAAATATTGTGGCTCCTAGCCTCAATTCTGGTCAGTAGCCTATTGAAAATGCAAGATGCATCTGAAAAGCATTATTTAAAACATGACCAAACACCCAAACTACTCAAACATTACTGCACGCAAATCATTCGTTAGTTCTGTGTGGGTTGTTCTGCGTGTGAATTTTTGGTTTCTCATATCTACATGCTCCAATCCTTCCCTTCGACCTGTTAGCCCTCACAAGAGACGTCTTCGCGGTTCGCCACAATCCACAAAATCCAGACGCAGACAAGGTTCGTTTCTCCCTGGGACAAGGGTCGTATTTTCGTTTGACGATTGCCGTTTCTTCGTGGGATGATGGTCGTTTTTCTAGGGAAGAGGATTCTTTTGTCCGGTGCGAGGTGCGGCGTGTGAGCGACCACTACCAAGCGCACCGTTTGGTATTAGCTGATGCTGAGCTCTCGTCGGTCATTTTGCACTTACACAGTTTTTGAAGTTCGACAACACCGCTCCAACGGCTCGGCGAAGTGCATCCTGCCTTGTAAACAATAAGCAAAAACTAACAAACGACACATCGGTCCACGACCTTCGCTGAACCCCATCAGACACGAACGCTTACTCATTGTTACCCGGAACGAGTTTACAATACAAACATCGATTCACCATTCATTTCCTCATCGTTGACTTCCTATCTTCCACCTTCTGGAGGGGAGTACGGTAGCGCCCAACTAGATAACCACTATAGTTTACGTGCTATTTCATGCCTGACCAATTGCACGTTGTTCTTGCTTGTTTTACGCTTCCCTACAACCGACTTGTCACTTGACGATCTTGTAAGTCCCGCGCTAACGTATTGCTCCTGTCTCGCTCCATCAGTCCGAGTCTTCTAGCAGCCCATCGAATACAGTCCGCTGTGTCCGACTCCAATTGCCTTCTAATATTTACGCCTAAGTTCGCGCACCGTCTCAGAGTAGGCTTTACTACTCCTACAAGTTGTTTGTAGCTACGAAGGCTGAAGACGGGTCGCATGGAAAGCTAATGCCTTTCAAGTTCAATTTCAGTTGGGACCGGAACGATAGGACAATACCGTAAATGTTCCTTCTTTTGGGCATCGTTGGATCGGGAATTGCTAAGTCTGCTTAAAATGCTAAAATGCCTAAAACATAGGCCGCATTACCCCCTGTCTAACCAATTACCGTCCATATTTTCCTGCCCAGAATACCCTGCCAGGCCGGTTTATGTGAGGCGAAAGAGTGGAGCATAAGCTAAGGAACCAATGGCAGGAATGTCAGTTAAATACTGACAACACCAACCTATTAGAATAAATAAATAAAGAAGTTAAATTCGAAGACTCATATCTCTTAGGCGAAGCGCATGGTTTGATGCTGCCACCCAAAAGCATCCAACTGACACTGGAAACCCTCAACTGTAGACTCCCTAACGAATTGCTGCGGCAGTGAGTTCCAACATTCAATAACCCGGCACGACAAGCGGGTTTCCGTCCTTATCCGGTCAGATGGCAGGTTGTACAGCTTCAACGGGTGACATCGGAGGCTAGGCAGCATGGCGGGACTAAATAGCTAGGACAGGTCTGAACCAATCTTACCCGTTAACATACTATAAGCGAAGATCAAGTCTGCTCTAATTCTGTGGTAGTGCATTGAGCACGTGCCCAAGCTAAACAAAGCTTCGGGATGCGTTTAACCTTATTCGCTGCATTAAACTTTTACCCACTTGCAAAACCCTCTCCAGTTCCATTTTCTCCTTACAGGACAACGTTGACAAGCCTGGATAAAGGATTCTAAGTGGGGTCGCATTAAAGCAGAGAACAACTTCACAAGAACATGGGCTGGTAACACACCGAAAGAGCGGGGGTTAAACCGCATCCTACGGAACACTCTACGAGCAGCCTTCATCAAATTGTCCCCGGAGTGAAGCACTGAAGTGTGGATGACACCTAGATCAACCCGCTAGGGGACGACAGCGATACCAGTTCCATCAAGTACCTAGCGCTTGCGGAGCTAGCACATCCAATGCAGAGGACAGAACCTTTCGCCTGATTTATAGGCATCTACAACAAGGTTGACTAATCCCACAGACCATCCAAGGCACTGTGAAGTGCATCAGAGCCCCCAAGCTATCCACAATATTCCAGTGCTTGAAGCCGTCAGCAAACATTAGCGACCGTACTTCAAGCTCCTGGGGTAGGTCATTAACCTAGATTGCGAAAACAACGACCCTAGAACCGAGACTTGCGGAACGCCACTAAGAACAGTTTGTCTAAACGAAAGGCCACGCCCCACGCAAACACACAGTTGTTTCCCCTCCAGGACAGCGTACACTTAATAGCGGCTTTTGATATTCTATGCGATTTCGAATTTGAGGGTAGTCCTTGATGTGGCTCAGTATCAAATGCCTTCGCGAAGTCAACGAAAAGCACGTCGCTAGCGTGTTCGTTTTCTACGGTCTCAGCCCAGCTTTCACTGGCTACGATTAAATTTGTCGGATATGGAAAACAGCTACCGAATCCGTGCTGTGCCGCACTGAGAAGGGTAAACGTAATCAGGTGATTCCCTTCAGAATCCCTGACCAGTTTTTCAACCAAACTACTACACTTGTCAGGCTGACAGGCCCGTAGTTCACTGTCAGAACTGTCACCACCCTTAAAAGTTGGATTGCCTCCTTCCTTTCCGTAGCTAAGGCACAGCTGTCGAGCGATATTGTAAACATTCAAAAGAGGGGGCCACTTAGCTCAGCGGCCAATTCATGCATCAGCTTCGAATGAAATGAATCAGGACAAGGATTTTGGAAGGTTTCAACTTTTGCAATAGCCCGAAGACTTGTGTCTACGTTATGCTGATTTCAGTTAGTCAAGAATCCTCCAGGCATTTGTGACCACCTCAACCTGAAGTAGAGAGGTCTGACGAGAAAAGTCACCAGCGTATTGTTCGCTAAGTATCTAAACCTTCTGATGGTTGGTATGCCCACGCGTCCCTTCCGCTCGTAGTAAAGCCGGTATAGACGAGTTTGTACCGCTGCGTCCCTTTACGTATGCAAAGAAGTTCTTCGGGTTTTTTATGGCTGCATCAGCCAAATCATCCTCGTACTGAAGACGAAGAGGTCCAAGCCGTGGCTTACAGTTATTTCTAACCGCTCGACAGCTTTCGTAGGTGCTGCTTGATGAATCCGCTTGGGCAGTTCGCCAGCACATTGAGCGCTTCCAGAGCGGGTATTCACCTGTATGATCTATGCAAGGGGGCTGCGCCCGTGTCACCCGTCTCTTAATGAGTGGGCTGTAGGGCGCAAATCTCTGGGTGAGGCATGCCTCTAAGATTTTCCAGGCTGTCTCAACGGTGGCAGCCACGGTGGTCGCGTAACGCACTACTGAAGCATTATCTCACATTGCGGTAAACTCTGCACACCAAATATGTGAACATACCACCGCGGTGGTTTGATGAAACTTAGTTAGAGCACATCGAAATTATATGCAAACATGTTCACGGGCTCCTAGAGGACAGCCCTAGGTTATATCACTTAAGAAAGCGTGGGACTTCGTAAAAATAACATCCATGGTAGACGTAAGTTGGTTGCTCACAAATCTAGTCGGGAGGTCCACATACTGATGTGATGGCAGTTGCAACGTTAGCTCGAGGAGATCCGAACCGAAAGGACCCACCGCCGCCATGTAAGATACATCAGCCAAGCAGACTTCAGGGAGATAGCAGTCACCCAGTAGCAGACATCTATTGGCAGCCTGAGTACGGCTAAATTCAATAACCTCCCTGGAGATACTTCCAGGACTTTGATATACCACTGCTACTGTAAGCTGAGCAGAAGTGCACACAATAGTCGACAGGGCTTCAACAATTTGATCCGGCGACTGGAAAATACCGGTCCTCAAGTCATCAAGTTTACAACTCACAGGAAGAGCGACGCACCAACCTTGGTGGTCAATGGAGCGATCACGTCAAAGTAGTGCGTAGCCAGGTACACATACTTCACCGTCTGTGGTATCCAGGGACAACCACTTTTCAAAGAAAGCACGTATGTCAGGACAAGATTTATCTACGAGTAGACTCACCTCGAGTACGTTGTTCCTCAGGCTACGCACATTACTAAGCACTACCGAAGGAAGTCAGCACGACCAGCCTTGGGTCGTACGCTACCAGGAGGCCTTCTGGTAGGGAAGAATTTGACTTCCGGTTGATTACCTGAAAACCCACAAGACGGAGGCCCTGCTCACCATTCGCCCGTCTGCTATTGGGGCTTTTGCTGGGTTCCTTTAACTTCAGTCGATCTGCCAGTGGGATGTCCGGTTGAACGTTGACATTACTACCCTTAAGTTTGTATGTAAAGCGCATTAATGTTTTGCGCTCCTCTAGGGTTGAGAGGAATACACGAAGTAGTCTGGGTCGCGGAGTTGGCGTGCTGACAAGGACGTTCCCCAATTTGGGTAGCTTCCTGATAGGGACACTGGGGAAACCAGTTGGAAGCATCTTGTTGACGCAGAGTTTAAACCAATGGAGTTCATCCAGCACGCCTTCCTTGGGAAGTACTGCCGCGGATTCAGCGGCGTTCGGAAACCTAACGCTACTATCAGTAAAAGAAGCACCTCGAAGAGGTGTATTCGCTGCACGAATTTTCGACTGGACCCCAGTTTCGACCGGTTTTGCGGGTGACGCGGCGCGTTACTTCGCCAAGGGAGCTGGAGTAATTGAGACTGAGGATTTGCATTCCACCTCCAACTCGGCCTTTGCAGGCAGTGTGCTAAAGCTCTTGGTAAGCATTATGATTAAGGTTACAGCAACTTATGTGTGTCTATCTTTCGCATCCTGCGCACTGGACGGCTTTTGACCGGGAGTTGAAAACTTTACCAAATGTCATACACTTGGAGGTCATATATTCTGGGAGCAAAATGCGACAACTGTCACTGGTTTATTTGAACACTGCTTTTCCTGCTATATTTGCCTATAGGAGTCGAAAGTATAGCACGACAAACAATCGGCTTACCACGTCGAGATCTCGTTTTGGGATCACCCCAAGGTCACGCAAGAGGTTAAAACAACATGTGCGCTGCGTCACATATGACACACCAAAGTTACGGCTTTATCAGAGCTTACCAAGCATACTATTTTTACTATACGCTGTACCACACTTTTTTGCACCCGTTGTTGTGCTAACGGACATGCCCGGAAAATGGCCTTATTCCAGTTCGTTGGCCAACATGTGCCCTCATTGGGCATTGGATTCACTCGGGCTTTCACTACCTCCAGGGTGTGCTTTGCCTATAAGTTGGTAGTTAAGCCCCCAGTGGAGGAAAGCATTCAAACGGGTCTCGATCACACTGCAAGGAGCCTGCTTTTTACGGAGATAGCGAAAGGCATGTTTCATACCTTTCACGTTCAATGAAATACCTTTCCTAGGGTTTGCAATCACTCTCGGGATGGTCTTCAAAGAGCCGGCCACTATAAATTATCCGTTTGAGAAGGGCCCTTTGAGCCCAAGATTTCGCGGGGAGCATGCTCTTCGCCGGTACCCCAGTGGTGAAGAGCGGTGCATCGCTTGCAAGCTGTGTGAGGCCATTTGCCCTGCTCAGGCAATTACCATTGAGGCGGAACCAAGGTCTGATGGCAGTCGTCGCACTACTCGTTACGACATCGATATGACAAAATGCATATATTGCGGATTTTGTCAGGAAGCTTGTCCTGTCGATGCTATTGTGGAGGTAGGTGGATGTTTGGTGATTTGCTGTTGCTGTTCGCACACTTGATAATCTCAACATCACACTCAGTGATGATACCGTGGGACGTCTCACGGGTCAGTCCTTACGGCCTCCCGTTTTTTTCTTTCTAATGCATACCGACAATATGGAGTTAAAAAATTCGTTGCTCCATCTGTCTACTGTCGAGCACGCACGCGTGATAAGGTTGTTTATTACCGTGCACTGTCAACGCAGTTCGACGGTGCCACATCCTGTCGATATGCGATACATTGGATAGTAGACAGCAGGTGGGATAACGTCAGCTTCCTCAATTGCCAATCAGTGTGAGGATGATGTGTGTTATAGCGAAAGGGAATGTCACAGTGGGTGAGCACAGTTTCACGGATAACAGCAAGACCCCGACACAAAGAAGTGTAAATTCAGCAGCTTCTTGAAACTTTTCTCAGTCGAAGCACTGACGACTGCCTCCAGTAAGTTGTTCCAAACATTCACTTACTCGCCTAGTGGCCGAATGGTATGCGCGTCTGGTTTGCAACCATAAGGTCACCGGTTCGAATCAGCGTAGGGGCTGACGTCCTCCCGGGATACTCAGCCCACGCGTGACTGGTAGTGGTCGCGTGGCAGCGAAGCGCCGTTGCGGCGTGCAGTTGGAGATTTATTTTATTATTAAGTTTCTGGACGGACATGGAGCCTCCTCATTTTAGAGAGCCTCCAGCTGTGCCCGCACGTTGTTATCTCTGTTGAGCTGGAGGAATTGTAGCTCACTACCTAAGTCGCCTCTGAGTATGCGTCTTGTATAAATCAGATCTCCACGATGACGGTAGCCGAGAGAGAACAGATTCATACAGAATAAGACAAGTTTAGAAACGCTGAGATTGATTTTGAACCTCGCCTCTGAACGTTTTCATTCAAACCACACTCGGTAAACCATACTCGAGGCTGGAGCGCACGTGTAAGATACACAGAAGCTTGCAGATATCAGGAGTAATCCGAGAGAATGACCTGATAGACCAAAGCATCCTGTTGGCTGGAGCAGCTATTTTCATTGGTTGCTCGAAGATCAGAGGATACGAGTACACCAAGATCCTTTGCTCGAGAGGCATTTGTGAGTAAAGAGCGGCCGATGTGCTAGATGCCGTGTGGTACAGAAGTGCCATTTGGGAGAACAAAGCTTTTTTCGCGGTTAATAGGTAAACCCCAAGAGACTGAGCGGTCCTGCGCACACACGCACACCCGTTAGCCGAGAGGGAGAAACACCTCAGCAAATGTGTCGCAATACAAACATGTAAGACATTATGCAATGTAGACTTAAAAGCTATAAAAAGCAACGATGCTGATATCACATTTTTGATGGTTGTTGTAGGGGAAGCTAGAAGAAAAGGAGGGGTGAAGATACAACACAAACGTCACTGAGGTCGACTCATCGCCATGTCAGCTAGTTTATCCACCCAGTATCAAGGGTCGTCTGCAGGGTGTCAGCATCATCGGTGTTGTCAACCTCCAACCACAGCTTCAGATCCTCGGCATAGATTACACAGTCAGCTTGAAGGGCAGTCGGAAGATCATTGATGAAGAATTTAAATAGGTCCGAGCCTAGGATAGAACCTTGTCGCACGCCACTAATCATCGGAACGAGTGAAGAGATAAATTCAATAACCTTAACTCGCGTTGTACGACTTCTTTGAAAATCAACTACTAAGGGAAGGACATTCCCGGGGATACCAATGCTCGAGAGCTTGAAAAGGAGCCACTCATGGAGGATTTTATCGATTGCTTTGCTAAAGGCAATGAAAATAACGACGCTTACCGGCATCTAAGGATTTCGCCCACTTTTCTCTAGCGAGGAGCAGGTTTGGAATGCAGGAACGGGCCCTCCTAAACCCATGCTGAGCAGACAAGATAAGATTTATGTCTTCCAAGTGCTGTTGTAGATAGCGTTCAAGGATCCTCTCTAAGACCTTACACAATTGATCTCAGGCAACTTGGTCAGTAATTAATCGGATTTTGCCGATCTCCGCCTTTGTATATGGACTTCACGAAATAGCAGCAGAAGGCCTACTTTGGACACCGGAAGTTGCTGGTCCGGCTTCTGAGGAGGAAGAAAAAGATGCCTGAAAGCCATCCTCAGTCAGGCACCCTTTCAGAACCTCTGCGTAATGTGGGCTAAGTGGCGGGAGCCCGTTCAAGTGACATCTGCAGCTCGAAACAGCTCGGCATGGACCACATTCAAAGATAATTGCCAGAAAGGTAGTACGCTGGAGGCATTCGTAAAAATCAGGATCGATATTAGCACGAGTTATTTGCAACCAACCATCACCGCGAATGCACTGAACTGCCTTCGAGCGAGAGATGACTCCTTTACCACATTCAGAGCACTTTGACGCCATCGTAGTTCCGCTCTACCTGGGACCGAAAGCCCTACTCATACTTGAAACTCAAAGTTTCCTGTGGTGTTTTTCAAACACTTTCACTGTTGGTTTGCAGGGTACATCTGCGAACGGACAGTCAGATTTTCTATTCATTATTATTCAACACTATTTCCACACATGGCTTCCATAAAGTTTTCGAACGGCAAAACACGACAGGTACATCGTGACGCTCTTGATATCTGTTATCCACTTATTGAGCCTCCAGGCATTTCTTGAATCGCGACACCGATTTTGTCTCGACTATTGTCTGGGGCAAACTATTACAATATTTCACCACTCGACCCTTGAGACATGGAGGGTGAGCTATCCGCTTCAGGTGCAGTACCACAAGCTCGTACCGGTGCCTGCAAGTGTTACTTGGTGTGCACACGTGCTTCAGCATAGGGAACTCACCCAGGTGCAATATCTGGTGCGTCATTATAAAGTCCACTCGAAACCGACGATATGACAGGGTGTTTAGAGGGTCGCCTGTACCGGGAGCCCAGAGAGCGATTCGAGAAGACGGATCGAGTTGCAGGGAAACTTTTATTGGTACAGTAAAAGATTCCCTGTTATCTAGCTATAAAAGAACGACACCGTGGACGCTCTAGCTAGGGGAACGGAGCAAGCACAGCACACAGGGCAGTTGCGAGTTGCAACCGAAACGAGCGCCAAGCAAAAATGGCGCTGAGCAAGTCAAGCATTCGAACTCAGCAATCAGTTCAACAAACCACACCGGTTGCCTAGGTGTACAATTATAGAATTTTGGTTAGAATTTTACACAGGCAAACCGGGGAATCTCCAGACTGCTACATAGCCCTCTCCCAGAGGGGACTGTGTAAGCAGTCCTTCGATGTATGTGAGTACTGTCCGTCGCGGGCCAGCCTTCTGCGAGACCAGGTTGTGAAACCTGATGCAGCTGCTGGGGGAGAACCATGCAATCGGACCCTAGCGGGCTCCCACCCGTGTCCTCCCTACGGTGTCGAAACGGTAAAAACTGTTTGTGGGGGACAGTTAGTAAAGTTCACGTAGACGGTTGAACAGGAAGTTCATGCCACTTGCAGTTGACGTGCGGAGATCCAGCGGAAAGTGAAACCGAGATGCAACCAACCGGCGGTGTATATGGAAAGCAAAATGAAAGGCAGCGTAAGTGCATAGCCATACACAAAAGAGTGTAAAGCGAAAAACGTGCAAAGCTGTTTTTGGTTTTTCAAAAGATTTTGCTCTTTTTTGGTAATTTCAAAACGTTTTGATCTTTTTTGTGGATTTTCAAAAATGTTTGGTAAGAGCAGAAAACTTCGAAGGCACGTTCTACGTAAAATAGTAAGTGCTAACAAAGTCTGAAAAACGAACTGGAGGCTTGAGCTTCCTCCCGCGTCGATTGAGTGTAGGGCGAGTAGGAGCGCTGTCGGTTGCGGTTGTAGGTTCTGCTGGAGCGGACTGACTCGTCTGAGGTTGCGGTGCGAGCTGTGATGGCACAGGCTTGTGAAGGTGTTTGTTGCACCGAAGAGTCAGACTTGTCGGGGAATGCTGGCTTGAGTCGATCGATGTTGATCGTCTGAGTCTTACCATTGTAGTCAATGGTAAACGTCTTGTCGCTTCTGCGTACGACACGGTACGGACCGGAATAGGGAGGTTGAAGTGGTCGGCGTACGCTGTCAGTGCGGACGAACACGTGCGTGCAAGTGGTTAAGCGTTCAGTCAACGTTGGTACGCAAACTCTGTGCTTTTGGTTGCACAGGCTGAAGCTGTCGCATGGATGAGATAGACGAGCTGCTTAGTCGCCATAGTCGAAGGTTGTTGGTGCTTTTGGTGAGACGAATTCGCCAGGTAAGCGTTGTGTGATTATGACTGGGAAGGTTGGCCCCGATTTGTCCATGCTATTTAGTCCTGCTAGATTATCTGATCTTCGCAGGCATTGTATGAAACTGGACAAACCGCGGTCCGATCGAGTTAGAGCGGAGACACGGTTCTCACGTCGAGTCATCGAGGGCTGGAACCTGCTTCCAGAATATGTTGTCAAGGGATCTACGGTTAAGGGGTTTGAGCGTCAGATAGACGATCTCGGGTGGCAACACGAACAACCTCCTCGTGGTGCCAGCTGGGTGGTTCAGGTTTAACCTGTTCCAGCAAATAGTTCGGCGGCAGTGTTCCAGGACGTGGTGGGTTTTCGCCTGGCAAGCGTTCTCCCTATAAAAAGCCACAAATGTCTGCTTATTAACACTGTGACGTGGCGGATGTGACTCGCCACAAAATAAAGTCACTGGCCCGTGGATATCCGGAAAGTGCTATCCAACCCAAAGACATCAATCGCTTATGCTCACATTCTTGAGGACAACAAACATTTAAAAATGCTGCGGCACATTCAAAGACACAAGCTACATTCATACACAATTACATACGCATATACACCCATACACTTACATATATTGTTATGCCAAACATGTACTTTTGTACGTTATTGATCACACTGTTAGCTAAACATGATCATGCCTGTAAAGGTGTGTCTCGCATGGTCGAGAATAAATGTTTATTTATTTATTTATTTATTTATTTCCTTTTTCCTGACTAATTCCCATCTTCATACTTCGACACTATTTTCTTTACTTTTCCTCGCCATTGGTATTATTCTCTTCTTTTAACTGATTTCCCCTACTCTGTTACCTTCGTTTTTCTTCCTCTCTTACTTACTTCACGCAACTGACATAGCTGGGACAGCTAATGTAAGGAACGTGGGCATTAACTTGGTGGACCAGGGTGTTTTTCGGGTGTTTTCCTTTTAGACCCATCAAAAAGTCGGAGCACCTTTATCAACTCCTGGATCGACGACCCGCTCAAGAAGGAACACTTACGGGATTCATCCTATCGTTCCAGTCCCACTTGAACTTGAACTAGTCACCGAAACACGGTTTGGTGCCTTTACTTTCGATGATTCCTTTTTCATTCAAGGCTACCAGCTGTATACACATTCGCGTACGCACAAACGAGGTGGAGGGTGTACTATTTATCTGAAGCAAAATTTCTCTGCTAGTATCGAAGTCCTAGATAACACCGAAATATTGGACTCTATATGGATAACGGTTGATGCCATGGGACCCAAGTTACTACTTGGATGCATTTACAGGGCTCCTGATACATCACCTGTGAGTGACAAAGCGCTAATAACTACTTTTGAGCTAGCTGCGAGCCATCCATGTGCATGCAAGCTTGTGGCGAGCGACTTCAATCTTCCTGCAATCCAGTGGTTTCCACCCACTGCCCCAGCGAAGTATAAAGGGGCTATTAGCCTGCATCCACTTGGGAGGATGGGTGCAGCATGTATCAACGCCGACCAGGTCTAAACACCTGTTAGACCTGATATTTACACTGGGTATATCCCATATACGTGCCTCTGTAGGCCTAGATTTTCCGGGGAGCTACCACAGAGTGGTATTCTGCTGGCTGTTTGCAAACATCCCGGCAATCTGTACGAGTAGATCAGAGGCCATTGAGATATACCGGCCGATAAGCTCCATAGACTGGCCCACATTTGCCACGATTATTCGAGCAAGGAACTGGGAACAGTTCTTTCTGTCCGACTCCCTGGAGCAATCGTCCGCAATATTTTATGGCGAACTGCACTATTGTCTAGACCTATTGGCTCCATTTACTCCTTTAAATAAAAGTTCAGGAAAAATTAGAAGGCAAACCAAGCTGCATGCAAGGTTGAGGCAACTACGACGTTCCTACTACAAGACGTTCAACTTTGCGCATGTGCTGAGAGCCAACGAGATTGCGACCCAGCTATCGTCCAGGTCTGTATTGATTAAAACATCCCAAGAAAGAGCAGCCATGGCCAGTGCTAACAAAGCCAAGCACCTCAGCTGGCTACTGCGTTCTCGCACTCCTCGTTATGGAGCAAAGAGCACTTCCATACGCGTCGGCCCTTGCAAAGCAAGTGAAGATCCACGGACTATATGTGAGATGTTCAACTCTTACTTCAAAGAGTCCCAGTGTGAAGAACTGTCCCCGGTCACTACTGAGCTGGATGTGTCCACAAACCAGCTGCTCTCCACGGTTCAGTTCGATCTAAAAGGCATCCGTTCCGCTATCAAAATCATAAAACCATCCACCAAACTTGGTCTTGATGGAATTCCACCCATACTACTTAAGAATGGGGGCGATGACCTTTCTATGCTCCTCTTGAAACTCTTCACACTGTCTATGGAGAAGGGCCAATACCCGTTGGCTTGGAAGCACTCTGTCATCACACCGCGCCATAAAGGTGGCTCCGTACAGGAAGTCAGCAAATACCGACCCATAAACCACACATCTATTCTCTCACGTGTGATGGAGAAATCGGTTAAGCGTGCGCTTATGGCCTGCTTGAATGCAGGAGGCCACGTTAGCAGGTCACAGCATGGTTTTCTAAGCGCGCGATCCTGCGCAACCTGCCAGCTTGATTTTCTCAACCTGGTCACTGGCGCGATTCATTCAGGCCTGACGATGATTACGCTATACCTCGATATGCAAAATACGTTCGATAGGGCCCCCTATAAACGCCTATTACATAAGCTCAAGGCTTACGGCATAGTCATCCCTCTACTTGACTGGCTTAACTCCTACCTAACCGGGCGTACGCAGTCCGTGAAGGTAGCACACTTTGAGTCCATCCCTGTCACAGTTTACAGCGGTGTTGTGCAAGGCAGCGTGCTTGGACCAACCCTGTTTTGATTTATGTAAACGACATCTGTAGCAGCCTGCGCCATGGTCGCCCATTCCTCTTTGCCGACGATATAAAGGTCGGATATGTCTTCCCACCAAGCGCCAAAGTATCCGCACTACAAGAGATCCGTGAAGACCTAAGGACCTTAGAGTCGTGGTGTCAAAATTGGCAAATAACATTCTCTGCTGATCAATCTAGTATTCTGACCCACAAATGCTCCATATCGGATGGTGCGTTTACGTTGAATGGTACGCCCATCCAACTAAAAACGTTAGCTACTGAACTAGGTAATCGCTATTCCATGACCCACAACTTTTCAGAGAATGTGCAGTATCAGGTAGCAAAAGCACGCAGAATGGTCTTCCACATAGACCGCCACATTAACTCGGCTGAAACACGGTTGGAGCTTTATTGCAGTCATGTTCGTCCGCAGCTGGAATACTGCCCCTTCATCTTCAGTAATTTGCGGAAATCAGACCGCATTTTGCTCGAAAAGGCTCAGCGGCGGTTTACCAAAATGGTAGCCCCACAAGGCCTAGCGCTTAGTTACCTACAGAGGTGTAACCATCTCAAACTCCAGCCTCTATGGCTGCGGCGCATTATCTTAAACCTGTGCTTCTTACGTAAGTTAATATACCAAGCGGTGCACAGTGATATCCCCAGCCTGACACAGAGAAGAGGATCAGAATTCAACCTCCGAAACAAGCACTGCACAGTTGCCCCGCTGCCAGCGAGGAAGAAACTACGTTTACGTTTCTTCCTTGTCACCTATGTAAATATCTGGAACAAATTACCTTCACAGCTGCGGGAGATTCACAATCCACAGGCTTTCAAACAGGAGGTACGAAAGTTTATGTGCCTGCATAACATAAGACGCGTTTTCAACATCTGTAATTCTGATGACAACCTTTTTGAGACCGGCCCCGATGGGGCATGGATCACAGTTTTGTCTGCTCTGGCGCAACTTTGGATTGCGCTCAACTAGGCTGCATGACGGGAGCATCCTGGGCTCACAGGTCCTCCCCATACTTTGCGGTCCTTGTCACACCACGTGAGAGATCTCGGCCGGATCAGTTGCAAGCATCTTACAGATGTTAGGACTGCTAATCCGACCACAAAAGGTATTCAGCCTACCCCAGTGGTAGCTGAGCGCTTTACTGGCTCCCACCGACACTTAGTTAAATAGGAAGTCTTGAAATAAATAAATAAATAAAATGTTTATTCTCGACTGAGCGAGGCACGTCTGCACAGACATGATCATGTTAAGAGTACAAACTGGGATCAGTCAATGTACAATGGATCAATGAGATTGTCGCATAGATTGTTATATAAATGTATGTAAGTGTGTATGTGGGCGTGTTTAGCCGTGTTTATGGAGTTCGTAAATGTATTCCAGTCTTTTTGATCGTGCTTGAACGTGTGGCCAGTGTTAAATGGGTGCTTGATGGCTGTGGACTTGAAGCGGTCGTCCGGATAAGCAATGGGTGACTTTAGTTGGTGGCGAGTCACAACCGCCACGTCACAGTGTTGTTAAGCGGACATTTGTGGCTTTTTATAGGGAGAACGCTTGCCAGGCGGAAACCCACCACGTCCTAGAACACTGCCGCCGAACTATTTGCTGGAAGTGGTAAACCCAATCCACCCAGCTGGCACCACGAGGAGGTTGTTCGGCCAGCCAGCCAAATAGTAGACGCTACCGCAAAGGCAACCTGGAAACACTAAACGGTAGCTCAAATCCTTTGAAAGCTCCTTCTCGACGTCCAGTTTCTTACTGCTCAACAGATCAGCACGTAAAGCAGCCTTGTACTATTGAATGAGAGCATCGTAAGCCTGCAGGCACTGACCAGGTAGGATATTGCATAGCAATGGGGAAGCAATCCGAACGGACAAACTTTACTTCACTTCCTCCCTCTCTTCTACACTTTGGTTCCTTCGTCTCCATCTTTACCCCTTAGTATTTTCCAAATACCTAGTCCACTTGGTCTCTTGCGAATAGTTATACTTGTGACCCATGAGTCACGTCTACTACAAACATTTTAGCAACATTAAGCCTCATGTGAAATGCCAGGTTCTAGCGTTGTTGTCCACACATATGGTGCACCCGTAAGTTACCATTTATCTGTCTAAAATAGTCGTATAAATTGCCTGCTTTATAGGTATTTCTACTAGCCCACGTAATCGGCATCTACTAGTTGCCCATAACCGATGCCCTCCCCTAGGTTTAAGTACTCGCTACTTTACACCGCTGATTATATAACAGGGCCACCTACCCACCTCGAAGGCAATAGCCCCATAACCTATATTCAGGCATTTGCTCTCCACTTAAGCTTTCTTGGCCCGTACATTTAGTATTATCTGAGTTATACGTATGCCTATCACCATCAGAAGCGTTGGTAGACAGGCATTATGAAAAACCAGATCCTTTTCTTCAATCCTTTATGCGTGCGCAACAATCATTCCGGATTCCCTTTCTCTGGCAAAAAGCAAACCAAGCGGCAGTGAGGCCCCTGTCACCTGGAAAGCTAGACACCCAGATATTTTGACCACCACTTCCTCTTTCCTTAGCCGTTCGTACGTAATTTTAAACTGCAGTGTTTATAAATTCTTCCCCTTTTTCCTGGTAACTTCCTATTCTATATTCTGTCAATTTTTGTATATTTGTTTTACAACAAGATATATACTCTACTTCGAATTTCGTTCGTCTTCTGGTGTCGGTGACGTTGTGCCGCCTTCGAGTGTTGTGTGTGCTTCGCATCAGCCGTCGGATCTCTATTTACGATCAGCGTTCGATTACACCGTTCGTGTCATCGGACAGGTTTGCTGATTTTTCACCTTTCGTAACCTGACCGTGAGCAATCGTGCTAAGGTCCTATTCTCAGCGGTTCTAACTCTCTGTCAGACACTATATTTGGTGACCCCGTCTATTTAATTTTTTGATTACTTTTGTCTTTTTTCCCTTATGTCTGACTACTCTGCCCCTCGTGAACCGTGTGAAAACTCAATTGGCTTTTCGTTACCCACCTTTGATGTTTCAAACCCTCGTGTTTGGTTTATTCAGGTGGAGGCCATCTTCCGATTTCGAAAGATCACTTCGCAATCATCGATGTTTTCATACGTCACCGCTCATCTTCTTTCACAGATAGCCTCGGAGGTGATCGATATTCTTGATCCGATGCCGACTGATTCGCCGTATGACAAGCTCAAATCAGCCGTTCTAAAACGCACTACGGCTTCCGATGAAGCACGGCTGCACACGCTACTTTCAGGCATAGAGCTTGGAGACCGCAGCCCGTCTCAACTCCTCCGGCACAGGCGTTCACTTGTGGGTTCCTCGACCCTGGACGATTCCAGCCTCCGACAGAACTGGACTAAGTGCCTTCCAACAAACACCACGGCAATTTTAGCAGTTCTTGCTGATGAGCTTCCGTTGGACAAACTAGCCGAAGCGGCCGACAAAGTCCATGAACGCTTCTTTAAAACTGCTGTGAATAATGTGACTGGACCGAGCTCCACTAGTCCATCTGGAAGTACCGCACTTGAGGATATTAGTGAACGACTCTCGCGCTTAGAACTCGCTGTGTCTCACATCGGTCGTGAACGACCTGCTAACCGTAGATTCAACTCAAGGAGTGGCCGCCGTAGTCAATCCCGCACCAGCCGATCGCGATCATACTGCTACTACCACCGCCGTTTCGGCGATGCTGCTCGCAAATGTCGTCCAGGCTGTAAATACCCGAAGACGTTTTTGGATTCTCGGCAGGGAAACGACAACGCCAGCCAGTGATGGCGACAGCTGCTGCTGGCCAAACCATTAGTCGCCTCTTGTACGTTTTCGATTCCACCACCAAACTTCACTTTTTGGTTGATACTGGCGCAGAGGTGAGCGTTATACCTCGATCCTTAGAAAAACGTGCTCTGCGACCATCCGGAATTACTTTACAGGCAGCCAACCAAACCAAGATCGCGACGTATGGCCAGAGACCGCTGACACTTAATCGTGGTTTGCGACGAAATTTCACTTTCATCTTTCTAATTGCCGATGTACAGAAGCCCATCATTGGTATTGACTTTCTCACCGAATTCGGCCTGGTCGTAGACCTACGATGTGGCAAGCTACGAGATGGTACTACATCGTTAACTGTTTCCGGACAGCTCGCTACGGTCAATTCCATTAAGCTTCATGTACTTCTGCCCAAAGAGTCACGCTACTCATCATTGCTGCAACAATTTCCATCCCTCCTTAGAGCAGATGACGGCACTCTAGAGCCCAAGCACGATATCTGTCACCATATCGTCACAACCGGTCCTCCTGTGTCTGCCAAGCCAAGACGCCCTCCACCGGACAAACTACAAGCGGCCAAGAGAGTGTTCGAACACATGCTTAACCTCGGGATCATACGCCCTTCCAAAAGCTGCTGGGCATCTCCGCTTCATTTGGTGCCAAAGAAGACCAGCGATTGGAGACCATGTGGCGACTACCGTGCGCTCAACGGTGTCACTGTTCCCGATAGATACCCAATTTCCCATATCCATGATTTTTCTAGCAACTTGCATGGAAAGTCTGTTTTCTCTACAATCGACCTAGTTCGCGCATACCATCACATTCCTGTTGCTCCTGACGACATCCCAAAGACCGCTATCACTACCCCTTTTGGTCTATATGAATTTGTCCGTATGCCCTTCGAGAGTGAAGGGATTGTAAGGCATACGAAATGTTGAAAACAATTCCGATAAATGCGGAAAAAATAGAAACAATTTGTTAAGAGAGAAAAGAAAGCTGCGTGTTTTAGTCGAAAAATACCAATTAACAAAAAAATACAGCCCTACTTTCCATACGCTGATATTGCTCTCCGGCGCAAAATTTCAACCTGAGTTATTCTCAGATAAAAGAAAAAGCCTTTCTGCAGATAGAATACCGCTTAAAGTAGCACAAAATTACACTGGTCTGGACCAGCTTTAGGGCCTGATACGTAAACGTAAACAACATAGTAGTTTGCGAAACGCTGCCCAAACCTTTCAGCGCTTCATTGATCAAGTCCTAAGAGGGTTAGACTTCGTCTTCGCCTACATTGATGACATTCTCGTCGCCAGTTCGAACGATGGGGAACACCTGTCACATCTCCGTCTGATCTTCGAGCGTTTTGCTCAGTATGGCGTGACGATTAATGTTGACAAATGTATTTTCGGCCAATCCTGTGTCGATTTTCTCGGTCACCGAATCGACCACAATGGTATTCTCCCACTCCCCGAAAAGACGCAGGCAATCGCGGATTACCCAATGCCTCAGTCTTTCAAAAATTTGCGTCGTTTCCTCGGGATGGTCAACTATTACAATCGTTTCATTCCAAATTGTTCCCGGCTACTTCAGCCTCTGACAGATTTACTAAAAGGCAAGTCCCGAAAGTTTGAGCCAACAGCAGAAGCTATTGTGGCATTCGATAAGATCAAGCAGGCGTTATCCAACGCCACCTCGCTTAGCCACATGAAAACCGATGTTGGTGCACCTCTCGTTCTCAGGACAGATGCATCACAAACTGCCGTTGGCGCCGTTTTACAGCAGCTGATCAACAACCAACCCCAACCTTTGTCTTTTTTCTCCAAAAAGCTTCAGCCTGCTCAAACTCGATACAGCACATTCGGACGCGAACTTCTGGCTATTTACCTTGCCATTAAGCACTTCCGACATCTACTTGAAGGACGTACCTTCACTATCCTAACGGATCACAAACCGCTAGCTTTTGCCTTCTGCGGTTCCTCCGATCGATTTTCACCTCGTGAGACCCGTCATCTAGACTACATACCACAATTCACGACAGACATTCGTCACGTTGATGCCACTCACAACACTGTTGCTGACGCTATGTCTCGTATCGATCTCCACCATTTCTTACGCCAAACTAATAACCTCGAGGATATCGCAGCTCACCAAGAAGACGATCCTGAGTTCGCAGACTTAAAGACATACACTTCCTTGAAACTCTCGCAATTGCCCATTGTTAATTCCGATTCCAAAGTCTATTGTGATCTATCGACTGGAAAGCCCAGACCTTTTGTTCCGCAGCAGTTCCGCAGACTTGTTTTCGATCATCTGCATGGCCTTCCCACCCTGGCATTCGAGCCACGGTCAAGTTAATCACTGACCGCTACATATGGCACAATATGCGTTCCGACATCCAAAAATGGGCGAAGCATTGTGTCACTTGTCAGACTAGCAAGATACATCGGCACACGATCACCGTACCTGGCACCTTTGCGTTACCCGACGCTAGATTTAAACATGTGCACCTTGATCTCGTTGGACCACTTCCTCCATCCAACGGTTTCCAGTATTTACTGACCTGTGTCGACCGTTTCACACGATGGCCTCATGCAGTACCTTTACGAGACATTTCCACCGAAACTGTTTCGCGGACCTTCGTTGAAACCTGGATATCTGTGTTTGGCACCCCAGCCACGATCACAACAGACAGAGGTCCTCAGTTCAATTCCGCTCTCTTTCGAGACCTCAATCGTTTACTCGGCTGTTGTCATCTGCGAACAACCACCTACCATCCAGCCGCCAACGGTCTTGTTGAACGTTTTCATCGTCAACTGAAAGCCGCAATTACCGCATCCCAATCGAGTACGCACTGGTCCGAACAGCTACCAATTATCCTTCTCGGCATTCCCAACACGGTCAAAGAAGATCTAGGCCGTTGCAACGCTGAACTGGTTTTCGGCACAACTCTCAGGCTTCCCGGTGAGATGGTGTTAGATTCCAGAATCACTGGCGAACTAGACCCGATTTCCTATGTGGTACGATTGCGACAACATTTTTCTTCAGTCCGGCCAACACCGCCCAGATTCAGCCCTCGGAATCAGCAAGTCCACTCTGATTTGCATACCTGCCCTTTCGTTTTTGTGCGCGTCGATGCGGTGCGTAAACCCATGACACCACCGTACGAGGGCCCATTCAAAGTTCTTGCTCGCAAAGACAAGTACTTCGTGTTGGATAGAAACGGTTCGAAGGATTCTCTGCGCCTTGATCGCTTAAAACCAGCGTACATCGAAACTAAAACATCACAACAAGCCACCGAACAGACGTTTCCCAGTACCCCTCCTACCCAGCCAATGTGTGAACCCTGTGTGCCCCCCTCTACAGCCTCCACTAAACCAGTGAGTGAACCATATGCACCAAAGCACACACGCTCTGGAAGCGCTGTTGTTTTGCTTTCCAAACTAATGACTACCAACAACGCACAACTTTCGAGCGTTCGTTCTCCCGACTCACGCTCTAGGAGGGAGCCCTGTAGTGTTTATAAATTCTTCCCCTTTTTCCTGGTAACTTCCTATTCTATCTTCCGTCAATTTTTGTATATTTGTTTTAACTCACAACAAGATATATACTCTTCTTCGAATTTCGTTCGTCTTCTGGTTTCGGTGACGTTGTGCCGCCTTCGAGTGTTGTGTGTGCTTCGCATCAGTCGTCGGATCTCTATTTACGATCAGCGTTCGATTACTCCGTTCGTGTCATCGGACAGGTTTGCTGATTTTTCACCTTTCGTAACCTGACCGTGAGCAATCGTGCTAAGGTCCTATTCTCAGCGGTTCTAACTCTCTGTCAGACACTATAAACCTTTACCTGGCTCCAAAGCCTACCATACGTAATGCGTAATGGTGGGTGAACAACCAGCTCCCACTTGTTTTCCGTTATCTTCTCTGCTTGCGTTATATTATTGTTCATTCTTTTTGCCTGACAATGTGGAAGCTTCCCACCAGGAAACCTCCAAGTTAATAGCTGTTGTGATCTGCCAGTTTTCTATTACCTTACACTGGTGAATATCACTTGCACTTGCATCGGACTCCCAACCAAGAGAGTTAGAGCTCAAAATAGCAACGCGATGCAGAAATGGTGTGCTTTAACACATGAGACCCAATAATCCGTCACAAATGTGAAAGTGCAACTTTTATAAGTTGAGGTGATCATGCCTAACCAAAGCGGCATTCGTGGTATTTCCCACCTGAATGCATTTTGCTTATTTTTTGGACACCTATTTCTCCATTATCAATAGAAGACATCTCTAGCTCATTAGCATTGGTGGCACATCCATTAAGATATATTACATAACCTCAAAGTGCTGAAACTGATGATGTTTCTCCAGGGAACGATTGCGTTATTCTGGTCCAACACCACAGGCACTTGCATCCGACTCTCAGCTAAGAGAAATAGAGCTCTAAACTAGCAACAGTCGTGTGCTTTAGCACCAGTGGCCCAGTAATCAGTCATGCTTGAGATGGCGCAACCCCCAAAAGAAGTGGTATTCGTGTCTAACCAAAGCGGAACCCAAGGTGTTTCTTACCTGGACACATTTTGTGAATTTTCTCACATTAGTTTTTTATTATCACTGGAAGGCCACCCTGGCTCATTAGTGTCAGTGATACAACCATAACGACGTATAAAATAGCCTCAAAGGGTCGAAACTGGTAATATTTCTATAGGAAATGCTTGCGTTATCCTAGTTCAGACGGGGCAAATGAGTTTTTTGTTCCCTTGTCTTATCCATATGGACTCAGCTTATGCGGCTTTGGTATAATTTTCGCATCCTCATCGGAGCATTAAAAACGTTGAATTCCACATTCATAGTGGATTCTGCGGCCCAATATACTCTGAAAATCGCACGTGGTCGCATTCTGGCTGTGGGCTAGCTACAACATATCCTGTGCTGTCCTACCTATATAATACTTCTTACAGCCTACCTAGTATTTCCCTAAAACCTTACCGTCTGTTTCCCAACTTTTACTACGTTTACTGAGAAAGTATGCTTTTCGGCCCACTGCGTCTTACTTGGCTACTGCAGCGAATTACACGTTATCTTAGGCATTCCCAGTTACTACTCCATATTCGGAACTTATTACGCCTAGCCGCGTTTTGTATTATTTCTTTCTTTTTCTGTATCTGCTTCCAAAGCAGAACGTGAATTTAGCGGAGGCTCGAAAATGGCGCTATCCGCCGCCGACCGCTAAAAATGCAAATATCTCCATAACCACTGCACCTAGCTTAATTATTTTACCTTTGTCGTAACCAGCGCCTAGGGTTTGTCCTGACCGCCCATTGTTGTCTCGTTTTAGTTAACATTTCGGCTCCAAAACGGCGTGATTCCGCTTGTTATGGAGATTTACACTTTGAAATTCGCGCCAGGTTTGCGGTTCTGGTATGCTGTTTCTGGGCTATATTTTGGCTCCATTTTCCAATATTAGTGTATTTTCTAGTTAAGTGGGCCGGCCTTTCAGTCGCACGTTTCTAAGAAAGGCTAAATTGTTAGCCACTACTGTTATTTCCTTTGTTTCCACCCTCCACTTTTACGATCTAATTTTGGCTTGCTTATTCCTTTCCATGAGCCCGCTACTAATGGATGCTCGAAATGCGGTGATGTGACCAAAGAAAATGGATCAAATTTCCTCTAGTGATTGATCGTTTATTAATGGAACCAGGCACCTCAAGGTTTGGCAGCGGTAGCAGGTGAAAAGCGCAGAATTCGTACATAAGCTACTGAGACCCAAACTACTGCCTTCAAAAATGTCGAGGCCTACGAAACGTTTGTATTTATCCCTGCTTTACTTTTCGGAAAAATAAACACGATCAAAAGCAGTTGTTAACGATATTTCTTCTCCATGCATGAGCATGGATGTTATGTACAATTTGATCTGATCCCACGCAGGAACATCATCTAGCGCTTGTCTAGAAATATACCTATATCTATATCTATATGTGCTAACACACTCGTGATTGATCGCGTGGATAATATGAGAAGGGTTGAGAGACGTCCGTGGTGGGCGCAAGTTTGGTTGGTTGGATAATCATAGGGCCGTGACTTTAATTAAAGCCGAGTCACATCCGTCTCGTCGCACTGCTGTTAAACTGATATCAGTGGCTTTTTATAGGGCGAACGCTTGCCAGGCGAAAACCCACCAGGTACTAGAGCACTGTCGCTAAGCATTTGCTGGAACTGGGTGGACCCGAACCCCCCAGTTGGTGTCACGGGGAAGTCATGTTTTCGTTGTCGGTGGAGCAGCCTGCGATTGTTGACAAGCCACTCAATAAAGTCGCTGGCACAACGACGCATTGGCATGTTGATCGATACCAGGGATACTGCAGGACCTACAGTCTCAGACTGTCTGTGTATATTGTGAGATCTGACCATTTCCTGCAACGCAACGTGCCTGTTGCGAAACATTATTGCCCGTAAAGTTTTGATCACACCTGCTTTGGTATATAAGTAAGGTCGTTTGAAAGAGATTGGACGTTGGACGTATCCTCGCGGCTCTCGCCTTTTTGTAGACCATTCATCACCATTTCACCGCACAGCACCTAGCAAGCATTCATTCTACTCGGACTCATCTTCTCTACACGGTGGATCCATTCCACCCGGATTATTTCCATCGCTTAACCTCTAGCTTGTGTCTGTGTTTTTCACGGAGTTTGCCGGGGAATTCACACGCAAAACTTCTCCAGTCTGCAGCTTTTTGTGGATATTTTTACAACCCTTCGGATGTTTACATCGTTCGATAGGAAAATCTTTCCGCTTGCTAACAAGCCTTCAGTCTCTTCACAGCACCACTGTGCATAGCAGTTACAGAAGAAATTTATTTTTAACTTGCGCACTCAAGCACCCAGCAAACTTCACGATCGCCATCGCATCTCGGCCAGATCAATTTCAATCACTCAGACGACCCAAGCACGTCCTACACGGCCTATTCAAACGTGACCGCATGACGCACAGGCCTATCACGCGTAAGTCGATCAACGTGTCCTCCGACCACAAGCGGACAAGACGGCGAAGCACACCTACCACGCACGACACCAAACTAGCCCGTGAACCGGGCCGTGCCACTTCGCTGCAGCCGACCATGACGGATGTAAAAAGGGAGAAGTTACAAGTTGAGCTGAATCACTTGCCCAGACAGTGGAATCGGGCCAGCATTGTGCGTTGTGTTCCGTTAATCCTAGTCCGATTACTGAGGCTAACAAGCACAACAATTTGTCCGAGTCTGTTTCGTTCTGTCTTAATTGCACAACGGTTCCCATAGTAAAATGCGTAATTGCTTTGTCGAAAGATTACGGCCGTCTGATTGCAGAAGTAGCATTACGCCTAAGTAAAAGAATTATTTCCTTAGAGGCTATTATAGCAAGGTTTGTGTCTCCACCATTTCCCGTACTCACCGCCACTAAACCGAAGAAAAGAGCCAGACGTTCTCGCGAAATCACAGCGGCGAATATCTTGGGAACCCCAAAGCAAGCAGGCATCACGTACGAACAAAAATCCTCAGTTCCTCAGCCATTCCGCCCTTATCCAAAGCCTCGGCAAGAACCAGACTTCCGACTGACCAACAAAGTCTGAGTATCTCTAAAGGCCAATCAACTTACGCAGCGACTATTGCTAGAGACACTGTAAACAAGACTTTAAGCACAATATCTGCGACATGTGTAAAAGACCAAGCACGAAACTCAGAGACTTGTTTTAGTCCATCCATCACGACGTCCCCCACATTACCGAACACCAGGAGGAACTACGGTGCTCTAACACTCATATGCACCAACGTTCCTGAATCCAAAGCAAATTCTCTGAGAGGTAAGCAACAGGACGATCTGAATCAGTGGAATCTCGTTTGCGATCGCATAGGTGCTAGGGTCAAGCCGACTAACATCACGCGTGTGACGAGACATCCAAACTCCGTACACTATGGTGAGCCCAGAATTCTGCAGATAACACTGGCATCCACTGACGATGTACAGGCAGTGCTCTTATCGGCATATCACCTCCGAGGTGAAGACAGTAAGATCTGCATCTTTCCGGATGTTCCATGGAGCGAACGTCAGCGGGAAAAAACAATTTAGACGATCGCAACACGGCCAGCTGGCAAAAAACCATTTTAGTTCATGGTGTGCCCGAGCTACCAACAGCTAGGGACGAGGAGGCTCATGCTCGCGATCTGGAAGAATGGCGGTACATCCGTGGAACTCTATCTGCAGGCGACGTCATCCTTCAGTCGATTTCTAGACTGCTCGTTTCACCTCATTGCAAAGGTAATGGTCCAAGTATACTGAAACTTGTGGTTCAGTCACAGCAGATGGCGGCGAACTTAATGCGTAACTGGCATAAAATGCACAATGCACTGCCATCGGAAGTACGATTTAAGGTACCATTTATTGAATCGAAGCCACCGGAGGATGTGACACCATCTGTGGCTCAATGTGATAAAATAAACGGAGCCGAAGACACTGCATCAAGATTATCAACCACTGATAACGACGCTATTGAAGAGCGTTCTGTGTGTGCAGGAACGATGTTAGGCGGGCTGCAGGCCCGTGCAAAATGTTCATCGATAAACTGCGCAAAAAACGATCAGGTGCCGGCCTTTCATCGGCCGGCTTAAATCCAGCTTCGTGTAATCCTCCACAAGCTCTTTTGGTGCTCAAGCAGCTGTCCTGTATGTACACTAACGCTCAAAGTCTACTTAACAAACCACCCGAACTGCGACTACGTCAAAGGTCCAAATCGTGTGACCTCGTCGCTATAACGGAGACATGGTTGCTCCCGGATATCACAGACACGGCGGTCGAGCTACCAGGCATGTCCGTCGTTCGGCGCGATCGATCCAGTAAGGGGCGGGGTGGCTCTGTACTACCGCAGTGACCTCCAATGTGAGCCCATAGAAGACGTGTACAGTAACGTGCAGGATACCCTTTGGTGTCGGCTGCGTTTAACAGGCAACGACGTCTGTCTGGTGGCGGTCGTTTATCGACCTCCATCCTCTACACCCGAGATGGACTTCAATCCCGCGTCTGCGCTGACGCTTGTGATCAGCAGGAGATACAGCCATATTCTTATCGCTGGTGACTTCAATATCCACGCTCTGGATGCCCAAGCAACACCTACGGAACAGTTCAAAGCGGATCTACAAGACCTTGTCTCCAGTTTTCCGCTTTATGGCCATATCGACAATCCCACCAGATTCAGAGGAGCAGCTAGGCCGTCCATCCTGGACCGGATATTTACCAACAAAGAACTCATGGTCGAGAAAGTAATCACCGACGCTCCTTTGGGTTGCAGCGACCATGCAGTTTTACTCTTCGATTATATATGCTACGCAGAATACCCTGCGGATACTACACGGGAAAGCCGAGTTATCATACGGTGCGAGGAGCTGGTAGAGACAGCCAACTGGGACTTGCTGACAGACGAAGTACCGACAATCGCATGGCCACATTTCGTCAACCAATTTAGCACTCTCGTCGAAGTGGCATACGAAATTAGGGTTGTCCACTCTACGAAGACTGTTTCATTTGTGCGAAGTAGGACACGGAAATGTATGGCAGTGAGGAACTCGGCCTGGAGTATCTATAAGGAACACCCGAGCACGGAGAGCTGGACGGCCTATGCAATTCAACGTAATCATTGCACTCAACTTGTTCGTGAGGATAAACTGACATACCAGCAGCATCTGACGGAGCGCATGGTTTCGAATCATAAGCTGCTCTACCAACATGTAAAAGACCTGCGCAAGGTGAAACGGGGAATCCCTCCTCTTCAAACGCCAGATGGCATGACGCTGACTGCGGAGGATGCGGCGAACGCCTTGCGGCTGCAATATGCTTCGAACTTTCAATGCATTCCTTGGTCATCTGTTCCTTTGTCAGCAGCTGTTTTACAACCAAAGTTACGCACATAACTTTCACAGCGGGGATGGTATTAAAGAGGTTGTTGTGTATGCGTAAGCACAGCTCTCCTGGAATCGACAACAATCACCCTAAGTCCTTTGTGGTAATGGGAGAAAGTTTAGCAGAGCCTCTGGCATGATTCTTCCAACGCTGCTTCGATCAGATGTATGTACCCGAGATGTGGAAATGTGGGATCATAACCCCAATTCACAAGGGCGGTAGCCGTTCTGATCCAGCCAACTACCGTCCTGTAACCCTTCTTCCGGTCCTGTCAAAGGTTATGGAAGCTATTGTTGCTGACGTATTAACCGCCTATCTAGAAGAGTCTGCCTTCCTTGCGCATGAACTGGATGGTTTTCGACGGAATCGAGCGTGCACCACAAATCTGCTGCTAGCAAGATCGAGTTAGACCAAATTAATCGACAGCGGTGCAGGAGTGGACGTGGCCCATCTAGATCTCTCAAAGGCCTTCGATCGACTGGACCATGGAATCCTGATCTGCAAACTTCAGAGCTTTGGCATTGGTGATCCGCTCCTAGGATGGATTACAAGCTTTCTTCTCCACCGGAGCTTAGAGGTAAAAGTGCGTGGGTCCCTGTCCCACCCAATCCAAGTCGAACGTGGTGTACCACAAGGATTGGTACTGGGGCCACGATTGTTTTTGATGTATATTGACGACCTAGCGGCCCTCATTCTTTCCAACTGCCTACTCTATGCCGACGACATCAAGGTCTGGAGAGCGATCAATACACCAGACGACTCCGCAATACTTCAAGAGGATCTGGATAAGATGTATGCGTGGTCAGTTCAGAACCAACTCCCACTCAACACAGAAAAGTGCAGAGCATTACACTTACCTCACCACTCAGCATTTTCTATAAACTGGGTGACCATGTGCTTCACACAACTGATGAGGAAAAGGATTTAGGAGTCTTGATTCAGTCCGGCCTTGGTTGTTCAGCCCAGGAAAAGAAAGCATCGAACGCGAGCATTCGAAATTTGGGCTTTCTCCGGCGCACATTTGGACGCTTCGATACATCCGTTTTCCACCAACTTCTAGGTGCATGCATACGACCACACGTGGAGTATGCAATACAAGTCTGGCAGCCGTGGCTGAAGAAAAACCTCTCTGATTTAGTGAAACCTCAACTACGCGCAACGAAGAACGTGAAAGGTTTAGGCCAGTTAAGCTACGAAGACAGACTGAAATTGCTCGGGATATTTAGTGGTCAATATCGAAGACTACGGGGAGATTTGATTTTGGCTTAGCAGATTCTGACAGACCCCAATCATACCTGCCGCCATCTGCTGGAGCTCAGTAACAACCACAATCTGAGAATCCATCACCTGAAGCTGGCAGTGCAGTACAGCCGTTTGGAACGTCGACGAAATTTCTTTTCTGTGCGTGTTTGCCAAGCCTGGAATGCTCACCCAGAATCTGTAGTCAGTGCACCCAACCTGATTGAGTTCAAAAATCGAGTTGATAGTGCACTCATTTCCTTGCAATATCTCCCATAGTACAGTCTAATTTTGTGAGATCCAAAATCCATACTTTAAAAGTAATTTTCCTCCACGCAAATGTCAACAGTGGATTCATTTTTTGACGCTTCAAACTCAAACACTTTGCCCCATGTGAATTTCAAGGGCCGGTGACTCTTTTAACCAAATACTCCATACCTCATGATCTCCTCCGGAGTTATAGTGGATTATTATTTTGACACTTCAAACTCGGTGAGTCCACAAGCTTGTAGTGACTCGTTGTTAAACGAGTTTACTGAATTGGTTTCCATTGAATTTTTCACACTTATATGATATTCGCACTGATCACCCAAGGGGATTTGTCAAGCTTTAGTTTTTATACCCGCATAAATCCATTGTTCCATTGTTCCACATTCCACAAGTTCTGTGCATATATCCGATCTCATACAACTACACGTGCATGTTTGCTCAGTGACATGCCACTATCCTTAAAACGCTTTTACGGCTGGGTTCTCATGTTTCACTCACCCGACCAGCACTATGTACACAACCTTATCGAACCAGTACTTCACCAAAATACTCCAATCCAATGGTCTCTATAATTCCTGTCTTCACATCTCACACTCTGCGTGTCAGGTAAGCCTACACTACTGACTACCTCTGTATTACGCTTGCTATTGATCCTGCGCATTAGGCTGTCATGTACAACAATGCACAATTCTGATTATGCCAAAAGAGTGTGCCCCGCTTTGTCGAGAATATAAATATGTATATGCGAGCGATTGGACGCTTGACAGGCGGGACCAAGGGTTAGGTAGTTATGGTGTGATGCAGGTATGTTGTGGTAATCATTTGTTTTGAAGACTTTTTGTAAACATGCCTTGGCTGATCCAATCTTCTGGATAAGGACATCCAAATCAAATTGTCCAGTGATATTAGACCAGGATGGGATTGAGTTTGTTAGAGATCTGAGTTGATCCACTTTTGTCTCTGTATGTTTATTCGGTCGCAGACAAACAGGCCAGATGGGATCCTTGGTAAGTTTCTGTTGATAACTCTGGGAAGAGAAAAGCAAAGAAAAGGAGAGCAGCAGAGGCTACCAAGGAAGCCTGTGACAACATGTGGTGTGAATGCAAAAATCATATGTGTTACAACATGGTAAAAGAGATACATGAAGAACATAGAAAACATTTGGCATTTTGTGTTCTGCGACCATCCAAAGGGTCCAGGCGGGCAAAGGTTGCTTAATAACTAGAAGCAGGAATGGGCGGATGAACGAGGACAAAGGAAGACGGTGGCAAGCTTAAAAATACTAAGCACTATACTCCTAGTGGTTTATGTGGCGCAGTATTCACTGAAAATTGTACACTGAGGTACGCATGATATTTCTTTGTGGATTTCTAGTGTTTTCTCACAATCTGTTAGCTTATTTGCGAATATTTGCTAAGTATGTCTTTAAAGTGTACTTTTCGGCCACGTACGAATTTCCCAGTTATTGCAGGGCGTTACGGGCTATTTAGCATTTCTTGATAGCTATGCCTATTTAGAACGTATACCGCTTCGCATATTTAAATTTTCTTTTCTTTTATCTGTTAGTTGTTTGCAAAGCAGAAAACCATTTTCGTGAAACCGAATAATGGCCTTACTCGTGGGCCACCATTCAATTGCGAATAACTCGCAAACTACTGCACGTATTGCAATTTTTACTTCCAACGGAATCAGCGGTTAGAACGTGTCCTGAACAGCCTATTTTGGTACTACGTTACGCAGTATCCTAGCCTTTGAAAAAGCTTTTCTTCTTTCTGAGATTTACTCAGGTTGAACTATCGCGCCATTATGCAACCTCAGCGCAAGAAAAGTTTGGCTACATATTTTGTTAAATTGTATTATTCTAGTGAAGCACACCGCCTTAGTATATCACTTAGCAAATCCTTTTTATTTTCATCTGCATTTCTCGAAATTATTTTCTAAGTTTTGGTATGCCTTATAGTTCCGTCATTCTCATTTCTTCCATGCGCGCACCAATAATTTTGGCGACTGAGCGGACCAAAAAGTCCAATGAATTTAACGTGAAGTTCGGTGAATTGGATCCTGTTCCAAAGGAAAACGGCACAACTACAGCTCTGCGCAACTTTCACAACGTAAGTACAAGGTGCTCAAAATCGTCCGAAGGAATCAGAAAAATATCAAGGTGGGCGCCTGCGACCCCAACAGCTGTACACCAAACAATACCGATGCATTTTTATTTGCCAACGAGAAACATATACTCGTATTTTGCCTACTTTCATGCAGGAGCATAGGATTAATGTAAAGATGGGTCTGAACCCTTAATGGTGCAGCCGCTAGCCAGTCTAGGAATAAACCTATTTATTTATTTATTTATAAAAAAGAGAAAGTAGTTGGAAAGTCTGGAAATTGGATGATTTTATGGGTTCTAGTTGCCCTGAAATTACCTTGCAGGGTGGTGGATGTCCATAACAAATAGTTATGAAAGACTGATAAGTTACCTCCTCAAACTAGAAGTGAGAAAAAATGATGCATAGTTTTGAAACTTAAATTCAGCAAAGCAATTCTAGGAAGGAACACCAGACAGTAGAAAGAGAAATGAGAAGTGTAATGTAGCTGGCGACAGAGCCGAGCTTATAGCCCAATACTTTCAGAGCAATACTAAGGTAAGCAAAGCAGGTCATACTGAGTTAATCCAAGGCCTGGTTACGGTTAAAAAACAAAAATGTTCTACGTGTATGTCTGCTGTAAACCAGGCTTTTAAACCTCAATAGTCTAAGCGAGGTAAGGAAACAGGAAAGACAGTTGAGGCTGTGCGGGACGAACGTATCTGGCTGACAACAAGCAAGCCAGCTGAGGCGAGAGTTAGACACGTGGCTCAAACAAGTACGCGAATCAGCGCATTAACACGGCTTTAGGGTAAAAATTGAGGATGAACGGCAATCAAAGCAGGAGAAGGTAAAAGGAGCAGTGGAGGGGGCCAAAGATGAGCCAGTATACCTTAGTTGCATAGCACATGTAAGAAAACGAGCGAGACAGCGCTGATGGGGCATGATTAGGCAAAATTCAAAGACTATGCGGACCAGCAGATGACGGGATGACCTTTGAAGACGCAAACAGAGATTTGGGACATAACATCTGAGACAAAGTTTAGGAACTGCCACACACCGATTTCAGGGAGACGAAAGGTGTGAGGAATCAGCCATAACTGAGCTAATCCCAGGCGGCATGCATAAGTTTAAAAGACCAGGGTAAAGTGGGATCAAGAAAAGCCTAATCATGCATGTTAACATAGGCACACGAAGATAAGGGGTGGACGGGTGGTGTGAACTAGCCGTGGGCTGGTTGAGGTTAGGATAAATACCACGGTTGAATCTGCGGTAAACCGGGCTTTTAAGCATCAATGCAATAAGCGAGGTAGATAAACAGGAAAGACATGTGAGGTCTTGCGAAACGAAAGCATCAAACAGACAGAAAGCAAGCCACGTGAGGTTTGAGTGGAATAAGCGTATCAGAGCACAAAATGGTTTTAGGGTAAAAAGTGGGGAGCAACAGCACTCAAAACAGGGGAAGATAAAAGGATCAGTGGTACTGCCAAACCTGAGTTAGTAAACTTCAGGCGCCCAGAAGCTGTAAGAAAACAGGCGAGACGGCTTAGACGCGACTGGATTAGCCTGAAAGAAAAGAATATTCGACCAAACAGATGTGGGGTGACAATCAAAGAGGCAGGCAGAGTTACGGGTCACAAAGCCTGAAACAAAGTTTAGGAAATGCCACATGCCGAGATCAGGGAGACAAAAGGTGTGACGAATCAGCCGTTACTGAGCTAATCCTGGGCGGCATGTATAAGTTTATTAGGTCAGGGTGAGGTGGGAGCAAGAAGAGGGCACTCATGCAGGTGAACTTAGACTCACGATGATGAGGCTTGGATGGGTAGTATGAAATAGCCGTGGCCTGGTTAAGGTTAGGATAACTACCACAGGTAAAGCTGCTGTAAACCAGGCGTTTAAGCTTCAGTGGTTTAAGTGAGGTAAGGAAACAGCAAAGCCAGATGAGGCAGTGCGGGACGAACGTATCTGGCTGACAACAAGCAAGCCAGCTGAGCCGAGAGCTGGGTACATGGCTCAAACAAATAAGCGTATCATCGGCTTGTAATTCATTTAGAGAAAAAAGCTGAAAAAGAGCCACAGTCAAGTAAAGAAAAATGAAAATCAGTGTACATGCAAAACATGAGTCAATATACCTCAGTCACCTAGTAGCTGACAGAAAACATGCGAGAGAGATAAGACGAGACTGAATTAGGCAATAACAAACGAATTTGCGGCCCAGCAAAAGTAAGGGTAGCATTTGAGGACGCAAGCAGAGACTCAAGACACAAAGTCTAAGAGAGAGTTTAGGAAATACCACATACCGAGGTCAGGGAGCCGGAAGGTTACTGAGCTAATTCCAACGGCATGCATTGATTCATAGGTCAGGCGCGGACGGATTAGCAACTGATTAGGTTGAAATGGCTTTAAGTAAAAGTGTGAAGAAGATAAACAAGCTTAGTTAAGGAAGAAAGCTTATCGGTGGAAAGGCGACAACCTGCTGCTCTTGTGCACACGTTATTACTGTAGCTACATCCATCTTTGGCTGTCCACCTCTCGACTCACTCCAACTGTCTCCCCAAATGAACTACAGCCTCAGTCACAATGGCCGACTAATCCAGTCAGACTGCTGTGACATTACTGGCCATCGTTTAATCATTCTTCAATCGGACGGCCAACTATCAGCGCCCTGCCCTAATTTAGCCTAATCCCATGAGACAAATAATCTGGGACTATAGGTTACCGGGACGTTAGCGGTCTAGGCTCGGTCGATTCAAAGCGGTGTTTCCATCACCTCGACAGCCTGCTGCACTTCTGTGACGTTGCAGACCATCGCTGGGAAGACTGAACGCTCTGTCTCCATCACCTCGAGAGCCACGTTAACTGTCGCACTTCTTAGCCCTAAAAGTCTACTCCCGATTTTGTTCTACCCTCATCACGCTCTGTCTTTATTTCTTCTTCAACCGGAGAGCGAGCTCTCAGTGCCCTGCCCTATTATCCTTTTTGATTGCTTCCTGGCTAGCGAAATGTAGTTTTAGGCTCCGCTTTACCAACACAAAATATCTCTCATATGCGAGCCTGCCTGAATTGTATACTTTATATCCAAACACCCTCTTCCATCCCTAACCTGACCACCTCTGCCCACGCTTTATTTATCTTCCCACCTTACTCTAAATGTGCCGACTAATCCAGTCTCGTCTGATCGCTCCCCTGCGCTCCGAGTTCTCTCAGACTGTTGTGACGTTACCGGCATTTATTCGGAATACCGAACGCTCCGTCTCCAATACCTCATGAGCCTGATGGACTTTTCCACACCTTATAAGCAAACCTCTTTCTATCCGGACCGTCTCTCTCCTCTATGGCGCTCTCTACTTTCATTTCTTCTCTAATCGGACTGCCAACTCTCAGTGCCCTGTAATAACCTAGTCTCATCTGACCGGTCTGCTTCTTTGACCTTTACCAGACCAGCAACATTTAAACGGTCTAGACTCTGTAGACTCAAAGCTAGGTCGCACGTACGTTGCCAGCCTGCCAGAATGGTTCAACTTCTATTTATATAGGCACCTTCACCTTTAACTTGTCTACCTCTTGACCCACTCCATTTGCCCTCCAAAATTAGCTGTTGGACTCAATCTCGTTTCGCCGACTAATCCTGTCTCCTCTGATCGGTCTCCTGCTCTCCAATTTCTCTCAGACTCCTGTGACATTACTGGCCATCGTTCAAATGACTGAGCGCTGTCTGTATTCAATCCTTCTTCAATGGGACGGCCGAGTCTCTATCATCCATAACTCAGCCTCAGCTGATCAGCCTAATTCTCTGGGACTGCCGCCAGGCTACCGGGATATTAGGGTTTTAGGCTCCATCGATCCAAAGCAGTGTCTCACTCACCTTGATATCCTGCGGAACTTGTTCTCCCTATGTTAATAAAACCAATTCTCTCTCTGACCAGTCCAATCCTACTGACTCCACTTATCTTCCCAACTGAACCATAGGACTCAATCACAATGCGCCGGCAAATCCAATCTCGGCGGATTGGTCTCCTTCTCTCCTACTTCTGCGACGCTGCCTGCCATGCTCGGAAGACTGAACGCCCTGTCACCATTACCTCGAGCGCCCCATGGACTTTTCCACACCTTATACGTAAACCTCTTTCTATCCGGACCGTCTCCTCTCCTTATGGCGCTCCCTACTTTTATTTCTTCTATAATCGGACTTCCAACTCTCAGTGCCTTGTAATAACCTAGTCTCAGCTGACGTCTGCTCCTTTGACCTTTTCCAGGCTAGCAAGATATATCGATCTAATTTCTGTAGACTGAAAACTATGTCTCGTTTACATTGACAGCCCGCTAGACTTGTCTACCCTTTATTAATATAGGCGCTTCCATCAGTAACCTGTACACTCAATTCTTCTTCAATCAGACGACCAGCGCTTAGTGTCATGCCCTTCTTTATCATCATCTGATCAGTGAAATTCTCTGGGATTACTACGTGTCCTCCGGATGTGTCGACTAATCAAGTCTCGTCTGTTCGGTACCTGCTCTCAGAGTTCTCTTAGACTACCGGGATATCACCGGTGCTTTTTCAGAACTGAACCATTCATACTTCGCACGAGAGGGTCCTTGGCTTCACCACACTTTAGCAGTATACCTTTTTCATCCTGACTATCGTCTCCTAATTGCTCTCACGAGTTACTCTTCGCACTGCCGTCCGTATTCATTCGCTCATAGCTGGTTCTTTAAATTTCCTTTTCTTCTTGGAACGTTGCTTTACCTATGTTGCTCCCGCATTCGGTCTCAACCTAGTTGTCCTTAGTTACATTTACGATGCCTCTCGCATCCGCACTGTTGTCATCACTATCGGCTTACCTGTATCTCTCCAACAGTCGTATTAATCGCTTAACTTTTGTCAACACGCTTTGTTATATCGGTCTCTTGACCCTGTGCGTGCTGAATCTTCTTCCTACCTAGTAGTTTTAGTCTGAGTCACACCAGCGATGGGATGTAAGGAACGCGATTGCAAATCCTGTATACTTAACAAAGTTACATAAGTTTCAATGTATCATAGGCACCGTTGCGCGCCAACAGTCTGTGTTCGTGCTACTTGATTCATTGCTGTTTGGCTGCCTCTTGTCCGTTGCCCGTTTTCTCCCGAGCTTTCCACAGTTACATCCGTCAAAACAAGAAGGTTTATCCACTGGGACTGGTCGACCCACCCTCAACAGCCAGCTGGTTTAAACGCTTGATCTTTTCTTCTGGAGATGAAGAACCCACACATCGTTCCAAATGGAGCTTTTTCCGCCATTCTGGAGAAGCTACCACCACGGGGTCTAAACAAATGGTTTTAGTTCGCCTCGTACTCACAGTAGAACAACTTACTCACCTGGAATAATATATCTACATGGATCCACTGTTGCACAAACGAAGACAGACAATTCTTGCGCGATTATCTTCACTGCCTCAAACATTCCGATTCTCCAGTCACCTGGAGCTTTTCTGATGTCATTTCACGGACAGCATTGCGCGCGTGTAAGCGGCTTTTCCGATGATCTTTCTTGGAGTTTTCACTTGTCCATGGGGACAATTACACTTACATTTGAAGGAATTCCTAGTCCACTTTGCGGAGAATAGCATATTTTTCCTGTTATGAACATATTCAGACACAAGAAACAACTGCACTCACCGTCCCCATGACAAGTCCAGCATGGATAGCTGGACACGGTTTGCGAGCAAGACAATATATTAGAAGAGGCCGGCCTCTAATAACAATGTGTTTACCCACCTGCATCATTATCATTCGACGCTGCGACTCTTTTACATCATTGGCTGGCTTCAACGACTGCTGCCGGATCAGTACTAAGCCATTCGGCCAACGAAGGAAGAATTTTGGCTGTTAACCGACTGCGAATAATAGAGTGCAAAATCGGTCTATACGATGCATAGCCGACTAGCACTACAGTCCAACGGAAGCTACGACAGTGTTCCAGGACGTGGTGGGTTTTCGTCTGGCAAGCGTTCTCGCTATAAAAGCCACAAATGTCCGCTTAACAACACTGCAACGTGGCGGATGTGACTCGCCACAAAATAAAGTCACAGCTATACATTTCACACTGACGCAGTCCTCAGCCTTCTACATCCAACCTGCGCAACTGATTTTACTATGAAGAATGCTTTAACGGAGCACAGATCATCCCGACTTCGTAATGGTCATTGATTGTACCAAAACCTTGTTTGGGCTCCTGTGCTCATGGATCACTACCTGGCAAATTTACCCCCAACTTGTATCTTGACGCAACAGTTTTTGCGCGCCACAGCGCCATCATGGTCCTTGATCTGGCTATTACCTGACAATATGCTCGCTCATATGGACTGCATCTTTTCGTTTATTCCTTTCATTAAAACGAAAATGTTTAATATTCTAAAGAAGCTATGCTTGTATGCATATTTGATCACGACTTTACAGGTGTGTCTCGTTTTACTGAAAATACACCATTTACTCATTTATTGATTTATTTATTTTGTGATATTGTGCCGTAATCGCATGGCTGTAATAAAAGAACCGGCGAGACAGCCCAGCTGAGCCTGGACTAGGTAACAGTGAAGTGATAAACAAATCCGAATTATTTGGAGCTGCTGCAGTAGATAGTTGAAGAGTATAAACGAATGTATAGAAAGAAAATTCTAGATGGAGAAAGATAGCTTTTAGTACAGGTAGAAGCTGATTAGTTGCGTTGTGCAGCTATATATGGGTAGGTCCGTTTTCCCAAAACTCGTTTACAGATACGTTAATGCCCAATATTTCCGCTACTTTATAGACGCAGAGGATGATTTGACAATTTCAGATTTTCTGACGGCTTCTGGCAAGTTGTTCCATACGCTGGCATATCTGTAGAGGGAGAAGTTTAAACGGTGACACCAGTGATCAAGCCCTTTATCCCTGCATCATTCCTTTGCAAAATTATGTGCAATTGTCAAGCCAGGTATTTTGCCAACACGTATTTCGATCGTGTGGTATGCACACGCTTTTAGTGTTTCCATTACTCTGTCAACCACTTGCTCACGCCTGTACTGGCGTGTCTCGTTTCGTCGAGAATATACTAATTTAATTATTCATCTAACTGATAGAAGGCAAAGTTTTGAGAACGCAAACTGGGCCGTTTTTAGTGCAACCCCCTGTTTGCTTTCTTTGTGCTTCCGCCTTGCGTACCCGATACAACTAATCGGTTGACGGCATTGCTTGGAACCTTCAACGGGTGGATCGGACGGTGGCTCTGTAACCTTTGCAGGCAAGGCCCATTTTCTGGTTAACAGGGCTGCAATTACCCTGTTTTCCTCGTTTATGATGCTTTTCTTTGCTTATATTATGGTTACCCCGATCCATAGTGGTCCGCTGTGTTGACGCGACGAATGTGCCGTGTCCGGCACATTCGCACGGGTCTTTTGTATGGGTCTGAAAAACGAGGCGCACGGACGTTTGATCTGTGCGCATAAGTTTTTCGTATGTCTTGTTATTATATGAATGGGATTAACTCGCATCGTCTCACTGCTGTTAAGAAGCCATCTAAAGATGCTACATGACAGACAATTGTAGTGCTCTTGCCATGAGGTTTCTAGCCTACTGCCTTAACCGGTACACGAAGCCCTGGTGCTATGTACAGATTATCCCCGACTGGCATTAATAGTGCTAGTACAATGAGACATCTGTACGCCACTGCTGCACCGTTACGCCATGTCTGTGGTACTATGTACAGATGCTCGTTGACCGACGTTATTGCCGCTCTTCTAATGAGAATTGTGACCTTTTGCATTAACGGGTACATGAAGCCTGTTTTCCTACCTACAGCTGCTCGGTGACTGGCATTAATAGTGCTAGTACAATGGTATCTGTGTATGCTACTGTCTCACCGGTGCACGATGTCTGTGGAGCTACGTACAGATGCTTGGTGACCGAGATTACTGGTGGAATTGCAAGAAAGGACATATGCAGAACGATACACACATCGTCACAGGATGCATGTACTGCTAACTTTAGAGACTCCGTGACCGCCAATTATGGTGCGCCTTCAATGAGAATTATGTAGGCTACTGGAACGTTAGTGCACACCCACTGAGGTTCTATGCACAGTGGCGTAGTGGCCGCGTTTAATGATGCTTATGTCATGAAACCTATGTAGACTGCTACTCCACGGGTACATCAGGTATGTTGTCCTATGCATATAACCTCTGTGATCGACATTTTTGGCGCCAATGTAATTAGACCTAAGTACGATAATATACGATAATATACACCGGCACAAGCTGAACGTGCCACACCGATGGATGTTTAATAACTGGCATTAATGGTGCCAGTGAAAGGAGACCGATGTAGGCTACTGTAATGCCGGTACACCAGGCCTGTGGTGAATTGCATGGAGGCTCCATGACCAACAATAATGTGGATAACGTAATGAGACCTATAAACTGCTGCATACGTTGTGGGTTGAGGATCTGTGCGGCCACCAGCAGGAGACAGCGGCTCCGAAAGCGAGGTATATAAGACCCGGCTACATTTGACAACATGATTGCTCGTCTTAGCTTTTCATCCGCTACTTGCCGTGTTACCCGACAATGAAGCAGAAGAGTCTCCGCTACAATTTATGCTTGCAGTCGCCGAGCTGGACACCGCAACTGGCTGAAGGGTGTCACTGTTGCTTTTTCGTGCGTGTGACACAGGACTGAGCCGGTTTGAATTCCTTCCGAGGCAAACGATCTCACACTGCATAATTATCGGGAGTCCAACCGCAATTTCCGCAGCCTGCAGTGCTTCGTTTCATCTAGGTTTGTAAACCGAGATGCATATTGCTTCCACCTCTTTCTGGACTTTGAATGATGCCATATGCCTGTTTGTTTTACTAACCCGAATGTTTCTAGTACAATTGCGAAGGCTGGAAGCAACACCCAGCTTTTGTCCCGTCTCGGTTTCATTCGAATGTACTTTCATTAGAATTGTGCAACCGTAGTGCTTACGACGATGCGATGCCCCGCCGTTTTGCTCTCTTTACCACATTCTGATTGATATGTTAAGTTTCCATCTCATCAATAACAGCCAACAGATCCTGAATGCTAGTGTCATCCTTCAGGTCTCCCACCTCTGGCTGGCCGGAGGCACCGGCGTCTGGCTATTTGTGTCATCATAACACCATTTCATGTACATTGTGAAGCCGTAGTGCTCTCAACCTTCCGAATTGCTATTTACAGCCTAGCCCAGGCTCATCTTCGCTTCATCCCAAAGGGCATCTACTTGGCTTGTGATACCGCATCACAAGCAACCATGTGACATGAAAACATTTCCATTCCTACATCATTTGCCTGAGGTCTCTGTGGCCTTACACTTATTATTTTCACTTTCCGAATTTCGAACGTTTAGGTCTGCCTTCTCCTAGCTCAGTCTGTTTAACTCTAGGAAGACTGCTAGACCTCGAATAGCCGCGTACCATGTGGTTTACTCCCATTTCTTCTTAACAGGCTTACAACATAAATATCACCTATTTCCGGATTCCGAACGTTGATGATGGCTGCTTCTTATCTGTATCTAGTTAACCATAATAAGTCTGCTCAGCCTTAGAGAGCCACCTTGCTTGTGGCCCATTCCAATTTCAAGTTTACAGGCTTATATTTGGAATGTGATGCCGCATCGCTCACAGCATTCAGAATTATTAACATTTTCACTTCTTCTTCGTAGGTCTGAAGTGTCTGGCGTTACATTTCTGTTATTACACCCAACATTGCGCCTATGTCGGCTTGCAAAACCTTACATAATGCTGGTTTTAAAGGCCTGTGTGTTTCAGTTGCCCGATCCAACTGGTGAAGCCATGTCGACTATTGTATGCACTTCCCTAATTAGTTTTGTTGTAGTGTTATATCTGTTATGGAACTATATCCAGGGGGTTAGTGTGCATATTCTTTTTACCCTTGGCGCCTATGTGTAGCAGCAGCAGCTATTCTTCGTAGGCTCCATGCATCTCTGAGCATATCCAGAGCCTGCTAAAAGCCACACTTTTATCCCTCCAATCTTTACTCTCTGGAACTGTCTGCATCATATGCATTTATTGTTTGTTGACTTCTTCTGGGACACTGTAGGTATCCACTAACAAACAGAAGGCTTCACCTAAATGTCACTGCTAGCCACCGATACTATCTAACCTAACGACATTAACTGCTCTTGGTCTTACCTCCGTCACCACATTTCATTTGAAGCGAGTCATTGTAGGTAGCATGCATCTTTGCGATAGGGGCCACTTTTTGTCTCTCCAACTCTTACTCACTCGGATTGTTTGCAAGACATACCTTCGCTGGTTTGCTGACTTATTCTGTCACTGTAGGTATCCACTAGTTATTAGAAGGATAATCAGAATGCCTTTGCTGGCCACCGATACTCTCCCTCCTATCCCATTACATGTCGTTCGTCTTGTCTTATTGAGTACTCGGTGCAGATATTCGTTGTAGGCTCCATAAATCTCTGCACATATCCGGCGCTCGTTGGGAATCACTCCTTGTCTCTCCATCATCCATTCACTTGGAATGTCTATATCACTTACCTTCGTTGGCTTGTTGATATATTCTGTGACCCTGTAGGCATACACCGGTGACCAGGCGTTCTATTGGAATGGCTACATCTGGCCACTGATAGTTTTCCTAGCGCCAACATCTGTCGATTGTCTTAAATCGGGCGTCTGTTTAAGAACAGCTAGTAGCCGTATGCTCCATGCATCTGCAAATATCCAGAGCTTACTAAGAGCCACGCTTCGATTTCTCCAACCCTTATTATCTGGGACTGTCTGCATCACATACATTTGCTGTTTGTTGACTTATTCTGGGACATTGTAGATACCCACTAGCAACTAGAAGGCTTCACCCAAATGCCACTGCTAGCCGTCGATACCCTTTCTCCCTTCGTAACGTTACCAGTTCTTCATATCACCTACGTCACCACTTTTCAGCTGCGGTGAGTCATTGTAGGTAGCCTACATCTTTGTGCTAGGAGCCACTCCTTATCTCTCCTACTCTCTTGGATTGTTGGCAGCACATACCTGGCTGGTTTGTTGACTTACCCTTCACTGTAGATATCCACTGGTAATTTGAGGGCTTAATCCGGAGGCCTTTGCTGGCCGCTGATACTCTCTCCTAAGGCCACTATCTGTCGCTCTTCATATCTTCCTCGCCACTTATCAGCGACTCGTGGTAGGCTCTATGACCCTTCTGGGCAGACCTTGAGCTTGCTAGGATACACTCCTTTTCTCTCCGTCATACATTCTCTTGGAATGTCTGTATCACTTACTTTCGCTGATGCGTTCTGTGACCCTGTAGGCATAAACTAGTGCCCAAGCGTCATATTGAAATGGCTACATCTGGCCACTGGTAATATTTCCTAGCGCAACCATCTGTCGATCGTCTTAAATTCGGCACCCCCGTTTATAAGCTGCTAGTGGTCATAGGCCCCACGCATTCGCGGGTATCCAGAGGCTGTTAAGAGCCACTCTTTATCTTAACAACCTTTATTTTCTTGGAATGTCTGCATCCAATATTTCCGCGGCCTTACCACTTACTGACCTTTAGATCTCTCACGCGGCAAACTGTTTATTTTTAACTTTCTTATTCTGCGCACCCGATCGTATTGGGCTGGCTACTTGCTTTTCATGCACCATGCAATCACCACCACCCTCTTAACTTTCTTTTCTCTCTCCCCACGCAAGCTTTGCCTCATACTAAACTGGTAGTTCGTGGAACACTCAGTGGTACAACGCTCTTGTCTCTACGCAGGCGCTAACAATCTACCTAAACGGCTATTGATTCTATAGGACATTCATTTGGCATGTTCAGCATAGCCATTGTTGCACAGTGTAAATGCTTTTGTCTCAACTCCAAATGTTGTAACATTAGTCTTAATCAATTTTTAACTCCACGCATGTTCTTGCGGTCTTCTCTCGGTTGTCCCGCACTTCCCTTTTCTCCGACGTCCGGAACTTCTTGGAGATCTGGGACTGGATTGAGGAACAGAGTTCGCCCGAAAGTAATAACCGACACCGACTTACATGGAGCGTGGTCGTATACCAAAGGAACTCTACTACAATCACCACCACAACCGTTGTACAGTATGGAGAGCTGGACAGGTCTTTACCCTCCCGAAAATTATGCATCTGAAAATTCAGACAGCAGAAAGTTTAAAACTTTGCTCACCTGGACACAACAAGACAACTATTCGTGAGGTACCCATCCACAACAGGCCGCAACAATTATGGCGGCCAAGATCAAACTATCTGTCCAGCCAACAGAGGGAATTGAAAGCCATTTGACTGCGAATAACCGAATAGGAAATTAGTCGTCAAGCGGCTTTGTCAGCTGCATATCAATGTTCAAAATGCTTTGCGGCAGTGTTGCAGGACGTGATGGGTCTTCGCTTGGCAAGCGTTCTCCCTATAAAAAGCCACAAATGTCCGTTTAACAACACTGCGACGCGGCGGATGTGACTCGCCACTGAATAAAGTCACTGCCCACAACTACATACTGGAAAGTCGACTAGACTCGTATTTCAACTGTTCCTGGCACGTGCAAGAACATGATACGCTCCGTTTCCCTGCACTTTTAGTGCCTTGACCATTCACACTACTCACGATTAAACCCAAAGTATCGTTGAGATACACAGCTGCCTGTAAACTTTGATCATGCCTGGTTTGGTGTGTCTCTGTAACTCTGAGAATAAACTATTAATTTACTCAGGCTGCCATTGAGTGCCTAATATCTGGCGACGTAAAACCGCCCTGATGTCTGCTCGGATGATCCACCTTGTAGTTCCGTGGTGGGCACTTTCGGTTTGAATCACCTCGAGCTAACGTTGCAACTTCCTTTGCATAAGTTTGTTAACCTCCCGACTTCATGTAGGCGCAAAAAGCTGCCGGATACCTTGGAACCCATTTTTGTGGTCACAAGGTTTCGTAAGTGATATTACACACGGCTGTCCTCTAGGAGCCAGTGACCATGTCTTTATATCCTTTCGTTATGTTCGAAGTGCTATCAGGTTACTGCCGAGGCATATACCTTTTGGCAAGCAGATTGCAATGCAATACGAGACAAATCTTTAGTTCTGTGTTGCGCGACCACCGTGACTGATAACCTTGAGACAGCCTGGGAGAGAGTTGAAGCATACCTCAACGTGATCTCTGTTCCCCACATCCCACTCCTTAAGAAATTGGTGATAGGGGCGCAGCCTTCCTAGGTAGATCATAGGTAAGTGCCCGCTCAGAAAGCGCTCTAAGTGTTGGCGAACTTACGTAGCTGCATCATCAAACAACACCTACGCAAGCTGTCGTGAGTTAAAAATAAATGTAAGCAACATACTGGGATTTCTCGCCCTGAGAACGAGAAGGATTTGGCTGAAGCAGCCGCAACCAATCCAAAGAAGTCCCTTGCTTACGTTAAGAGAGGCAGCAGTGCAAAATCGCCTATGCCTGCTTTCTTACGCGCGCACAGGACCCAAGCGCATAGCAATTATGAAATCGCTTTATACGTAGCAAAGCGTATCCCGATGTGACTTCACGTTAAACACCTGTACCTTAGGTTGCTCTGGTCACAAAGTTCCAGAGAATTCTTGCTTAATTGCAATCAGCATAACGGAGGCACAAGCCTTCGGGCAACAACAAAGACTAAATCCTTGCGCAACATTGTGCCTTGATGGTATCCATCCAAAGGTGATGCGTAAATCGGCCGCTAAACTAAGTGGCCATAGCACATGCTTGTTTACGATATCTCTCGACAGCTGTGCCTTACCTTCCGAATGGAGGGAGGCCATATAGTCAAATTTTTAATGGTGGTGCCAAGGCTTCACCCACGAGCCCTTGTCTTGTCAGCTTTACAAGCGTTGTTGTTAGGTTTTTTAAAGACTGATCAAGGTTTCGGTTAAGGACCACCTGATTAACTTTGACTTTCTCAGTGTCGCACAGCACCTATTCCGCAACGGATTATTGCGTCTGATCATTTATTTATAGCTTGTGAAAAATGTGCTGAGATAATAGACAACGTTCACGCTATCGACGTACTTTTTTGAACTTAAAGGCCCTTGATACGGTCAAACATCAAGGAATCTCATTAAAGTTAGAACGTAGGGGATATCTGGAGTCGCCCATAGATGGATGTCTGCGTTCCTACAGGGAGAGGACAGTGTATACGCGTGAGACGTAGCCTTTTGTTAAAACAAGCTGTTCTTAGTTTCTTTTCGCAGGGCTTAGTTATAAGACCGTTGCTTTGCGCAATGTAGTTACTAAAGAACTCCATAAACGTGGTGCCGTCAAAATTTCGGTGTTCATTCAGACAGTGCTTTTAACTATATTTCAGTTTAGAAAGTGCTTTGATGCCCGTGTTTACTATCGTTGTATTGTCACATTATTTTGCATTATTTACTGAATGCTGTTTATTAAACCGACTTCTCCCACAGTTTATAACCATTTTCCAATATTGGTGTATTTTCTAGTTAAGTGGGCCGGCCTTTCAGTCGCACGTTTCTAAGAAAGGCTAAATTTTAGCCACTACTGTTATTTCCTTTGTTTCCATCGTCCACTTTTACGATCTAATTTTGGCTTGCTTATTCCTTCCCATGAGCCCACTACTAATGGATGCTCGAAATGCGGTGATGTGACCAAAGAAAATTGATTGATCGTTAATTAATGGAATCAGGCATCTCAAGGTTTGGCAGCGGTAGCAGGTGAAAATCGCAGAATTCGTACATAAGCTACGGAGACCGAAACTACTGCCTTCAAAAATGTCGAGGCCTACGAAACGTTTGTACTTATCCCTGCTTTACTGTTCGGAAAAATAAACACGATCAAAAGCAGTTGTTAACGATATTTCTTCTCCATGCATGAGCATGGATGTTATGTACAATTTGATCTGATCCCACGCAGGAACAGCATCTAGCGCTTGTCTAGAAATATACCTATATTTATATTTATTTATTTATTTAATTGGAAACCGCATCTATTGAATTAGCCCGCGCACAGTAGCCATAGTTGTGAGTATCTCCTGCAACCCTTGGGAAGTGACGGAGTGGAACAAGGGCCTTCCTCCTGCTCTCTACCATCCACTGTTCCAACGATCCAGTATTTCTTTACAACCGCATCAATTGATTTGATTCTAGCGAGACATCCACACACTGATGAGGAGGTGACGGAGCTGAACAAGTGGCTCCGTTCTCCTCTCTACATCCTAATGTGCCTAATGCATTTGAGGAATTGCTTCTGACGTCATGTGCCCCACGTCCATTAACGTGAAGGTAACTGTTATTAATGTTTTACTACGGCAAACCATATCAAACTTCAAAATATAGAGCGTGCTGACTTATGTTTCTCAGTCATGCGATGCTTCGTTTTAGCTAGGTTTTCGAACCGACGTGCAAACTACAGACACGTAGCGCATTCAACTTTATATTTTATTTAATTTTTAGGTTGCAAGGCTTAGGCCGCATTTGGTGGGGGACGTTGTACATAATGCTCGGCAGTGGTCAAAGACGCTGACGTTGGTGCCGATTGCGGTAGGACAGAAGAAGACTAGGTGACAGAAGTAGTTGTTAGAGGTCGCTTTACATTCTGTTTTGCACCGCAAATTTATCACATATAAGGTGGAAAGGCTGTTGTCGGACGTCTGGAGATTAGCGAAACACGACAACGGATAATCCAATCCATGAAATATGGAACGGAACCTAGCAGCCAAAGTACCGAAGTGAATGAGCTTTAGGTCCAACAGGTTTCTAATATGAACTCCAAGTAGCGTGAAACGGCACCACAAGCTAGAGCAAATCCAAGATGGTGGACACAGATGGCAGTTAAGCTAAGCAACGTCTTCGAACTTAAGCAATGAATATCCACCAAGGTTGCACCGGTTGTAAAGTACACAAAAGAAGGCTATTGGTGTACAATGCAAACAGAAAAACACTTATAACATAGTAATCCGAAGCAACTGTAGTATCCAACACACAGTGATTGTAAAAGTCACGGTATCCTTGGGTACAGCTCTTTATGCTGCATGAAATTTATGCAGTGTCCCGGCAAGTTGTCTGACGTAACTGATGGAAACATATTGGTGGGCCTGAGACCACTGAGACCCATCACCATTTCGCGCCTCACTAATAAGTCACCTTTCAACTTACGTCCTCTCGTTGAAAGCAAACCTAAATTATTCACACCGTGGTTGAAGCTGACGAGCAAATGCAAGGTTCATTGAACTCATAGGCTGCGTGGACCCGAGGCGATATTTTCAAGAAGCAGGATGTGTTTTAGTTGTGAAGAAGTTACTTGTTTTTGGGACTGTACTATTACCGCGTGTGAACCTGATGCGCTGGATGCTGAAGATAGCGTTCAAGACACGACCTGCAAGAGGTGTAAGTGCTTCTACATGACAGTGGGGTTTAATTGGAGCACGCCGACTACCTGACACGTAGTCATGACACTTCCCGAAAGTACCAAATAGCACCGGAAAAATTAGCATTATCATCGAGTTTCATTGGTAGCTTACACAAAGCAGACCATTACCATTATGTACGTGCAGCCGGTAGTAGGGCCGATGGAACCCTGGGCTCATTCACTGTAGCCCGGAACCTTAAATTGTCCGCGAAACTTAGGGATGTCATTCCCAGTCCAGTTCGGTCTATCAACAATGTTGTGAACACCAAGGTGGGGTGGATGCGGTTGCTAACGCACAAATCGCGAGAATGATAACAATTAACGAAGTTGAGACGAAGTCCGTTTTGTTGCGCTCTCACTGTTTGGGCTTTAAATTCTTTTGGTGTAATTAGAGTATATTTTATCGCGATTTTCACTTCTTTCACTTTCGCTTTATTCCACTTACAGTTTTTGCCGTTAGCTTTCTGTTCCATCACCTCTTTCTTTGGACATGGTCAGTGAACGTCGGCTTAACCTCTTTCTCAAGGGTATAATACCAGTAGGGCGTACTTCGGCTAAATCAGCAGGCACTTATCTGGCACAATTATACCATGCACCGTTAACGTAACGGACATCTTTCTTTGAGTTCTAAAAGGGCCCAGCTTCAAAACGACGTGTTGAAGCTCAGAGTGGTCCTCAACACAATAGAACCTTTCACTGTTAGACTGGCAACCATAGCGACTACGATGCACCCCAAGGACTGTAAGGAAGTTTAGCAAGCGGAGTGGGCTGGAAGGCTCATTAACGCGAATTGCACTGAAGTGATGCATCAGCTAAAGTGTCGTAATGAGGTAGTGGTGGATTATGTTCCAGACCGCCTGAAACGGAACACCATTCGTAAAATACTGATGAAAGTGTGTGGCTTGGAACATAATTTTCTGAGCTGTACAAGACTGAGAAAAACGTTTATGCAAAACCAATGCCCCCTGTTTGTCAAGTGCAATAATGAGAGCTTGGCAGTCAATTTTCTCTTCTATCAAATGGAATTTAGAACCCGCAGACGTTCCTTGACTTAACTTTAGTACCCGCAAGAACGGCTTTGCAACGCCGTTAGGATAGCCTGAGAGAGTTTTGCACAGCAAAGATGTGTTCCGTCGAACTGTGACAACTCTCCGACGCCTGCGAATCTAAGTGGCTCAGGTACAGTGGACCTTGGCAGTTCGTCTGACATGGATACTGGATCGCTTAATTCTTAACAGCTCCTAACCGGATCAATCATATAGATAGCCCGGATAAACAGCAATTCTCAAACCACATGTGGATAGACATTGCACGTACCGGAGGCGCAACGGATTGGATAGCAGGGGCAAAGGTTGAGTGGAGGCGGAGGACTATTAGCGGCACACCCTTAAATAAAGAAATAAAATAAATAAAAGTTTATTCTCGAATTTGTCGAGACACACCAAACCAGACATGATCAAAAGCCTTTCAAACAAAATGCATACACCGACCGAGTTGAACACATAAGGCTGCTAACAGGAACCAAATAAACCGACGCCCACAGCCTTGAATGATTCCCACTACAGCTTCACCAGTTATTTCCGCAGCGGAGTCTCCGGCGGTGCGCAACCAATAACGAGGACAAACCTGTCTTCATTAATTTAACAACACCGTGATGCATTGCTCCTAGTTCCGGACAGACACAGTGGGCGCCGAAGTAACTCTTGGCATCCTCCTTTAGATTGCCACCGATGGACCCAACCGAGGCCAAACCCGAAGTGAGGACATTCATTCCTCTCGAGTAAGTCATCGCTGGGCCACCCCTCAGCTTGGTCAATCCACACGCCATGTGAGCAAACAAGTCACGTCGCTGGAGTCGGTAGGCTGGCATGCACAACACGTGGCTGAGCCATCGCAGCATGGTGCGTAAAACGACGGTGCAGAGCGGTTCAGTTCCTTTTCTTGTGCCACGAACAACGCGTCGAACATGCTCGTCGCTCACGCCATGTTCCCACCAGATGGGAGCCAACCTGGGAAGACACCGATGGTCGAACGTAAGTAGCCTCTTTATATACCCTAATCTAAAGGGCCAGGTTTCTTACCCGAGCAGCGAGATCGAACTTGCGGCAGCATTATACACTCTACCCTTCAGGGCGAAAGTGACGTCGCGCCGCCGCCATAGGTGGCGAAGTGTGGCGAAACAACTTCCAGCTTTCCTTAAACGGTTCATGCTTCCGGTTTCGATCACAAGGGCGCTGCGACAAAAGCTCAGGTAGTTGCAGCGAATTCACCAACGTGGGCCCGCCGTGTTTCGATTCCTCAGGCAGGATCCCGTACGCACCGGCACACTTGGGGTTTCGCAGCTGAGCAGTTGTGTTCTCTGCGTCCCATTCCGGCATGTATGCCAGAATACCCTTCACAAGGTGCCGCTTGAGGCCGTTCAATGTAGGCCAGTCGACCTCTGAACGGTTGTTGCAAGAGACCGCACATGTGTTTAAGCGTTATCCGCATGACGTCTGCAGCCTGTGTACAGGTTGCGCGGTAAGTACAATCCATCTGCGTCCTCAGCGGCTCCAACCTCCGTCCATATACGGCCTTTATAAGGTCGGGGTGGCAGTCCACCTGCTTCGCCTTGTCCTTCCGCCGTGCAATTGTAATGAGACGGAGCGGGCTAGTCATTGACCGGTGGTTTCTGCGAAACGGACTCATCTTCCCAAAGTCTCTGAAGTCTGCGAATAATGCAGGAAATGACGCACCCTTTGCACACTCCAATGCGCCCACAGTGGCATCGTTCTCAGCAAACGAATAGGAATGCTTACGCTTTGCGCGCCCTATGGTTTCCGCCGCAGCAACTGCCATCTAGTGGCGAAGATGTTCCACACAAGTAGGCCACTGTTGCTGCACATTCCACATCAGAGAGGCCTGTAATTGCCGCGCAGAGGTTTCACGTAAATAATCCTACAAAGACAACCGCGGCATTAAATGCAACCACACGGGATGCTATCGCTGGTTTAAGCGATGGCCTTCACATGACAGCAGAAAGCCTTGCAGGTCCATTGGTACTACAACTTGCATACATTGCCCTGCATGAATACGGACTCCTCAATCACAACCTATATGCATCTCCCGCTGCCGCCTATGGCATTAGGTTGGTTGATCGAGGCAGCGGCGGACGCATTGCCGCAGGTACCCAGTGATTACCAGAACACCCTTTCAAAGAGTGTTAAGCAAGTATAACATGGTGAAACCGGTAAGCAGTTACCTGAAGCACGTAGCATAGACAGATTGTGTCAGGTCTCACTAAGATACAGCATGAGATCCCTCACTAGGGCCTTTTAAACACGGACTATCACATGGCCCAGCACCCACTTCTGGCGCCAAAGAATCCACAAGTTCAAGGAGGCAGCTGTGACGTGTGCCATGCGTCAGTTGACATCAGTATCTATGCGCCTGTTGTCCGTCTGCGGTATGCACGGCGCTGCTTATCACGTAAAGCGCACAGCACTTTAAGTGGAAACCACAGGAACCTGCGAAGAGTAATGAGTTCAGAATGACAATGCATACAAACGTGTAAAGCAATGAAGCTGTTCCGTGAAGCGAATGTGTAACGATCACACTTACTGATTGTAAGGGAAATCCAAAGGGAAAGGTTTACGAGCCAACACTTAGTTTACCGTCATTTGAAGCTCTAAGGCAACGCAAAATTATGCACCTCAAATTTAACGTACCCGCGGTGGTGCATACATGTGTATCCCATGGTATCCCGTACAACTTTGCTAAAACCATCGCCCGCATACGTCGCAACTTATGCAATCCACTTGCCGCAGCTCCCGGAGTCATCATCCTCTTGCTGACACAAAGCGCAAACCGCGCTGTCCGCATCTTCACCAGCCGTCGCCCTCCTTGTATTACCTGGGAGATTCTATCCTCCAGATCTCTTCAGCCGAAAGAGACTTGTGTATCATTACACAGACCAGTCTTTCCGTATCCGCTTCTTGCCGGAAAGCAGCTGCTGCTGATAACCGCATTGTGGGATTTTAAAACGGGCCTTCGGTCAAATTGACCCTAGCGATTTCCGCCTCCTTCTCAACGCTTTTCTTCGACCTCACTTGGAGTTTCCTATTCAGGCTTGGAGCCCGCGGTTGTTGAAGTACCAACGCACACTCGAAGCCTCACAACGTCGAGCAACAAAACTGGTCCAAGGTCCCAAGCATCTACACTATCCACAACGACTTCACTGCCTAGGCCTCTACTCGCTTAAGTAACGACGTCTACGGGGCGACCTGACCCTTGATTTTATCTCATCCAACCCTGGCCAACCCTGTCGCCACGTACTCAAACTGCAACGATCGTGCTCCCACTTACCTGGCCACCCACTGAGGCTCACACATCAGCGCAGTCGGCTGAACTGCAGACGACACTACTTTGCTTTGCGAATCTGCCGACCGTGGAATCCGCTGCCTGCCGATTTAATCTTGGCACCTACTGTAGGGGATTTTAAGACCCGCTTGGATTGTCATCTGGCCGAGCTGCACCGCGATATTCCCTGATATAACTACCTTCTACTTGATGGAGTTTCCTATTTTTTATTCTATCAACTTTTTTCCATAGCCGTTTCGGAAGGCGTGGTGGGATGTCACGCTTCGAGGCGGCGTGCATTCTGTTCAAATGCCGCATAATCCCGATGAAGATAAGGCTAACACGCGAGTCCAACCAGCTATCAGGTTGCTTGGCCTTTTATTAAACCCCACCCGAATTCTTTTTACCATGTGGGTCATATAAAGCTCGAGCTTTTATTCTCATTAACTACAATGTTCCAATGTCATGTGTTTGTACAGGAACGAGCGGAAGTTCTTGTTTTCAGGGTACCGAATTGCAATTGCCGTGCTATTATGCTGGGACCCGCAACCTCCACCACACGGGGTGTCCAAGGTAACTTCCGGTTTTGACGCCTAGAGCCACCGTTTATACCCCTCGAAACACCAGGACTGGAACGATAGCAAAAGCCCTTGAGTGATCTTTCTTGAGCGAATCGTTGGGCCAGGAAATGATAAGGTGCTAAGTCTTGATACATGTAAAACGAAACACCCGAAACACATCCTGGTCAACCAATTACGGCCACGTTCCCTGCACTAGCAGTCCTCGCTGTGTAGGTCACGTGAAGTAAGAAAGAGGTAGAAAGAAAATGGAAGATAAAGGGAATGAAAGTCATTTGAATGAAGGAAAACGCCAAAGAGTGAAGAGAATGACAAAGTATGAACTAAAAGTTTGAAGATGGATATGGTCAGGAGAAGGAAAAGGTTTCGTGTTGCCACCCAAGAGCGTCTAACTGACGCTCGGAACCCTTAACCGTAGGTTCACTGACTAAACTTTCTGGAAGCGAGTTCCAGCGCTCGATAAGGCTCTGCGATAACCGAGTTTCCGCCCTGATCCCGTCAGAACGCGGCGTGTGTAGCTTCATGGGATGACTGCGAAGACGAGCCAACCTAGCCGGGCTAAATAGTCGGCTATAGTCCTGTCCAACCTTCCCTGTTAAAATGCAGTAAGTAAGGATTAGGTCTCCTCGAAGCCGTCGGTAGTGCATTGAATACATACCCAAGCTAAGTAGACGCTCCGGGTACGATTGGCCCCTAACCCCTCGACCAATTTGGTATCTACTCTCAAAATCCTCTTGAGCTCTATTTTGTCCTGAACAAGACAGTGCGGGGAAGTCTGAACGCAATGTTCCAGTTGGGGCCGGACGAAAGCTGAGAACAGCTTCACAAATATGTCGGCGGTTAAGACCCCAAAAGAACGGCGTATTAACCACAGCATCCTGAAACCCTTACTAGTGGCCTATTTCCAGTTGTCACCAGAATGCAAAGACAAGGGACGGAGGCCGCCTGGGTCTATCTGGTTGGAGACAAGGGGGAGTTCGACCCCACCGAGCACGTACCTCGTTGGGATTACCGAAGTTGAATACAGCGTCTCTTAGCATAAGCGAAGAACGTCTTTGGATTTTCCGCGGCTCACTCAGCCAATTCCTTTTCATACAACAGCCGAGCTTTCCTTATGTGTAATTCACACCCATTGCTAGCTTCGCGGTATCTATCCTAGGTGCTAGTTGATGGAGCAGCACGTAGGTTCTCCAGAACCTAGAAGGCTTTTGGAGCAGGTACTTGCCAGTGGTATCTATCCATGGCGGGGGCTCTCGTGTTTCCTTTCCCCTTGCAAGCGGGAGGTAGGGAGTAGACACTTCCGTAAGACAAGACTTAAATTTATCCCAGGCCGTCTGAACCGTATCAACCACCGAGAGTTCGCAATGCAACCCAGAAGCCTTGATACCCATTGCCTGATAGTTGGCACGATATATGTTTGGAAATGGCTTAGCGATGCTCTGGTGACGCCTGGTTACAGTACACCTGAACGATGAACAAACATGATCACGGGCACCTAAGGGAGAGCCGTAAGTGATGTCACCCACGAAGGCTAGTGACTTGGCAACAAATAGATCCAAAACAGACAGTAGTTGAGCATCCGTATACCTAGTGGGGAGGTCCACGAACTGATGCAACGGTACTTTTAGCGTAAGCACAAGAAGATCTGCGCCGAAGTACCTTCAGCCGAGTTGCAAGAAAGATCTGCCCAGCGAACTTCTGCTAGATTGAAACCCCCAGTATCAAACATTTGTTTGCGGATTGGGAGCGAATAAAGTTAAGCACTCTTTGGACGCACTCCCGAGGATTCCATACATAAGTACGATCGTAAGTTGAGGCGAGGAAGTGATAAACACTACCGACATAACTTCGATAGTTTTATCTGCCGACTGAAACATGTAGGTACGTAAATCGTAAACTCCACAGCTAACCTAAAGCGCTACGCCCCCGCCTTGTCGGCCAACGAAATGATTACATCTAAATAGTGCGTAGCCTGCCAGGTGTAGGTCACCGTCCGTGATGTCCCGAGACAGTCACGCCTCAAGGAATGCAAGCATATCGGGATGAGATCCATCTACAAGCAGACCTATCTCGCACATTTTATTCCTTTGGCTGCGCACATTGCTTAGCCTTACCTGAAGGTACTCGTAAAGTCCAGCCCTGGGTCGTGCGCTACCAGTACTGGCACTTGTAGGGCGGAAGCCGACGGCCGACTGACCAACCGAATACTCACCAACCAGAGACCTTGTTCCCTGGCCGCTCGCCTGTTTTTGAGGTCCGTAATGGCCGGTTTTAGCTTCAACCTGTCTGCTAATGGCTGAACGCTAACATTAGTACCCTTAAATTTGAAGGCAAAACGCAACAGCGCGTTGCGTTTCTCTGGAGTGGATAGGGCTACACGCAGTAAGCGCAGTCGAGGGTTTGGGGCGTTGACTGGGATGTTACCCAACCTAATCAGTTTCCTGCACATTTCTTCGCAATAGCTGCGTAACTTCCTCCACTTCCGTGACACAAGCGTTACGATGACGCCGCCGTATGTCATACAAATCGCGCCTTGTTAAACGAATGTTACATTGACGTCGCATAAATGAACGCATCTCCTGCATGCGAAGAAAGGTCTTCATTAAGTTAAGCACCATGCTTTCCTGATCCGCTGTTAGCCGCGGATTTTCGCCTTACAGTCAAGGCATCCTCATGTGAAAACTGTGCGAATGCCAAAGCCAGGCGTTTCCAATCTCGTAACATTTCCCCTTTAAATCCGCTGAGAACCGCCCAGGGCAATTGTAACAGCGGCACCTGTTAAAATGTATTCAACGGGCGGATACGCAACACTTATCGCTTTCCAGCAACATTCGATCGCTTACTATGCGCGCACACTAACTGATTATATAGGTACTGGTATCTTTCCGGTAGCACCTCTCCAGTCTCCCATTGGTAAGATTTCGCAGTTTTAACGTTCCAACGAATGAACGGTGTCGCCATTTCCAGCTGAAAAGGTTTCAGATCCTCATTCGTCGACGAAAAGTCCACATATGCATCCTTGAAGCTACCTCGGAATGCACAAGAGCCATCCACCATGGCTGCTTTCGCTAGAAGTGGGAAAATGATTAACCATCGTAACCCATTTAAACCGTTCACTTTATTGATTTCTAATCCTCCTCTTAGCATATTAACAAGGACGTTAACGTACCAATAAACACACACATGCTTTGGAAGACCCAAAACTTTCAGTTCTCAACATATAACCTTGTGTACTACAATCACAATGCTAAAAGGTCACTAATCGCGATTGGCGGATCTGACCCTCCGAGGGTACTTGGCTATATTTTTTGTTACTTTGTACTTTTCTGGTGAAGCACTCCGACTTAGTATGACCTTGACTAATCCTTTTTAGTTTCAGCTGCATTTCTCGAAATTATTTTTTAACTTTCCGTATCACCTTAATTCCGCCACTCTCATTGCCGCCATCTGCGCACCAATAATTGTGGCGACTGAGCGGACCAAAAATGTCCAATGAATTTAACGTGAAGTTCGGTGAATTGGATCCTGTTCCAAAGAAAATCGGCACAACTACAGCTCTGCGCAGCTTTCAAAACAAACGAACAAGGAGCTCAATATCGCACGAAGCAACTAGAAGAACTGCAATGAGGGCGCCTGCAACCCCAGCAGCTGGACACCAAACAATGCCAGTGCATTTGTAATTGCCAACTAGGAACATGTACTCGTATTTTGCCTACTTCCCTGCAAGAGCATAGGATTAATGTAAAGGTTGATCTGAACCCTTAAGAGAGCAGCCTCTAGCCAGTGTAGAGATAAATCTATTTATTTATTTAGTATTATTTATTTGGCTTGGACGCAAGTAGTATTTAAAGGAAAAGTTGCAATATGCGCATGAACCTAACCAGGGTTACACGGAAATAAGCAACGAGATACACGAAATAGAATACAGGAACGCCAATGACCGTGCAACGTCTGATGCGGGCTCACACGCCTCAGGCTGATTGTCCCTCAGTCAATTTCTTCATTCCTCCAAACTCGCCATTACTGTACACCTTATGAATAAATAAATAAATAAATGGTTTATTCTCGGTAAAACGAGACACAACTGTGAATACGCGATTAAATAAGCATACAAACATTGCTTGCTTGGAAAATTAAAACTTTTCGTTTTAATGAAATGTATGACCGAAACGATGCAGTCCATACGAGTGAGCATTTTGTCAGGTGATAGTCAGACCAAGGAAACTGATGGCGCTGGGGCGTGTAAAAGGAACCCATAACTGTTGTGTAAAGGTACAAGCGGGGCTTGATTTCGCCATGTAGTAATCCATGAGCACAGGAGATAAACAAGGTTTCGGTGCAATCAATGACCATTAAGAAATCGGAATGTTCTGTGCTCCATCAAAGCATACTTCATAGTAAAATCAATTTTACAACGTGTATGTAGAAGTCTGAGTAGTGCGCCAGTGTGAAGTGTACAGCTGTGACTTTATTCGTTGGCGAGTCACATCCGCCATGTTGCAGTGTTGTTAAGGTGACAGTTGTAGTCTTTTATAGGGAGAACGCTTGCCAAGCGAAAACACACCACGTCCTGGAACACTGTCGTAGCTTCCTTTGAAATGTAGTGTTAGCCGGCTATACATCGTACAGGCCGATTTTGCACTCTATTATTCGCAGTCGGTTGACAGCCAAAATTCTTCCTTGGTTGACCGATTGGCTTGGTAATGGTCCGGCAGTGGTCATTGAAACCGGTCAATGATGCAAAAGAGCTGCAGAGTAGAATGATAAATGGTGCAGATGAGTTAAAACATTGTTGGTGGAGGCTGGCTTTTTCGGTTATTACGTGTCCGGAGACTTGTCATGGGGATGGTGAGTACAGTGGTTCCTTGTGGCTAAATACGTCCATAACAGGCAAAAATGCCATTCCTTTGTCCAATGCGGGATCGTTACGGGTTTCTTACTCCGCAAAATGGAATCGGATTTCCCGATATGTAAGTAAGTGTACTTGTCTCCATAGTCAAGTGAAAACTCCATGAAAGGCGTTCGGAAAAGCTACTTATACGAGCGCTAAGCTGTCCGCGAAATGCCATTGGAAAAGCTCCAGGTGCATGGAGAATCGGAGGGTGCTTTAGGAAATGTAAGGCCCCGAAACCAAGTCTTTGAACGCCGATGAGCATAAGCAAACCTAACAGAGTCAGTGAAGCTAATCACGCCAGAATCTTTTGCCTTCCGTTGTGAAACAGGGGATACAGGTAAGTATATTATTCCAGGCAAGTAAATTTTGATACTGTGAGTACGAGGCGCGCTGAAACCATTTGTTTAGACCCCGTGAAAGTGGCGTCTCCAAAATGGCGGAAAAAGCTCCATTTGGAACGATCAGTGGGTTCTTCATATTCTGGAGAAAGGATATACTGTTTAAGCCAGCTGGCTATTGGGAATGGGCCGACCAGTCCCAGTGGATAACCCTTTTTGTTTTGGCGGATGTAACTGGAAAGCTCGGGAAAAAATGGGCAGTGAACAAAAGGCAGCCAAACAGAGAGATAGCAATGAATCCAGAAGCACTATAGAAAGACTGGTGGCGCACAATGGTGCCTATGATACATTAAAACCAATGTAATTTTGCTTAGTATACATGATTTGCAAGCGCGTTCTTTTCATCACGTCGCTGGTGTGGTTCAGACTATGACTACTAGGTAGGAAGAAGGTTCTGCAGGCGCAGGCTCAAGAGACCGATTTAACAAAGCGGGTTTACAAAACTGAGCGAATAATACGATTGTTGGAGAGTAACGGATAAATCGATGATGGTGACAGCAGTCCGAATGCGAGAGGCATCTTAGGTGAAACTAAGACCAACTATGTTGTGACCGAATGCGGGAGCAACAGTACATAAAGCAACGTTCCAAGAATAAATAAATAAATAATTTATTCTCGACGAAAAGTGACACACCAGTACAGGCATGATCGAGTTGCTGACAGGGCCATAGAAACACTAGAAGTTGGTGTACACACACAACACAGCTACGTGTTGGCAAAATATAGAGCTTTAAAATTGCACGTAATTTTGCACAGGACTGATGGAGGCATGAAGAGCTTGAGCAATGGCGTCAGCGAGTAGGTTGGCGTCGAAGCGCTGTACGATCACTAAGTGTTTCTGATATGGAAGTGCTGGGTGTGGGTTTGAATAGTTCTGGGGGTTAAGCACTGTTTATAAATAGGCGTAGGAGTCCGATAGTGACTGATAAAGACGAGTTCGCAAATATGGGGTAATGAGATTATTCTTCGTGTGAAGCAGTGGGCAGTGACTTTATTTCGGTGCCAAGTCACATCCGCCACATCACAGTGCCGTTAAGCAGACATTTGTGGCTTTCTATAGAAAATCGCTTGACAAGCGATAACCCACCACGTCCTGGGGCACTGCCGTTGACCACAATGAATATAACATTGGACTATTAACGATTTTGTAGGACCGATATTCCGAGCAGCTAATCGCGGTCATGGGACACCCGATTTTGCGTTGGCGCAGCGGAAGGCTTAGTCAGGATTCATCAGGAATGGTTGTGGACAGCGGTACTGTTCGGTGATAAGCTGTGTAGATTCCGGTGCTGCGTTATTCAGGTATAGAGCTCAAATCATAAGCAATATCCTTGTCTGAGCACATAACCCACGGTGCAGGTGTGCTTCGCTAATAAGTCCACGGGAGGTAACCATTGCAGCTAAGTAGGACTCTTGCAGGGAGCGGAGGTTTCGAACGTTCGAGGAGCTTGCTGTGGTCTTTGAAATCAGGTGTGGCCAGACGTAGTAGTATAGACCACAGACAATATATATCCGGCAGGTAGTAAATCTTTATACCACACTGCCGAGGTGGGTGAAGTAGCAGGAAGAAGTAATCCACTGGCGAGGTGGATGGAGCATAGCGCCATGGGATCGCAAGTAAGTTGAACACTTGCAGGGAGGTGAACTTGTTTTTTTAGATGTGCCATGAAGGATACAGATCAAGGCTTTCAGGCGGTTATCTACTGGCTAGGTGGAGGGAGCATAAAGCCATGTCCTTGCAAGTATGTTGGTTATTTGCAGGGGATGAAGCAATTTTGGAAAAGGAAATACAAAGAATCGGCGTGGAGCGGATGAATGCGGACGGCAGTGCGAAGAGTAATTCGTTAGCGAAATCACGCTAAAGCGCTCATACTTCCAGTCCAAAAGCCGTCAGAAGCTAGAGAAACGGGCCACAGAGGGCCAAACCTGCCGTGTACTCGGAGTCGTTATCTCACCTACGGTCATTAATAGGCAAGTGCGAACATAAGGTAAAGGGTAGAGGCATTTGAAAAGAGATAATGTAAGCATACTAATGGAAGTAATAGTCAAGAAACACTTAGCGATGGTCCGAGTGCCGCCAGGCGCGAGGTCGGAGCTGAGGAGAGCATACGCACGAGGATAACTTGGTTGGGCGCAATGAGTGTAAGCCGTGGGAATAAACATGGAGCGCAATAACAGAGAAGGCCATGGATAAGAGGAAAACAAAATCAACAAGGGTCTAGAAGTAAGTGGAAGAGAGCGAAGTCGCTGTCAGGCCCTGTTCGGTAATGGCACGGATATCTATGGGTAGTAGGAGGGCAGAAGACTGTTCGGATAAGAAGAGTTTAGTCGGCGCACCGAGATTGGTTAGTACAATTGTGGTGAGAACAACTGTGGGGATGGTCAGCGGAAATAGACAGGTTAAATATCAATGTGGCAATGTTATACATGGCTGATGAGGTCCGGCCAGCCTCTCGAAGTGTGGGAGACCGAGCAGACTACACTTGATTAGTCGGTGCATTAAGATTGAGTCGTACAGATAAAATGAAAAGAAACTAGTGAGCATCAGCAGTAAAGGGGAGGAAAGAGAGGGAAGAGGCTGTTTTGATATTGGATGAGCAAGTTCAACAGATACTTGCGGTAGTAAAAACAGCTGTGAGTCTGCAGAGTCTTGACCGTTAACATCCCGGTGGACTGGAATGGGGCACAGAGAAGCAGGCTAGTCAGATGAGGCTGGGTTAAGGACGAGCACTGAGGTATGAGGGCCCGATTGAAGAATTGAAAACAAAGAGCGCAGCAAGAAGATGACAGTCAGGATGAAAAAGGTTTATCGCTAAAGTGTGGAGAAGCCAACGATGCTCTCGTGCGAATGAGTATGAATCGTTCAGTTCTGAACGACCGCCGGTAATATACCAGTAGTCTGAGAAAATTCGGTGCGCAGTAGATCAAGCAGACGAGGCTGGATTAATCGACACATTGAGACTAAGTTGTACAGTTAACATGGGAAGACAAAGAAATAATCAGCAGAGATGGACAGGTTTGGGATGGAAGAGGCTACATGTATATGAGGTATGCGACTGCAGGTCAGGCAGGTTTCCAATGTGAGAGAAGTTGTGTGTTGGTTATGCAGAGCTTAAAACGTTTACATCGCGTTAGGCTGGAAGCAGTCAAGGAGAATAAGTAAATAAAACTTTCATTCTCGACAAGGCGAGGCACACCTTTACAGGCATGATCCTTTTGACAAAACAAGGCGTGATCAAGAATTTGAAAAATCCGATATATTTGCCATAACAGTACTTTTTGTGCAGGGGAATGTAAGTATGTAATAGTGTGCGCGTTTATGTAGCTGTGTAAGTTGCGCTTGTAACTGTGCTGCTCCATTCCTGAATGTTTGCTATCGTCAGCAACGTGCAAGTAGAAGATTGGTGTCCGTGGTTTGGAAAGAATTATCCAGATGTCCACTGGGCAGTAACTTTATTTTGTGGCGAACCACGACCGCCACGTCACATACATTTGTGGCTTTTTATAGGGAGAACGCTTACCAGGCGAAAACCCACCACTTACTGGAACACCGCCGCCGAACTATTAGCTGGAACGGGTTAAACACGAAACGCCCAGCTGGCACCACGAGGAGGTTTTTCGGCTAGCCAGGGTACTGAGAGCTCGCTTCCTGTTAAGGAAAAAATAAAGGCAGGGAGCGCCATAAAGAGGACAGATTCGAAATAGAAAAGGATTATAAAACAAAAATGGAAAAGTTAACGTGGCTATCGAGGAAATGGGGACAGAGCGTTCAGTCTTCCGAGCAATGGCTGGCAACGTCACAATAGTTGGAGAGAAAGAGACCAAACAGACGAGACTGGATTAGTCGGCACATTTAGGTTGAGTCGTACAGTTAATTAGGGAAGATAAATGGAGTCAGTAGGATTGGATAGGTCAGGGATGAAGTGGCTATATTAACCTAGGACGAACAAGTCCAGCAGGCTGTCGAGGTACGGGAGACAGTGCGTTGAATCTACAGAGCTTAGACCGATAACATCCCGGCGGTCTGGATGATGTCACTGAAGCAGACTGGCCATATGAGATTAGGTTAGGGCAGGGCACTGGGATTCCGCCGTCAGGTTGAAGAGGGATCCAAAACAGAGACCGCAGCAAGGAAAGGACAGGATCGGGATGGAAAAGGTTTGCTGCTATGGTGTGGAGAAGCCAACGAGGCTTTCGTGTGAAGGGATATCAAGCGTTCAGTCTTCCCAACAATGGTCGGTAATGTCACAATAGTCTCAGAAACTTCCGTGAGCAGCAACCAAGCAGACAAGACTGGATTGGTCGACGGTGAGCTTGAGATATACAGCTAACTTCTGAGGATAAATGGAGTGGGTCAAGGGATTGACAGGTTAGAGATGGAAGGGTATATATTACTAAAGAGTGAACAAGTCCAGCAGGCTGTCAACTTGAGGGAAATTTAGCGGTGAGTCTACAGTGCGTAGACCGTGTATAGCTTGGTAGTTTAGAAGAAGGCGTAGAAAATCATACTAGTCAACTAAGACAAGGATAGGGCAGAGCACTGAGATTTGGTTGTCCGATTGAAGAAGGATTGAAAGCAGAGCGTTCAGTCTTCAGTATAGCGGCTGGTAAATTCACAGTAGTTGGGGAGCGAAAGGTCGATGCAACAAAACTGAATTAGTCGGCACACTAAGCTTGGGTCTTACAGTTAATGTTGGAAGACTGAGTGTGTGTGTACGGAAATGGACAATTTAGAAGGAAGTGGCTATATTAATATTGGGTGAACCAATCCAGCAGGCTGCCAAGGTGATGAATACATGGTTTTGAGTCTACAGATCCTAAACTGCTTATATCTCGGTAGTCACGAAGAATTCAAGGAGAAGCAGATTGGTCAAATTAGATTGGGGCAGGGCGCTGTGAGCTGGCTCTCCGGCTGATGGAGAAATAAAGACGGAGCGCGATTGGAGGAGGACAGAGTCAAAATAGAAAAGGTATATAGACAAGAGATGAGAAAGAACGTGGCTCCACAGGTAATGAGGACAGAGCGTTAGGTCTTCCGAAAAATGGCCACCCAAGTCACAATAGTCGGAGGGAATGAGACAGATCAGAACAGACCGGATTAGTCGGCACATTGTGATTGAGACGTATAGTTCATTTGGGAAGATAAGTGGAGTGGGTCAGTAGGATTGGACAGATCAGAGGTAGAAGTGGCTATATTAACATAGGGCGAAAAAGTCCAGAAGGCTGTCGACGTGAGGGTGACACTGCTTTGAATCGACAGAGCCTAGACCGTTAACATCCCGGTATCCTGGTAGTATTCCCTGAGAATTTGGCTGATCAGATGAGGCTAAATTAGGACAGGGCATTGAGCGTTGGCCTTCCGATTGAAGAAGAATTGAATGTACAGGTTAGCGATGGAAGTACCTGTATTAATCAAGGGTGAACAAATCTATCAGGCTGTCAAAGTAAGGAAGACATGGCTTTGAGTCTACAGAGCCTAGACCATTTAAATCTTGCTGGTCTGGAAAATGGCAAAGAAGCAGATCGGTCAGATGAGACTGTTATTGCAGCGCACTGAAAGTTGGCAGACCGATTAAAGAGGAACTGAAAATGTAGAGCGCCACTAGGAGAGAAGGGGGTCCGGATAGAAAGAGGGTTACTTTAAGGTGTGGAAAAGTCGCTGGGTCCCACGAGATAATGAGGACAAAGCTTTTGGTCTTCCGAACTAATGCCGGTAACGTCACAGCAGTCTGAGAGAAAACGGAGAGCAGTGGACCGATCAGACGAGACTGGATTAGTCGGCGCATTGTGATTGCGTCGTATAGTTCATTTGGGACCATAAGTGGAGTGAGTCAGTAGGATTGAACAGGTCAGAGATAGAAGTGGCTATAATAACATAAGAGTGGCTCTTAGCAAGCTCCAGATATGTGCAGAGATGTTTGGAGCGTACGGCCACCAGATGCTTCTAAATAGAGCGAATTTAAGTCGGTTGACAGATAGTGGCGCTATGACAAAGTATCAGTGGCCAGACGTTGCCATTCCAATATGACGCTTAGTCGTTAGTGTATATTTACAGTGTCACAGCATGCGTCAGCATGTCAGCGAAAGTAAGTGATACAGACATTCCCTAATGGGAGAGGAAAGCCAGAACCAAACAAGTAAGAGTAGTAGTAGTATACGGTAAATGGAAGCGCGATTAAAAGAGAATATTCAATATGGTCGTGATTCATAGGGTAACAAGTATAAGAGCGAACTGTGTTAGCTTGGCGATTAGAATATATTTCGGAAACGTCAACTGGTACTTGAGGTCCTGCGCACGCCGGCTTCACCATCTAGGTGGTAGCTCGTTAAGTTGACGCGGTTAGCTAGAGGCGGAGGTCTCGAGCTGGCCAGATGTAGGAGGTGTGAGGGAATGCATAGGCATTCGGTATCCGGTGGCTGATGCCTAGGTGACGGAAGACTTAAGGGGTTGTTGGAGGGAACAGGCAGGTAGGAATATTAAGAGTCGGGAAGGGGATAGTGTGGGAAGGCGATTATAAGTGGTCTGGTCCAGTTTCAAAAATCCGTCTTCAGGACAGTTGATATTCAGTAGTTTGGAAACTTTTGTGACAGAGAGGTATTTGCTAATAGAGAAGCGGAAACTGGTTTATGTTCATAGATGCCCTTAATGGGAGAGGTAGAAGTTTTATCGAATACTGCTGCGCGTTCGTAGTGGGATAATGGAGTGAAGTCTATCAGGTTGGGGGGCACGGAGTGATACATGAGTCTGAGACAGAGGTTATTGGGCTCCTGTTGGGATTTATCTAAGCGAGTATAGGAAAGCGAGGTTGTTTTTCAGTCGGCGCAGCCATAGCGCGTCGAGCTTCAGTGTGTTACCCCGATCACGGTAGTTTAGACTTGAGTGCCCCATGAGGCGTTTTGTAAAGGTACGCTGAACCTTTACGAGGGCTATTCTGTCGCATTTTTTGAGGTTAGTGAATACTATAGAGCAGTACTCTAGCAGGTCCCGAGCACACGTTTTGTAGAGCGCATTTCTAGATTCCTGTATTGTCATGGTTTTGTGGATGTATCCGATGAGAGAGCGTGCATTAGCTGCGGAATAAACTACTTGTTCCTCGAAATTCAGCGAACAGGAGTAGTGCACGCCTAAGTCACGCACTGTTAGGCAATTCCCTAATGGCCTGCCTTGTAGCATTAAGGTAATGGATGGCATGATGCATCTGTATGTAAGAACATTGCATTTCGCTGGTGTGAATGCCAACTTTCATTGTCGCACCATGCTGCTAGTGTTCTTAAGTCGTATCGTATATGGAAATGGGCGGTGTAGAAGTTTAAAGGATGAAATGGGAAGACAAGTTTGAGGTCGTCGGCAAAGAGCTAGGGTGTCCCATGTTTAAAAACCTGGAACACGTCATTGATATGGAGAAGGAAATTAGAGGGCCTAAAACGCCTCCTTGAATTACGCCACCTTTGACTGGTTTTGGAAGTGCCATAAGTCCCCAACAATTACTGACTGTGAGCGAGCTGTAAGATATGATGAGAACCAAGTGTGCAGTTTGCCGGAGATGCCGTATGATTCCAGCTTCATCAAGGGTTCCGTATGTGGTACTCTGTCAAAGGCTTTTGTCGTGTCTAGGAAGATGATGGCTAGAGCTTGCTTGCTGTCAATCTGTTGAGTTACATGGTTGAGGAACTCAAATGGGCAGGTCTGACAGGATTTAGACGGCAGAAAACTATGTTGTTGTCGATTGACAAGCTTACGGGTAAGCATTAAGGTGAGCATAGTTTCTTTCATTATTTAATCCATTACTCTTGAAGCTATTGGTGTGCGGCTGATGGAGCAGTAGTTGTCCATGTTCTGCTGACTGCCTTTTTGTGTTTGGGGACGACGGTGGCATGTTTCCATGTGGTTGGATAAATCCCGTTTTCCCCGGAACGCGTGAATAGGTTGAGAAGTAGCACTGGAATGTCCTGGCCACCGAGTATCAACAACGCAGAGGAGAGACCATCGGGGCCGGGATGTGCTGACCATTTGACGGAGCTTATTACTCGAGTGATAGAACGTAGTTCAAACTTAATAGTGTCGAGTGAGTCATTAGTGCGCCTAGCTGGCATAGCATGTGAGGTTCCATTAGCGTCAGTGAAGAATTGCAGAAGTATCCATTGAGGGTCTTGCATATTTTTGATGGATCGCTAATAACGGATGTGTCAGAAAGCCTGAGTGAGGCAACAGGCGTAGATTTTTGATCGCTTCTTTTTTCAGAATAGTTGACTGAGTGAATTGGTGTTACTGTTAGCTTTAATGGCAGCATCTTCTTTAGCAGTTTGCGCAGTTTGCCAGTTGGTCAGGATTACGTTCATGCCAACAAGGTTGTGGAATTCCTTAGTTTTGGAGTATCGATGGCGCATTTTTGTTCTTCCTAGGTACACCGTAGGACCTTGCTGATTTCGCTGTCCTCTTTAAGCGGCTTCTGCAAGTGAGTGGGGCGATCATATCTAGGCAGCTGAAGAGATTTAGATATGGGACGTGTGCGGCTGCGTCTAGGTCAGTGACTAAAAGGAAGTTGTCCCAGTTCGCAGATGGCACTAATATCTCAAAGCTGCCTCAGTTAATGTGGTTGAATGTTCGAAACTGTTTGACAGAAGAAGAAGTGGCGCGATGTGGAGCAGAAAGTGTAAATATGAGTTTGACTACCTTGTGGTCGCAGCCATGTATGTTATCTAATATACCAACAACTGCATTTGAGACGCCTTGTGTAAAGCTTAAGTCTAGGTTGTTAGAAAGCCTGATGTGATCGGGAACTTGTTGGGTCCAGTTATTTGCGTAAACGGTGTCAAGGAAACTTCTGTAAATGAGTGGGGCAACCTGGTTATTCCAGGGGATAGGTGGCATATTGAACTCGCCACCCACTATCCTTTGACGTGGGGGCATTAGGGAGATTTCAGTGAAAAGCTTAGTATGTTTAGTAATCTTTTTGCTGGATATGTGTGCAAGGCTGTATGCGCAACCCATAAGGAGGTCAAGTTGACCTCCTGTCGTCTAGATCAAAATGGAGTCTTCAGGGTGGCCTATAGATAACAGTTCGAAATCGAGTGCACCAAAGTCGTCCCGGACATAGATAAGACAACCGCCAACCCGCTGGTTGTCTCGTCCGTTGCAGAATGTGGCGTAGCCAGGGATGCGTAGTAGGCCGTCAGAGGCATTTGAGGGGTGTCACGTTTCTGTGATGAGAACCAGCCGTGGGTATGAGAGTAGGGTAAATGGGCCAATGAGGTGCATTTTGTGTGTAACAGATCGCGCGTTAATAAACAGCCTACTGTGTGATTCAACGCAAGGAGAGTTAAAGGAGTTCGATTGTGTGAGGTAAGTTACACAATAAGGTGCAACTGGGGCAGGGTAAATGGAAGTGGTAAGAAATGGTGCAGAGGGTGATGTAGGAATGTGCTCAGGAAGTGATTGAATAGGTGGCTGATGGTAGTCGGCCGCTAATGAGGCTGTGGTAGTATTATTGACTGTAGAACCTGTCCAGACGGCTGAAGCCAACCGGGGGTTAGTTGCTGTGAGCATGAGTTGTTGGGGGTGACAGAGAGCTGGCGAGTACTCTTGCTGGAATAGGCGAGGTTGGTTGTGTCCTCATGCATCTCATAAAATGGGGCTGTGGATGGCATGGTCTGCTTGTAGTGCTTTCATTCGGATATATTTTTCGTTCAGGAGAACGTGTGGTCAGGGAGTATGGGATAGTGTTGACGGAGCGGCAGAGCTTTTCGGAACGGCGTCGTCCTTGGGAGGGTGCTTTGTTCCTCGGTGTTTCGAGAGTTGGTGGGGATTGGTAACGAGGTTGTGCACTTGACGTTTGGAGGGCACAGGGCTTTTTGTATGGCCGACTGGGCGATGACGTACCAAACGGATAGCTAGCCTTGTTAGTTGTTAGGGGAATCACTACGTTGATGCTGCGCGGGCTGCTCATAGTTCCATTTTGCTGTGGTGACTGGTAGAACGTCCTCAGTTTATGAAAACCACGGCATTTGTTTCAGTTCTGGGGCTTAATAGCATCGTCGGGCGCCTCTAGTAGGTAGGGCTTGCGCAGTGATTGGGCGGGTTGGGACAAAACCTGCTTGGAGGGCCCCGTTTGTGATCAGAATGATTTCGACCTCACGCCATTTATTGGTACAGATGTTGCTTGGTGCTTATCGGCTATCCGTTTGTGCTACAAGAACATTGTTTGGGTACGGTTATAATTGGTATGCTGATGCATCGACGTGGAGTGCTTTGTATTACGAGTCGTGCCGTGTTTCGGCTGTTGACCTTTGTTGGTAGTCTGTTGTGTTGCGGGGGTGGTTTTGGCTTTGCACGCGGGGGAGGGAAAGGAGTTGATCAGCGGGAAGTCTACATTGATAGGTTCGGAATATGTGTCACTCATGTCGGGGGCGTTATGCATTGACTTAGCTTCTTGTATCGTCAGCTGGGACGAGGCTGGAACGTTGGTTGACATTTTGTCTATTAGGGCTGTGGGGCTTAAGTCGGTAAGTAAGGCTGTCGTGGACGCGTGACGCAAGGGGGTTATGTCCAGAGTCACGTTAGTACTTGTCGTATAGCAAGCGGTAGCTTTAGCAATCGACGATGAATCACGAGGCAGTTGTCTTGCTTTGGTATTAGTATCCGGTAGGAAAGCTCTTTGCAGCGGCGTTAGATCAGGCTTGCTAAGAATAGGCCCAATGTTTGCGGTTGTTCGTACGGTAAATCGATTTGCTATGGAGCGTGTAGCCAGTTCTTGAGTTTTGAATCCGATAAGAAATAAGGCCATTACCACTGATCTTTGATTTTCTGAGCCGCTTACTCACGCACGTGTAAGGAGGAATGTTACACATGGACGTAAGTAGGCGAGTGACTTTCTCCAACGGAAGTTTGTCAGGAACGTTGAAGACGATCACGTTTCGGGCACGGCGGGTGCGCTCGTTTATCCCAGTAGTGATGGTAGTAAGAAGGGTGCCGGCATCTTTGAGCTCATCGGCGTTGCCATTTTTCCTTATTCCTGTGAGTTGGGCCAATGGCATTAGTTTTGCTAGCTCAGTTTTGGTAACGGCCATTTCCTTTTTACGAGCAGCCATTTCAGTTGAGTGTGCACTGATTTTGTTAAGTGCATCTTTCAGTGAGTCTATAAGAGCAACACTGCAGGGGCGGAGTTTATTCAGGTTGTCTTTTGCAGCAGGACATTTGGTTGCCCTTACTGCATTTGCGGTGCTTGTGGCACAGCTGTGGTCGACAGAGACGGCGGTATTCGAATGAGTGCTCCTACGTTTGCCCCGGATGTTTGCTTGGGCGGCTTTACATTTCAGGCCATTCTTGTTAGTCATTATGGAATAGCACGGCTCCATAATTCGCGTCCAAGGAACACTGTTTTGCCTTATTTATGATCTAGGAAACTTAACGTATAGAACTTCAAAATATCGAGGCAACGCGCGTAACTACTCTAATGAATAGTAGCTATATGTCAAAATAAGCAACAGAAAACGAAAACGCACAGTCTCTAACTGCGCGTGGTCTAGGTGCGTGGTGCATAAGTTCAAGCACTCTAACAATTGTTCATATTTTTAACTGACTTCCTGATGCATTGTTGATGCTTTCTTGAGGGGGCTGTCTTTAAACTCCAAGGCTTCCACAGTATAGTAGGGCAGCAACCGAAGAAAACGTCCATCTTGTGACCACTTCAACGCAGCAAAATCTTCCTTTATCAGGAAATATATAGACAAGTATACTGATGTTTTACTGCTTACCGGATGGACAACTTAGTTATTCGTTTTCTCTTATAGATGCCATTATACTCAGGACTGAGCAATCGGGGTCAACTGGCCTTTGCTTCTCATACTGCTTACCCGGAGCCCTTCAGCTGACCTTTGATGTCAACTCGGATATTTCAACTGGCTTCACAAGGCAGGTTTGGCTACCAATGCTATGCCCTTAACATGCAAAAATCCCAAAACAATTCTACCCTTCACTTTGGTCGGCGCAAATGGGTTCGGCCCTTTTCATTACTTAACAAATAACCTTCACTTACCACACACCTGGGACCGTTCACTCTACTTTTACCGACCGCGTGGCAGTGGATGCTAGTGTTTTAATCAATACAACTTACCCCAGGGAAATTCCGATTCGTTAGTTCAGACAACTTGATAACATTTGGGCTTGAACAATTGGGTTCGGCAATTTCCTGCCTCAAAAAATATTTCAGCCCCATATTATTTTGGATACTCCCCGGATACAGTACGCGGCTCCAAAGACAACAGATACCTAACGTACCAATAATGTTCAATTCATGGTTTACCTACTTAACTGGCCCAACCGTTGCCTCAAGTCATGCCAAGACCCATGGACGACACCGTCCTTTGCCCATCCTGCATCAGCCAGCGAAAATTATAGATGTATCCTGATTGTGGCTAGCAGAACCAATTATCGGTCAATAAGAAGCGTTACCGGTTAACGTTTGTTGTTCAGCTTGATCGATGGCTGTGATTCAGGACGTTGTGGGTTGTCGCGCGGCAAGCCTTCTAGCTAGAGAAAGCCACAATTGTCCGTTTAACGACACTGCGACCCGGCGGATTTGACTTGCTACCGAATAAACTCATAGCACTTTTTCTTTAACTAACAAGTTAACTAGCATCACACGTTCCCAAACCTGCTACGCTCCGACACGTTTTTATCTGCGTATTTGGTCGCCACTCTTCCTGCAAATTCACGGTTAATCTCTACGCCACATGCACATGAACCCATCGTATCATATAATCATTGCTGCTTTTGTGCTTCACTGGTTCTTTTCTAACTGATCAGCGCTAGTCTTTAATTTAATAGTGGCTAAATATTTACTGCAATTTATGGCAGGCTGAATATGCCCATACGAACTTCCCCGAACTCCCGACCTTGGCATTTAATCATTTTTACTTTTGCCTCACTTGTACAGTTTCAGACATGAACGTGTGAAACATCTCCTAGTTTTACGCTTACTTTTGGCAGGAAATGTCCATACAAGTGTACCTATTCGATAATGCCTCCGTGAACATGCCTCGCATAGTGGAGAATAAATCTTTTTTTATATAGCTGAACCCACGCTCGCATACCATTGCGCAGACAACCAATGAAGTTACAAATTTCCTCAGCCAACAAAACTTCCCTAACACCAGCCACGAAGCCTCGCGGTTCACCGTATTAAATGTATTATTGCACTCAACAAAAAGTGGGTACGAATGCTGGGGTCTTCTTCTACACTGCACTTGCGTTTGACGAGCAGCAAACACTATATCTATAGTGATGCGACTCGAACGGAAACCATAGCGCTCTTCCGGCACTTTGGACCCTACAACCCGGCTGACAAGGCGTTTGAGCATGTTTCGGGCAAACCTCTTGCCCACATCACACACAAAGTTGAGACTGCGATAGTTCGTGCGACATTGCTTGCTCTCCTTGCTCTTGAACAGTGGTAGCACAAGTGCATCCTCCAGCTTAGAAGGTACCTCTTCCACAACCCACACGCTCTGTACAAAGTGGGGAGCGCTGACCCCAAAGCGGGTCCGCAGTGTTGCAAAACTTTAGGCAAGCTCCCGACGGCACCAGCACACTAGCCGTCCCGCTGCTGAGCGAGTGCGTTCTGAGCCCCATCAAGTGTCATCGCATACGACGCACTCTGAATCTCGTGATGCCTAAGGCCGTAAAAGGTGGTCCACTCGATCTCTGGACGGCCGTTCAAGAGACCCTCAAAGTGCTTTTGCCATATCTGCATTATGTCTGCGGTCTGTGTGCAAGCAGCGCCCGAACTAGCATCGATTAACGTCTTCAGCGGCTCTAACCACGGTCCGTATGCTTACTTCAAGAAGACAAAAATCCCTTGTGTTAGGGTTGCTCGGCGTAACATTCCTTCTGCTTTGCCGTCTCACTCAACCGTGCACATTTTATTCGACGGAGCTCTTGGGTCAGCCTTCGACGACTACTGCCCACCTTTCCCTTCTTCCCCAAGTCACTAGTGCTTGCCACAGGTGCAACAAAGGCTGCATGCTTCTCACACAGCAGTGCGTCAACCGTCGCAATGTTCAAATCAAACCAATCGGACCGCTTACTGTTAGCGCTCCCCAGGGTCTCCTTGGCAGTAGCTCGCATCTGGGTGCGAATGTGGTGGTACTGGTCGCTCATTGTGGCTATGCATTCCACATCACATAGGCATGCAGAAATCGCCTTCTCCAGCTTAGAAAGTTTTCCAGCAGTTCCGTGGGTGAGAACGTTAACTTTACGCTGATTCAGTATGTGTGCAACGCATACGTTTACGGATATATATATGCACAGTTTAGTCAGCACCAAGTTGTGCGCAGTGCTACACTCAGCTCCACGCAGTACAATGTCATGCGCAGTTCACGCACATCACGCTAACGTACGAGGAAACTCTCGAGCAGGCAAACATGACCATTCCTTGGGCTCGTCCAAATTCCTATTTCAGTCCCACTCAGTGCAGACCGAGTTTCCGTGCTCCTCAAGCCATGTACGGCACGCCTTAATGGCAGTCTTTCTCCGGTGGTATTCTCTGAACCAATGCCATGCTGACCGATGACATATGTCCAGACCAGTGCATCACGCTCAACGCGCGCGTTGAATTCTCTCACAAGAACTAGTCGGTCGCTCTTTGGCACGGGTCGTATTACTGAGGATAGCTGAGGGTAGAATTGAGCATGCAAGTCATCAAGCTAACACATGGTCCGACCGTAGTGTGATACACACGTGCGACCACAGCCAGCCGCATGCGGCTATTGTTGGGGTTTCATCAATCTGTCCAAGGGCTCCTTGACTTGAGGCGTGAAGTAGCAATCCACTGAGCACCCGGAACTGCCCTCCCACCGTCAGGGTCACTGCGTGGCGCTGGTGCTGTACGCCAATCGAGCTGTGAACCTATAACCCGTGGACCTGTTGTCTCCTATGGCTAGGTTTTACAGGGAGAGGACCATCGACCAGTTTCTATCCTCCGAAGAGGATAACCTAAGCCACCGGCAAGACGCCCGCACCTGATAGGTTAACCGCTGGGGTCCTTAGCCAAAGCCTTTAATTAGTTGTACATTCAGAGTGCAGCGGATGTATCACCTGGTCAGTTCAATGACTCATGCGGAGTGGTGTCCTGGATCTTAGCAGGGACAAGGGCGTAATCCAACTCCCACTAGGCGGTTGCCACAGGGTGGCGTTCAGGACATGATCACATATCACAGTCTTAGCAATTGTCGGCAGATCATTTGTCAGGATTTAGCGCACCCTAGGCTAGCCGAACAACCTCCTCGTGATGTCAGGTGGGTGGCTCGGGTTTGACACGTTCCAGCAAATAGTTCGGCGGCAGTGCTCCAGGACTTGGTGTGTTTTCGCCTGATAAGCGTTTCTCTATAATAGGCCACAGTGGCATGCTTAAAAACCCTGTGACGTGGCGGATGTGACTCGCCACTAAATCAAGTCACTGCATTTGGTTACACGAACCCTTTTATCAAATCCATAGACGGTGACCATTCCTTTAGTTACGGACGACTCGATTGCACTCTTTCAACCGAATTGCAACACGTGTATACACACAGGCAACACATGGTTGGCGGCATCCGGTTTCGGACATGCCTGTCACTGTGGCCAGCCACAGAACGCCTGCGCCTACAAAGGGACCATAGGTGACTTGCGTTGCACCACCCACAGCGCCAACCACCCACCCCATATCCAGTGTAAACCCGAAGGAATAAGACCGGGAGGCATGCGGATTAGAGCCACGTTTCATCAACGGAGCCGGCCCACACTCCTTCACAGCCAAACACAAGCACGCTGTATTTGGGGAATCAAGCACACACAAGGCGGTGGCTGGACCGTAGTCCGCTCCACACTGAGTGCATGGAACCGCTCTTCGAGCATTGCACGGCCACAAGGACCGTGCACCCCGCCCCCTCCAGCAACGACCAACTGTCTCCTGGAGCCAGTATGGCCGAGGTAGTGGGTAATAGACAGGTACGCACCTTGTCAACATGCACATCAAGAGCAGCCACCCTGGGGATATCAAGCAACAGCCAATCACTTGAAACAACAAAATGAAATAAAATAAATCCAATAATGCATACAGATACGGTGGCATAACTCTTAGCTAAATTAGCATATGAAGTAAGATGGTTAGCAATGAATCCGCGATAAGGAAAAAATGTCCACAAGTTACTCAAAAATGCTACAAAAGCAACAAAATTACCGAAGATAAGCGCAATTAGCGGAAACAACGTGGCCAGTTAAGAGGACATTATTTAGGTAGACAGGACAAACTAAATAAAGTGGAATGAAATTTCTCCAGCTTAAAGAAACCTAGTTTAAGTGTAAGATGGTTTGGCCCAACTGAACTGAAGAAGCATCAAGAATGCAAGCCACACACCTATCTACATACCTACATTTAAGGTTCCACAGGCATTAAGATCTTGGTTTACTGTTGCACATTCCTTATTCAATTGTTGTAGTATAAAATCGTCATGCGTTCATTGGCGTGCCACTCGTAGCCGAGCACAAAATTAATTGATTTATATTTATATGAATTGATGTCATCCCCATCCGGATTTGCCTGGCACTGTAACCTACACGGGGCAGCCACAGGACGCCCGCAAATACAAAGGGGCCATGGGTGGCTGGCTCTGCAACTCCCACCTATATTCGGGGTGAACCTAAAGGAAGAAGACCGAGAGGCATTTATACATACACTCAATTCTAGTAAGCTACTGGTTAAGGCGCTATTTTTATACGTTTACGGACCACACTGCTTTGTATCATCACGATCATGTCATCACAAGCGTGCTCGCACAGCCGGGAAGAAAGCATTATTCGTTTATTGGGGAAGTGAAGATATAAAACTAGACTTTGATATTGGATAGGATTGATGGTAGGACACATTAAAAACAAGATATCTATTTACCCCACAGAACACAAGCACTAACACAACAGGATAATCACAACTACAAAAGCATGTTTGAGATACGTATCCTCATATGCGCATTCATGTTACTTAAATTCACCGTACCCGTGGAACTTGTGTGCTTTCTGCACAGTTATCGATTTGCATACCGCTTGACGCATAGCATGTTCACGTAGCGTGATTTGCCTTGCCGAGCATGTACAGTTTAGTTGCTTAGGAAGGTTGTTGGAAATGACAGTTGTATTCGCCGCACGGTAACCTGTATTGACGGTGTCAGCGAGTTAGCGAAATTGTTTGACAGCCGCATATGGCTGTGCGACCCTCTGTTTTAATTGAGCCGTAATAAAGTAGCCATTGAAGAGAAGGAGTCGTAGAGTTTCAGGTACGTATTTTGCATTACAGGCTGCTCATACTGCGGCGTTCAGCCTTCCAGCACCATCGGTAAATCTGACGCAAAACACCGATTATTTGGGGCGCCGTACTTTTAAGGTTTTCTACCGAAATATCGTAAATAAACAGGTTTAAATAGCTATGTACAAGAGTGTTTAACATTTGTCCAAGTTTTTGCTGACCCGAGACATCTTGCTCAAGACGACCATGGTGTCCAGGTTTTTGATTGCAAGGAATGGGTCACTAACCGTTTAAATGTTCTGAAGTACACTTTCATTGAGGATGGTTGCATAGTGCTTGCAGCGGCAACAAATCAACCTATACCTATATTTTCAACTGACCACCACTGTAGTTTGTAGCGGTATCTACCTTGCTATGGAAATTTGAGGGTGCTAAGCGTGCTTGGACGGCGAGAATCCACAAGTCCACTGTCCACTGCTACTCTTGCTGATATGTTCGTTTCCTGCCACCTGCCTACTTAACTTTTGCGGTAATCGGTTTCTATTTGAAATTCTCCCGCTGGTACACGCAGCCGTCTGGTTGTCATCACTTTCTGCTCTGATGGCGATTAAAGAGAATAGCAAGGTTTTATCAAAATTACTTGTGCATCTGATATTGCCAATGGTACAGCTACAGGTTGTGTTAACGATAGCGTTGCTAAACCTCAAAGAAATCCAATAGTCACTCATTTCAAGATGAAGCAGGTTAAGAATAGAGTACGCGACTTGGAAAGTATTATGCCGTGAAGGCTATTGCTTTAGTTGCTGCTTCATAAAAGCCAAGTCTCCCGGGATGGATGCGTAATCATCCTGAACGTTCTTGAGTCTAATAAGGATACCGCTGCTACTGGGACACCGTTCGTGCAGCTTTTAGTAGGGGTGCTCTCCAAGCTATTTTGTGAAAGCAAACTAGGGCTCAATATGGTCGCTACCTTTCATCTCGGCAGCAAGCGTGATGACTGCTCATAAGCTCGTTCCCTCAAGCTTATTTTCCCTTATGAAGAAAAAAGCCCTCGTGTTCTCAACCGGAAAAATTTGTGCACTTCGAGAGCTTTTCCAGAAGATCTGGTCCGGATGAAAAGTGCCACATAGGAGCTGCGAGTACAACGCGCAATGATTGAGGTCGTTCACCTAAACGTGGATTTGCACTTGATACATACAGCACACGGAATGCGGTGGAACCAACTCTTCGTCATACATACACAGCAGTAATAATGAGCTTTGCGCATGCTACCTGCTAATGTGCGGACTATGAGGAACAAGCAAGACGAAATAAATTCCTTTGCTATGGAAAACCAACTGGACGTGATGGCCTTCACATAGACGCACCTTGCTTTGGACACCCTGCACCGAAGTATTCATATTCCGCGGTGTCATTACTCCCAAGCTGATCGCTCCGGTGCGACGTGTGGTCATCGTGACGTTTTACTGAAAAGTGGACCCCTACGATAATGCATCTTAAACAGTCTGTGACAACGGCGCTGGATTTGAGCATCCGTTATATCAGATTCATAATACGTACAGGCCTCACACGGCCACTGAAGCTTACAGCGAACCTGCGGAGCCTAGAGGATATTTTCCAAACTAGCTCAAAAAGCACTAAGAAACCGGACTGTTATTAAGCTTAATGCTGCTTTTTTCTTTTTCATCTTTTTATTTTTAAAATGTTAAATCCGTTGTGTAGACTCTCTGTACCCAGCTTTATGCCCAGGTGTACACGGCCTGATCTTCAAGCTTGCGGAACCGTACATTCTGAGTTGCTGCAAGTATTTTGGACTAGAGCGTTCCCAAGCTCCTAGACCTTGACGACGACTGGATCCTTTTGTATACCAAAATAATATCACTCATTGTTCGAATCTTCCATCTCTTTGAGGGAAATCTTGCCACCACAGGCCCTCATTGAAACAGTCGTGGGTTTAGAAAGGTTAGGATGAAACTACACAGGTTAACCAAATCGTTTAGGTACACAAAGTCGAACCTGGACAACTAGAGCTGCACGGCGGTTTAAAATTATGGGCGCTGACGAAACTCAAAATACGATAACAGTGTGAGCATCCTTTGGCTAATTTTCTCGTATCTGAAAGCGTGAACAAAAACTTGGTATGGAATACTTCCTTGTATTCTGGCAAGAATAATCACACATAATGAGGATCATGTAAAAGCTAATCAGCTGGCTTTGCAGTATTTCTAAGCAACGACCGCCGACGCTGCTTTGTATGGTAAAGCTCAGCACACACCACTACACTAAAGCACATAGCTGTTAGCAAGGACTTAATGGTGAAAGCACTCCTTTAAGTAAATCTAAACTATTCACTGCTTCCTCGTGAAATGCACCTTTTATTCCTCAAGATGGTTGTTCAGTATATTGCTGCGATGTGCAATTTTTGCGTTGCTGTACAGATTTTAATAACCGTATAACCAGATTTTAGTCTTTTTGTGTTACTGATTAATAACACAATATATTTCATACTACCTCCAAGATTGGTTTTGCAACTCTGGGTCCCTCTTCGTGTCTGCGTTTCTATCTCGTACCAAGTTTTACGGTTTTCTTGATGTTGTTGCTTTGTTTTTCTTCGTTTACTTCTGAGCCATCTTAGCCAAACGTTGTAATCCCACGCCTTCCGCAAAGAGAGCAGTACAAACAACGGAAATCTCAGCATCATCAACATAATTATTGTTGTTAAAGGATTGCAGTTTCCTCCTTAATAACCCACGTTGTGCAGCTCAAGTCAAAATTTACCAATTCGAAAATGCGCTCAGCATGCTTAAAAGTGGGCTGCTTACGCTGAATAGAAATTTGGTGAACCATACACCGCTGTCGCTTATGTCGAGCATAATGAAAACTGCTAACCCAAATGAACTGAACGCGGCTTACGAATTATTAGCAGTACTATGTAACGAAGTAACGAAACATTTAGGTCTTACCAAGAACGCCGTCTTGTTCAAAGTACCTGACCGCTCGCCATTTGAAAGGTGAAGCGTTCTATTCTGAGTGTATGCAACACACCACCGGTTGTTGCATGTGCATGCGGCTACGCAAGTACGTAAATAGTCGCTCTTGCCTTATAGTTTTGACGTTTCCTACTTCGCAACTTGCTAAAGCATTTATAGACCGTAAACTGACTTTGTCCGTGGGTGAAAACTTTGGGCCGGTTAGTATTAAGTCTGACAAAACCGCTCCTTTAAGCACAGTAATGTCGTCAATCAAGCCAGAGGGCAAGAGCAATGCTCTTATTGACTGATCTGCAAAATCACCGGCCCAGCCGACCATCATGCCAGCGATAGACCCCGACTAGTCTCTAAAATAACCTCTCACGCCAAATGCGAAACCTATATTAGCGCGAAGCTTACTTTGGACTGAAGTTAACGAAGGATCTTTGCCTGTACTGGCTGCTAAAACCATCGACCTGCTAGCGGTGTGACTTGTAGCTACTCTGAGGTGCATGACACTGAAATAGACGCCGTACATGGTGAACCATCTAGTCGAATTCGTACCTGGGTATCTAACTTAGGTACTCCACTGCTTGCCTTCACCGGCCCTAAGCAGAAACGCTCTCTCACCGCGAAACCCACAATAATGGGACGCTTATTTCAGACTGCGTTGAATAGGGCTTTGCACCCTCCCTGTCCACCAGTGCCGTTGATACTGAATGTGAGATGTCGCCTAGCAACTCGGACATGAGTGTTGACTCTACTACTGGGCTTGTAGGTCAGACGTGTATGCCTGATTCTGTTGTTTGCTTTCCTACTGACAACAACTGACCAAATAGTCGCAATAGGCTTCCAACTCCTAGAACCTCAAACAACTTACGCCAACCCAACAACAAGAAACTTCCCAAAGCATGGCATTCAACAGGAGCATGGTGCAGAAACGATTCTGCTACCAATATTCACAACACAGAAGCACTGGTGCCCAGACCCCGCAGCTATCACTTACATTTAGGAACGTGGTAACGCAACAACGTTTCTTCTTACCCTGAAAACCTGGTCTAATTGAAATGCCGGATTCTGCTTGCAGTTGCTTAAGGACAACAACGGATTCAATAGTAGCATTTGGCTTCCAACTCCGAGAACCTTGAGCAAATCACGCCAACCTACTAAACAGAAAAGGCACAAAGCGCGACTATCAAAGCCATTGTGATAGCATAAACCCATAAATCCAGTATATACAGTGCAGAGAACCAAAGCGCAGATCGCCGCAGAAATCCCTTTCATTTATGAATGTGGTGGTGTCTCAAAGCACCTCCTCACCACCCAAACGTTAACTACTTGAAAACCGCACACTAAGGGCTTAAGCGCGGCCGCAACCCACCAGTGTAAGCAGCACAACTTCACCATAGCTCTATACCGTTTTACATACACCAATCTCACCGTCAAAAGCCTGCTCAACAGGTCATTTCTATTCAGCACACCGCTTAATTGCGACCACCTAGATCCACAGTTCGCGGACGAAGCGCAGTTGGACTCAGCCGGATAGTTTATCAAATAGGCGAGATACCTACCTGCACCACTGTCGCCTACGCAAGATGACCGTAAAAACGAGACCAAGGACGCACTTCATCCAAGGCAGTTTACCTTGGCCCCTAGTTCTACCCCTTTTTAGTGGCAATGCGGAACACGGCTTGTCTTATACTTACCAAACTACGCAGTTTTATTTTGCACAACTTTTGCACCTTTTGCAAACAACAGTCTACAACCAGTCTCAACTTCATGGCTGTCTTCTACCGACTCACACTTGGTAACGGTCAAACAATCTATCTAGAAACGTTCTCTAGAAGAATCCAAACTCATACCAGCGGAGTGCAGAATCTGTCATCGGAGTGCCTTCCGAGCGGTCGCAAATAAGTGTCCTCCTGCATTACTCGCCCCTAAAGCTTTGGATTTATCCTCACAGACACCTACGTGCTATCTTTCGATTTGGATCCGCCAGCTCCTCCTACCACTGTTCATCGTTTAGATCTATTATTCGCGGATTACCAGCAAACAGTGCTCTTGCAACTTCGAAGTCAACCGTATTTGAACCTTGTCGGTGGATTTATTTTCCTTTTCGGCGCACAAGAACTCTCGTGGTCATATTTTAAAAATCTTTTTGAGAGGCACTCGATCAGCTTACTACCATACCTTCTAGTCGCTGTACAATGCGATAGTCGTCAATTTGATCCCTCCCTGGAATAGCCACTGTCGTCATTAGACAGTATTTTCCCAGTCAGCTTGCTTTGCCTCAATCCCACGCTGCATCGCTGCCTATCCACTTACCGGCTGGTTCGATAATACGCACGTCGCCTATCTACCCTAAGGAGCGTGTGACTCATCTGGCCGCGACACGCCTGAACCCGATGACCTCAAACCAGCGCCGATAGCCACGCAACGGTACTTAAGTATCTCTGTCCACTTGCTATCCCTTAAAACACCACACCTACTGTGAACCTGTCCCGTATGAAGAACATATGCAAATCACGTGCTAAAGTGGTAAAAATGGGGCTGGTGTGTACCATGTGTTGGAAATCCTTTCACACTAATTGCTTTGGAAAGGGGTCGACAAAAACACACCGTAGAGACGTTTTGGTTCTTCCAAGTATGCAAATTCCATCCCATTTGTTAGCTATCTCTCTGTGCTAATGAAGAATTGTGAACGTCTAACCGAATCGGTCGAGCAAGTGGTGAACGCCAGAGTTACACCCATGTGAGGAAACGGACCTACACTTTTGAGTGAAAATAACACCTCTAATTCCCTAGTCAGGCCGAATAAGCGAGCCAGGCGTCCCAACCTAACCCCAACGACTCAGCCTCCAGCAGTATCAACACCATTCTCGCTGCTCTATAAGTAAAAGCATTGTCCCCAGCGTGCCTGCCCCAACTTCTGTACTGGGTGCTGCACCTAGTAGTCTGTTCGCTACACACGTGACCCTAGGCTACAGTGAACCGGCGATAGTGAACCGCCGGGCAACCGACGCATCGGCTGCTGTCAAACAAAAACCGGAAAGGGCACCGGTAACCTTAGTGCCCGGACTAGAGAAAACTAAAGTGTCGCAGCACGGATGGCATCCATCAGGGCCGTTCAAACTTCACCAAATACCTTGCATACTAAGGCTCCAAATCCAAAACCGGTGGCAACCAGACGCAACCATGGTGCCCTAAAACGTGTATGCACAAATGCACCCGAATCCAAATCCAATACAATTAATGAGAAGTTGACGGACGATGGAAATCAGTGGGATTCCATCTGTACGTTTATCAGTGTCCAAGCTAATCCCACAAACGTAAAAAGAATCCCGCGCCACCCAAACGCGTTGCACTACGGTAAACCCCGGTTACTTCGGGTAACACTAAACTCGGTGGACGAGAATGAGGCCGTTCTGGTGTCTGCGAACCGTCTCCGCAACGACTCAAGTGGTGTGCGCATACCACCCAAAATCTGGTAGAAAGAACGTTCAGGGGATCCTGCTAACAAAAAGTGGTACAGAAAAGCCAAGGTAAGAGAACGATGATTGCCCATGCTGTTCCTGAGCTTACTGCTTCCCCTTCCGACTGTGCTAAGATGCACGACCGCGAGCAATAGCACTACATCCGAGAGGCTCTTTCTCTCGAAAGCGTGGTGGTCACCTCCTTGACAAGGATCCCCATATCACCAAACTATAATGGGTGCGGTCCCGGCTGTTAAAACTTGTTAGAGCCAGAACCAACGGCACAATGCCTGCTAAAGAAATGTGCTAAATTACATTGCAGATTGCCAACAGAAATTCGTCTGAAAGCAGCGGGAACACCAGCATCGTCTAATGACAATTCAGTAGGGGCACAACTCTTAATGAAAACGCCAACTGCAGGGCCCGACTCTTGGACGGTTTCAAGCGTAGCCATAATATCCGGATGGACACAGCAGAGTACGAGCAAACACCATGAGCCGGAGCATCTGATACCTGCTTATATATCGAATACTTCTCGAGAGTATGCAATCCATCCAAAAAGCGATTGGTCGCTGACCCTTTATTGCTCGGCGTAAACTCACTTGCTTCATCTATCCAACATAACCCACTTTTGATCTCCAAGAAGCTCTCGTGCATTTACACAAATGCATAGGGTCTGTCCAGCAAATTAGCTGAATTAAAACTGACACGCGTCAGCAGTTTGGAACCTCATCTTTGTCACTGAAACGTGGTTGCGCTGCGAGATAACGGATGCTGAAATCGAGCTAACGGGCATGTCCGTGGTCCGGAAGGACTAAACCAGCAAAGGTAGTGGGGTAGCCCTCTACGTTATTAACAACATGCAATGCGAACCCACAAACGATTCGGAAACCGACGTACCTGACGCCATTAGGTGTAATTTCCGGCTGAGAGTGAACGACCTTGGCCTAGTGGTTGTTGTTTACTGCCCACTATCATCTGCTCCTGAGATGGACTGCAAGTTGATGGCTGCCTTGAAGCCATTGCTAAACATGACGTACAGGCACATTCTAATCACCGCCGACTTCAACTTACATGCTCTCGAATCCCAGGCCACACCAGGAGAACAAGTTAGAGCAGATTTGCAAGATCTGGTTTCAGCCTTCTCATTTTATGGCCACGTCACTACGCTCACCAGGTTCAGGGGAATTGACGGGTCATCAATGTTAGACCGAATATTCCCCAATGAAGAACTGATGGTCGAGAGAGTGACAACCGATACTCCTTTGGGCCGCAGTGATCATAAGACGCTAGTGTTTCATTACATTCGCTTTGCGGGTTATCCTAAAGAGCACGCCGAAGGGTATCATGTCGTAACCAACTATGACGACCTGTCCGACCTCATTGATGCAACAAGCTGGTCGCTCTTAGCCGTCTCGCTCCTGACGTAGCCTGCGGAGAAGTCGTCAACATATTTACCAAGCTCGTAGCAAGGACATCTGAAACCAAACTCTGTCGGTATAAAGGATGAAGCTGGTTCTAAGGAGCAGGACACGTAAATGCAAAGCATTAAGAGACTTGGCATGGCACACCTACATAGCCTCCCCGAACGACGATACATGGGATGTCTACACAATACAAAGAAACCACTGTGTCATACTCGTCCGGGAGGATAAAATAAAGAACCAACATGGTCTAGTGGTAAAGTTTTGCTTCAATCCCAAACTGCTATACGGACACGTAAACAATTTGCGTCGTGTTAAGCGCAGTATTTCTACTCAGCACACAGCGTGCAGGTTAGTCCAAACAGCACAAGAGGCGGCCAACTTACTTGGACAATTATTTGGCCGTATCTTCCAAAACGTGCAATCATCATACATCCTGTCTAAGCAAATAAAAACGCCATCCGGGATTAATCACATATCGTTCGCCTCCGCAGCTGTACTGAAGTGACTGATGTCTCTGCTCGAGTTCATCTCCCCGGGTACGGACGGCATTTGCCCGGTGTTGAAAGTTGCTGCCATGCGTTTGGTAGGACAACTAACAATTGTCTTTTAACGGCGGTTGAACGAGTTGCACATCCCCAAGATGTGGAAGCACGGAATCATCACGCCTATCTACAAAGTGGCAGCCGTGCAGAACCAGCAACTTATCGCCCGATAACACTACTTCCTGTGACCTCCAAGGTTTTGGAGTCTCTTGTCGATGAGGCTTTGATGGGGTACCTAGAGAACAACAAAATTCTCGTTCAGGAGCAGCAGGGATTTCGCCAAAGTCGGTCCTGTACTACTAATCTATTAATTGATCGTGTTTGCTGGACAAAATCTGTGGACGCTGGTGTAGGAGACGTCACGGCCTACTTGATTTCTTAAAAGCGTTCGACATTCAAGACCGGCGCATTTTGCTCTACAATCTCCAGCAATATGGAATCGGCGATCCTGTTCTGGGCTGGATAGGAGACCTTCTCGTTCAACGTCACCTATCTGCTTGCAAAGCAGAAAGCCATTTTTAGCAAAAAAGAATAATGGCCTTATTCTAATCCATCATTCAATTGCACATAACTCAAAAACTACTGCACTTATGGCATTGTTTTTACTTTCAGCGTAATCAGCGGTTAAAATTTGTCCCAAGCAGCCTATTTTTGTGCTACTTTACGCAGTATTCTAGCATTGGTAATGGTTTTTCTTTTTCTAAAATTTACTCAGGTTGAAATTTTGCCCCAGAAAGCCATTTCAGCGCAAAAACGTTTGACTACATTTTTTTTATTAATTTGTATTATTCTAGTGAATTACGCGCCTTAATATGTCTCTTAACAAAGTTTTTTATTTTCATCTGTATTTCTAGAAATAACTTTTTAACTTCCGTCTCCCTTAAATTCCGCCAATCTCATTTTTACATGTGCGCACCAACAATAGCAGCGACTGAGCGGGCCAAAAATGTCCAATAAATTTAAAGGGAAATTGTGGTGAATGGGATCCTGTCCCAAAGCAAAAATGCACAACTACCCCCAGCGCATCTTTCATAACAAAAGAACATGGATCTCGATATCGCCCGAATAAACCAGAAAAATGTCAAGGTGGGCGCCGGCGACCCCATCAGCCGTATACCAAACAATGCCAATGAATTTGTAATTGCCGACGAGGAACATATACTCGTATTTTGTCTAGTTCCATGCAAGAGCATAGAATTAATGTAAAGATTGATATGGACCCTTAAGGATGCAGCCTCTAGCTAGTCTAACAATATACCTATTTATTTATTTATTAACCTGTCGTAATCCATCGAATTTCAGTGCAACGTACCTTAAGGCTCGGTACCTGGACCCCGCCTGTTCCTGGTTTTCATAAATGATCTCGCGAACTTGCTATCATCTAACAATCTGCTATTTGCTGATGACTTGAAGCTAGGGCATACCATAGCTGCAGTGGAGGATTACGCAGTGTTACAGGAGGACCTGGACAAATCGTACACATGGTCTATCGAGGACATGCTGCACTTCATCGTCATCAAGTGCAAACTTCCCAGCATAAGACATAAGAGTGCGCGCAAGTACCGCTTAGGACCGCAAATTCTACAGCGGCCTTCTCACTCGTGCGATCTCGGCATGATAATTCAAGATGACCTTGGTTGTTTGAGGCAGACTAAAAACCCAGCTGAAAAAGCAAACCAGTACCTCAGCCTCCTTCGCAGAGCTCTCGTAAAGTTTGACCCTTCAGTCTTTCCAAAAATGCTAAGTGCGTACGTGAGATCGCACGTGGCATGCGCTGTTCAAGCTTGGCAACCCTGGCTCAAGCACCATCTCACCGCGCAAGATACTGCACAACTTAGGGCAACGAAGGGCGTCAGAGGTTTGACCAGCTTTGCCTACCCACTCAGACTGCACACCTTAAAAATGTACAGTGAACGTTATCGGCGTCTACGAGGCGATCTCATAATGGTGTGCCTGCTCCTGAGAAACCCTAACCACCCATGCCATTCCCTTCTAATACTCAGTCAAAACACCTAGCCACGAGGACATCACTTTAAGTTGGTCATGCAGTACAGCCGCCTTGAATGTGGGCAAAACTATTTCTCTCTTCGAGTGTCACAGCCTTGGAAACCCCTTATGGAACATGTAATTAATGCAACCACCCTATCCCTTATCAAAAAATGCCTTGACGATACACTGGCACATTTACACTACATGCTACAGCCCATGCCCATCAGATGCTGGCACTAATGCACAACAGACAGTGGATAGTGCCATAACCTACTCGAGAGTGGGTCACTCCTTTCTCCATGCACGAAATTGGATAAATGCTACTACTATAGAAGCTGGATTTCTGTATCCTGCCGGCCCAAGATATTTGCACCCGAGTAAGCGTTGTCCTTGCTACCTCTTTATTTTTCTCCCCTATTATATGAGCAAAAACCCACTCTTCTTATTGCTTTGCGTGCGTACGTTCTCCTTCCAAACTCCCGTTATACGGCAGTGTAGTCAAATTCGTAATCGTCCTAACTGACAACTCCATTATCCCTTGATCTATCTTTTTTCACGCTAAACGCCCTACGGGACGTGTCAAGCACCTGCAATTTCACCCGGTATAAATCATTATTGATTGTTCATGGACAGAAATTATTGCCACTTACCAACTCCCAGGCAAACAATTACATTATCAGCTGACTAACAAAGTAACCAAGGCCTACCCAAAGGTTTCTCTTCCTGAGGTTGTCTATTCAACGTTCACTTTCACTCCTGCTCCAGCATCTGGCTTGAACCCATTCACCGCACAGCCCCATATCCACAACACACCGTTCCTTTGTTACTCCAAATCCTGGGCCCTATGTCAATGTTTGTCAGTCCAGATAGAGCTTCCCAATTCTCTCCAGCTTGTTCCAAGACCCCTTTTTGGGACTTTCCAGGACACGTCATGCCACGCCACATTCGTCAAGCACGTACATCCTCCCTCGCCAGCCTCTGCAGACTCCTAAACCTGTTGGATTTATCCTCCTACACGTAGCACCAGTACCTGCTGCCAAGTTGCCTGATGTATGCAACTCGGGATCCGCATTTTTTAGCGCGGTAGCAGCGCCTCCACCATTGTTTTGTTGTGACCCTACTACAGAACCTGTCGACCCGATGACGAAACGATGCGAATGCGTGTCGTATACTTTATTTCCCATCAATGCACGATCAATTAAAAATAAAATGCACTTTCTAAGCCCCTTTATTCTTCTGTCATCCAGCATATCTTGCTGTTAACAGAAACGTGGCATTCTGCCGACGCTCCCGAGGCACCGCTCCACATTCCTGGGTAAACCACTTTTCTACTGGACGTACTGATCATGCAAAAAGACGTGCCTCGCTTTATCAAGAATAAACTGTTTATTTAGTTATTTAGTTAATAAACGTGGCAGCGGACGCTTCATATATGTCATATATGTTGTTGATCATGCCTGGCGGGGTGTGTCTCGATAAATTCGAGAATAAACTATTTATTTATTTATATAAGGAGTTTTACGCGTCATCCTTCCGAACCATATCTTTTGGCAATTCAGAAGACTCCTTGTGAATTCAGGCCTTTGGAAGGCATCGTAACCTCCTAATGGGCTGTATATACATCCCACCGCACTTCTGTTTTGATAGCGTTGACAAAATTTTCAGTCATTTTCAGGAAGCTCAACCCTTCCTTCACACTATAAGTTCATTACTAGAGACTTTAATATGCCTCGTGTTTCGTGTCTCAGACGGTCGGTTCCTCAAGTATAGGGCCCCAGTTTATACTATTTTAACGCATGAATGGACAAAGCTGGTGAAGCTGCTGACAAAACAATCTAGCACACTGGAACTTACCTTCACTAACTGTATCACGCTCACAAACGCCATTGTGTCAGACAACATATTCGGCAGTGGACACCAGGGGATGAAGCTGTCGTTTGTGCCCCATAAACCCCCTCCACATGCAATCACATACTATGAGGTATTTCGGCTACTCTAGCGCACCAACTGGGAATCTTTTCCTCTCTTCGAACATCACCCTGGATCGACTTCTTTCTCTCCGACAATGTAGATACTACGATCATCATGCCTTATAACATTTTCACCAACTGCTTAGGTGCTTTTGCTTCAAAACATGGATAGCTCAGAAAGCATCATACGCTTGCTGATGCATCTACACGCAAATTGACCAGCAGGCTTAGGAATTTGCGAGCCCGATACATCAAGACGAAAAGCTTTCACCTAATGATCGGTTTGCACGAGGTAATAGCCGCTTGGAGAAGTTCACAAAGCCATGCGCGTATATCGGCAGAGCACGCAACGCTTTGTACGCAAAACAAGGCAAAGTCTTACTTAACTAATGAAGCAGCGGGGTGGCAACGTAGGTTTACTCATCGCTACACTCGTGCTTCCTGATTTAAGTATACGCACTGGTGCGGTCGTGATCTGCGCGTCTATTGACACACGTTTCTGAAACTCCTTCACTAGCAATGGCTTGTCATTGCCAAATTTGATCCCCAAGTTCCCTGAAGATCAAATACGCACTATTGACCTTGACTTTCACAATATCAAGAGAGCATGTAGCTGGTTGCAACTATCATCTTACCCAAGTTGGACGGTGTCCCTTCTTCAGTATTAATACTCTGAGGCACGGACATCCCAGCCTTCACTCGATGGATTCACCAACGCAGTGAAGGGCGGTCACTACCCTTCTGATTGGAAGCACGCAAAAGTCATACCAGGACACAAAGGAAGCAGTCGTCAAAATATTGACAAATACCGTCCTATTAGTCACAAACCTTGCAACACGATTCATTAAAAGATTAAATAAATAAAAAATAGCTATATTTCTAGACTGGCTAAAGGTTGCAACCTTAAGGGTTCAGATCAATCTTTTCATTAATCCTATGATCTTGCATGTAAGAAGGTAAAATATCAGTATATGTTCCTAACTGGCATTTACAAATGCCTGGGTATCGTTTGGGGTACAGCAGATGGGATTGTCGGTGCCCACATTGCAATTTTTTGCTCCTTCGGTCGATATTGAGCTTCTTGTTCTTTGGTTGTGAAAGTTGCGCAGAGCCGTAGTTGTGCCGAGTTTGTTCGGAACAGGGTCCATTTCACCGCAAGTTTACTTTAAATTTATTAGACATTTTGGCACGCACAGTTGCCACGATTATTGGTGCGCACAGGGAAGAAATGAGAGTGGCAGAATTATAAGGAACACGAAAACTTAAAAAATAATTTTAAGCAATGTAGATGAAAATAAATAAATAAATAAACACATATTTTATTCTCGACTATGCGAGGCACGCCCATGGAGGCATGATCAGATATGTACAGCTGTACAAACATTTTATGGCAACTGTAACAGTGACAGTAAAAGTTGTTCATATGTCCATGATTGGAACTGCACAATGGTGAAAATGCAAAACCATAATTTGGCTGTCATGAAATACGGGACCTCAGCTAATAATAGATTGAGAATCCTAAATGATCCATTGGAAGGTAATGGAAAGCACGCTCAAGAGATATATGCCAATAAAGTGAGTTCGTGCACAAGTAAGGCAAAAGTCAACGTATCGTAGGAAGTAAAAAGACGACAGTATATGCAGCTGAAGAAGATCCAGTGTAACTAACCTTTCTAGAATGGTGACGCTAGATGACCTGCCAGTGTGAATTTATGGCTGTGACTTTATTCGGTGGCGAGGCACATACGCCACGTTGCAGTGTTGTTAAACAGACATTTGTGGCTTCTTATAGGGAGAACTCTTGCCAGGCAAAAACCCACCACGTCCTGGAACACTGCCGCCAATCCATTGAATGGCAAATTGTAACTGGCTATGTTTCTTGTTGAACGTTTGTATGCTCGGTTATTCGCGGTCAGGTTGTGTCCCATTTTTTAAGCGACAAGAAAAGCTGCGTGCATTACTAGAAAAATACAAATTAACGAAATATACAGCCAAACTTTTCTTGTGCTGATATTGATTTCCAGCGCCGTATTAACCTGAGTGAATCTCAGAAAAAGAAAAGCTTTTTTCAAGGCTGGAAGACTGTGTAAAGTAGCACAAGAGGGCTACGCAGGACAAGTTTTAGCAGCCAATTATGTTAAAATAAAAACATGGCTTGCGTGCAGTAGTTTGCGCAGTATTCGCAATTGAATACTGGTCTTCGAATAAAGCCATTATGCTTTTTCGCTAAAATTGGCTTTCAGATTTGCAAGTAGATGGCAGAAAAAGGAAAAGAAAATGCAAAGGACGGGTGCTTTGCTCTCTACTGCAATGCAACCGTATCAACGGGTCCCAACTCGGGGTTCTGCCGACTAAAGCCTGTCAAACATGGCAGGTGGAATTCTCAAACTATGTGACACACTCCATGGACCTAGGTCAGGCACTGGCCATAATCTTCTTGGACATGAAAAATGGTTTGACCGGTCCCACCTAATTGTGTAATGACTAAACTGAAAGCATTCTGTGTCTCCAGGCCCCACGGTTCATGGTATTCTTCTTACCTTTGCAACCAAACGCAGTCAGTACAACTGGACGATATAGCATCCAAAAATTCATCCTTTACCAGTGGAATATTCCAAGGCAGCGTCCTGGGTCCTCCGCTGCTTTTTGTGTGCATCAATGATGTATTCCAGGTCTTCAGACAGGCACTCCGTACCCACTTGCTGACGACATAAAAGTTATTTTCACATTTGATCCTAGATGTTTACGTAATGGTCTCTTCAACATTCAAGGTGATCTCGGCCCGCTTGAATCATGGTGAGACCTATGGAAACCGGTGTGCGCACCAACGAAATGCAACCTGCTTTCCTAAAGGTGCGCTATATTCCCAGTTTATTGACTCTTAACGGTATACTACTAGGTAACGGCTTAAATTTGCACGACCTCGGTATACACTATTCAAACACACTGAAATTTGCGGAACAAGCGAGATATGGCTCTGCCAAAGCCAGTTTTATCATTTCCCTTACACTGAAATCAATGAACCTGCTTGAGTCTTAAAGCATGCTGTATAGGTTGCGAACCCGACCCATAGTGGAGTAGTGCTCAAGCGTTGTTACTAACTCACGCAAGTAACAGTACGCTTGTTGAAAAGGTTCAGTGTTCGTTCATTAAGGGCCTTTTAGAACCATCTGCGCTCAAATATCAAGGCAGCCGCACGCAGCTGGGTCTGGCAACTTTTCGGCTGCGACGAGTTAAAAGTAACCTTGTTTTCCTATATAAGCTAACCACAACATTGGACTCAAGTGACGCTAGTTTTCTTCAACCTTTTGCTGATAAATGTTAGCCTCTACCCTTTGACCACGCGAAGTTAGAAACTGTGCGTTTTCGACTTTTTGTTGCTTATTCCGCCATATAGCAGCTATTTATTAGAATAATTAGACGCGTTGTCTCGATATCTAGACGTGCTATACTCTAAGCTTTTTAGATCCTATATACGGCAAAACAGTGTTCCTGGAACACGAATTATGAAGCCGTGCTATTCCATAATGACTAACAACAATGGAATAAAAGGTAAAGCTGCCCGAGCCAAACTCCGGGTCAAACGTAGACGTACTCATTCGAATACCGCAGTTTCTGTTGATCACAGCTCTGCCTCATGCACTGCAAAGGCGGATAAGGCGACCAAACGTCCTGCTACAAAAGACAAACTGAATAAACTGCGCCCCTGCAGTGTCCTTCTTATAGACCCTTTGAAAGATGCACTTAACAAAATCAGTGCACTCGCAACTGAAATGGTTGCTCTCAAAAAGGAAATGGCTGTTACCAAAACAGAGCTAGCAAAACTTATGCCATTGGCCCAACTCGCAGGAATAAGGACAAATGGCAACGCTGACGAGCTCAAAGATGCCGGCGCCCTTCTTACTACCATCACTACTGAGATAAACGAGCGAACCCGCCGTGCCCGAAACGTGATCGTCTTCAACGTTCCTGACAAACTTCCCTTGGAGAAAGTCACCCGCCTACTTACGTCCATGTGTAACATCCCTCCTGACATGTGCGTGAGTAAGCGGCTCAGAAAATCGAAGATCAGTCGCAATTGCCCTATCCTTATCGCATTCAAAACTCCAGAACTGGCTACAAGCTTCATAGCAAATCGATTTACCTTAAGAACAAACGCAAACATTGGGCCTATTCTTATAAAGCCTGATCTAACGCCGTTGCAAAGAGCTTTCCCACCGGCTACTAATACCAAAGCAAGACAACAGCCTCATGATTCATTGCCGGTTGTCAGAGCAACTGCTTGCCCTACTACAAGCACTAACGTGGATCTGGATCTAACCCCCTGCGTCACGCGTCTACGACAGCATTACATCCCGACTCAAGCCCCACAGCCCTAATAAACAAAAAGTCAACTAACGTTCCAGATTCGCCCCCGCTAACGATACAAGAAGCCGAGACAGTCCATAACGCCTCCGACATGAGTGACACCGATTCAGAATCTATCAATGTAGACTTCCCGATGATCAACTCCCTTCCCTCCCCCTCGTACAAAGTCGTAACCACCCTCGCAACACGACCGACTACCAACAAAGGTCAACCGCTGAAACACGGCACGCCTCGTTATGGGATGCACTCCCCGCTGATGCATCACCATAACAAAGATAACCGTACCCAGGCAATGACCTCATGGCACAAATGGACAGCCGATAAGCCCACAACAACATTTGCACCAATGGATCGCGTGAGATCGAAATCCTTCCGATCCCAAACGCCGCCCTCCACGCAGATTTCGACCCAACCGGCCCAACCACTGCGCAAGCCCTACCTACTCGAGACGCCCAACAATGCTACTAAGCCCCAGAAATATAACAAATACCATGGCTCTCAAAAACCGAGGACGTTCTACCAGTCACTGCAACAAAATAAAACTATGAACAGCCCGCGCTGCATCAACGCAGTGATTCCCCTGACCACCAACTATCCGCCTGGTACGCCATCGCCCAGTCGGCCCTACAAAAAGCGCTATGGCATCCAAAGATCAAATGCACAACCCCGTTACCAATCCCCACAGTCTCTCGAAACAGTGGGGAACATAGCACCCTCCCAAAGAGGACGCCCTTCTGAAAATCTATACCGCTCCATTAACACCACCCCGCACTCCCTGGCCATACGTCCCGCTGAACGAAAAATACATCCGGATGACAAGCACTACATCCGGACCATGCCATCCACGGCCCCTTTTTTATGGGATGCAGCAGGACACGACCCACCTCGCCCATTCCACCAAGAGTTCTCACCAGCCCTCTATTACCTCCAACAACTCATATGCTCACTACAACTAACCCCCCACGGTTGGCTTCAGCCCTCCGGATAGGTTCTAAACTCAATATTATTACTACAGCCTCATTAGAGGCCGAATACCATCAGCTACCTCCTCAACCACTTCCTGATCACAATCCTATATCACACTCTCCACCATTTCTTACCACCTCCATGTACCCTACGCCCGTTACACCTTACTGTGCAACTTACCTCACACAATCGAACTCTTCCATCTCTCCTTGCGTTGAATCTTACAGTATGCTGCTTATTAATGCGCGATCTATTACACACAAGATGCACCTCATTGGCCCATTTATCCTGCTCTCATACCCACAGCTGGTTCTCATCACAGAAACGTGGCACCCCTCAAATGCTTCTGACAGCCTACTACGTATCCCCGGCTACACTGCATTCTGTAACGGACGAGACAACCAGCGCGGTGGCGGTTGTCTTATCTATGTCCGGGACGATTTTGGTGCACCTGATTTCGAACTGCTAGCTATAGGTGACCCTGAAGACTCCATCTGGATCCAGACGACAGGAGGTCACCTAGACCTCCTTATCGGTTGCGTATACAACCCTCCACACACATCTAACAAGAAGATTAATAAACTCACTAAGCTCTTCACTGAAATCTCCCAAATGCCCCCACGGCACAAGATAGTGGGTGGCGATTTCAATATGCCACTTATCCCCTGGAACGACCAGGTTGCCCCACTCAGATACAGAAGTTTCGTTCACACCGTCCACGCAAATAACTGGACCCAACAAGTTCACGATCACACCAGGCTTTCTAACACCCTTGACTTAATCTTTACGCAAGGTGTCTCCGATGCTGTTGCTGGTATATTAGATAATATAAATGGCTGCGACCACAAGGTGGTCAAACTCATATTTACACTTTCTACTCCACACAGCGCCACTTCTTCTTCTGTCAAACAGTTTCGAATGTTCAACCACATGAACTGGGACAGCTTTGAGATATTAGTGCGATCTTCGAACTGGGACAACTTCTTTTTAGCTACCGATGTAGACGCAGCCGCACACATCCTGTATCTAAATCTCTTCAGCTGCCTAGATGTGCTCGCCCCACTCACCTGCAAAAGCCGCTTAAAGATGACAGCGAAATCAGCTAAGGCCTACGGTGTACTTAGGAAGATCAAAAAATGCGACAGCGATACTCCAGAACTAAGGAATTTCACATCCTTGTTCGCACGAATGAAATCCTAACTAACTGGCAAACTGCGCAGGAATCAACCAAGATTGCTGAAGAAGACGCCGCCCTCAAATCTAGCAATAAAACCAAGTCACTCGGGCAACTACTCCGACAAAGAAGCAATCAAAAATCTACGCCTATTGCCTCACTCAGGCTTTCTGACACATCCATTATTAGCGATCCATCAAAAATATGTGAGATCCTCAATGGATACTTCTGCAATTCTTTCACTGACGCTAATGGAACCGCGCCTGCTTTGCCAGCTAGGCGCACCAATGACTCACTCGACACTATCAAGTTCGACATGCGTTCTATCACCCGAGTAATCAGCTCAGTCAAATGCTCATCACATCCTGGTCCCGATGGTCTTCCCTCTGCGCTGCTGATACTCGGTGGCCAGGACATTCCAGCTCTACTTCTCAACCTATTCACGCTTTCCATGACTAACGGGATTTATCCAACCACATGGAAACATGCCATCGTCATCCCCAAACACAAAAGAGGCAGTCAGCAGAACATGGAAAACTATCGCCCCATCAGCCACACGCCTATAGCTTCAAGAATAATGGAACGAATAGTCAAAGAAACCATGCTCACCTTCCTGCTTACTCGCAACCTCATCAATCGACAACAACATGGATTTCTGCCGTCTAAATCCTGTCAGACCTGCCAATTTGAGTTCCTCAATCATGTAACTCAACTGATTGACAACAAGCAAGCACTAGCCATCATCTTCCTAGACATGACGAAAGCTTTTGACAGAGTACCACATACAGAACTCTTGATGAAGCTGGAATCATACGGTATCTCCGGCAAACTGCACACCTGGTTCTCATCATATCTTGCAGCTCGCTCACAGTCAGTAATGGTTGGAGAATTTATATCACTCCCTAAACCAGTCAAAAGTGGCGTAATTCAAGGTAGCGTTTTAGGCCCTCTACTTTTTCTGCTCTATATCAATGACGTGTTCCAGGTTTTCAAACATGGGACACCCTACCTATTTGCGGACGACATCAAAATTGTCTTCCCATTTCATCCGTCAAACTTCCACACCGCCATTTCCCATATACAATACGACTTAAGATCGCTAACTGCATGGTGCGACATATGGAAGTTGGCTTTTACACCATCAAAATGCAATGTCCTTACGTACCGATGCACCATGCCTCCAAATACCTTAATGCTGCAAGGCACGCCATTAGGGAACTGCCTAACAGTGCGTGACTTAGGCGTGCACTACTCCTGTTCGCTGAACTTCGCGGAACAAGTAATTTATTCCGCAGCTAAAGCACGCTCTCTCATCGGTTACATCCTCAAAACCATGACAATACAGGAATCTAGAACTGTGCTCTACAAAACATGTGCCCGGCCCCTGCTAGAATACTGCTCTATAGTATTCACCAACCTTAGAAAATGCGACCGAATAGCCCTCGAAAAGGTTCAGCGTACCTTCACAAAACGCCTCCTGGGGCACTCAAGTCTGAGCTACCGTGATCGGTGCCACACACTTAAGCTCGACCCGTTATGGCTGCGCCGATTGAAAACCAACCTCGCTTTCCTATACTCGCTCATTAACAACATCAGTGGGAGCCAAATCACCCCTGTCACAGACTCATATATCACTTCGTACCCCCTACGTGATAGACCCTACTCCATTATCCTACCAAGAACGCGCAGCAGCATTCGCTCCAACTTCTACCTCTACAGATACGCACACGTATGGAATAGGTTACCTCTCACAATAAGGGCATCCATGAACATAAACCAGTTCCGCTTCTCTATTAGCAAATACCTCTCTGTCACACAAGTTTCCAAACTACTGAATATCAACTGTCCTGAAGAAGAGTTTTTTGAAACTGGACCGGACCACTTATAATCGCCTCTTCTTACCTTCGACACTATTCTCTTCCCGACTCCACATCTCTCTCCTACCGCGCCGTTATCCATCGTGCATCTTACTCGCGTCACCTCCTCTTGACAGCAGCTAGTCATTGTTGGCTCCATGTAGCTTGCAAGGAGCCACTTCTTGACTCTCCAGCCTTCTTTTTTCTGCCGTATGTCTCTCTAAGCTTCGCTCGCATGTTGACTACTTCGTCGGAACTACAGATATCCAATGGTGGTCAAAGGTCCTAATGATATGGCTACACCAGCCACTGATTCATTCTTTTCTAGAGCCACTATCTCTGCTTAGCAGCAGCTAGTCGCCATAGCTTCCATTTAACTCTGCGGATACCCGGAGCTCTGTAGGAGTCGCTCCTATCCTACAATGTTCATTCTCTTGGATTGCTTGCGTCACAGCTCAGATGATTTGCTGATCTATTATGAGCCACCGTAGGATCCACTAGTAACTGAAGGCTTAGCCCAAACCCTATTGCTGGTCACTCTTCTCTCTTTTGCCACCTGTATCTCTTAAGCTTCGCCCGCATGTTGATTTCTCCATCGAAACTGTAGGTATCCAGTAATGGTCAAACGTCTTAATGACATGGCTACACCAGCCACTGATTCATTCTTTCCTAGAGCCACTATCTCTGCTTAACGGCAGCTAGTCGCCATAGCCCCCATTTAACTTTGCGGATATCCAGAGCTCGCTCCCTTCTTACAATGTTCATTCACTTGGATTGTTTGCTTCACAGCTCAATGGTTTGTTGACCTATTATTTACCACCGTAGGATTCACTAGTAACTGAAGGCTTAATCCGAACTCCAATGCTGGCCTTTCATCTCTCTCCTAGCGCGCCATTATCCATCGTTCATCTTACTCGCGTAAACTTTTCTTGACAACAGCTAGACATTGTTGGTTCCATGTAGCCTACAAGGAGCCACTTCTTGACTCTCCAGCCTTCATTTTCCTCTGCCGTATGTCTCTCTTAAACATCGCTCGCATGTTGACTTCTTCTTTGGAACTGTAGGTATCCAATAGTGGACAAACGTCTTAATGCTATGGCTGCACCAGCCACTGATTCATTCTTTTCTAGAGCCACTATCTCTGCTTAGCAACAGCTAGTCGCCATAGCTTCCATTTAACTCTGCGGATATCCGGAGATCTGTAAGAGTAGCTCCATTCTTACAATGTTCATTATCTTAGAATGTTTGCGTCACAGCTCAGATGTTTTGTTGACCTATTATGTGCCACCGTAGGATCCACTAGTTACTGAAGACTTAGCCCAAACTCTATTGCTGGTCACTCTTCTCTCTCCTAGCGCGTTGTTATGTGTCGTTCGTCCCCCTCGCAGCAACTCCTCTTGACAGCAGCTAGTCATTGTTGGCTCCATGTAGGTTACAAGTAGCCACTCCCTGACTCTCCAACCCTCATTCTCTTTTGCCGTCTGTCTCTCATAAGCTTCGCTCGTATGTTGATTTCTTCATCGAAACTGTAGGTATGCAATAGTAGACAAACGTCTTTAATACTATGGCTGCACCAGCCACTGATTCATTCTTTTCTAGAGCCACTATCTCTGCTTAGCAGCAGCTAGTCGTCATAGCCTTCATTTAACTCTGCGGATATCCGGAGCTCTGTAGGAGTCGCTCCATTCCTACAATATTCATTCACTTGGAATGTTTGCTTTACAGCTCAGATGGTTTGCCGACCTACTATGTGCCACCGTAGGATCCACTAGGAACTGGAGGCTTAATCCGAACTCCAATGCTGGCCATTCATCTCTCTCCTAGCGCGCCATTATCCGTCGTTCATCTTACTCGCCTCAACTTTTCTTGACAATAGCTAGACATCGTTGGCTCCATGTAGCCTTCATTTTCTTCTGCCGTCTGTCTCTCTTAAACCTCGCTCGTCTCTTGACTTCTTCATCGAAACGGTAGGTATCCAATAGTGGACAAACGTCTTAATACTATGGCTACACCAGCCACTGGTTCACTCTCTTCCAGAGCCAATATCTCTGCTTAGCAGCAGTTAATTGCCATAGCCTCCATTTAACTCTGCGGATATCCGAAGCTCCGTAGGAGTCGCTCCCTTCTTACAATGTTCATTCTCTTGGATCGTTTGCATCACAGCTCAGATGGTTTGTCGACTTATTATGTGCCACCATAGGATCCACTAGTAACTGAAGGCTTAGTCTAAACTCTATTGCTGGTCACTCCTCTCTCCTAGCGCGCCGATATTTGTCGTTCGTCCTACTCGCGTCAACTCCACTAGACAACAGCTAGTCATTGTTGGCTCCATGTAGCTTACAAGGAGCCACCCATTGACTCTCCAACCTTCATTCTCTTTTGCCGTCTGTTTCTTAAAGCTCCGCTCGCATGGCGATTTCTTCATCAAAACTGTAGGTATCCAATATTGGTCAAACGTCTTAATGACATGGCTACAGCAGCCACTGATTCATTCTTTCTTAGAGCCACTATCTCTGCTTAGCAGCAGCTAGTCGCCATAGCTTCCATTTAACGCTGCGGATATCCGGAGCTCGCTCCCTCTTACAATGTTCATTCTCTTGGATTGTTTGCGTCACAGCTTAGCTGATCTGTTGACCTATCATGTACCTTCACTGGCCTATAGATACACTCATCGACCCTATAGGCATACACTAGTGACAAAGCGTCTGAATGGAATAGCTGCATCTGGCGACTGAGTCACTCCTAGCGCCAACATCTGTCGGTCGTCGTAAAGTCGGCATCTCTCTTCAGAAGTAGCTAATGGCCATTGGCCCCATGCATATGCGATGATCCAGTGCTTGTTAGTAGCCACCCCGTATCTCAATAACCTTTATTCCTCTAGAATATCTGCATCCAGTCCCTCCGCTGCTCTGCCACCAATTGATCTTTAAGACTCGCAGGAACCTATTTATTTTCGCTTATTATGCCCCCCTCTCGGATTACACTAACTACGTGCTGTTCATGCACCTGACAATCACTACCAACATTCTAACTCTCTTTGCTCTATCCCCACGCAACTATCGACTCATATCAAACGGATACTCGTACTTTACTTACTGGTGCAACGCTCTTGTCTCTACGCAGTCGATAGCAATCCACCTATACGGCTAACGATTCTATAGGATACTCAAAAGACATTTTCAGCATAATTATTGTTGCACATTGTACATTCTTTTGTCTCAAGCGCAAATGTTATAACACAAGACATTAACAATATTCAACTCCATGCCTGTTCTTGCGGTCTTCTCTCGGTTGTCCCTCACTTTCCCTTTTCTCTGAGGTCCGGGACATCTTGGAGATCTGGGATTGGACTGAGGAACAGTTTTGGCCCAAGACGGACGTAACAACCCACAAGGACTGACATGGAGGATGGTAAAACTCCGCAAGGACCGACCTACAATCACCATAACCCTTGTGCAGTATGGAGAACTGGACATATCCTCATACTCCCATACATTATACATCTGAAAAATCTAGACAGCGGAAAAATTGAAACTTTTGCTCACCTGGACATACAACAAGAAGAAAAATCGCGATGTCCCTCTCCTCCACCGACCTCAAAAATCATAGCGACCCTGATCAGAATACCCGTCCAACTAACAGAGGAAATTAGAAGCCATTATCCTGCGAAAAACCGAAGGTGAAACCAGTCGTCAAGCGGCTTTGCCAGTTCAACATTAATGTTCAAAATGCTTTACGGCAGTGTTGCAGGACGTGGTGGGTTTTCGCCTGGCAAGCGTTCTCCCTATAAAAAGCCGCAAATGTCTGTTTAACAACACTGCGACGTGGCGGATGTGACTCGCCACTGAATTAAGTCACAGCCCACAACTACATACTGGCAAGTCGACTAGATTCACATATCAACTCTTCTTGACACCGTTTCAACTACACACGATTGAACCCGGAGTATCATCGTGATACACAACAGTTTTTAAACCTTGATCATGCCTGAGTTGGTGCGTCTCTATGAAACTGAGAATAAACTATCTATTTATTTATTCTATCAAGGACATACGACCAATTTTCTACTATTACTGTCACAGTTGCCATAAAATGGTTGTACAGTTGTACATATCTGATCATGCCTCTATGGGCGTGCCTCGCATAGTCGAGAATAAAGTATTTATTTATTTACTTATACTTATCACATAAAACTCGTTGCTTCATACGTGCTAACCTTCCTCCATAGGTACGCCCACGTATGGAATAAGATACCGGATGCCGTCAGCGGATCTGCGTGTATCACGCAATGCCCCACGGTCATACATGGACTACGTAGTGTCCTCAAACTAGCAGAAATCCTGGGCACCTGTATCCTCGAGGACGAGCTCTAGGAGAACGGCCAGTCCGTATATATACTTTCATACATCATTTCATTGTGCCGAATAATCTCAATGTGGGTACAGCCTTGTCAGATACTTTAACAGGGGATCAATAAAGCTCTCTTCATCCTTAATCTGTCTTCTGCTTATCGCGCGCTTTGCTATTATTTCCTCTGCAATCGGACAGCAAACGCAGTTGCATTCGTGACCTAGTTTTATTTGACAACTCGAACTGCATCCATGACTACCAAGCTGAAAACTGTCTAGGATATGCAGACGTAAATCTGAGTGGTTCACATCTTGCCAGCCTTCTGGAATAGTTTACAGTTATTAAGGCAGTCTATTGCTTGCCATCTCTGCTAACATACCTGTTGCGTGCACGTCAAGTATTTCCGCAAAGTCCCGCCAGAAACCCCGGCAGAATGGCTGTGAAAAACGAGGTTCAATTCCTCCCCGCAACGCAGCAGCGCTCAGCCACTCCGAGACGCGTCCCAACTGCAAACCTTTTGACAATGGTCCTTTGCAAACTACCACCTCTTCGTGGTGACTGCTTTTCTTAACTTAATAACCCGGTGCATTGGCTGTGATTACCCCCCGTCGGTCGCAAAGCGGCCTTCAGAGGACCACTTGCCTTTTCTTTCTCTTCGCTTCAGTTGGGAGTCGGTCGGATCGCGTGATTGCGTGTGAGTCGTTAGCTGGCCAGTCCTTTGCGTCTAAGTCATTAGCGCGCGTCCATCATAACCCCTTCTCGTTGCCTCCGTTCCGAGGGCTCAGCATCAATCCGAACACGTGCGGCTAGGATTATTCACGAGCTCGCTAAGTTTTCCGCCTCACCGGCTAAGGTAGCGTCTTCGGGACAGCGCAATTCCGTTTGAGTGGTCAGTGTATCAAGCCGTCATCGTAGGCGTGCTCCAACCGTGCCAGCGACACTCTTATCAGGCAATTACGCAATTAGTTCAAGAGGCGGCGTTCCCTCAATTTTAAAAATACCCTACTGGGCTTTCCACCATAACTATACGCTCCAACATCAACACACCGACTAACTCATTCTGGCCTGATCGATATCCTGCTCTTCGACGTTCCTCAGCCTACCATGCTTTTAACGGACAATATTCGGAACACGGAATGCCTAATACGCCTTTACACGAGTGTTGCCTTGTCTTTTCAACACCTTATCATTAGAACTCTTAATATTCCGAAAATTTTCCTCTAGTAATCGCGCACTTTGCTTTTAACCCAAGAGCACCGTTAGCTAAACCACAGCATATCAGTACACATTTTCCATCTTGATACCGTCATTTGCTTGCGGCCTTTCACGTTGCAATCCATCTTCAGTCAGGCAACCAAGTCTCAGTGCACTGCAATAACCTATTCTCCTCTAAACATTCTGCTTTTCTTTGACTTCTCCTAGTCTACGGGGATGTTAACGAACACAGCTCTGAGACACAAAACAAAGTCTCCCTTATCTCCACAGCCGGCTAGAATATTTCACTTTTGTTAATATAGCGTCCATTTTGTAGCTTGTCGACTTCTTGACGCACTCCATCTTTCCCTCAAATTAACTGTATGCCTCAATGTCAGTACGTCGAATAAACCAGCATCGTCTAATCGGTCTCCAGCTCTACGACATTTCTCAGACTACTGTGACATTTCCGGCCACTGTTCGGAAGCCGGAACGCTGTATACCCATTCACACATGAGACCCGTTCGCTTCTCCACACATTAACCGTAAAAATTTAGCCACCCAGCTCCTGGCGTTTTCTTACTGCCGTCTCTGCTGTTAATCCTACTTTAAGCGGACGGCAAGACCGCAGTGCCCTGCCTTAACCCAGCCTCCTCCGCCCAGTCTGCTTCTCTGCGACTTCTTCCAGACTACCGCGATGTTAAAGATCTAAGCTCTTCCTATTCAAAGCATTGTCTCCCACACTCCGACAGCCTGCTGGACGTGTTCACTCTATATAATTATATAGCCACGTCCATCTCTGAACTGTCCCATTCCACTGATCTATTCTATTTGTCTCCCCAAATTAAATGTACGACTCAATCTAAATGCGCCGACTAATATAAGCTCTTCTGATCAGTCTCCCTCTCTACGACTCTTGTGACGTTACCGGCATTCTTTCGGGAGACCAAACCATCTGTTCCCATTGGGTCTTAAGCCTTAGTAACCTTTCCAGATTTTAGCAGTAAACCTCTTTCTGTTCCAATAATTCCTCTCCTTCAGCCGCTCTTTGCTTTCATCTCTTTATTTATTAGACTGCTAGCTCGCAATGCCCTGCACTAACCTAGTTTCATCTGAGCTATCTGCTTCTTTTACCTTTTCCAGACCAGCATGATATAAACGGTCAAGGCTCGCTAGACTCACATTTACTCTCTTTATGTTCCTTTATTAAATAAATAAATAAATAGGTATATTGCTAGAATAGATAGAGGCTGCACACTTGAGTGTTCAGAGCAATCATTACCTTAACCATATGCCCTTGTATGAAAATAGGCACAATACGAATATATGTTCCTAATTGTCATTTACAAATGCATTGTCTTTGTTTGGTGTACAGCTGATGGGGTCGCAGGCGCCTACCTTAACATTTGCTTGTTCTTTCGGGCGCTATTGAGTTTTTTGTTTATTGTTGTAAAACTTCCGCAGCGGTGTAGTTTTGCCGCTTTTAATTGGAACAGAATCCATTTTACTGCAATTACACTTTAAATTGATTAGGCTTTGTGGCCCGCCCAGTCGTCACGATTATTGTTGCGTACATGGAAGAAATGAGTGACGGAATTATAAGGGATACAAAAAGTTAAAAAGGATACTTTTGAGAAACGCAAATGGAAATAATAAGGATTTGTTAAGAGACATACCAATATAGCCAAACACTTCTTGCGCTGACATTACCTTCTTGCGCGAAACTACAACCTTAGTAACTTTCAGAAGAAATGATAAACCATTTCTAAGGCTAGAATACGGCGTAAAGTGGCACAAATATAAGCTGCTTAGGGCAAGTTGTAACCGCTGATTAATTGAAATTATAAAATGTGCAATACGTACAGTAGTTTGCGAGTTATTCGCAATTGAGTGGTGGGCTACGAATAAGGCCATTATTTCTTTTCGCCAAAGTTGGCTTTTGTTTTGCAAGCAGATAGCAGGAAAAAGAAAAGAGAGCGTAAATTGTAGCGAAGCGATGTACGTTCTAAATAGGCATAGCTATCCAGAAATACTCTAGGTGGCCCGTACGACACTGCAACAACTAGGGACTTCGTAGATAGCAGAAAAGTACACGTTCAGGGCATACATGGCAAACATACGCAAATAAGCTATAATTTTGTGAGAAAACACGAGGAAGCCAGTAAGAAATATTAGATGTGCTTGGGAATTAGGGATAGCTAATAATTAACCCACGGATAGACGGCCTCAGCATACCATTTTTAGTGGATACTGAGCCACGTAAGCCACTAGGAATTTAGAGTTCAATATTTTTAAGCTTCTAAGTGGTTCTGAAGTTTACAGCAAGGTCGCATGAGCTATGTATACCTGAATAACACAGGAGACCTTCCGGCTCAGTTGACACATCTTGGCCTGAAAAATGCACATATTTTTAGCTAAATATCGCACGTTTTAGCTCCTAGAGTCAATTTTCTATATTTATGAGGCTATGTCTAGAACATCAGTGAGCTAGTAGAGCCTGTTACTATTAATAAAGAAATGAGCAAGGGAAAATTTACTGAAACAGCAAATTGCTTTGGGAAGTGAAATCCATTTTGCTCTGCGTTGGTTGGGTGTTACCAACTCTACTTCTGGGGATTGAGCATGCTCGAATATAGGGGATTGTTATGCCTCGTGCGTTGATACACAGTATTGTGCAGCTCTTTGATTAATTTCTAGCTATTTCTCTCCAATTTTACCTTCCGAAGCAAGTGCCAGCGTTGTACATCCAGGTGGTAATGTTAACTGGTATTATACTGTCGCACCGGCTATTTTCTTTGTGGTTTTCCTCGCAAGAGATTTTCTCGCACCCTAAGCAAAGAGTGATAAGGTAAGTCAAGCGCAGACTAGTAAGAAAACTAGTGGGAGCTGGTCGTTCCACTACCATTACGCATTACACACGGTAGGCTTTGGAGCCAGCTAAGCGATGAATACCACACGGGCGGCTAAGCTAAGGAAAGTGGTGACAGAATGTTTCTGGTGGTCCAGCCAACCAGTGTGACATGGGCTGCTCTGTCGTTGGTTAGCTTTTGTGCGTGAAATGGAGTCTGGAAGTGCGAGTATTTTATTTGAAAATGCAGTTAAAGAAGAGGATATGGTTTTTATTATGCCTTTCTACTAATCTTGCCAATCGTGAAAGGCAAATGTATATCAGATTAAATTAAGTATATGGGAGCAAGAGAGGATACGTGAAGAGTGAAATGTCTGATTCTTGGGCCTAGAACTTTGAGAGTGCTTCCTTTGTCGACAATATGTTAGATATATGCATGTTATTTTGCTGTTTACGTATTGGTCGTATTCGGGAACGGCGCAGTACAGTAGCTAGTGCACGTGCTTAATGAAACCGAATCATTAAGAGCCAGCTAGCTGCCAACCTCTACTAAGGCACAGAAAGGTTCATCTAACGCCGGTATTTAGACGGTTTTGGACAATTCTGATGCTAATCTTAGGTGTATCAGCAGCAACAAACGCTTTCAACCTTTTATGCAAGGCTTAAGCCTGGTAGGATGCCTTTAATAGGAGTACTTCAAAGGTCATAAGCCCATTATATTTTCCACGGACCCAGTGGTCAAGCAGTTGGAAGGTGATAAATGTAAAGCTGAAGACATGGTATGAAGATGTAGGTAAGATGTCAAGATAGAAATTCGCCTGCACGGCTGGCTTCGTTATTTCGCTGCAATACCCCATATTGTGAATAACTACGGGTTTGCTAACCTGCCAGTCAATAGGCTATGTTGTGCTGTTTGTTGAAAGTTTTAACAATGACAAAGTTACCATTGAAAAAGAGAAGCCGGAGGGTAGTGGATCCCAAATGGTCCATTCAGCCTGGATCAACATGTCAGCGAGGGGGCCGAAGCACGTCAATAAATAATCAGTAATGGCTAAGTACCGCTTGCATTCAGAATTCTAATGTTAGCACCTGTACGATGCGTGCGACTGCTCCGACTGAGACCTCCTGGATCTTGTAATTGCGGTAATGGATAAGTTTAAATAACAAGGGTTACTAATGGAGACCATTCATGGGGTTATCCCTCATTATCCCTCGCCGGATGCATTTGTGATGGCATATACGTTTCCATAGGGCAGTCATAAGGCGGAATTGTCCTTAGGAATATATAAGTAGGTCAGAAAGAGATAGTTGAAGACTTAAGTCATCTTGTACTCGGATTGTTACTCTTAAACCCTAGGAAATGGGTGCGACGGATACCGTTAGGCTCTTAGGTGATAAGACGGTAACGACAATGAATATGGATGCGTTGTGAGCTCAAGGTGCTTAGATGTCGTGCACCGCATCGTTGGCGTCCTCAAGCTGCATCACGGACAGTTTCGAAGAAGCGGTCTTACGAATCGCAGATATCGAAGTGCTTCGTATATTGTCAAAACATAGGCATTTTTGTATCTACTTCCTAAAAGCATGCAAGTTTTGGATTTTTGTTATTCTGTAAGGCAACCTGTTCTGTATGTTCACGTACACAAACAAAAAGAAACGACGTCGCAGTCTCTTCTATGTCTTTAGCGGGGTAATGGAATAGCCGTTGTTGCGTAGTTTAAATTCAGATGCGCTTCATAATTGAAGACAAGTGATATTACTGTGCAGCTTTCTATGAAGTAGCTATGTAAGGAGCACAGGTTAAAGATAATGCGCCTTTGCCATAAGTGCTAAATTTTAAAGGTATTCGCACTTTGTCGGTAACTCAGCGCTTGCTGTGATTGAGTCAATCTCTTTTTAAAGCGCCGCTGAACCATTGCAAGCAGAACGTGGTCCGACTTCCGTAGGTTGCTGCAGATAAAAGAGCAATATTCTAGCTGTGGCCTGACGTGGCTGTTATAATGTGCTAGCCTTGCATCTGCGGTTTTTATGTAACGACGTATGTAGAACAAAAATCCCCTTACCTTTGCTACTTGATTACGGACTTGCTCTGCAAAGTTGAGGCTCATGGAGTAACGCAAGCCCAGAGCTGTTTTCATGGTATTATGTTGGATGGTAGTGCCGTTTATTGTTAGGGGCCCAGCAGGTATAGAATATTTGTTGGTCATGACATTAAATTTTTGAGCGGGAAAGGTCGTTTGCCAGTGTTCGCATCACTTTTCCAGTGCTTTTAGATCCTCAAAGATACAATTAATTGCGGCTACTTCATTACCGGAGGGAAAAACGTGGACAACTATTACGTCGTCAGCAAAGCTAAAGGAGCGACCGTGCCGCAAACTTCTGCAGAGGTCATTGATATAAAGCAAAAATAGGGTAAGGCCAAGAACGCTCCGCTGCAGCACGCCATTGGGGACAAAGATCGGGGTGGATATAGTTTGTTCAACCTTAACAGTCTGCGTAGGTAATATTAGACAGGAACCTAACCACTGTACTAGAGGCCTGTCTACGCCGTAAGCCTTTACCGTATACATCAGGCGCATGTGTGGTACCCAGTTAAATGTCTTTTGCATATCAAGATGAAGCATGACCACTGAAAGATTAGAGTCAATGGCCTCGGTGACTGTCTTAAGGAAGTCCAGCTGGCAGGTTGCAAAAGACCGAACACGTAGAAATCCGTGCGGAGATGCAGTTATGTGCTCGCTTGCATAAGTGTGAGCCATGAGTGCTTTTTAATCAACTTTTCCATTACAAGCGAGATAATAGAAGTGTGGTTAATAAGGCAAGAGTTACCCACTTCTTGAAGACTTCCGCCCTTATGCTTTGGCATAATGATGGAATGATTTTAAGCGGTCGGGCATTGGCCTTTCTGCATTTATAACGCAAAGAGTTGCCGAAAAATAGGGATATCTTAACCAACCTTCCAAAGTAGACTGGGCGGCAGCGCCTCTGGACAGGGGTTCCAGGATGATTTGGAAGTTGCAAACGCAGAACGGACACTATTTATGGCAAACTGTATAGAGGACAGGGAATGAATACCGAGTGCATGCGGGGCCTAAAATGTTAAACCTATTTCTAAACACTGCGATTTGTTAAAGTGTGAGCCGAAGACTCCGCATAATATTCTTGCGTCGCTAGAATTGTTGCTGGAACTAAGCTTTAGGGTAGAGAACTGTCGTCCACAGTCAGGGGTCCGAGAGCACAGCAGCCAACTGAGATTCTTAGCTATGCTCGCAATATTTAGTGCGGCTATTTCTTGACTGGTTTGCTGCTGCTTAGATGTGGCAGAAAGCTGAGGTGCAATCTCATCCGCTCTCCTGATGTGGGCAACATTGAAGGTTTTGTTATAGGATCGTCTAAGCTGACGCATTCAGTTATGCATACTGGTTTTGTCACACTTTAGATGGTTGTCTTATTAACCGTGACATGGGAGCAAGAGAGTCAAGACAGTGAAATATTTCTTCATAAAACAGCTCAGGCAAGCGACCACAGATTGAGACAAAGAATTCATCCCAATTTCTTTATCGGACAAGTACAGTAAAGGTTGGCCAGTTAATGAGTTGGATCGAGCGGTATACTGCGACTGGGTCTGTTTCTGTTTGGTAGCCATTATGTTGCATTAAGAAAGCCAAACAATGCACCAATCTGTGATTATTACCTGGAAACCCCCGGCCGACTGCTACTCGGGTTGATGGGATGCCTAGAGTAAACATTAGGTCGAATATGTTTCGCACTGGTTGCAACAGATACATGTTGCGTTTAGCCGCCTAAATTGATGCATGCTAGTAGGCCTGCACACTTGTTGTTGCAGCAGGTGAGAACCGGTATACCTCAGGCTGGTTGCAATCTCCTGCAAACAGTTTGTATTCGCAGGAAAAATTTGATGCTTGCGCAAAAGTAAGCATAAGTGCGTCATCAACCTTAACTGAGGAATCAGGTGGTCTATAAACACTCCCAAATAATACCGTTAATCCCAGAATATCAGCCCTTATCCATACTGAATCCATCGCCTTATTCGCGTACATGATTTCGAGCACTTTTGCTGGGTAAGTATTTTTGACCTAAATGGCGCACCCGCCCCCTCGTTTATGCACACGAGCTTGCATAAACAGCTGTTAGTCAGGAAGTGAGTACTCCTCTGAAGCATAAGCGGAAACCATGGTTCCGTGACAGATATTGCATCAGGGTCGGCGAGGACAGACAGAGGATGCCAGATGTGCATTTTATTGTTTAGGAACATAGCATTTGTAAGTAGAAGTGCGAAAGAACACTTGGGGTCTATTAGCTTTACGGATGACGCGATGAAGCGTTTTGTAGTTACTTCGCTATCTGCAGTAGTTGTAGGAAGTGAGTGAGAAGACAGTACTGTTGGTAGTTGGGCGAAGAGGAGTTTGGTGCCTGGATAAAACTGTCGCTGCTCATCCCCCTGGGTATAAAAATGCTCAGGTTGCGGGGTAGGAAGCATTGGACTATTTGGCCTTTGTACCTGGACCGGTGGCATACGTCGGAGGGATGTAGCACGTGCACCAAAACCTGGATGCGCATGAAGTTGAGCGGAGCTGTGTAGTTTACAAATGTAGTGCTCGCCGTAGTTGAATTGGTTGTGGTGGTGGTGCGCAGTGCCGTCTCACAAGTGTCTGGGATTTGCTTTGGTAGAGTCTGCCTTGGTGGGCCGAAATACAGTTGCTTTAGCTTGGTATCATTGCGGAGTTATGCACAATTCGATATTATAGTGCGCATGCCTCCACTATCGACTGTTCTCAGTTTGATTGGGGTTGGGAGTTTACTGATCCTTTCGGCCATCCTCAAAACTTGTACGGAATTTTCCGCAATACCGTTAGCTTTAAAGATTGTGCTTTTAAACTTGCCCGTCGATATGCCATCCAAAACATTAAATGCAAGTAAATAAATAAATAAATAGTTTATTCTCGTCACTGCGGGGCACAACACTAAGGGCGTGATCATGGTATTACAGACATGTATGATCATCAGTTGCACAAATTAGTACATGTTGACCAATAGCATGGGAATTTATGTGTGCGTTGAGATGTAAAGCTATGTTTAACTGTGTATTTGGAAGGAGACGTGCTGTATGAGTAGGTAAATGTGACTGTGTGTGCTTTCGTGCCATGTGTTCGCCATCAAAGGGGAATCAAGGGAAAGCTTTGAACCAGGTGACGCAGGTGATGTTTGAACGATCCTCCGGAAATTGGAGGAGGCAGTGACTTTATTTAGTGGCGAGTCACGCCTGCCACGTCACAGTGTTGTTAAACGGATACTTGTGGCTTTTTATAGGGAGAACGCTTGCCAGGCGAAATCCTGCCACATCCTAGTACACTGCCACCGAACCATTTGCGGGAACGGGATTTACCCAAACCACCCGGTTGGCACCACGAGGAGGTTGTTCGGCTAGCCATCCACATTGTCCCAACCCGGCCGCGGCGACCGCTTGTCTACGTATCCTGATATATTTAAGGCATGGGAAGGTGACATACCCAACGTAGGTTAATGACTATGTGTGTTCCAGCTGTTGGCCTGTTTGGCACCAAGAGGCTTTGTAGATTTAGACACAATGCTGTATAAGCGGTTAGATGTCGCCCGTTGTTTTTTATGGATGCGCTGGGCTGTCGTTGACTAAAGCCTGTTTTGATGTTAGGATCCGTTGCAGCACAGTTCATGCTTCTTTTTAGCAGCCCGACCGTAAGCTGGCTAAGCATTGTTGCACTGCAAAGTTGTTCACGGTTAGCTTTGAGAGTGCGCAATACTGCCTCATCCTTTGCGTTCAGGTTGATAGGAGCCGCAAATTTGGTTACACGCTTGGTCATTCTTTGAACCTGCAGTGCATTCTCTACAATACCATTAACATCAAGGATGGCACTCCTAAATGCGTCCACCGATATATGGTCGGAAACACTGAACACTAGTGCGCTACACCATCCATTCTCGCACGCAGCATTATATGGTGCTAGGGTCTCCGCTTTTTTATTTTCAAACGGGGCCGTTGAGCCCAGCGGCTCAGGTGAACTCGGTGGTGTGGTACATGTAGGGGTATTTTGGTTCGAGGCTTCGGCGGCTCCATTCTCTGAGTGCAGGTTATGCTGGGCTTCTTCGATCGTCGTAGAATTTTCCTAACATCTCCCATCTAACTGAGCGGTGTAAAGGTTGCCATAGCGATTCCTCAACCAGTGATTCTTCCAATTTAGCTGATGGAGTTGTATTTTATCTGTATTGCTCAAAGTAAATGCGCTGACTAATGTATGCTCGTCTGCTTGTTGTCCTTCTCTCTGATAGTCTGCTGGACTTGCTTATCCAATGTCAATACAACCTCTTCCCTCGCTTTCCCACCCGTTACTGCTGATCATTTCTATTTTCTTTCCATCTTAGCTGTAAGACTCAAGCTCAATGCACCGACTAAGTAAATGTCGTCTGCTTAGGTTCTTTCACTCCGAGAGCCTTGCCGGGCTTAACCGCCGCTATATATTATTGGTCCTCTGATATTTAGCCTCGAGTTCCGCTAACCTATCCCATATTTTTTCCTACCACAATTTTACCATCTAATCTCTGTGCGCCGACCATACTATTCTTAGCTGAACGGCCTTCTGCCCCGGTACTACTCCCAGACATCCGTGCCATCACCGATCATGGTTTGGCAGCGGCTTCGCACCCGTTCACTTACGTCTAGATCTCTGTAGCTCTTATTTTCCCCTTATCCATAACCTTCTCTGCTATTGCGGTCCGTTTTTATTCTCACCTCCGTTGCACGGCTTACCCTCATTGCGCCAAACTAACTTACCCGCGTACGCATGGTGTCCGCCGCTCCTACCTCTCTCCTACTTTCTAGTGACACTAGGGTGATTTCTACGCGTCTCTTGACCAATAATTCCATTAGTATGCTCACTTTATCTCTCTATAAATGCATATGCTCGGTATCGCATGTCCGCATTCGCCCATCAGCCCGAGCGTACCCAGGCTAACAACTACCAGTGCAAGACAGGTTTGGACCTCTGCTACCCTTTTCTGTAGATTCTGACGGCTTTCAAACTATGGAATTATGATTGCTTCAGTGTAATTATTCTCATTAAATACTTTGCTCACTGTTGCTCGCATTCAATCTTTCCTCGCCGAGTCTCCTCATTTCCTTTTTGTCTTGGAACCCAGCTTAACGTAGTGTTTGCTCCCGCTTTCGTTCATTATCTATTTGACCCTGTGTTCACTTAAGCTGCCACTCGCATTCGGACTGCTGTCATCCTCATCGGTTTATCAATATTTCTCTCCAATCATCGTATTATTCGCTTAATTTTGTAAACACTTTCTTATAACGGCTTCTTGACCCTGCGAGTGCAGAAACTACTTTCTATATAGTGGTGGCAGTCTTAACCACACCAGCGACCTAGTGTAAAGAACGAGCTAGTAACTCATGTATACTATGCAAATTACAGGTTTTGGATTACCGTAGGCAAGGTTGAATAACCAGCAGTTTTTTGATAGTGCTTCTTGCTTTATTGCTGTCTGTCTGTATGGCGGCGCCTTCTCCTTTGCCCGTATTTTCCAGAGATTTCCACAGTTACCTCGGCTGAACCCGGGCTTGGCCACTGATACTGGTTGACACATTCTCCACAGCCAGCTAGCTTAAACAGTTTGTTCTTTCCCTGGAACATGAAGAACCCACTACTCGTTTCAAATGGAGCTCTTTTTGTCATTCGGGATACGACACACTTACGTGGTCTAAACAAATGGGCTTAGCTCTCCTGATACTTACAGTATTACAATTTACTCACCTAGAATAATATGTTTACACGGATCCCCTGTTCCACAACGGAAGACAGATAATTCTGGCTAGATTACGTTCACTGCCATAGACAGTTTCGCTTATCCTAACCGGCGCTCAAAAATTGGTTTCGGTGCATTAGATTTTCGGAAGAAACTTCTGATTCTCCATTCATCTGGAGCTTTTCCGATGGCATTTCATGGACAGCTTTGCTGCTTCTCAATGAAGCTCGAACAAATGGGTTCGGCCCCTTTCATTTCTACAAGACCATTATTATATCCAGTTAACTGCAGCTTTTCCCATGGCCTTACTTGTTGTCACTTGACCATAGAGACAATCACCCACAATTATCAGTTATTTTTGTTGAAATTACGATTCTATTTAGCGATCCTCGTTTGGACAAAGAATGGCATAGTTAGCCGTTATGGACGTATTCAGCCACAGGGAGAAACCGTACTCACCACTTTTGTGACAAGGCCAGAGTGGAAAGCTTGACACATGCTGCGCAACCGGACAAGTATAAAACAGGAGAAGCCGGCCTTTATTAACCATAGTTTTATTCAACTGCACCACGCATCAGTCAACTCTACGACGCGTTTGCATCATTGACTAATTTCGTGGACTACTGCCGGATCCTTACCAACCCAAGCGGTCAACAAACATAGAACTTTGACCCTCTATCTACTGCAAATAATGAAGTGCAAAATCGATCTGTACGATGCATCGCCGGCTTGCACTACTGTTCAAGTGAACTTACGGCAATGTTCTTGGACGTGGTGTGCTTTTGCCTGGCAAGCGTTCGCCGTATAAAAACTACGACGTCCGTTTAACTACACTGCAACGTGGCGGTCGTGACTCGCAACTGAATAAAGTCACAGCTGACCTTCACGCTGTGGCAGTCATGTGACTTCTACACACAACCTGTGTAACCGCTTTTGCTATGGGGAATGCTCTGATGGAGCCCCGAGCATACTGAGATTATAATGGCCACTGGTTGCACCGAACGCTTAGTTTGGATCCTGTGCTCACGGATTACAACACGGCGAAACCACGGCGAACATATATATGGACACAACATTCATGTCCTCTTTTTATGCACCACAGCGCCATCATTTTCCTTACTCGGACAATTACCAGACATAATACTCACCCTATAAACTACGAAGATTTCGGTTCTACCTTTCATCAAAACGAAAGGTTTTAATATCCCAAAGCAACTGAGCATATATGCATATTTGATCACGTATTCACTGGTGTGCCACGTGTTACCAAAAGTATATCATATATTTATTCATTTATTTTTAAGTGCTTTTTATTTGTCCGGCGTTTGTATGGCTCTCGGAAATTGGATACTTTGATACTCAGCTAAACGTGTAGATCAGCATGGCTTTAAAAGCTTTCGAGTAAACTATATTGCAACGGTAATTTTAGGCACAGAAAGCTCTCCTAAGCGGGACCTTGAGCTTTGATTAGAGAACCTTCATATTCTTGCATGCGCACAGCGCGGTCTTTTAAAGTCACCTTCATGTATCCCTATAATACTTGTTGCCAGAGTAAAATGGACGAGGTCGCTGGGGGGGCGGGAAGCCCCATTAAAAGTTGTTCGTCAACTTCAGCAAGGCTTTGATAGGTCTATTGTGGACGTCTTCTTATCAACCCACGCGATTTGGCTGTTCTGCGAAGAATCATTGTTAGATCGTTGACTTGCAGCATAGAAGAAACGTGCAAGGTAATTTACCTGATACCCGTTAAATCCTGTTTTCTGATCAAAGGAGACAGAGCTCTGTTATTGGCCTTATGCTCTTAACTTTTCCATTAATGACCTTCCATCGGTGCTCCAACTTACTTGTCTTGTTTCTGCAGATGATCTAAAGCTTTGGTTGAGGACGTCTAAGATTTAAGCTACTGACCGGCTATAAGCCTTGCTGGGCTGGTTGCGCTGTTTAGCACTAAAGTGGCGGCCAACCAGAAACCATGAAAATGTTCCTGTTTCCGTATTTCTGTTTCAAACTATTTTAGAGTTAATCACTTTGAGACTTTCAATTCAGGGACGCAACGTTTGAGTCGAAAATTGGAGGTCCTTTTATACCAAGATGCGTGCCGCTCAGGTCCGCTTAAGTGAATTTATCACTGCCAATAGGACTTTCTTTTCTACAAGACACCTCTCCAAAATGAATCCAGCGCTTTTCTTTATTAAATTCAACCCACATGCGCGACTAATTGCGTAGTAGGGATTGATAGCATCCTATTCTCCAATGAAAGCTATCTACTTTCTGCTAAGGATGGTTCATCGTTGGATCGAACTCCACCGCGATAATACGGAACCAGATTTGCGCTCATAAACTTCAAATGATGAACTTGCTTTCCAGGAACAATGGTCGTCTGCCTAGTGGCTTGCTTTACACCCGGCATTTCCTGAGCTGAGATGGGAAACCGTTTGCACGCGTTATGTCATATTTGTACGGATTGTTTTATACAGACTGCTGCTAGAAATTTTTTAATTCCAGGAAGCTTTGCTAACGCACCGAAGCTACGTTGTCACCTCGTGTGTTGCAAGATAGGAATGATATACCCGAGCAACTTGTCAGTGCACAGACAATAGAATGTGTCAGACCACTTCTTGACAGCTATTGGTAATCAAGCAGGGAGCTTGCTGTGTTTGCCGTGACCATAGAGGTCTCTTATGTAAGTCTGTGCCCCATCAACTCACCTGATCCCGGCAATAAACCGAGAGTGATGGATTTGCAATGGAAAACTTCTCTATTTCCTACGGTGATCGGAGTTTTCGTCTGCCCAAACACACACGTCGGCCCAACCCCTGCATGAACTCTGTTCGTTACCGACATTGCCCAGTTTGGCATCTCACTACTCATGTTCCCCCGTGTCTGAATTTTTATTCTTCTCTGCAGCGGTATCACCTGCTTTGGTACTGCGTTCCATCCCGTCCACTATTCTATCGTATCCTGTTCCTCCGTGCACGTTCCCCTTTCAACAACCCTAACGGCATCTACTCGCTCGTGCGCCCATCTTCTTGTGGTGCTTTGTTACGTGACAGGTGTATTGCGTCCTGTCCCGTCCGTAGTGCTGCGGTCTGTCTGTGTGCCGACCATCAATTAGTCACGGTGCACTTTGTAGGACCTATGGAAAACCTGTTTGTACGCCCATTCGTGTTGTGCTTCTGGAAGGCAAGTCGATCGCGCATTGCTCGGAGCATAGCCACAGTGGTCGGCGACAAAGTATTGTTATTGGTTAGGTTTCAATACCTACCGGTACACTATAACATATTTTACTATGTTCTGATAGGATCATTTGATCTGACTAGGTTCACGGAGCCGACTCGGAGGTTTGCCTAGGGTTTGTTTTCTATTGGAGGTACTGCTGATGCAACTGAGTTTGAGAATCGTTGCGGTATTATCCGTTTATTATTTGCTTACCTTGTTCAATAACCCAGTTTTCTCCGTTTAGGTTCAGGTTGTTTTATAATTAAATATAAAATGGTTTTATTTTCGATGACACGGTACACACCAGTTTAGGAATGGTCACGTGGTGGTCGGAGCCACAGAAATCTGATAAACGTGTGTACAGCAAAAGACAGGGGTGGGTGTTGGCAACATACATAGTGCGGTAAAGGGTACGTAATTGTTTTATGAGATATTTGCAAGTATGCTAGACGTGTTCGTGGGCGTCAGATAGAATGGTGGCGCGGAATGGCAAGCAAACCTATGTGAATAAATATATAAATAAAAATTACTTTATCCTCGACAAAGCGAGGCAGGCCCTTTGGGCAGGATCAACATATTGCAAACTTGTACATGATAGCATGCTTGTAAAGACAAAGAGCGGGAGTGGTACAGATAGAGTCCGTAGTGTGGGCCGACATGGCCCAAAGTTGTATAAAGCCTACGTTCACAGGATGCCAGTTTTAGAGCTAAGAATTAGATTATTAGTGTGTAGCATGTTGGTTTGTTCGATGAGGTTGTGTGCCCAGTGGGGGTCAGATGAGTGAGGCATAAGAAGAAAGCTGCAAACATAGTCTAAGAATGGTAGCATTTCACTGCTCAAATATGTAGGCTTGTCTTACGAGCACAGATATATGCACAGAAGTAGTGAGACGTGGTATTGGTCAAATTGCCAATGCGTGCTTGGGGCAGTGAGCTTATTGAGTAGCGAGTCACATCCGCCACGTAGCAGTGTTGTTCAACAAATATTTGTGGCATTTTGTAGGGAAAAGGCTTGCCAGGCGCATACGCACCACGTGCTGGAACACTGCCGACCAGTAATACGACGCTGATATGATTGCAGCTGACAGCTTTTCCTCGCGGATACTTGCAGTCAGGTTTCGCCAGTTTTTTCCCTAGGGTTATGTAGTTGTCTCCTTCGGTGGCGACAGCAAGTGGTTGGAGCTGTTTAGGTCGGACGACGCAGGTTAGTTTTATTGGTTTGTTTAGTTTTCCGGGTTCCTGTAGTGTGCCAGGATTGCGAAGTGCGGGTGATTTCATTGTCCTGTGTTGGTACTGTGGTCAGGTGAGCATAGCATTTATATCCTCAAAAGTGTGCCGTTACCCATTAGAACAAGGGAGAAAAAAGCGGACAGAGCAAACTTCCAAGGAAATTGAACAGGACTATTGTACTGTATAACTACAAATATTTGGTAAGGTAATGTTGGCTAAAACCAATAGAATGGCTGCATATGTTATACGTAAAATCTGTTGTTTTGCAAGCAAGTACGAGACCAAGTAGCTTTTTGAAATTAGCGACAGGTGCTGTTCGAATTGGCCTAGCGTACGCAACAGCTGTCCCGTGTAGCATCCGGGAGTACCAGGCGTTGTTACTCGGTGAATAAGTTGTGGGAATCTGAAGACCATAGTAAGCAATGGTACATGCGACTAAGGTGTAGGTTGAGCGAACGGTCGACCGTGGCAACTAAATAAATAAATGCTTTTTTCTCGAATTCAGCGAAGCATACCAACTCACTCATGATCAAAAGTTACAAGCAATTATGTGGCGCAATCGATACTTTACAATGCACGTAATTGGTTGTGGCCAAAAATATACAAGTTGCAGCAACAGTCGAGGCTCTCATGAAGAGCAAAGTCAACAGTGGAGTGCCGGAAAAATGGTTTCGTGTGCTTAGAGTAAAGAAAAAGAGCGCACTAATTGTAGTGGGGACAGTATATGAACACTAAGAGTTTCTTTTTCGTACGTGTCAGTGCAATATTAAAAAAGGACCAGTCGATATTGTCGAGTGTAACAGTGAGCAGGGTCTTCATTCAGTGGGGTGTCACATCAGCCACTTCACAGTGTGATAAACGGACATTTGTGGCTTTTTCTGGGGGAAAAGCTTCCTAGGCGAAAACCCACCACGTCCTGGAACACTGTCGTTGGTTGTTTTGAATGGTCCTGTACAACTAACAAAGCTTCTTATGAAGCATTTGCTCATTCTGTTATTCGCAGTCGAATGACTCCTCTGTTGGCTAAACTAATAGCACGGTCAGAGTCTAATATGGACGTTGAAGTCGGAATAAGAGAAGCATAATTAAATAATTAATAAATAACTTGTATTCTTGACTGAGCTAGACACGCCTGCGTAGGCATGCTCATGTTAAGAGTACGAAATGTGATCAGTTAATGTACAATGGAACAATGGGATTGTTGCATATGTTTACATATGAATGTATGTAAGTTTGCATGTAGGCGTTTTTAGCTTTGTTTATGGGATTGATAAATGTATCCTGTCGTTTTGCTTGAATGTGTTTGAATGTGTCGCCAGTGCTAACTTGATGCTTCCTATCTGTGGACTTGAAGCGATTGTCCGGATAAGCAATGAGTGACTTTAGTTAGTGGCGAGTCACAACCGCCTCGTCACAATGTTGTTAAACAGACTTTCGTGGCTTTTTATAGGGAGAACGCCTACCAGTCGAAAACCCACCACGGCCTGGAACAATGCTGCCGAACTATTTGCTGGAAGGGGGTAAACCCGAACAACCCCCTGGTGCCACGCGGGAAAGGTTCGGCCAGACAGCCTTGTGCGGGCAGGTAGAATTTCCAGTGTAGCTTGTCACCTTTACTGATTATATATTTTCTGGGGTGTGAAGAATTCGTGTCCAGCTACCCACACGGGTCATCGGTGGTTGAGGTGTTGGTGTGGGAAGTAAAGCCATGGTCCAGGTAAGTCCTTGTTGGATAGTTCGTCTTATCTCCGACGAAGGAAGTTCTTCAGTTTAATCCTGGATCTCTAAGGTGTTCACGAACACAGAGCAAAGGGAAAGCGATGAACCGATCTAGAGAAGACCAAAAGGGAAGTAGTGGAGCTAAGCACTGGGGAAATCCTACTTTAAGACATCTACTTAAGACAAACTGGTTTAAATTGTGTAACAGATATTACTCTGAAAAGGTTGTTTGATTATGCAGCAGAGTGCATGTCCCAATGAATAAATTAGTTTCATGTACATGAGGATGAAGAGCAGAGTTCCGGTAAGAAATTCACGAGGTATTAGCTTACGGCGTTAGAATTCAACCGGAGACCAGAAGGTGGCTATGTAAGCACGATTGGTTGCAGTCGGAAACCAGAAGGTTTAGTGCCGCTCTAGTGGTAGTTGTATATGTATGCCTGGGATGAGGATGATCTAAGACCACATATATAACTATTATGTACAGGCTGTACTGAGGATAGAAAGCTGAGCGTAATAGAAGCCAGCCAGGATTAAGTGGATATGAACGGTGGCCTATGAGTAGAAGACGATCGAGAGGTGGCGCTAATGAAGTGGGTTCCAGTGGCCAAAAATACGAGTTGGGTTAAGCATTCTAGTTACTAAGTAATAATTACCGTGTCACAGAATAGGTCAACAAACCAGCAAAAAGATGTGATGCAAACATTCCACAAGAACAAAGTTAGAAAGCTAAGGTGTGGCTCCTAGCAATCCCCGAATATGTGCATGTATGCGAGGAGCGTAAGCCAAATCGCGGTAGCTAGAGGCGTTAAAGTTGAGACCATCGAGATAATAGTGTTAGTGGACAGATCAGCAGTGGTCAAATGTAGCCACCCGCTTAAGCAATTTGGTCAAATGTGGATAGGTATAGTGTCACAAAATACGTCAACGTGGCAGCTGAGTTGCGCTGCAAACGGTAATAGAGCATAAAGTTTGGAGATAAGTGGTGGCTCCAAACAAGCTCTAGGTTGCGCAGAGATGCATGGAGCCTGAGATGATTAGCTGCTGCCAGGGAAAGTTGACCAGCGTAAGACGAACGACAGGTAACTGTGCTAGGAGTAAGAGTAGCAGTGCCGAGCGATGGCATTCGGATTAAGTCTTTAGCTACAAGTGGTTACCTACGGTGGCACAGAATAGGTCACCAAACCGGCTGAGCTGTGGTGCAAAAAGTCCAAGCGAATAAACGTTGTATGAAAGAATTGGAAACTACCGAGCTCCGGATATGCGATGAGATACATGGAGCCAACGACGACCAGCTCTTGCATCTACTAAGCTTAGACGCCACGTCGCACTGGGTATTAACGTGTTCTAAGTTGTGAGATGAGAGTTAAAGCTCGCTGCCTAGGAGAAAGCTTGTGCAATATATCTACAGCCCTACACAAAAGGCGAAAGGTGAATCCATGAAAAAGAGCATAACTTAGAATGGATGCTGACGACGCATGTGAGCTGCGGCACGCAATGGGATTAAGAGGCTTTGAATCATTAAAAGATAACAACCAAGTCAGTCGGAATAATGCTAAGCGGTAGGTGTGACTGGGTATCCAATAATTTCGTGGTGACAAACGTTTTGGCTGTCTTGTATGGTTAGACTTGGGTAGCAACCAGGTCAATGCAACAACAGCTCGTCTTCAGTAAGGCATATTCCTATGAATATAGATATTAAGGTGTTGTTTAGAAATTTGTACAAAGAAGTTTGAAAATTTAGTGTGGGCTTGGCTCTCCGGATGGCCATTCATCATCATTATATACATCAGCTAGAGGTGGGAAAACACCTCCGCGTTTGTGCCGCAATACATGAAGGAAATGCATACATACATATAATACAATACACAAAGGAAAAAATAGATACAACAGTTGCATGCCAGCTGAGCTACCAGCAACGGATAGGCATCGTTCCGGTAAGCTTCCAGCCAGCTACTAGGCAATAAGAAATATTTTATTATGTTTTACCCTGCGAAATGAGATCGTGGATGGAGAAGAGGCTAAATGGGATGGGGTGGGACAAAGAAACACACAGCACAAACGCCACTGAGGTCGGCTCCTTGCCATGTCAGCAAGTGTATCCAGCCAAACGTGTTCACCGTCTTTTGGACCCCAACCAGGTAGCCGTTACGCTCCAACCGAGGTTGGCTCCGAAGTGAGGGACTTCATTTCCCTGGACCAAGTCATCGCTTGGCCACCTCTCCTCTTCTTCTACCAACATCCCCGGTGAGCAAACAACGCACTTCAAGGGAGTCGGTGGGCTGGCATGCCTAAAACGTGGCCGAGCCATCGGAGCCTGGTGCGGGAAATAACGGTGCTGAGCGGTACAGATCCTTTTCCTGGGCAGTAAACAATGCGTCGAACACGCTCGTTACTCACGCGGTGTTCCCACCAGATGTGAGCCAAACTGCGAAGGCACCGATGCTCGAACGTAATTACCCTCTTCATGTCCGCCGACCTTAGGGGCCAGTTTTCGCAACCGTACAGTAAGGTCGAACGTACCGCTGCATTGTACACTCTACCCTTCAGGGCGAGAGTGATGTCCCGCCGCCGCCATAGGTGGCGAAGGTTACCAAAAGCACTTCGAGCTTTTGCTATACGGTTCGTGATCTCGTCTTCGATCCCAAGGGCGCTGATACAAATTCAAAGGCAGTCGAATTTCCGAATGGTTCTAGCTGATCTGCACCAAGGGTCAGCGCAGGAGGCGATCCCTGCCAATCTTGGAGGAACGCTTCGCATTTCGATGGTGCAAAGCAACGCCCGAAGCGGCTGACAGCCAGTGCTAATCTGTCCAGCGCGGCTTGGCACGTCTGGGAGCTGTCACAGATGAGGACAATATCGTCTGCATACTCCAAGCCGAGAAGTCGTTCTCCTGGGAGTAGCTCCACACCTTCCAAGTCATGTCCTGTAAACGCAATCTCCATGACTTCGTCAATACCGAAGCTGAAGAGGAAGGTGACAACGGGCATCCTTGTCTCACACCGCTGGAGATAGTAAAGGGCGAAGATAGTTTGCCGTAAGCCCTCATTCTGCCCGTGCTACGCGCGTATAATGCTCGGATAATATTTATATATTCTTAGGGCACACTTTTTCTTGAGTAGACAATTCCAGAGGGCACATCGGTCAACCGAATCGAAGGCAACTTTGATGTCAAGGAACACGACTACGGTGGGCCGCCAATATGTGTGACGGTGCTCCAACAGCTGACGCAAAATGAAGATGTGGTCGATGCAGCCACGACCTCGAGGAAATTTGGTTTGCTCCTCACGAATCTGACTTTCACGAGCACCAGTCAGTCTGTGAAGGACTATGAAGGCGAGTAATTTGGAGGCGATGGAGATCAGACTGATCCCTCTAGGGTTGCCGCATTCCGAACGCGAGCCACCTTTGAAGATGGGAACAATAACGGAGCGGCTCCAGTCGGTTGGGACAGTCTCCTGCTCCCACAGTTTCACTAGGAATTCATGTAAAGCATCAACAAGAGCAGAGCCTCCGAATTTGAAGAGGGGTGGAGGAAGATCACCTGGTCCCGCGGCTTTCTTCAACTTCAACAGTCCGATCTCACGTTCGACTTCTGAGCAAGAGGTTTGATCCAAAGGGACAGCCCACGGAGCAGGGCGATCAGTGAATGGCGAATCGAACAATTCTAGCCGATTGAATTATTTCAAAATGCTTAGCCCAACGCTCCAAACGTTTTGACAAATTGTGGATAGGCTGCCCACTCTCATCACAAATTGTTTCACTAACACCAGGTCTGCTGCGGCCCGTTTCCCGTATCAGACGGAATAACTTACGATGGTTGCCGAGAGCAGCGGCCAATTCCATCTCTGACGCACGATGAGACCACCAAGATTCGCGGTCACTCTTCAGGCTAGCGCGGAGTATTGCCCGGAGCACCTTGCGGGTTTCGTTGTGCTCGCTTCCAGCCGGGATATGCCGGCGAACGTCGATAAGTTTCAGAGAACGAGAAGAGACCCAATGTCCATGTTGGCAATTAGACATGCCACATGAAGCTTTGCCCGCTGGTGGTAAGGTCTGGGGAACATGTGACCAGTGACAATCAATTTTCTTCAGTGCGCGCTTACTCAACTCGTATGTCAGCGTACTTCGATACGCATTCAGAACAGCTGGCTCTGTTAGTTGGCTGGTGTCAATGCGCTCACAGCGTCGTCGTGGGCGTCCGCCAAAGCGCATCCGCATGTCAGCACATACAAGTGCATGATCGGTGTCCACACATGTGCTCCAAAACGAGCGACAGTTTTGGATGCAGTCACTCAAGCGTTAACTAATGGCAATGTGATCGATCTGCGTCCAAGGCTGGTTCGAGGCTGGTGGGCGCCAAATCACCCTCCGGCGGGTGCTGTGTCGGAAATTAGTGCTCGCAAGAAATAAGCGAGCATCTTCACACAAATGAAGTAACCTCTCACCGTTATCATTACGGGAGCCTAAACCGTGCTGACCGCCCAGATGAATTACATTAGTGGACAATTTCCCAACTTGTGCGTTCAAATCCTCCGCCAGCACAACAGTGTCCGTGCTTTTTCTGTCGGGAAGGAGCTGAGTCATTTGGCGGTAGAAGTCGTTCTTTACCGAATCATCGCTACAGTTTGTGGGCGCGTAGGCAGCGATGATGAATAGACACATATTAGTCCCGCGCGACTTCGAAGCTTTGAACGAGCCAGCCAATCGGACCGCACACATCCGGCTACTGATTGGAATCCAATCAACCAGAGCAGCTTCAATCCGGGGACTCAGAGCAATACCAACACCGGCTTGGCCGGTGCTCGAAGCTGTATCGTCACCGGATAGGCGCACTAAGAAAACACTGCTTGTGTCACTTGAAGGGGATCGCAGCGTGCGCACAGAGCTCGAGTCTTGCAGGCGGGTCTCTGATAAGCAGCAGATATCGATCGAGAGGGTCTTCAATGTTCGGGCAAGTGCTGCCTGTTGACCGATCTGTAGTAGTGTGCGTATATTAAGGCATGCCAATCTGAAGGAGGATCGAGGGCTCCAGATGGAAGCCGATGAACTGGAATGGAAAGCTTGGTTGGACATTGGCTTGTCGACAGGAGGGGGTGACGCTCCGCGTTAGCATGAGTTGAAATTGGAAAATAAAAGCCTAGCAAAGCATGTTGGTGGGGCTGGGAATCGGAGGGTTGAAAACAGTGGGATAAAAGTGAAGTTGGAACTCGATGATTAGAGAGAAAAAGCGTAAGAGGGGAATAGGAAGACGGGAAGGCTTGAGCAGTAGCATCCAAACCCCTATCCACCCTGCTCGATGCAGCAGATAGGTCACCGTTGATTATCCTCTGCGGTGGCCAGAGCATTAGCACTTTGTTTGAGGTAAGGTTCATGGTATTGCGTGGGCAGATTACTTTCAGAATGCCCAGGCCTAGACAGGAGAAAGATTAGGGTTCTAAACCAAAGTCTTTGGTTCAAAAACCTGACCGCAAGGAAGCGGGTTTGGCGGTGGGCTACAAGGAGTCCGTTTTAAGGAATAAGGTGCCACCCTCATTTCCACCCCCAACCTGTTGGACCAAGAGGCTGAGTTTGTCTGGCCTCTAACCACTGACCAATCTGGTATGAGTGACACTGAAGGTGCAAAGGCACCACCCGGTATAGCTCAATGGATCGCTGAGGCACACATACCATCGCACCACGGTAAGGTCCAGCCTCTTTTCGATGGTTTGTGTCCACCACGATCAAGTCCCGCAGTCCAGAACAACCACCACACGGAGCACCAACCGTGCGGACCACTCCGGATGGTCATCGGCAGCCGCTTCCATGCGATGGCGTATGTACGTATAAAGAAGTTGGAACGGATGCCTGATGGAGCCTTAGGCAGGGTTAGGGGAAACTCTCTGGCTCGTATGGGGTACCGATCATTGTCTATTTGTAGAACAAATTTATCTGCATTGACCTCTAGCTTTTGTATAATCTGAAACAAAACACGAGCTTGAGCTTGAGCCTGCGTAGCCACAGGGGTATCAGTTTAAGCTGTTTGCATCTGCCTCGAGGACTAAGCGTGAACGAAACAAGAAGACGTTTGGTAACCTTTCGTTGCACCACCTCAATTTCTATACAGTCGCTCTTGCGCAAAAGGGTGAACGCAGGTGAACAGTACTCCAACGTTAGTCAGGCGCAGGACTTGTAAAGGGCGCGCCGTGATGCCAAAAGTAGTATCGATTTGCAAATCATACCCATAATTGCTCCAGCTTTCGCAAAGCTATGCCGCACCTGCTCGGCGAATTTAAGTAAACTGGAGTAACGTACGCCAAGGTCCCTGCCTGTAGTAGACCCTGCATGTGATGAGTCATGTAGTTTCAGTCCTTCGGGCGGCACATTGCAACGGTGGGATATACCTTTGCATTGTGCAGGTGAAAAATCCATTTTCCACAGGCTGCACACATGTTCAGGCGATTTAAGGTCACTTTTACACTAGAGATTCCGTTAGGTAGATTGGCTGAGTCGAATGTGAATACTACTTCGAGTTCCACTTCGAAAAGAAACCGTTTACCGTGTGAAAAGGGTAAAATACATCGTCGTTGTAGAGGAGGAACAGCAATGGTCCTAAGACCTTCCCCTGAACTACGCCACTGCTTATTGGTCGTGGTTCTACACCCTTGTATCCTAGCCGAACCGACGGTGTGCGATTAGCAAGGCATGATGTGAACCCAAGCAATAGTTGGTTGGAAACACCAAAGGATCTAAGTTTGGTCAGTAGGCCAGCTTTTGAGACCCGGTCAAAGGCTTTCCTCATGTTGCGAAAGATTGTAATCAGCGCAGATCCAGTGTCAATACTACGTGCCGCCATGTCCAAGAATTCAAACTGGTAGGTCTGACATGACATAGCCAGCAAGCACCCATGTTGGGACCCATTAATAAGGATTCGCGGTAGCAGCTAATCAAGAATTCTTTCCTTAACCAGCATCTCCATCACGCTTGATGCAAACGGCGTATGACTGATGAGGTGCTGATCGTTAATGTCTAACTGACAGCCACTTTTTTGTCTTGGTAGAACTCTCGCATGCTTCCAGGCTGTTGGGAAGGCGCCGTTACTCAATGATAACGTGAAAATGTTAAAGAGTAAAAGTGGAATGGAGAACCACCTTGTTTCAGAAGAGCAGGGGCGGGCCATCGGGGCCAGGGCGATAAGTCAACTTGAGTTACTTGACTGTCCTAGTACTCGAACGTAGGGCAAAGTCAGCAGGGTTTAACTCTTCGTTAATTAGCCTAGGTATTTCTATAAAATGGGGCGCACGGAAGTCAGTTAATGAGTCACGGAAGTGCCTGTTAACGAATACACACATGATTTCTGGGTCAGCATCTATTATGCTGTCCGACATCATTAGCGATATTATAAATGTTGCCGTTCTTCTGCTTTCGTTTTGCATAAAATGAATAAGAGCTTTAAAGTTGGTTCTGTCAGTAAGCGCCTCGTCCTTCAGCTAGCCTAGCAGCTGACTGCCTGTTCCTCCATTCTGGCTGGGACTTAGTAACACGTAAGAAGTGAGAAGTTATGCTGCTTTCGATAGTTGGCCAGCAGTTGCTGTAGGTAGACATCCGTTCCGTGCGTGGGAGCCACACCCAGCGAGGGCTTCGTAAATCGCCGGGATGGTTTGATTGTAAGTACATCTATGCAGCATTCTAGGTTGCGGTAGAGCTCTTATACTGCAGCGCCGGTATCAGTGGAGAGGAAGAACCAGTCCCAATTAATCGACCTTAGACATCAGTATGTGAACAACGAACTAATATATATAACCTTCCAAATGCCGACAAAGAGAGCACTCTCAAAGGTCTAGGCCCAAGAATCAGACATTTCGCTCTTCACATATCCTCTCTTGCTCCCCTATACTTAGTTTAATCTGATATACATATGCCTTTCACTATTGGCACCACAATTAGAAAGGCATAATGAAAACCATATCCTCTTCTTTAACTGCATTTTCAAATAAAATACTCGCGCTTCCAGACTCCATTTCACGCACAAAAGCTAACCAACGACAGAGCAGCCCATGTCACACTGGTTGGCTGGACCACCAGAAACATTCTGTCACCACTTTCCTTAGCTTAGCCGCCCGTGTGGTATTCATCGCTTAGCTGGCTCCAAAGGCTACCGTGTGTAATGCGTAATGGTAGTGGAACGACCAGCTCCCACTAGTTTTCTTACCAGTCTACGCTTGACTTACCTTATCACTCTTTGTTTAGGGTGCGAGAAAATCTCTTGCGATGAAAACCACAAAGAAAATAGCCGGTGCGACAGTATAATACCAGTTAACATTACCACCTGGATGCACAACGCTGGCACTTGCTTCGGAAGGTAAAATTGGAGAGAAATAGCTAGAAATTAATCAAAGAGCTGCACAATACTGTGTATCAACGCACGAGGCATAACAATCCCCTATATTCGAGCATGCTCAATCCCCAGAAGTAGAGTTGGTAACACCCAACCAACGCAGAGCAAAATGGATTTCACTTCCCAAAGTAATTTGCTGTTTCAGTAAATTTTCCCTTGCTCATTTATTTATTAATAGTAACAGGCTCTACTAGCTCACTGATGTTCTAGACATAGCCTCATAAATATAGAAAATTGACTTTAGGAGCCAAAATGTGTGCATTTTTCAGGCCAAGATGTGTCAACTGAGCCGAAAGGTCTCTTGTGTTTTTCATGTAGACCTGCCTCATGCGGCCTTGCTGTAAACTTTAGAACCACTTAGAAAAATAAAAATACAAAACGCTATATTTCTAGTGGTTTATGTGGCTCAGTATCCACTGGCTGGATAGGCTATGGTGCGTTGAGGCTGGTGGTGGCTAGGTCCTAACAAATGATCTACCCACTGCTGCTACGGTTGTGCCATTGGTTTCTGTCCTGGCCGCTTCCTCGTGGCGACCGCTGTGTGGGAGTTGGGTTTTCCCCTTTTCCCTGCTGAGTTGGGCTACCAATCCGCAGGAGTCAGTAAACTACCATGTGCTAGCTCCGCTTCCTTTCGGGTGTACATATAATCTAGGGTTTGGGCTGAGGACACGATTCGTTTTCCTGTCAGGTGCGGGCGCCCTGCCAGTATCCTAGTCCAATCTCTTCTGCGGTTAGGAAGTGGTCGATGGTCCTCATCCCGTAAGACCTAGCCACGTGAGACAACAGGTCTACGGGTTATAAGCTCACAGCTCGATTGGCGTAGGGCACCAGCGCCACGCATTGTCTCTGACGGTGGGAGAGCACCTCTGGGTGTTCAATGGTTTGCTACTGCCCGCCACAGGCCAGGCTGCCCTGGTGAAATTGTTGCAGACCAGCCAAACCCACCTGCGTCTAGCCGTGGTCGCCGGTGTATCCTACCACGGTCGCAAAACATATATGAATCGTTCCAGTACCTACATGGCTGCGTGTGACGGCCGTCGAGTAGATTCCAATCTGTCTCTGCAATCACATTCCCGAGCTGGATCTGCTCCCCACTGTCTTGTGAGTCAGGCCATCGAGCCAAAGACTCCGGGCGGAGTCCCTCATACAAAACACCAAACCACTTACTGCCTTGTGGGTCAGGCCATTGAGCACAATGACCACCGAAGCACAATGACCAACTCGCGTGCGATTATCCCCTAATGCAAGCGTATGCCTGCGCGCCAAGCACTCAGCATCGGGTGCTGGAATGTTCGGACACTCCTGGACCGGAAAATCGGTGAGCGCCCGAGCGACCCACTGCACTGCTCGCCATGGAGCTGGCGCGTTACCACATCGATATGGCAGCATGCAGTGAAACTCTGCTTGCTGAGCAAGGTAAGTTGTATGAAGCAGGTGCTGGACACACATTCTACTGAGTGGACAACGCCGCCTCAGCACCGCGTGATCATGGGGTCGGATTTGCAATATCCGATCGCCGCCATGGCCAGCTGGTGGGTGAACCAACGGGCATCAGCGCGCGACTGATGAGTGTTCGTCTACGACTCGGAAGCGGTAAGTTTGCCACGTTTATAAGCACGTACGGTCCGACCATGGGTTATCCTGATGACACGCGTGATCTATTCTACATTCAGCTATCCTCCGTGATACAGTCTGTGCCGAGGAGCGACCGACTATTTCTGCTTGGTGGTTTCAACGCCGCGTTGGGCGTGATGCATCGGTGTGGGCAGATGTTATCGGTTGGCATGGCATTGGTTCAGCGAATGCGAACGGTGACAGGTTGCTCTCACTGTGTACCACTCACGGCCTGACGAGCACGAACGCCCGATTTGCACTGGGTGCGCGTGACATAGCAACTTGGACACACCCACGGTGTGGTCAAGCTCACCCGCTTGCTTATGTCATCGTACGTCAGCGTGAGGTGTGTGAAGTGCGCATGACATACGTACTGTGTGGAGCTGTGTGGTACTGATCACAAATTGGTGCAGACCAAACTGTATATATTTTCGTAAATCTATGTATTGCGCTCCCGCCGTGAATCGGCATAAATTTAACATTCTCTCCCTCGGTGCTGTGGCGAAACGTACTGAGCTGGAGAAGGCGAACGTTGCACGCCTGTGTGATGTGGAAGGCATGGCCACAGTGGGCGACCTGTGGCACCACATTCGCGACCAGGTGACAGCTGCTGCTGAGGAGACCATCGAGCGCGCAAACTGTAAGCAGCCGGATTGGTTCGATGACAACAATGCGACGATTGGCGCATTGGTGTCGGGGAAGAATGCAGCATTTGCTGCACATGTCGCAGACCCCAGTGACTTGGGGAAGAGTAGTCTGTTTCGCAAACTTCGACAGCTACTGATCCGAGAGCGCCGTCGCATTAAAAATGCATTGTGGATGGAGCAGGCGAAGCAGATGGAATGCTACGACGAACACCGTCAACACAAGGGATTCTTTGACTCCTTGAAGGCGGTGTATGGACCGAGATTGGAGCCGCTGAGGACGCTGATCGATGGCAGTTCAGGCGCTACCTGCACACAGACTGCAGACGTAGTGAAGATCTGGTGAAAACACTTTGACTGTCTCTTGAACATTCGTTCAAGGATCGACTGGCCTGCATTGAACTGCCTGAAGCAGCACGATGTGAAGGCGGATCTGGCGGATACGCCGACACTAGATGAGACGCAGAGAACGCTTGCTCAGCTGTGAAACGGCAAATGTGCAGGGATCCCGCCTGAAGTATTGAAATACTGCGGACCCGCGTTTCTGACTGCGCAGCACCAGTTGGTGCAACGTGTATGGATTGAGGAGGAGGTGCCTCCTGAGCTGAAAGATGCCCTCGTGCTACCACTGTACAAGGTTAAAGGGAGCAAGCAAGGTGGCACGAATTATCGTGGTATCAACGTGCTGCGTTCTGTAGGCATGGTGGTTGCCCGCATCCTACTCAACCGCTTCGTCAGTCAGGTTTTGGAACCTGACGTAGCGGAAGAGCAGCGTGGATGCCGTTCGGGTCGCAGCACTATAGATTTGGTTTTTGTGGCTCGTCAGTTGCAAGAGGTGCGGAGAACGACACCAGCCATTGTACCCGCTTTTTGTTGATTTCACCAAGGCATTTGATACGGTGAACCGCGAGGCATTGTGGCTGGAGTTGCGTAAGTTTGGTTGCCTGCATAAATTTTTACCTTAACTTGAATGTCTGCCAGTGGTATGCTGGCGAGGGTGCAGCTGAGTTCAGAGACCTAGGATGACTTTGCAGTTGTCACCGGTGTGAAGCAAGGCTGGGTCTTAGTTCCTGCCCTGTTTAATATATATCTCTATGAAATATTGTCCCTTGCTTTTGATGCTGCTGGTGCTTAAGGTGTTCGTGTGGAGCACCGTATTGATGGTGGGTTGCTTAACATCCGTCGTTTCGGTGCGAGAACTCTAGTCTGTGAGACAACCATCCGTAGGTTACTGTTTGCTAACGACTGTGCGTTGTTTTCACACAGCACGGATGAGTCGCAGCATAAGGCTAGTGCTCTGGCTTTGACAGCAGCCAAATTCGGGCTCACCACCAACACAAGCAAAACTCTTTATCTATTTCAGCCTTCACCGGAAGTGCAACCTTCAGTATTGCCGCGAATGAGCATTGGTGCTGAGTTATTGGAAACCATCTCCCGCTTCTGCTGCCTTGGGAGTGTGATGTCGACTGATCAGCAGATACACAGTGAGCTTCATATCCGTGGGTCTAAGGCAGCGGCAGCATTCGGGAAGTTTGAGTGCCGAGTGTAAAACAACCATCATTTTAAATATGGCACGAAGCTGATGGTATCCAAGTCCACGGTGCTGTCCCTTCTTATATACGGCAGTAAAGCGTGGATGATGTACCGGCGGGATCTGCGCTATCTTGAGCGGTTCCATCAGCAGTGCTTGCGACGGATTTTGCGCATCGGTTGGGGCGACAGCGTTGCAGGCAAGAAGGCGTTGCGACAGTGGAATGTATGCAGTTCACTGCATGCTGTTGCTGGGACACCTAAGGTGGATCGGTCATGTGAGCCGTATGGATTCAACACGGATACCGAAACAACTCTTATATAGTCAGCTGAGTATAGGGAAGCGGCACGTGGGGAAACCAAAGTTATGTTACCAGGACATGATCTAAGTAAGCCTCTCACGTTCTAAGCTTGATTGCAGATAACGGGAATCGAATGCGGTTGATCGGCGTGCATGGCCGATCTGATCATGAAGGCAGTTGCCGAGGTGCAGGAAAAAGTCCTCATGCATGCGGTAACGAAGCGGCAAGTGCAGAAGCGACGGGCACCAATGGGTTGTACTCCATCGACATCAAGCTCATGGTGCTGTAGCACATGCGGTCGAGAGTACCTTAGTCAGGCAGGCTTAGTCAGCCATGAGCGAAGCCACTAGGAACCACCAACGAAGCGACGACGGGCCCTGCAGAGAACGTAGGCAGAACTGGTGCAGCGTTTGTAGGTACGCTGCATTCGATTCGATTTACTAACCGCGCGCTTGCATGTTGTCTCTTTATTTCAGGTAGTGGGTTTTCAGTTTTGTCCTAATGCTTTTCTTTCTCAAATAAATGTCCACCTGTACGCTCTGCTATAAACTTGTACAACTCACTTAAGCCAATTGCAGTTAATTTCGATAACATTCTCGTGTTTGTGTCATTTCCGTAAAATATACCTTCTGACCTCGTGAACTTATCTCGAATCCTTTGTAAACAACTTATTTCATATGCTCAATAATTTAGGAGTTTGTCACGTTTCCTTATGCATTACTCGATTTCTTTTCTTTGTTAGCTTTCTCACAATTGATTGGCTGTTGCTTGATATCCCCGGTGTGGCTGCGCTTGATGTGCATGTTGTCAAGGTGCCTACCTGTCCATTACCCACTACCTCGTCCATACTGGAGCTAGGAGACTGTTGGTCATTGCTGGAGGGGACGGGGTGCACGGTTCTTGTGGCCATGTTAGGATAAAAGAGTGGTTTCGTGCACTCAGTGTGGAGCAGACCACGGTTCAGCCACCGCATGGTGTCCGCTTGATTCGAAACTACAGCGTGGTTGTGTGTGCTTGTAAGGGAGTGCTGGCCGGCACCGTTGATGAAACGTGGTTCCCATCCACATGCCTCCCGGTCCTATGCTTTAGGGTTTAAACTGAACATGGGGTGTGTGGTTGGAGCTGTGTATGGTGCAGCGCAAGCCGCCCATGGTCTCTCAGTAGGCGCAGGCGTCCTGTGGCTTGCCACAGTGACACGCAAATCCGAAAACAGAAGCCGCCAACCATCAACTAAAAATGGTAAGCTAAGGCCTTCTAACCATGGGTTAATTATAAGCTCTCCTGAATTCCCTCGTAGACGTAATATTCCTTATTGGAATTCTAGCGTTTTGTGCACAAATTATACCTTATTTGCGTATATTTGCCATGTATGCCTGCAAAGTGTACTTTTCGGCCACCTTCCAAGTTCCTAGTTGTTACGGGGTATTACGGGCTATTAAGCGTATTTCTAGATAGCTATGCCTAGGTAAAACACATACCGCTTCACTAACTTTTACCTTTTCTTTTCTTTTTCTGCTATCTTCTTGCAAAGCAGAAAGCCTGTAGGACTAGTTAATACTAGTCCGAGACGATGCGCGGAATTAAGCGCGGATATCAAAAGGCAATTGGAGTCGGACACAGCGGACTGTATTCGATGGGCTACAACAAGAAGCGGACGGATGAAGCGAGGCAAGAGCGTACACGTGAACGCGGGGACTTACAAGGCAGTTGTGTGTCGAGCCGGTTGTAAGATTAAAACAAGAAGGAGTAATGTACAATCGGTCAACAAGTAAATTGTACACGAAAGATAAGAGTTATCTTTTTGGGCGCTACAGAGCTCCCCCTAGAAGGCTGAACATAGAAAGCCTTCGAAATCGAAAAGGAATGTTAAAACAAGGTTCGTAAGGCGAAATCGTGCCGAGTAGAAATGGGCGTGCGTTCGTGTAAATGGTGGTTCATCAGAAGTCGGAGTCCGCTGTGCCGTTTATGATTCGTTATTTATTGAATGCCGGGCAGGGTGCATTTCGGCGAGCCGTTGGAGCGGCCTATTTGGACTACAAAAGAACTGGCTAGTCCAGAAAAAGGCCGACAGAACCTCAACCTCCGCTGCTGCCAAACGGTGCGCTTGGGAGTGGTCTCTCCCCCGCCGCACCCCGCCCCGCGCCAAAACGACCCTCGTCCCACGAAGAAAATGACCATGGTCCCACGGAGAAGCGACCCTCGTCTCGCGGAGAGGTGACCCTCGTCACGCGGAGAAGCGATCCTCGTCCCGCGAAGAAGCGATCCTCGTCTCGCGGAGAAGCGACCAGTGTTCGCGTCAGGGTCTTTGAAAAGATTCCTCGTGTGGGCCAGTCGACCGAAGGGGAGAGTTGGGCATGTAAAGATGAGAAAATAGAAAAACACGCGCAGAAAACGCCAAAAAAGAACAAACGAATGATCTGCGTGTTAAAATATTTTTTGGTTTTTGAATATTTTTTTGAAAAAGGTTTTTCGGAGGTTGTTGATATTTTTGTTTGTTTTCAAAACGTTAATCGACCAAAAATGAGGCAAATATATACAATATCTACAAAGTTAAAAGTATTTACACTGTACTTAGTCATAGAAGCGAACGGGCTTACGTACCTCCCGACCACGGCGATTGGTCGTGGGAGGCGGCGGACTAGGTTCGGGTGATGTCGGGACGGCTGAAGCTTGCAGACCGTGACCGTGGTCTGGTTGGACTTCACTAGCATGCGGAAAATTGGTACCGTGAGTTGTGACGTCGCACGAGGCACTACTAGACGAAGCAGGCGAGGTAGTTTCTTCCATAAAGGCGGGTTTCAGACGGTCGATGGTGACGACTTCGTGTCGACCACCGCGGTCAATAGTGCACGCCTTACTCGCACGATGCAGCACATTGAAGGGTCCTATGTACGGCGACTGAAGAGGCTGTCGAACACCGTCTGCGCGAAGAAGAACGGGTGAACAAGTAGACAGCTTCTCGGGGACGTACGCTGGTGCCTTCTGCGATAGAGGAGCGGGTGGACGTAGCTCACGCATCTGGTGAGCCAATCGGTCAGTGTAACTTCCGTAGTCGAAAGTGGAAGTACATGGGGCTGGTGCTACCAGTTGTCCGGGCAAGCGCAGCGTGCAACCGTAGACTAGCTGCGCTGGTGTGGCGTCGAAATCGGTTTTAACCGTGTTTCTTAAGCCTAGGAGAACGAGGGAAAGCGTTTCAGACCATGAAGGATCTGCGTGCGCACGTGGCGCTGCCTTCAACTGGCGGTGAAAACGATCCACCATGCCCTTAGCTGCCGGATGATACGCCGTCGTCTGGACGTGGCGACAGCCTAAATCCTTAAGCAACATGGCAAATGTCGACGAGAAACGTGACCCTCGATCGGTGGTCACGATGGCGGGACAGCCGTATTGAGCCACCCAGCGCTCCAGAAAAGCTTTCGCTACCGTTTCCGATGAGCAATTTGGGATAGGGACGGCCTCAGGCCATCTAGTAAATCGATCGATGCAGGTCAGTAGATATGCTGAGCCTTTGGAAGGCGGCAAAGGACCTACGAGGTCGACGTGCACGTGATGAAAACGTGCGTCTGGCGTCGGAAACGTACCTAATGGGCTTTTCGTGTGCTTGTGCACCTTCGCGCGTTGACACGGAAGGCAAACGGCTGCCCAGGTACGGACGTCCCGATTAACATTGCGCCAGACGAATCGTGCGGTTACGAGTTTAACCGATGCACGAACGCCTGGATGAGACAAGCCGTGCAACGCGTCGAACACGATCTGCCGAAACTCACGTGGGACGATTGGGCGCGGCGTGCCCAGAGATAAATCGCATATATAGTCCCTTCTGATGATGTCAGCGGAACGGGTCGTATATCCAATGAGGGAGACCTGCGTAGTAGATCAACCTCAGGATCGTTGTGTTGTGCTGTGGCCATGGCTGCCAAGTAGATAGCAGTGCCGGCGTTAGCGGAAATAGCTTGAATGCGGGAAAGTGCATCGGCGACGGCGTTGTACACACCTGACACACGCCGTATATCGGTCGTAAACTGAGCGATATAGTCAAGGTGGCGCGACTCTCTAGGGGAGTATCGGTCGGTAGTCGAGCCGAGCACGTAAGTCAGGTGATTGTGGTCGGTGAAGACGACAAAGGAGCGGCCTTCTAGGACGTGTCGAAAGTGACGTATCGCTAGATATACGGCTAGTAGTTCTCTACCGAACGTGCTGTAGCGAGATTCGGTAGGTTGTAGGCGTTTGGAGAAAAAGGCTAAGGGCTGCCACGTGTCGGATACTCGTTGCTGTAAAACAGCGCCGACTGTCACGTCCGAGGCGTCAGTGCTGAGGGACAGTGAAGCGGCCGGATCGTGGTGCGCTATAGAAGCCATGTTGGCGATAGCCTCTTTCAGCGACTTAAAAGCAGCGCGTGCCGCGGCAGGAAATTCCTTCGGAGAAGGTCCGTGAGGTGTTGCATCAGCGAGGCGCAGTTGGGTATAAATCGTCGGTAAAAGTTAACAGGGCCATCAAAACGCCTGAGCTGTTTGAAAGAATGTGGCTCGGGGTAGTCGATGATGGCTTGAATTTTATCCTGCAGTGGCACGACGCCTGCAGATGAGATACGATGGCCCAGGAAATTGACTGAATCGACACCAAACGAACACTTTTCTGCGTTGATCGTCACACCGTGTTGAGATAAACGATCAAAAAGTGTTCGCACGTGGTGTATGTGCTATTCTCGTGAAGAGCTCGCGATTAAAATGTCGTCAAGATACGCGTAAGCGAAGTCTAAGCCGCGACAAACTTGGTCGACGAAACGCTGAAAAGTTTGCGCGGCGTTCTTTAGGCCAAATGGCATGCGCAGAAACTCGAACAAACCAAATGGAGTAGTCACGGCAGTTTTAGCGATGTCCGCCTCGGCTACCGGAATTTGGTTGTATGCGCGTACCAAGTCGACTTTGCTGAAGATATTTTTACCCGCCAGACTGGCGGTGAGATCCACTATGTGTGGTATCGGATAGCGATCAGGCGTGGTTACCGTATTCAAGGATCGATAGTCGCCGCAAGGACGCCAGTCCCCCACAACCTTTTTTGGGACCATGTGCAGAGGCGACGCCCATGGGCTGTTGGACGGTCTGACGATACCAAGTTGAAGCATGTGTTCAAATTCGGCTCGTGCTGCCTGTAATTTGTCTGGAGCAAGCCGTCTTGGTCGTGCGCTAACTGGTTGACCGCGCGTAACTATGTGGTGAGCGACCTCTGTCGTGACTGGTGGAAGCTCTGCAGCCATTTTTAGAGAAAAGAAGAATGGTTTTATTCGTAGACCATTATTCAACTGCAAATAATGCGCAAACTACTACACGTATTGAATGCTTGTTACTTTCAACGTAATCGCGGTTAGAACTTGTCCTGAACAGCCTAGTTTTGTACTACTGCGCAGTATTCTAGCCTTGGAAAAGATTTTTATTTTTCTGAAATTTACTCAGGTTGAAAATTCGCTCCATAAAACAATATCAACGCGAGAAAATTTTGGCTATATCTTTTGTAAATTTGTACTATTTTAGTGAAGCACGCCGCTTTATTATGTTTCTTAACAAATCCTTTTCAGTTGCATCTGCATTGCTCATTATTATTTTTTTAACTTTTTGTATCCCATATAATTCCGCCACTCTCATTTATTCCATGTATGCAACAATAAATGAGGGGCCAAAAGTTAATTGAATTTAACGTGAAGCTGTGGTGAATTGGATCCTGTTGCAAAGAAAAGCGGCACAACTACTGATCTGCGCAACCTTCACTACGAAAGAACAAGGTGCTCAATATCCCCAGAGGGGACCAGTAATAGTGCACGCTGGGCGCCTGCGACCCCATCAGCTGTACAACAAGCAATGCCAATGCATTTGTAATTGCTAACTAGAAACATATACTCGTATTTTGCCTATCTCTATGCAAGCGCATAGGATTACTGTAGAGATTTATCTGAACTCTTAGGGGTGCAGCCTCTAAGCAGTCTAAAAATATACCTATTTATTTAGTTACTTGTGGAAAAGCTGTTTCAGTCGACGTGTTGCATTTGTCTGAACATAGGACATCGTTTGGTCGTAGGGAGCTTTATGTTTGTTAGACTGAACGACAGTCGTACCACTGTGTGGTCGCTACCTGGGGTGCTATCCTTACTCTAGGGTACGCATGGGAGAGGCCGCGTGTAAGGCAGAGGTCCAGGAGTTTGGACAGTCTAGTAGCTTCCCTTACGTGTTGTACCCATTCATGTGCTATAAACATTTTCAGGTATGACGAGTATTGGGCAGGTGCTGTCTGGTTTTGCCGTTGGATGTTTGGCGTGTTGAAATTTTCGCCTACTATCATAAGTGTGAAGGGGAGTTCGGGCACACGGATAAATAACGCAACAAGTTTGTCTAGTCATGTTTTAGTTGAAGGTGGGGTTATAGACTCAGCAAATAAGCAGATTGAGGCAAAGCGCCATCTTCAGACTTAATCGAGATGGGAACTTTAGGATTTCCAATATTAAGGATAAAGACAAAAGCATCGAAGTTTTCATGGAAATAAATGAGGCAACCTCCATCACGGTTGTTAGCAAGACCATTGCTAAAAATTCGGCAGCTGGGTATGAGTAGGGGCGAGTCCGGGGTTAGGGGTGGATGCCAGGTTTTAGTAATAAGAACCACTTGTGAATGGGAGAGAAGTACAAGGGGCTATATGTTGCAGTTTTGTCTGATGGTTCGCTTACTGATAAAAAGAGCGTGATAAGTTTTTCGGAGGCTCCGATTGTTAGCTGCAGTCAGAGAGGCAGTATCATTGTGCTTAATGCAACTGGGGGGTCGCCACATGTGCGCGTCAAATGCTTCTTTCCTTAAGTAGAGTGCACTTTCATGAGCAAGAAACAAATCACGGCGAAGTAAGAGGGAAGATGTTGGCATCGTTTAGATGGTCTTTGCGAGCGTATGTTCAAGTAGTTGTAGGAGTTGGTACTGGTGAAGCCTTCCATCGACGTGCTGAGATTGGGATTAAAGTCTGTAGGGGCTGTAGCCGAGGAGGCTGCTTTTACCGCAGGAGGGGCATCGTCATAACTCATATTGCAGAAGTCTTTCATTAAACTGGGGACTGCTTCATTGCGTCTCCCCTCCTTATGGCGCTCTCTACTTTCATTTCTTCTTTAATCGGACTGCCAACTCTAGTCTCATCTGACCGGTCTGCTTCTATGACCTTTTCCAGACCAGCAACATTTAAACGGTCTAGACTCTGTAGACTCAAGCTATGTCGCACTTACTTTGACAGCCTGCTAGACTTGTTCACCCTCTATTTATATAGGTACCTCCACCTCTCGACCCACTCCATTTTCCCTCCAATTTTAGCTGGTAGACTCCATCTCGTTTCGCCAATTGATCCTGTCTCGTCTGATCGGTCTCCTGCTTTTCAACTTCTCTCAGACTCCTGTGACATTACTGGCCATCGTTCAGATGACTGAGCGCCGTTTGTATTCAATCATTCTTCAATCGGACGATTGAGTCTCTGTCATCCGTAACTCAGCCTCAGCTGATCAGCCAAATCCTCTGGAACTGCTACCAGGATACCGGGATGTTAGCGGACTAGACTCCGTCGATCCAAAGCACTACCTCTTTCACCTCTATATCCTACTGAACTTGTTCGCCCTATGTTAATATAACCACTTCTGTCTCTGACCAGTCCAATCCTACTGACTCCATTTACCTTCCCAAATGAACCATAGGACTCAATCGCAATGCGCTGACCAAATGCAATCTCGGCAGATGGTTCTTCTTCTCTTCTACTTCTGCGATCCTGCCTGCCATGCTTGGAAGACTGAACGCTCTGTCACCGTTACCTCTAGAGCCACGTTAACTGTCGTATTTCTTATCCGTTAACGTAAACTCTCGACTCTGTCCTCTCCTTATCGCGGTCTGTCTTTATTTCTTCTTCATCCGGAGAGCGGGCGCTCAGAGCCCTGCCCTATTATCCTCTTTGACTGCCTCCTAACTAGCGAAACGTAGTTTTAGGCTCTGTATCACCAACACACAACTTCTCTCACATTGCGAGCCTGCCTGACTTGCATACCTTATATGCATGTAGCCTCTTGTATCCTAAACCTAGCCGTCTCCGCTGACAATTTATTTATCTGTTCACCTTAACTGTTCGACTTACTCTCAATGTGCCGACTAATCCAGTCTCGTCGGATGGGTTCCCTGCTCTCCGAATTCACTCAGACTGCTGTGACGTTACCGGCATTTGATGAGAAGACCGAAAGCTCTGTCCCCATTATCTCGCGAGTCCCATGGACTTTTCCACATCTTATAAGTAAACCTCTCTCTATCCGGAACGTCTCCTATCCTTGTGGTGCTCTCTACTTTCATTTCTTTTCTAATCGGACTGCCAACTCTCAGTGCCCTGTAATAACCTAGTCTCATCTGACCGGTATGCTCCTTTGACCTATTCCAGACTGGCGAGATATATCGATCTAATCTCTGTAGACTTAAAACTATGTCTTGGCAGTAGCTAGTCGTTGTTGGCCTCATGTAGCCTGGAAGGAGCAACTTCTTGACACTCCAGCGTTCATTTTCTTTTGAAGTCTTTCTCCTTATTCAGCGCTCGTCTGTTGCTTTATTCACTGAAACTGTAGTCATCCAGTATTGGTCAAACTTCCTAATCATATGGCTACACCAGCCTCTGATACATACTTTTCTTGTGCCACTATCTCTGCTTAGCAGCAGCTAGTAGCCATAGGTTCCATTTAACTTTGCGGATACCCGGAGCTTGCTCCGTTCTTACCATGTTCATCTCTTTGATTGTTTGCGTCACAGCTCAGCTGTTTGTTGACCTATTCTGTGCCACCGTAGGACCCGCAGGTAGCTGAAGCCTTATTTCGAACTTTATTGCTGGCCATTCATCTCTCCTAGCGCGCCGTTATCCGTCGTCTGTCTTACTCGCGTTTACTTGACATGTGGTCAAAAGTCTTAATGATATGGTTGAATCAGCCACTGCTACCTCCATTCCTTTAGCCACTATCTCTGCTCTGCGGCAGCTGTTTGCTGTATGCTCTATTCAACTTTGGGAATACTCCTTAGCTTGCTAGGCGTCAGTCCTTCTGTAGATTGTTTATTCTCCTGGTATGGTTTTTTCACAGCTCAGCTGGTTTGTTGTCCGATCCTTTGCCACGGTTGTTATTCATTGGCACCTCGATTGATTAACCCAACAGGCACCCTTGTCCACTGATACCCGGTCCAGTATCGATATCTTCTAATCGTCTTACCTTCAACACTTAGTCTTCCTTTGATATCCATTTAATCTTAGCCAGCTTCTATTATGCTCAGCTTCCTATCTTCATATACCTATGTACATTGTAGTTATGATGTCTTAGGTAATCCTTATCCCGTGAGCATATATAAATACGGCCACATCGTCACTGTCCTTGGGTTTCCGATAACAACCAATCGTGACTACACACCCAATTTCTAGTCTCAGGTAGAATTCGAACATTGTCAGCTTACACCTCATGAATATCTTACCGGAATCCTGCTCTTCATCCCTATACACATGAAAGTATTCTACCCATCAGGCCATGCCTTCCGCATAAGTAAAAACATATTTAGCGTAATATCTGTTACACCTTGTACACTAGTCGTCTCAAATAAATGTCTTAATGTAGGATTTTGATCAAACGCTAGGTACATCGACTGTTCCTTTTCGGTCTTCTCTCGGTTTGTTCCTCTCTCCCTTTTCTCTGAGGTCGTGAACATCGGAGAGCTTCGGGATTGAACTGAGGAACTGCCTCCGTCTGGGATGGGACGAAATAACCAACAAGTACTTACCTGGACCATGGCCTCACTTCCACTCTAACTATTTGCACCCAACCACCTATGTCCAGTGAGGGTAGCTGGACACGAATTCTTCGCTCCCCGGCAAATATACATAATCAGAGATGACTTCATGTGGTTCTGCGAAGGATCAACACATTATATTCAATAAGAATGTTTAGTACCCGACCTACCAACGGACAGGACCCAGGAACGCAATTGGCAACCAGTTATTGCATCAACCAGCGGAAAAAATGGGACGCAACCTGACTGCGAATAACCGAGCAAACAGACTTTTAACAAGAAACATAGCCAGTTACAATTTGCCATTCAATGGATTGGTGGCAGTGTTCCAGGACGTGGTGGGTTTTCGCCTGGCAAGCGTTCTCCCTACAAAAAGCCACAAATGTCCGTTTAACAACACTGCAACGTGGCGTATGTGACTCGCCACCGAATAAAGTCACAGCCCATAACTTTACACTGGCAGGTCAGCTAGCGTCACAATTCTACATAGGATCGTTACACTGGGACTTCTACATCTGTATATACTGTTGTCGTTTTACATCCTACCATACGTTGCCCTTTTTCTTCCTTGTGTGCGGGCTCTTCCATTACCTTTCAGTGGATCATTCAGGTTTCTCAATCTCTTATTAGCTGAGGGCCCGTATCTCATGACAGCCAACTTATTGTTTCGCATTTTCAACATTGCACAGTTCCAATCATGGATATATGAACAATTTTCTGCGTTACTGTTACAATTGCATTATAATGTTTGTACCGTTGTACATATCTGATCATGCCTCCATGAGCGTGCCTCGCATAGTCGAGAATAAAATATTTATTTATTTATTTATTTATGACAGCCCGGTAGACTTGTTAACCCTTTATTAATATAGGCACTTCCATCAGTAACCTGTGCCCTCAAACATTCAATCGGATGACCAACGCTTAGTGCCATGCCCTTCTTTGTCATCATCTGATTAGTGAAATTCTCTGGGACTACGACAAGGCCTCCGGATGTGTCGACCATACAAGTCTCGTCTGTTCGGTCTCCGGCTCTCAGAGTTCTCTCAGACTACCGGGATATGCCGGTGCTTTTTCAAAACTGAACGATTCATACTTCGCACGAGAGCGTCCTTGGCTTCACCACACTTTAGCAGTAAACCTTTCTCATCCTGACTATCGTCTCCTAATTACTTTCACGAGTTACTCTTCGCACTGCCGTCCGCATTCATCCGCTCATAGGTAATTCTTTAAATTTCCTTTTCTTCTTGGAAGGTTGCTTTACCTATGTTGCTCCTGCATTCGGTCTAAATCTAGTTGTCCTTGGTTTCACCTAAGATGCCGCTCGCATTCGGACTGCTGTCATCATCATCGGTTTACCTATTTCTCTCCAACAATCGTATTAATCGCTTAACTTTGTCAACACGTTTTGTTATATCCGTCTCTTGACGCTGCGCGTGCAGATCCTTCTTCCTACCTGGTAGTTGTAGACTGAGTCACGCCAGCGACGAGCTGTAAAGAACGCGCTTGCAAATCATACATACTAAACAAAATTACATAAGTTTCAATGTATCATAGGCACCGTATCGCGCAATAAGTCTGTGTTTGTGCTTCTTGATTCATTGCTGTTTGGCTGCCTCTTGTCCGTCGCCCGTTTTCTCCCGAGATATCTAGTTACATTTGCCAAAACAAGAAGGTTTATCCGCTGGGACTGAACGTCCCGCTCTCAATGGCCAGATGGTTTGAACGCCTGATCTTTTCTCCGGGAGATGAAGAACCCACACATCGTTCCAAATGGAGCTCTTTCCGCCATTCTGGAAAAGCTACCACCACGGGAGCTAAACAAATGGGTTTAGCTCGCCTCGTACTCAAAGTAGAACAATTAACTCACCTGGAATAATGCATTTACACGGATAAACTGTTCCACAACCGAAGACAGACAATTCTGGCGTGATTACCTTCACTGCCTCAAACCTTCCGATTCTTCAGTCACCTGGCGCTTTTCTGACGTCATTTCACCGACAGCATTGCGCGCGTATAATCGGCTTTTCCGATGATCATTCACGGAGTTTTCACTTGGCCATGGAGAAAATTACACTTACATTTGAAGGAATTACTAGTCCACTTTGCGGAGAATAGCATTTTTCCTGTTATGGACATATTCAGACACAAGCAACAACTGCACTTATCGTCCCTATGACAAGCCCAGCATGGATAGCTAGACACGGGTTGCTAGCCGGACAATATAATAGAAAAAGCCGGCCTCTATTAACAATGTGTTTACTCACCTGCATCTTTATCACTCGACCCTGCGACGCTTTCACATCATTGATCGTCTTCGACGACTACCGCCGGGTCATTACTAAGCCATTCGGCCAACTAAGGAAGAATTTTGGCTTTCAACCGACTGCGAATAATAGAGTGCAAAATCGGTCTATACGATGCATAGCCGACTAGCACTACAGCTCAACGGAAGCTACGACAGTGTTTCAGGACGTGGTGGGTTTTCGCCTGGCAAGCGTTCTCCCTAGAAACAGCCAAAAATATCCGCTTAACAACACTGCAACGTGGCGGATGTGACTCGCCACAAAATGAAGTCACAGCTATACATTTCACACTGACTCAGTTTTCAGCCTTCTACATCCAACCTGTGCAACTGATTTTACTATGAAGAATGCTTTAATGGAGTACAGACCATCCCGGCTTCGTAATGGTCATTGATTGCACCAAAACCGTGTTTGGGCTCCTGTGCTCATGGATCACTACATGGCAAATTTACCCCCACTTGTATCGACTCAACAGTTTCTTGCGCGCCGCAACGCCATCATGGTCCTTGATCTGACTATTACCTGACAATATGCTCGCTCATATGGACTACATCTTTTCGTTTATTCCTTTCATTAAAACGAAATGTTTTAATATTCCAAAGAAGCTATGCTTGTACGCATATTTGATCATGCCTTTAGAGGTGTGTCTCGTTTTACAGAGAATATACCATTTATTTAATTATTTATTTATTTATAGATGAAGTGCGACATACGATTCAATGAGGGACTGCTGGTTGGAGGCAATAATCGATTGGGAAGCGTGTGAAGAGCAGCAGTACAGGAAGACGCAGAAAGGGCATGCTGGTTGCTGTTGTGCTTAGGTGGATGACGCGACGTGAAGGCGCCCGACTCCAAAAACTTGGCTGTGGCTGTGGAGTCGGCGCGAGCGATCTGAGGGACTGGAGGTGCCCGCTCAGTGCCTGTTGTCACCGGTGTTATCTGGTGGTTGATGCGGCGTTCACTCTGAAGCAAGGAGGGATTAGCAAATGATGGCAGACACATATCGAGAATGGGTTTGCCTGTTACCAACTTGGATTCGGTGGGAGGCACGGACGTGACAGAGTTCCGTGGTGTTGGGTTTGCCTGGGCTAGGTCTAAGAGATGTGGTGGTTATATTTGCCCAAACTCGTGCATATGTTGATATTGAGGGTTGGGCGAAATTCCACATCGTCCCAGAACAAAGGGGCTGTATTTATAAGGCTCCAGCATAAGTGTTCTAACATTGGTTTGTTGCCAGTGAAGTTCCCATGGTTGGTTTGTATTATCGACAATGGCACTGCCTCATTACTCACTAGCTTCATTGTATTTTGGTTCTACGTTCGGTGTCGCAGATGCCAGGTATTCCTGGGGTCTTGTAGTCGAGCGACTCTAAAATTGCAAGTGGCCGTGTGTTGCTTTGGAGACAGCTGTGCCTGGGATGAGGTGGATTTTGTATGGGGGCAATGAAGAATGGTGGAAGCTTGCGTAGAGTTTGGCACTGTCTCATGTTCGACGACTGTTCAGCGCCAGCTCTATGCGTAGGCGTACACTCATTAATCCTGTTCCTGTTGTTGTCGAGGTCTTACAGCTTCAAGTCTGAGCGTTTGAAAACGGCAGAAACTGGATATCATTGCCTGTGACATGCAAACAATAGGTTGGCGTAATCATGGCGAAAGGCAGTGCCCAGTGAACAAAGTTCGTTTACAGGAAGCACCTGACTGTGTGTTGCTTAGCAGTAGTGCACGGCAGGCTAATTGTGTATTTGCAAACGGCGGTTCTTAATAGGTTCATCGGCAGTTGAGCGGGCAAGTTGCGAAGCACAATGAGGTGTGAGTCGTACCGAATGAGGTACCGTTGAGGAATAACGTGCACTAACCCTAGTAGCCGGCGCTAGGGCCGCAATCCCAGTGCTGATAAAGTCGTGGAGTTGCGGTGCGTGCGCTGTACGGGTCAAGACGGAAGGCGCAGTATAGCGTTGTTTGGTAGACGGTAGCTAGGTACCGATGGGAGTAGGTACGGGTGGTGGCACGCACAGTATGTCAAGGTCATAAGGTAAAGACACGCTTATGTTTGCGTGACCAGTTTCATACTATTTACAGGTAGTCATGAGTGTTTCTATGCCCTTGGTGGAAGTCGTGGAGTCGAATAAACCCCTACGCATAGCGCCAGTAGCTTTCTTAGCCAGACTTGTATGATCGGTGGATGAAACTTGGTACTGATGGGACTTCTGTTTTGAGCTTGGAAACAAGTCAAGGTCTACACTAGGAAGTGTCGCAGAGTGAATGGCAGTGCACGCAGCCGCAACCACTGTAGAGCCCTTCACGTGTTGACCTAACTTCACTTTTGGCGTTTTTGGTAACTAGTATGGCCTTTGTATAGGATTTTCAGCTGGCCTTAGTAGAATCGATCCGAGGTTGAGGCGTAGTCTAATTTCTCGTTTTAATGCAAGAAAACGTTCAGCATGTTTCTGGCTGCGATAGGTGGAGATAATTGTGCAGCTTCATATGCTGCTCCATTTCCTCAAACACTTACATATGGAAAAGTCAGGTGACAGTTAGCAGCTAGTAAGTAACAGGTGTTTGAGTTTTTCCAAGGAAGTCTATCTGGGACATTAAAGAGTATTGCGTTTTTGACCGCTTGGCTAGTTTACTAACTTCTGATGCGATGGAAGAAAATAAATTGCCGGCAGCTTTATTTATACCGGGCTTACAAGTTTCTTTATGGTGCATAAGACAGGCGAATGGGTCGAGTATCACAAGCGTTGCTTTGAGAGAGGTAAGTTCTTTTGTTAGCATGGTCAACTGGTCTTCTTAGAGCTGTACCTTTGCGTGTAATTCTGTCGGTGCGTCAGACGACACTGCACCGCAATTTCACAACATTGAAGTGGATGCTTCGTCTACATGGGTGAAAGACCGCGCGGTATTCTTCCATGACGTGACAGCTGAAGCATTTATTACAACGGCTACTTGGAGGACAGCACAGCCGTTGATGGATGCAGACTAGTTCGTCGTAGCGGTCCTTCGCTTATCCACGATCTTCGCACTGAATGTTTTACTTTGCACTCCGTTTCTTTTGTCAGTAGGGAATAGCAAAAATTCTGCGTAGTTAAAGAAGTGACGGACTGTTACTATAATGCAACAAATATAGTCCAAATATTCTAGTAAATAGTAGCTAGGTGTCAAAGTCAGCAACAAAACCACGAAAACGTAGTTTCAAACTTCATGCAGCCAAGCTAAAGGTAGTGCTTATTGTCCAAACAGGTATGAGAGCCAGTGGAGTTGCTACACCGGGTTAGAGACCCACTACTCTTACTTTCTCTATGTGTGTTGGAACCCGATGTACTGTTTCATAAACGCTGTCGGACGAAAGGTTGTGGTTTTGTTCATATGATGTGCGTACCACTTTCGGTTATTGGGATCATAACGGTAGGCAGTGACTTTATTTTGGTGGCGAGTCACCTCCGACGCGTTGTGGTGTTGCTCAAGAGACATTTGTGGCGTTTTATAGGAGAAGGCTTTCAAGCAAATAACCTACCAGATGCTATACCAACGTCGTTGATCACAAGTTGAATTGCAATAAGCCCCTGTGAGTAAAGCTTAGTCAGGATACAATAGCAACGGCTGGAACCGGCCATGCAGTAGGGAGGTGAGGTTATGCAGAGTGGGATGCACAGTTGCGTGGGAGAGCACGTTTCTCAACTTAGTGGAAGTCGGATATTTCATAAGCTGTCGAGATGTGCGAGAGGATAACCCATGAGAGAGATAGGTTTCGCACGCAGGTCTAAGAAGAGTAACCACTGCATGTAAGTAGAACGATTGCAAGGAAATAGTCCTTTTGGGGAGATATTAATAAAGTAAAAAGCAGTTGATTCCAATTTTGTAAACAAATAGTAAACCTTGATGAAGGGGCTTGTCGTGGTCCCTGAAATACAGGTATTGCCGAACCCAGTAGTACAGACCACTGTGGATGTTTACCCGAAAGGCGTACGATCCTCAGCATACCATGATGACGGGGGTAAGTCATCCATGACATAATTGCGCCAAGTCGTTATGGATTCTGCTGTTGCAAAGGCAGTAATCCATTGACGAGGTGGAAGTGGGATAACGCCGTGGTATCTCAAGTAACTAGAGACCTTGAAAGTAGGCGAAGCGCTTTTCCGCGGTAATGTTCCGGAGGTACGAGAGATGTGAACCCGATGAAGTAGAGTGGTGGCAGCAAAGATATCCCGAGTACTACCCTCGTACTTCCTGATAAACGTATACCAACTGGCGCGGTTGATCGCTGCGAGATCGTTAACACACAGTTCAGTAACTTCTTCACTACCAATGACGGCGTTGCCAAATACCATCCCCAAGTTTACCGAAGATCAAATACACACTATTGTCTTTGACTTATGCGATATCAAGCAAGCAAGTTGCTCGTTGAAACTATCACACTACCCAGGACCTGACGGTGTACCTTCTTCAATTCTAATACTCGGAGGCCCGGACATTCCAGCCCTGCTGCTCAATGTCTTCACCATCTCCATGAAGATTGGGCACTACCCGTCTAATTAGAAGCACGCAACAGTCATACCACGAAACAAACGAGGCTGCCACCAAAATTTTGAAAAGTATAGTCCTACTAGTCACCCACCTATTGCGTCTCGACTCATAGAAAGAATAATAAAGGACCGGATGCTTCGCCTTTTATTGCAACGCAACCTTATCAATAGGTCCCAACACGGGTTCCTGCCGACTAAATCCTGTCAAACCTGCAAGTTTGAATTCTTTAACCACGTGACACACACCATCGACCTAGGTCAGGCACTGGTCATTAACTTCCTGGACAAGAAAAGGGTTTTACCCGGTCCCACACAATGGTTTAAGAACTAAACTATCAGTATTCGGTGTCTCCATCTACCTCCATTCTTAGTTTCTTCTCACCTTTCTAACCGAACGCAGTCTGTGCAACGGGGCGACATGTGATCCAAAAGGCAACCGTAATTGACGGCGTATCCCAAGGCAGCGTCCTAGGTCCTCTGCTGTTTTTGGCGTACATCAATGATGTATTCCAGGTCTTCAAACACGGCACGCCGTAACATTATGCCGATGACATAAACGTTATTTTCGCATTTGCTCCTAGCTTTCTACGTACTAACCTCGCTAACATTCAAAGCGATCTCGGTGCTCTTGAAACATGGCGTGATCTATGGAAACTAGAGTTCGCACCAACGATAGGCAACGTCTTTTCCTACCAGTGTTCTCTACCCCACAACTTATTAACTCTTAACTTACACCACTAGGTAACAGCTTCACTGTGCTCGACCTCGGTGTACACTGTTCCAGTGCATTAAAGTTTACTGAACAAACGAGCTATAGCTCTGCCAAAGCCCGTCTATCATCGGCTATATACTGAAGTCAATTTGCTTGCTACAGCCGCGATTCATGCTCTTTAAGCGGTGTGCCCGACGTATAGTAGATCACTGCTCAATAGCTGTTACTAACTCACGTAAAAGTGACAGGATGTGTCAGCTGCACGCCGTAACGACGCTTCGCTGTCGTGCGGCCACTACCATTCGCGCCCGGGCTGTATATACGGCGAGGACGCCCACCCTCAATCGGATTCAAACCGGTAACCTTATGGTTGCAAACCAAACATGTAGACCATTCGGCCACCGGCCGACAGGATGGTTATTGAGAATGTTCAGCGTTCGTTCACTAAGCGCCTTCTATGCTCAGCTACACTAAATTAGCAAGGCCGCTGCAAGCAGCTTGGTCTGGAACCTCTTCGGCTGCGACGACTTAAAACCAACATTGTTTTCCTATATAAGCTAAGCAAAACATCGGACAAGTGTCGCTAGTTTTCCAGCCGTTTGGCGATACACGTTATCCCCTACGCCAAAAAGCACACTCATTCTCATTACCCAAAAACGTTGCTCCATACGTCCTTATTTCTTCCTCTATCATGTTCCTTTGTCTGACCATCATCTGACAATATGCTCAGTCGTATGGACTAAATCTTCGTTTATTCATTTCATTAAAGGGAAATGTTTCACTATTCCAAAGAAGCTATGCTTATATGCATATTTGAGCAAGCCTTTGCAGGTGTGTCACGTTTACCGAGAATATACCATATATTTATTTATTTACCAATAACTATTTTTTTCTCTACAAAGCGAGGCACGCCTTTTGCGCATGCTCAATATATTGCAGAATTGTATACGGTAGCATGATTAGCAGCACCAAGAGCTGGAATAGTACAGTGGAATCCAATAGTGTAGGCCCACATGGCCCAAAGATTGTGCGGTGTCCATGTCCACCGAAGGAGAGATGTAGAGATAAGAATCAGCTCACTATGTGACGTATGTTGAAGAAGAAGTAGTCCGATGAGGTTGTGTACACAGTACGGGTCATGTAAGTGAATTATGAGGAAAAGGCTGCAAATATATTTAAGGATAGTGGCATGTGACTGATCAAATATGTAGTTATGTTCGTGCGAGAGCAGCATTTGCACAAAATTTGTGATAAGTGGCATTAGTCAACTTGTCAATGTGTGCTACGGGCGGTGAATTTATTGTGTGGCGCTTCATATCCGCCACGTCGCAGTGTTGTTAAGCAGACATTTGTGACCTTTTGTAGGGAAAACGCTGGCCAGACGAAGACTCACCACGTCCTGGAACACCGCCAACTGATGATAAGATTTTGGACGGCTTGCATCTGACCGCGTACCGTCACGGATAACCGCAGGCACGTTTCGCCAATTTGCTTTCCATGGTTTTGTAGTCTCCTTCGGAGTAGACCGCATGTAGTCGGATCTGTTGAAGTCGGACGACTCAGGTGACTTGTATTGATTTACTTATTTTTTGGTTATTTTAGTGTGTCAGGATTGCGAAGTGCGGGTGATTTCTTTGTTCTGTGTTGCTATCGTGTCCAGACGAGCGTCGCATTTATGTCAGCAAGGGTGTTCCTTGCAGGTACTGTCATCCATGCACTACTGTACATGACAGAGAACGGTATAGGTTATGCGCACGTATGGAATATGCTACCGGAAGCCGTCAGAGCACCTGATAGTATCACGCAATTCTCCGCGGTCGTACACAAACGTTTATGTCTCCACAAAGAAGCAGAAATCCTGGGTATCTGCATCCCCGAGGACGAGCTCCGGGGGAAAGGCCCCGATCATATATAGACTTTCATACAAATCCACCTTATTGTGCGGAACAACCTCCATGTACGTGCAGCCTTGTCAGATGCTTCAACCAGCATCAATAGAGCTCCCTTCATCTAGCTTCTGTCCGCTCCTTATAGCGCTCTTTGTTTTCCTTTCCTTTGCAATCGGATGGCATACTCAGTGCCCTGCATGACCTAGTCTCATTTAACCAGTATCCGACCGCATCCACGACTACCGAGTTGCAAACGGTCCGGGATCTGTAGTCAGTGCGAAGTTTGCTACTTCTTGACAGTCTGCTGGAGTTGCTTACATTTTATTAATGTAGTTTATTCCTGTCTATCTCTACTGCCTCTCCTTATTTGTCTTCCCACCTTAACTATCTACTTCAACCCCAACGCGCCGACTAACTCAGTCCTATCTGATCGGTCTCCTGCTCTACAACTCCGTGACTTTAAAGGCCAATACTCGGAACACCGAACACTCCCGCATTCGGTCTCAACCTTGTTGGCCTTAGTTTCACCTAAGATGCCTCGCATTCGAACTGCTGTCATCATTATCGGTTTATCTGTTTTCTCCAACAATCGTATTAGTCGCCCAATTTTGTAAACATGCATAGTTATATCTGTCTCTTGATCCTGCGAGCGAAGGACCTTCTTCCTGCGTAGTAGTTCTCTGCGCCACACCAGCGACGTGATGTAAAGAACGCGCTTGTAAATCATGTATACTGAGCAAAATTACTTAGGTTTTAACGTAGCCTACGCACCGTTGCGCACCACAAGTCTTTTGATAGTGCTTCTTGCTTCATTGCTGTCTGTCTGTTTGGCTGCCTCATGTCCGTTGCCCGTTTATTCTCGAGCTTTCTAGTGACATCCGCCAAAACAAGATGGGTTATCCACCGGGACTTGTCGACCATTTCGCAACAGCCAGCTAGCTTATACACTTGATCCTTTCTCCGGAATATGAAAAACCAACCGAGCGTTCCAAATGGAGCTCTTTCCGTTATTATGGTGACGCCAGTTTCACGAAAGCTAAACAAATGGGTTTAACTTGCCTCGTACTCATAGTATCTCACCTAGGCTAATATATTTACATGGAACCCTGTTCCAGAAAGGAAGGCAAAAAATTCTGGCGTGATTATCTTCATTACTTCTATCAGTCCGATACTCCATTCACTGGAGCTTTTCCGATGTCATTTCACGGACAGCATTTTGCTTGTATAAGTGGCTTTACCGATGGACTTTTTGAAGTTTTCGCTTGACCATTGCTGGCTAGCCGAACAGGCTGCCCAGCTGAACAACCTACCCGTGGTGCCAGCTGGAAGTTCGGGTAAATCCCGTTCCAGCTAATGGTTCGGCGGCGGTGTTCCAGGATGTAGCGGGATTTCGCCGGGAAAGCGCTCTTCCTGAGAAATCTAGACGCAAGAACCGGAAGTATTGCTCACCTGGACACGAAGATGACGAAGGTCTAACCCTCCATAGGCCTCAGCCATTATGGCCGCCCGGAAAAAATAACCTGTTCAGCTAACAGAGGAAATTAGAAGGCAATTGAAGGCGGTTAACCGAGGGTTAAATCAGTCTACGAGCTGCTCTACCAGTTTTACTTTAGTGTACAAACGGATTTCTGACAGTGTTTCAGGACGTGGTGGGTTTTCGCCTGGCAAGCTTTCGCCCTACAAAAAGCCAAAAATGTCCGCTTAACAACAGTGCGACGTGGCGGATGTGACACGCCACTGAATAAAGTCACTGCCCACAAATACATACTGGCAAGCCGACCAGAATCCTAATGTAATATTTTCCTGACCAGTTTTCTCTACAAACGGAATGCCCAGCCTGTTTACACTACGCACACTAGAACCCAACTTGTCGTCATGCCTTGACAAATTTATACCTCAAGATTAACTTTATCATTCCAAAGCCTGCACAACTTTCGGCTTACTGCCGATTACATATATAGCAACGTGTTTGTTGCGAAATATAATTGCTTGTAATCGTTGATCATGCCTGGTCTGGTGTGTCTCGGAAATTCGAGAATATACTATTTATTTATTTATTTATAAAAACTACAGATATCCGTTTAACAACACCGTAATGTGACGGATGTGACTCGCCACTAAACAAAGTCGCCGCCTATTCCTTTTTATAGAGGATCATTCACACATTACGAACTTCGTCCGATTCGAAGCGTTCCCTTGATTTCCCCCTTTGATGGCGAACCCAACAAACAAAACACACACAGGGTCCCATTTACCTACTCACACAACATGGCTACTTCCAAATGCAGACATAAACATAATTTACATCAACATAACCATAACTTCCTATGCTATTTGGCAAAAGGTACTAATTTGTCAATTGCGGATCACACATGTCTGTATTACCACGCTCACGCCCTTGAAGGTGTGCCTCGCAAAGACGAGAACAAACTATTTATTTATTTATTTACTTACAGTTGAAAGAATTCCGAATTCATTTTGAGGAGTAAGGAACTCGTATCGGTTTTGCATTTGACAAAGTAATGGCACTTTCACCGGTTATTGACGTATTAAGCCAAAAGGAACACCTGCACTCACCATCCCCACGACGTCCCGTGTGGGTAGCTGGACAAGTATATAACAAAAGGTAGCCTCTATAAACAATGTATTTACTTTACGTTTACTGCTTTACTTTTCCTTCACCATTCCTCAGTCGACTCTGCGACTCTACTGCACAACGGACCGGTTTCAATGACTATTGCTATAGTGCAAATCTTTAAGTCAAGGACGTCTTTTGATCTAGTTTTTAGCTGTGTTTTGCTTACTCTTTTTATTCACAGATCTTACAATGGTCAACTTCTCGAATGTAACTGACACTAACTGTGTGCAGGAGTGCGAAATGACTGAATACGAACCGCCTTCTCAAATGATCCGCATTCTCCCACCCCATTTTGTTTTCCCTATTGGTTGTACCGTTGTTAACGCTTCTAGACGCAATGCACACGCTGCCTGTTTCAACCGTAAGCGTTCTTCCTCGTTCGCTTCGTCGTGTGATTGACTTGCCAGTTGTCCATCGTGCTTGGGTGCTATCCGCCTGTTGATAAACTCTTCTAGCTACGTCGAACGCGCCGAACTCATTCTACACTGTCATATCCTTACCAAGCCAATCAGTCGACCAAGGAAGCATTTTCGCTGTCAACAG
>OX104064.1:158921898-159015691 GCA_944474145.2 Dicrocoelium dendriticum | reverse complement strand
ATTCGTTGGAGACAAGCCAGAGTGGCGGAAGCGGTTGGTGGGCTGACGGCGACCACTTCTGGCCATTTGGAATAGGCGTCGACCACGACCAGATAGGAAATGCCATCGATGGGACCGGCGTAGCCAATGTGCACTCGGAACCACGGTTTTGCTGGCTGATGCCAAGGAACTGGTAATCGGTGTGGTGGCATCTTTGAGGCTTGTTGACAATGCTGGAACACGGGGACGGATTGACTGGCTTTGTCGTCAGTTCGGTCGTTTGGCACTTTCGGAGAATGTACCACGTTGCTGATGGCTCGAAGAGGAAGATCGGCTAGGCCATAGGTTTCGAGCCAGTCGAGACAAAGCAGGTTGAGCTTCGCCTTCGTGATGTAGCAGATCGCGTTGAAAGTGATGCCCCGGAAGGAGACGGAGCAGTGCAGCTACCCAGTTAGCTGCACGCGACCACCACAGGCGCTGGTGGCAGGTTGGGAGGTCGGTATGAACGGTGGCTTGCCAAGGGATCGACAGAGATCCTCGGAGATGATCGTGATGTCCGACGCAGTGTCCAACTGCGATCGGACCGACTGACTGTTGATCAGGACGTCGACGAACTTTCTCCGATCCGCCGCTTTGATTTGAAACGTGGCCAGCAAGCTCAGGGAGCTGCCAACCGGACCAGGTATGGGTGTGCGTCTGGGTCGGGACCTCTTCTTTGGATCGCGTGTGGGTGCTGTAAAAGTCGGCCCTTCAAGGACAAAAAGTATATTCAGCAAACAACAGGACCAGGCGAAAACGCAGGCGGCGGGCGAGTGGAACATAGCGGTATATACAGCTAGTTGGATCCATAATTAACGACTTTTGTGAATGCATGACATTTTTCCTTTGATTCAGTCAAACAACTCACTCCAATGCGTCCGACTGTTGGCCAATCAGTGTGCATGCGAGAAACGTGTGAACGTCCAATCGACTGCCGCCTTTCCTTGCAGCAGCCTAACGGCTTCCTTGCTGGGCTGGCACCGCACGTTCGTTCGAGTGTATACCCCCATCACATCCTCCCTTTTTTCATGTTCTTGCTGCTGTACTTTGCTAAATAGTCTATACACTTTACCACTCCGCGTCCTCTTTGTTGGATCTGCCGATGTCGCCTCATTGCCGCACGCAGTATAACGCTCTCTCCCTGATTCATGCTGTCGCCTCGGACATCTCCTCAGCTGCACTCGGTTTCTTCTCAGCTTCTTCCCTCCAACATTTACTTCGTATGACCTTCCACCGACTTTCGCAGCCACTACTCCTTTTCTCCAACGCTCCTGTCCATCGGGAATTAGTTCAACCCATACTTCTTCCCCCATTGTCAGCTCAGGTACTTCCCGTGCGCCGTTGTCGTAGTACCGTTTCTGAGTAGCCACTCGCCTTTTCAAACTGTTCTATACTTTCTCAAGTTGTGGCGTGACAGGGCGCAGAAGTGTTGCGGATCCAGGCATCACAGTTCTGGTCCTTCGACTGTATAGGCGCTGCACTCGGCTTAGGCCGATATTGGTTGAAGGAGCGTTGCGACTCTCCAGTAGCATGAGGTATGGGTCCTCCCGAGTGTCTCTAGCCTTCGCTAATAGTCGCTTGGCTTGCTTCACTGCCGACTCTGCCTTCCCATTTGATTGACTGTGATACGGACTGGTTTTCCGGTGTGCGAATTCCCATTTGGCTGCGAAAACCTGGAATGCCCTGCTGCTGAACTGGGGACCGTTGTCCCAGACTAGCTCCTCCGGTATCCCGTGCCGTGCGAATTGACATCTGAGTTTGTTAATTACTGCCTCCGTGGTCGTGGTGGTGAGTAAATCGGTTTCAAAGTAATCACTATAGTAGTCCACCGTGAGTAAGTAATCCTTTCCGTTGTCCCAGAATAGATCCACTGCTACCTTTTGCCACGGTCGGTCCGGAACATCATGCAACATCATCGGTTCCTTCGTTTGCCGAATGTCGTGTGAACGGCACGCCTCACAGTTAGACACACTATCCTTGATCTGACCTGTCATTCCTGGCCAGAACATCAGTTCTCTTGCTCGATTAATGGTGTAATTTTCACCCAGGTCAGCGCGATGGACATGCTCCAGCATCTTCTTTCGGAGAGAAGAAGGGATTAGGATTCGACTTCCCTTGAACAACAGACCGTCACAGACAGTGAGTTCGTCCCGAAAATTGAAGTAGGGTGTTAATTCCTTCGGGAGCTGCTTCTTTGTTTCTGGCCACCCATTGAGGATAACGACTCGCAAAGCTGCAAATGTTTGGTCTTCCTCCGTGAAACGCCTTATGTCTTTCAAACGGTTTTCTGTCACTGCCAGATGCTGCACCATGCTAACTGTCTCGATCTCTTCTAGCTGCTGTTTGGCCACTGGCGGATGTGCTCACGACAGCGTGTCCGCGATGAACATCTGTGTGCCAGGTGTGTACACAATGTCAATGTCATACTTTTGGAGCCGGATAAGCATACGCTGCAGACGGCGAGGAACATTGTTCAGTGGTTTAGTGGCTATCGACACCAGCGGCTTATGATCAGTGTACACGTTTGCCTTTCTTCCAAAAGTATAATCATTGAAACGCTTCATGGCATAGACCACTGCCAGCATCTCTTTCTCGATCTGTGCGTACCGCTTCTCGGCCTCTGTGAGTGCTCGACTGCGGAAATCCAAAGGTCTTCCATTCTGCAGCAGAACAGCGCCTATTTCACTCTGGCTACTATCACACTGTACCTCCAATGGTTGTGCTGGATCGTAATATCCGAGTACGGGCGCATTACTGATAAGGTTCTTAATGGTTGCGAAAGCCAAATCCTGTTCGTTTCCCCAGCTCCAATCTACTCCTTTGTGAGTTAACTGCCTAATCGGAGTCATGACATCAGCGAGTCGTGGTAAGAACCGGCTTAAATAATTCACCATACCGTTTAGGCGATGGACTGCCTTCACATCGTTAGGGGACGGCATCACTTGTATCGCCTTAATCTTCCCTTGGTCAACCCTGGTTCCGTCGGATGTTAACACATGCCCATGGAAAATCACCTCCTCTTTCCGCAGCGCTACTTTCTCGCGTATTAGCTTAATGTTCTTTTGCACGCAACGCCTCAGGAACCGGTGTAGCTTAGTGTCATGCTCTTCTTCGGTAGAACCGTAAATCAGAACGTCATCTACCACACAGGTTACGCCATCTAAATCATCTATTGCTTGCACCAAACTCTTTTGGAAAATTTCGCTAGGCACCTTCAGGCCAAACAGTAATCGCAGCCAACGATATCGTCCGAAAGGTGTAGCAAATGTGGTGAGGAAACTGGATTCGTCGTCTAGAACAACGTGCCAGAATGCGGAAGAAAGGTCTACTTTCGTGAAAAACTTAGCTTTCGTCAAACACGGTAAAACATCTTCAAACGTCGGTAGCGCATAATGTTCTCTACGCAGGGCCTCATTCAGTGGCTTCGGGTCTATACATACGCGTAGTTTGCCATTTTTCTTCGTAATGATTGCGACCTGGCTAGCCCAGTCTGTTGGCTCATCAACCTTTGCAATCACACCGTGCATAACCAGCTTGTTCAATTCCGCGGAAAAGCGGTCACGTAGCGCAAATGGGACTCCCCTAGCAGGTAACGCAATCGGGCGTACCAAAGGATCTAACGACAGGTGAGCGGTACCCTCAAATTCCCCTAAACCCGGGCTAAACACAGACGGATACAGGTCACCAACATCGGCTTCACTCTGACAAGCGTACACAAAACGATCATGGTTAAACATGACAAAGCCGAGAGATGAAATCGAATCAATGCCGAGAATCGGCGTGAGATCCTCATCCACCATCACGAACTGCAGACGATGCGAAACACCGTCTCTCGGATTGACCACTTCAATTGTCGCTGAACCATTTGGCTTGAGTCTGGAACCATTGCACATGCGCAAATAATCTTGATCCGATTGAATTGGCACGCCGCAGCAGTGCTTTCTGGGCAAAATATTGATCGTCGCGCCTGTGTCTAACTGGAATCGCACAAACCGTCCCTCGATCAGAAGACTTGCATAGACACACTTCTGCGACGCTTTCCGAGACACATTACCAATCGATTGTTTGGTGACTTCTGTTGATTTGTCTGGGACGAGTGCACTGATATCTGTCGACTGACAGCAGCGGCCAGTGATTGCGCTTCCCACATTTGACACAAATGCGGCCCCACGCCGGACACTGTTCACGGTTCCTCGGATGTCGTGTTGCACAGAAGTTGCAGGGCTCCTGTCGCGCGGTCGTGGCCCTCGTCGTTTCGCTCCTGGAAACGGCGCACAACTCTGAATCACCTGTGATTGTCATCTGCTGGAACTGATAGGCAGTGTAGGACTCACTGTTACAGATGTCGATACATTGCTGCAGAGATAGGTTGCGCATTCGTAATAGTCGCTTCGTCAAACCTTCGTCATTGATCCCAAGAACAATGCGGTCCCGTATGTGACTGTCCGCCATGCATTTACAGAAACTGCAGGATCGGGCTAAAATCTTTAGCTCAGTGACGTACGTGTCAACGAATTCACCTGGCCGCCTGTTCCGCGAAAAGAAGAAGCAGCCTTGAAATGTCCCGTTTGTTTGGCCTTTGCAGTATTCACTGAACTTCTCCAGAACTGTCTCCAGATTGTTGGCATCTTCGCTCTTGTCGTAACACAATGTCTCTAGCACGCGGCGCGCATCATCTCCTGCTGCGTGTCGAAACATGGCCAAGCGGTACGCCATCGGTTGTTTGTCCAGACGCGATAAAGTGCAGAAATCTATCAATTTGCTCTTCCACAAACGCCAGTTGCTTGCCAAACTGCGTTCATCCATGTTCAGCGGGGCAGGCATTTGAATAGCCGGTGCAGCTCCAATCATCGTCTGCGTAGTACTAATGTTCTTCTCCTTCTCTGACACCATGTAAAAAGTCGGTCCTTCAGAGACAAAACGTATATTCAGCAAACAACAGGACCAGGCGAAAACGCAGGCGGCGGGCGAGTGGAACATAGCGGTATATACAGCTAGTTGGATCCATAATTAACAACCTTTGTGAATGCATGACATTTTTCCTTTGATTCAGTCAAACAACTCACACCAATGCGTCCGACGGTTGGTCAATCAGTGTGCATGCGAGAAACGTGTGAACGTCCAATCGACTGCCGCCTTTCCTTGCAGCAGCCTAACGGCTTCCTTGCTGGGCTGGCACCGCACGTTCGTTCGAGTGTATACTCCCATCACAGGTGCCAGCCCAGTTTTGACCCTCATGGGAGATGGAGGATGGCAGTAACCATCCCGGTGCCCCATCCTGCCAAAACGTTGACAACGATGCTGGCGCAGCGTGCAGTCGCGGTGGAAATGTCAGACACCACAGAATCGGCATGCGTAGGGTGGGGAGTTTGCTCTGGTCGGATTGAGTGGGGACGCGGACGATTGCGCCCTCGGTGCTGTGACTGCCTGGACCATACCAGGGGCGGCGGCGTTCTGGATCATTGCAGAATCGTGCTTCAAGTTGAGCAGCGTTTGCCACTCCTCGGCCAGGTTTTGGAGTGTGACTGAGCTATCCTGTTGTAGGTTGGACAGGAGGCGCGTCAGGATACCGGAATCGTGTGGGGATTGGAGGCCAGAGACGAAGATTAGGCATTTGAATTGGTCCTCGGTTAGCGCGCCAAGTTGAAAGCGTTGTCATTCATGGTTCACCACGCCCGCGTACGTGATGAAGTCGTCGGCATCACGTTTGACCAGCTGCAAACACTGGCAACGAGCATTGAACAGAGAGGACTGCTCGCCAAAAACTGTAACAACGTTCGGACCGTCTCCTCAAAGGTAACGTCGCGTGGGTTCCTCGGTAAGATGATGTTGGTGTAGCGCTGGTGTTTGAGCGTACCAAGTTTGCGCAGAAGCAGCCGAACCTTCCACGCGTCGTCCTGGCAAGCCAAGTCAACCGTGAACAGATCCTTGTACCGCTTGTACCAGGATTCGAACGTTACCCCGGCCATGGCATCGTAGAGGAACTCGCTGATGCCGCTAACCACATGGTCCATAGACTAAGAATTGGCGCTTGGACCTGCCTGAAGGGAAGAACTGGAGAGCTTTTCGGTTAAAACGAACATCAACTTAAGCTGTTGCTGCAGCATCAGTTTTAAATCGGCGTATTCGTCCGTCATGGTTCGTCAACTCTGTCGCCGCTGTTATAATTGAGGGGGAACGCCGCCTATTGATAGGATTGCGTGGATGAGTGTCTTCAAGCGTTCCTGCTCTCGTACCGGTCCACGCCGAATCCAGCTACGCCAGGAGGCAAGTCACCATCTGAAGCGTTGATGGATCGCAAGCTACGCACCACCAACGAAGCGCTCATTCCGACTGAGAAGCAACCTACTCAACCTGGTGCCCACAGCAAGCATAAAGAATTCGCCGTCAGGGCCCCAGTCTACGCTCGCGATTACCGAGCAGGTCATCCTCGCTGGATCAAAGCAACAGTGACGGCCAGGCGAGGTGACATGCTGCATGATGTCTCCGTGGGTGGTGACACCTGGGTTCGCCATCGCAATCAACTTCGTCCGCGCCAAGGAGAAACTTCCACGCCAACCAGCTTTCCCGCGCGCCTGCCGCTGCACATCCTGCTGGATACCTTTGGAATGGCTCCACAACGTGGGACCACGGTCGAAGCCGCTCAATCGCCGCCGCGTCTCGAAAACCCACCTTCCCGACGAACAGAAAGAATCCGGAGGTCACCGAAATCCCTCCAGGTCAATCCTCGCCAGAAGCCGTACTCTTTCTCCCCAAAGACAGGTGTGGCGGGCACGTCAAATATTCCCGCAAAACGCGCCAAAAACCCCAGCAGAATGGCTGTGGAAAGCGAGGGCCAATTCCTTTCCACAACGCAGCAGAGCTCAGCCTCTCCGAGACGCGGCCCAACTGCGCACCATTCGACGATGCTCATTTGCAAACTACCACCTCTTCGTGGTGACTGTTTTCCCTAACTTAATAACCCATAGCACTGGCTGTGATTGCCCTTTGTTGGTCGTAAAAGAGCCTACAGAGGACTACTTGCCTTTTCTTTCTCTTCGCCTCAGTTGGGTGTCGGTCGGGTCATGTGATTGCCTGTGAAGCTTTAGCTTGCTAGCCTGTGCACCTGCCGCAACCTTACTGAACACCAAGGATTTACGAGTTCCAATATCCTATCTTTGTGGTACTCTACACGTTACATCGATTTCAGCAGGCATTTGTTCTCGGACTCTCCACACTAGCTTCCGTTCGTTTAGGAAATTGCTAATCCAGCTTAGGATCGGGTAGCCAGTGCCGTAGTTCGAAAGCTTGTGAAGGAGATTTTTATGGTCTAAGCGCTCAAGCGATTTTGAAAAGTTCGTGTAGATGACGTATTCTGTCATCAAGTGCTTTAGTCTAGCCATTTCGTGCAATTAATAGGTTAGTAGTACACAAACGCTTTTGAAGAAAGCCATTTTGCTGTGGGACTATTAAGTTGTGGCTTTCCAAATACTGCATCAGCGCATCTGCGATGATTGATTCCATAAATTTGTATAGTACGGGAGGTAGTGTTATTGGACGGTAGTTGGCAGGATCAGTGCGGCTACCCCCTTTATGGATAGGAACCATGACTCCTCGCTTCCATACTGGGGGAATATGGTTCACTTCTAAACATCGCTGATGGAATAAAGCCAGTGGTTCTGTTAGGTCACTAGCAACCGCCTGCAGAGCTTTTGGTCGGACGTTGTCGGCTCCGGGAGAACTGTGAATACGCAAGGATAACAACTTCTTCAACACAGCTTCCACAGTGAAGGTGATGTTGTCTAAACCCGACGGTGGAGTAATAGAAATGAGGAGAATGTTTGGGCTCGTTACCTGCTGGAAAGTTTGGGCGTAATGAAACCGTAAGCGATCAGCTGCTTTCATTGCTAATTGCGTGCATCCATCAGCCGTGACTAGTGCTAGAACCTCCCGCTTCACCTTCCGTAGGCCATAAACGTGCCTGCACAGAAGTTTGCGGTTCGTGCAGAAACGCTTTATTAACTCCAGCTGATGCGTGAGCTTGTCTTCGCGGAACAGTTATACACAGAAGTTACCATGTGTCACGTATGCAGTCCAGGTTTTAGCATTCGTGCAGACTTGGTGCATTCGCCACGCCAAATCCATCCGGGACATACGTTTGCATGTTCTGCTCCTCAGGACTGACTTTTGCTTGTTTTCGGGTTGGAAGAACTTCTGTTCCGATGCGTGCGGAACCAGTGTGCTACACGTCCTTGTAAAGGCTTCCTAGGCAACGTCTTGATGCATTCGGTTAAGGGAGTCCAAAATGTAGCCTTAACAAGCTTAGATAATACATTGTAGTGCGTGAGAGTATGCACTTTCGCATCCTCCGTTTTAGGGTACTCCGCATAGCATATATGGTCAAAGAGTAGAGTAACATTATCCCTACGACCCAGTGGTGTTTTTGTACCTATCACCTCAAAGATGAGTTCTTCGTTAGTTAGCACGAGATCCACTGTTGACGGCTTGTCAGCAGTGCGAAATCTCGTGGAATAGTTTACTTGCTTGTACCGAGGGTGGCTAGCAGTTAACGCTTGCAAGCACGCTTTAAAGTGCCTACAGTCGGTTGCCGGCGTTTCTATGTAATGCACGTTAAAGTCTCCCGCGATAAGAATGTGGGCGTAGGACTTGTTTAATGCAAACTGAAAAACGTGGTTCAGTTTGGAGTCCATTTTCGACGTAGAGTTTTGTGGGCGATAAATCACGGCTATTAGACATGTGTCCTTGTTTCGCAACCATAGGCGGCCCCAAGGCGAATTGGGAGCTCGGATTACCGCGTGATCGATTACTTCACATCGGAGGTTTGTATTGTGGTGAATAATCACACCGCCACCTCTTCCTCTTCTATCGGTCCAAAGCAGTGACATACCGGGTAAATTGATCTCAGAATCAATTATCGCAGGATTTACCATGTCTCTGTAATCATGACGAGCTCCCGCGGTTGAGAGGCATGCAGTTCTCTAACTTCAGACAACTTACTTAGAAGGCCTTGGGCGTTTGTATGTATGCAAGATGGAGCTTTTGTTGTTAGGGTGCGTTGATGGATGTCAACCTGGTGTTAGTTTTTAAGCCGGCCGTTGGGTGGCTGGTCATTAATCGTTTTTTGATTTATGAGTTTTCGTCAAGTTGCATGGCATTATTCGGCGTTACTAAAGAGACGTTTCACTCTGCCGTACTTTGTCTGTTATGTGCCGTTGGTGCTGTTGTATCGGTCTCTCCGCAGGACTGTGCAGATAAAGAATTTTCAGCGTTTGCAAGTTCCATCGCATGGCTTCCGACATTTGGCCGTACGTCTGCTGCCTTTAGCCGGATCTCTTTTGGCAACCTAGCGAGAAACGTTAACCAGCTATCCAGCAGAACTTGCCTCATTTCCTCCGTATTTAATATTACTTTTAGTAAAAGCAATATTACTGATAAGCGTCCCTAGAGCTACTCAGTTGTTGCGCGGAGCAAAAAGACTGTAACTTTATTGCATTGCAACTTGCAGGGATGGTTTTCGCGTAGTTTGGGTGCCCTCAGCTTCTTCTTCCGAATGAGACCAAAATCTTTTCCGGAAACCGGTATGATGCGGTTACACAGGTGGAACACGGTAAAGAATATGCCGAGAACAGGGAACTGGAGCACGAGTATAATTCACACAGGTTAGATCCAAGGGTCTAAAAACACTGCGTAGAGCTCGTCGAACTTGTTCGAACGGGCGCGCGCACAATATTGTGTGGAGAGAATTAGAGTGGCCACAGAGAGCAAAGCGAGAGCCGAGTTAAAGTGCTGCCGCACGGTGTGATGTCAAGCACAGGAAGTAGCTGACCTAGCCGCGACTAGTCCGCTAAACTTTTTCCCCTAAGTTAACGTGATGCAAACTCGCCTATACCAGCGCTGTTTTCAGAGGATGGTACCCTTGCCTATAGCGTATACTACAGGGCGCGTTTGATTGGTTGGCGGCATTTAAGCGTCTTATTCTAGGAAAGGAATTCGCCATACAGAGAACTGGTTTCAGGAGTCCATGAGGACCATAGTATGGAGGAAATTCATGCTGCTGAGTTTACGTTGATCCCATGGCTGAGAGAGATGGAGCCAACTACATCTGCCCTACCTGACCCACTTCATCTTAAAATGCTGTGAAACTGGCAGCGGAACTCAGTGGACTTCTGACTTATGTTTTCCAGAAGTTAACTGGCAGCTGTCTCTTGCATCCCTAATGGAAGCAGGCTGTGCACCGCCTGACTTTTAAAATGCGTTGACAAACCGCTAATGGCTTATTGTAGGCCTGTCAACTTGACTGCCGTGGGGGTTAAATCGTTTGAAAATGTATTGACGTGTTTAGGGTACCATATTTGATTGTGTTTAAGTTGCTTAGCACCTGGCAACATAGTGTTTGCAAAAGCTTTTCTTGTCTCGTGAAAGCTGAGCTGAAGCCATAGACATTGGATGTGCTTTGAATGAGCGTTCATTGCCTATGTCAAGACCCTTAACACTGTCCATCATTTGCGAATCACACAAACGTTGAAGTGGTACGGGATATCTGGTAGCGTTTTCATTTAATGTAAAGCCATCCGGAGGAAAGGGAAAAATTATATTTGTGTGGGAAGTGCCCTTTGGATTCGACAAGCTGTCCGCAGCGGTATTTTGCGTGACTATGTTCCAAGGCCGCTGCTTCACGCATTTTACGATAATGGCTCCTCTGTGGGGCTTGAGATGTCGTGGTGCTTAGCTGCTGAGGGCCCAAAGCTCTCTAATTCAGTTGAGGCCTTCGGTGGTTCTGAGGCCTAGCAACGGCCAATGAAAGTCTCCGGGAAGGATGGCTAGTCCCTGCTTCCCTTAAACCAGGCACGTTTTGCGTGCTGCTATCGGAGGGACGGAATCATCAACAAAATATAAAATTGATAGGAGTGTACACCCTACTTGATTCATTAGTTTGAGCTTGGGTTCGTCCATTGTGCCAAGCTACACTCTCGAAAAAACCAGAAGATGGCGGCTTTCAAAGTGTTACAAATGTTACTATTCATCTAGACCTCTCCACTATGCCTTGTTCCAAACAAAATGGCACTAGAAAGGATTTTGCGTGTTGGTACTAGTTTGTTCGGTTGGTTACAGGCACATACCTACTGCGAAAGCCAACTTAGTTTAAGAATACATTCAGTACGTTGCTGAAGGATTAGAAGAGGCTGGCTAGCCAAACAACGTCCACGTGCTGCCAGCTGGGTAGTTCGGGTTTAACCCGCTGCAGCAAATTCTTCGGCGGCAGTGTTCTAGGACTTGGTGGGTTTTCGCCTGACAGGCCTTCTCCCTATAAAATCCACAACTACCTGCTTGACAATACTGTGACGTGGCTACTTTTACTTGCCACAATATAAATCCACTGCCCCCTGGACATCCGGATAATCCTTTCCAACCCACGGACACCAACGTTTTATTCGCACGCTACTGACGAGTTCAAACATTTAAGAGTGGAGCAGCACAAGTAAAATCACTCACTGCACAGCTACGTACACACATAAGTATATACTTACATACCCCTTACACAAACATACACTGTTCTTGCAAACATGTCGCATGTTGGCACATGATTGATTAGGCATGGTTATACCAAAGTGCTCATGCCTTTAAAGGTGTGCCATGTTTTGGCAAGCATAAAAGATTTATTTAAGTATGCAGTTATTTATATTTTAACTGGGATGATTCACCGGGATTTGTTCTACTTCTTTAGTCCTAGTGGATTGCCTGCTCTTCGCAAGCATTGCATGAAAATGGACAAACTATAGTTACTTCGAATGGGGGCGAAGACGGCTATCGACTTAGGTCATCCGGCGTTAAAACATGCTGCCAGAAACCGTCGTCAAGCAAGTTCTGGGTAAGAGCTTTCAGCGTCAACTAGGCGAGCTTTTGTACCAAAGTGAAACATTTCCCTTTTCCGACTAACCAATCCTCGTATTACGATTATACTATTTACACTTATCCTCACCATCGGAATTATGCAGTGCATTCAACTGACATTAATTACGATATATCGTCGATTTCTATTTCTTTCATGCTTACTGCATATAGCTGGCGTAGCAGTGACTTCTGGTGAAGGGAACGTTGGCAGTACGTACGTAATCAGGAGATAAACCGGGTGGGTTGTTTTTGATCCGTTAAGATGTCGGCACACCCTACCTACTCCTAGTACAACCATCCGTTCAAGTTAGAACACATAATGAGTTACCTAGTTTTGTCTGAACTGTCTCTTGTTTTCTGACCTCTGTCGGAATTCTGAGATATAACTGATCTAGTTACAGCTGACGCAACGCCCTGTTACCCTCACCTTAATGAAATCACTAGGCATTATTCATCCTTATTTTTATTAACAAGGATGAATCATCACCTGAAGAAGGTCGACGACTTTTCCACTTCTCATCAAGAGAACCTGTTTTACCGACTCGCTCTTTCTTTCATGTGCTTTCTGTTGCACACCTTCTTCATTAGACGCTAACTGATATACGTCTGTCCTCTTTGACATCTTACCTTCCTACCAATTTCAGCCTGAGGCAACGCGTCCCTGTCGCTCTTTCTGAGCGATATTCTTTCCCATAATCTCCACACCTCGTCCTCCTCTCTCTGGTTCCAACCGATTGAGCATATGCGCATTAGGACCCCTCAAACTCTCTTTTCTTCGTCTTCATTCCTATTTTAGAACAATCCTTCTTTCTCTACTGATCCTTGTTCTGGTTGCTTCTTGTCGTATTTCGCCACTTATGACACACATGTATGTGCGACAGGTAAATAACAATTGCATGTATAGGGGTACAATAGTTCAGTCATCGCCACAATTGATCGTCTGCATTGCAGACGCATCCCTTTCTTCTGTCTTTTTGGCTGTTTCTGTTCGTTTCCTTTTTTCCCGAGTTTGTCACAGGTACGGCGACACGCACCCAAGGAATTGCCCATCGTTGAGACAACAATACAAGCCACACAGTTCCTTTATCTGGACATAAGCGGAAGATTATCAACACTTTTACAACTTACTAATAGGACAAATCATTCATTATCATGCATGGATACAAATTTTCCGAGGCTTGAACCTTTGGGTTCAGTTTGCCTATCGCTATCTCTTCCACATTACTCTTGTCCGGAGAACAACTTTTGACTTTGGAAGGCACATTCTCTTGCGATACAAAGCCAGAACAATTGGTCATTATGAGCTCTTCACTCGGCGTTAACCGCTCAATTGGCCGTGGTTTCCTATATTTCTAAAGAAGTTTACTACATACCCCGTGGGATCTGCGGTTCTTGCTTTGGAACCCTATTCTATCCTTCATGACTTCAACAACAAGTCAACATATTTCAATGTATATTCCTCGGAGACTTCACTTGGTTCTGCAGAGGAGCAGCACGTCATATTCAAAAAGGAGGTTTAGTTCCCGACCTACCAATTGGGCACAGGACAGGACTCGAGAAAATAATAGGCACCCGGAGAACTCATCAGTCGGCAGAAAAATGGGACGCAACCTGACTGCGGATAACCGAGCAAAAACCTTCAACCAGAAACATAGCCAGTTACAGCTCGCCACTCAATGGATTAGCGGTAGTGTTTCAGGACGTGGTGGGTTTTCGTCTGGCAAGCCTGCTCCCTATAAAAAGCCACAAATGTCCGTTTAACAACACTGCAACGTGGCGAATGTGAGTCGCCACCGAATATAATCGCAGCCCATAACTTCACACCGGCAGGTCAACTAGCGTCACCATCCTAGGTAGCTTCGTTACACTGGAACTTCTACATCTGCATATACTGTCGTCTTTGCTTTTTACGATATCCCCGTTGACCTTTGCGTTACTTGTGCACGAACTCACTGTATTGTCATATCACACTTGTGTGTGATCTTCAATTATCTTCCAATGGATCATTCAGGATTCTCAATCTATTATTAGCAGAGGTCCCGGTTTCACCACAGTCAAATTCTTATTTCGCATTTTCACCGTTGTAAAGTCCCATCATGGACACATGAACAAATTTCTACTGTCACTGTTACAGTTGCCATAAAATGTCCTTATAGTTGTACATATCTGATCATGCCTCCATGGACGTGCCTCGCATAGTCGAGAATAAAATATTTATTTAGTTATTTAATTTCCCTGTCACTCTAGTCCCATCTAAAGTTAAACTCAGAGAAAGAACGTTCCAAGTATATTGTGTAGGTAAGTGTCCGAAAAACCTTAGAGACTTCCTCAAGCAGCTGATCCATAACATTCTCCAGTGGACGGTTTTAAGCATTCCCGTGACAACAACTACCGTACTATGAAAGCCATTTTCATACAAGAAGGGGTATTTAAGCACAATTCCATGTAATCCAAGGGTGCGACTTTGACCTAACAAAAGTGACGACGTAAAATGCTCTTTCGTGATTTCGTAATGAAAGTTGGAATAAACGAACCTTTTTATTATCCAGACGTACCATAATGTACCCACGATACCTGTGTATGACTGTTACAGTGTAGCCAAGTTGGATTTTCCGCGACAGGACTTTTCAAGTTAATAAGGTCCGCGGACGTTTGATTGCACAGTAGAAGATTTAGTGGAGTTTATGTAATATTATTTGCTTTGTAAATTAGCACTGTGATTCATTTAACTGTGATTTGGAATAAAAATGAAAGTAAACTAAAATAGAAAAAAGCTAAATCTACGTCCTGCTTAGCTTGCAAATTATGGAGCTCAGCCAACGTTCCTCATGCCTCAGTGGTTTAAGTTACTGGCTAGTTGGCATCTGCCTAAAGCGGTCATGGGTTGTATCCTTAGTAGGGGACCAAGGTAATGCGCACCACTGACGGGTCGCAATAAAACGAACCGCGTTTGTACTCCTTTGGGCGAAGCTGTCCCATGTAGCTTGTGAACTACTGAGATGAGTAACTTGAAAAATCTGATTATTTGTAAGTTTTCCGAAAACCTTGCTAACGTATAGATAACTTCAGTTAATATTACTGAAAATTGGGCGTCCAAGTTCAGGTGGGACTGGAGATGGAAAAAAACCCAGGACGGTTTTTTTTGTGTGGATCCTAGAGCCGTTATTTGATGAAGTCCTCGGAGATTTGGTGGAGCTAAAATGGAATACACATATCACACCCTGCTCAAGCAATATCACCACACGTTTACAGCACTAACAGTCTTTGCTATTGCGCTCACGTAAAATCGTGAGGGACAGGAAGAGGAATCAAAAGGGTAGAGTAGGAAAGTTTACTTGGAACAATAGAATAATACTACTACATGCAGGCAAGTATGAAATAGAAAATCGTAATATGAAGATGCGCGAGTCAGAGATCAAAAATGTCTTGTGGTGCTACCCAAAAACGTCACGCTGATGCTCCAACTTCTCAACAGTAGGTCTTATGTTAACAGCTTTCGTAAGCACGTTCTAGCGCTCGATAACTTGACATAGCAGAATTTCTCTGTAAACCGTACGGACCGCGGTTTATCTAGCTTCAAAGAATGACCAAGGAAAAATACCCAACTATGTAGGCTGAATAACCAAAACGAATCTTAACTAAGTTTCTCGGTTAAGGTACGTTAGTTAAGTTTAGGTCTCCACAAAGCCTTCTTTGGTGCATTAAATACATTCCCCAAAACGTAGATGCTAAGGTTACGTCTGTCTGCAAGACCACAAACAACCTAGTTACCACCCGTAATGCCTCCTCTAGTCCCATATTGTACCAAAGAAGGGAGAGCGGACAACCCCGGACACAGCATTCCAGATAAAGCTGAACGAATGCTGTGAAAGCGCTAAAGCAAGTCACTTAGAAACCTTTTAAAATAGCATCGCGTTAACCACAACGTACAGCAACTACAGCATACCCCTGCAAATGGTCTTCTTCCAGTTGTCAGCTGAGTGTAAAGTCAAATAGGATACGGCGCCTAGATGAACCGGGCTAGGTACATGAGGAGTTTACCACCAACGACCAAGTAGGTTGAATGAAAGAAAACCTTCACCAATTCGAAATACTGAACAATTTGTCTGCCTTATGGGCAGTAATCATAAACCATACCAGTTCCAAAGCTTAACTATAGCTCGCAGAATAGCTTTAGAACCTCAAAGACATCGACCTCCTCTCAGAATTTTAAGTCGCCTGTGAACAGTAGCAATGATAGTTCAAGCTACGTTGGCACGTCCTTTACATGGATAAAGAACCGCAGTTGTCCAAGGACCGTGTCTTGCGGTACTTTACTAAAGACAGATTTTCTAAACGGTAGGCCGCTGCCTACGCGCACACACCCTTCTCAACCATAGAAGAATGCAGCTGCGCAGTAAAGAGCGCGACCTGATAAGCCATAAGCATTTAGTTATTGTGCAAGCCACGGAGCGGGTACTATGGCAAATGTCTTCGAACCTTCAATGAAAACCATGTCCAGTTCGTAGCCGGTACCTACTGCCCAATCTTCGCGAGCTACTTATAGATCCCTTAGACAAGAAACTTCCATCTAGAACATTTGTGCTGCAGCTATATGTAGATTAAATGTACACAGGTGACGCGGTAATTAATATCTTACCGGTTTCTTAATGAGTTTGACTACTACACTCGCCAGCATAACTGGTCTTTAATCTCCGGGCAGACCTCTGTCGACATTATTGAAGAGAAGGCAGATGACTGCTTCCGTCTATTCGGAAGGTATTCCACAAATGTTCAATGATTGCTGAAACACGATAACGCGCGGTAAACTTAGTTCATCAACCAGCTTATGCAACAGGTTCCGTTGAATTTACTCGGGCCACGGAGCCTCATAAGGGTTCAGTTCTTTTAATGGCCTACGGATGTCCGTCCCTGCTACAACAAATTCAACCATGGACGAATTCCTGGAGGCCTGAAACTTCGCTCAAGGCGTCAACAATGTTTTCCCTACAAGTGCTTTTGTATGCTGCATACCAACTAGGAACAACTTGTCACAGACCTCATGAATATGAGTACCATCATCATGCAGCAGCATTGGCATTGACCATTTCGATCAACAGCGTCTTTTGAAATATGTGAATAACCTTTTGCACTATTTGCAGCTCCGTCCGCTATACCTTTCTCGAAATTGAGCCGAACAACCGTTAGAGTAAGCTTAGACCTATTTCGAGCCTAAGGGTACCAGTCATAGTTAATGGTAGTTGGAGTTTCTCGATAAGTTTGCCAAAAGTTAGACCTCAATTTGAGGCGCTGCCTGCCAGGGAAAACTATCCAGAATGTGGTCTCCTGCTTCTTTCTCTTTGTGACTTGGACGTAGGAAGCTAAAGCATCTGTAAGGTGGCAATTAAATTTTATCCGCAGCAACCTGGAAAGCATTGTCCCTTGACAACTCACCACGGAAACCTAAAGCCTTGGCTCTCACTGATTAATAGTTTGGGCGCCCTATGTTTGGGCACGGCTCAGCAATACTCTGGTAGCCTCCAGACAAACTACAAATGAAACGCAAACCTACAGATTACTAGCCCCCAGTGGAGATCCATAAGTAATGTTACAAACAAAATCAAGCGAGTTAGCTATCACGCGTTCTATGAAAGACGGTAACGGGGCGTCCACTCACCTAGTAAGAGGGTCAACGAACTGATGCAACGGTACTTGAAGCGTAAGCGTAAGCTCGAGAAAACCTGTGACGAATGTATCTGAGACTTAGTTGCAAGGATGATTTGCACCATGAATCTCAGGGGGTTGAAGTCTCCCGGCGCCAAGCACCTGTTTGCGGACCAGGAGCTACTAAAACGAAGAACACTTTTGGATACACTCTCCGTGCTTCTGTAGGCCAATACCACCGTAACCTGAGCCGAGGAGGTGGTAATCACCACCGACGGGGCTTCAGCAGTTTTGTTTGCCGACTAAAATAAACAAGTCTTCAAAAAGTTTAGTTTACACCTCCCATAAAAAGCAACACCGTCTCTTTGTCGGCCACCGAGGGATCTCACACTAACCATTGCGTAGCCATAGAGATGTTCTGCAACACCCGTCTTGCTCTGAGAATGCCTCGCATCAGTGTATGCTAGTAGGTTGGCAGGATACACATCTACAAGCAAATTCAACTGGTACACATTGTTCCTTAGGCTGCTTAGCGTGCTTAGCCGTTTCTGAAGCTATTCGTAATGCACAGCTGTAGGTGGTTCGTTACAAAAACGGGCACTAGTAACGGTAGAGGACCGCTGGCTGACCATCCAATTACGCACTAACGGTAGACTGTTTTCCGTCCACTTGCCTGTTTCTAAAGTGTTTGATGGCCTCCTTTAGCTTAAGTCTACTTATCAGCGGAAGCTACGGATGAACAATTATATTAGTACTTATATATTTGAAAGTAAACAGCATGCAACCGTCGCTTTCCATCTTGATAGAGAGAATTACACTAAGTAGCCGCGGTCGACGGTAGGATGATTTAGCTGAGAAGTTCCCAAGTCTAATCAGTATCTTGACAGTAACTCCTGAATAAACTAGGCGAAAGAAGCATCTGTACGCGCAAGTTTAATTATTGAAGATCGTCTACTGTGCTTTCAGCAAGAAGGGCAGAAGCGGACATAACCGTGATGCGGAATATAGTGCTATTATCCGCGAACTAATCTCCACCATGAGGTGTATTTACCCCGCAGGTCTTTGATTTTACGCTTGGAGCAGGCGGCTTCCTCACTGGTGATGGAACTGATTTTACCTCCCCAGTTTAGGTAGCAACTGTAGCGCGTCTTCTTCCCTGTTTTTTACAAGTTAGCTTTTTAGGTCTTTGAGTTCACTTGAAGGTTTAAAGGCAGATTGTATCTGCTATTACTGCTTGAAAATAGGAACAGTGTCCCGTATCGCCGCTTCACTTTGAACAAAGTCAAGCAAACCGTCAGCCTGCGCCTCATTTGTTAAAGTCTAGCTAACCAACCATGTTAACTGACAAGTAGTGCGTGGGCAAATATTCTAATTCACACACACGTTAGATGACTTGACAAGTGATGACACTTGGCTCTTGCTCTGGTGCCGTGAGAACTAAAGCTTCTAGGTCAACAGAAAGCCTAGGGGATTTTCTGACTCACATCTGCTTTACTTTCATGAAACCCTGAACCAGCAGTACAGCGTTGATCAACCTAGGGTTAGATAGGACGGCAGAAGCAGCCTCATTTATGTGGACTTTAAGTCATAGGCTTGGTTTGGCGTGCCTCGAAACATTCAAAAATAAAAGTTTTATATATTTAGTTATTTAGCTGGAATGACGGCACCATGGATGCTGCCACGGGATGCGCTCCATTGTAAGTGATGGAATCTGTGTTGTTTGTGTCCAAAAGCGTCGGCAAGCTCACGTCAACCTTGCGGTGAATGTCTGAGAGCATGGGGGATGAACGCTCTACATTTTGCACTCTGGCAGCAAGAGGTTCGTCATGTTTAAAAAAGTGCGGGTACTCTACCCGGTATACGCAGTAAATGACATAGCTAAAAAGCAAGCTTTCGCCGGCAGCCACTGCCGTATACAACTTGGCGTTCCATGCCGTATGAAGCTGGTGGTACCATCGATTGCAGACACGGCACTGCACGCCGCCAGATTTGTCAGTTACTAATATATTGCCGCTTAAACTGACATAAAATATGCAAGCGTCAGGTTTCAAGACTTTAGAATTAACAACAGCCATAATAAATTGCAAGAGAGACATAACCAAAAACAGAGAACGTATAAAAAATATAAATAGTAAAACAACAACAACAAAAATGCAAAAGGCTGGTGCAAAACGGTCATAAAACTGTGAAAGAGCGAAAGCTTACCAATAAGCGTCAGAGAGGCATTGTTCAGCATTAAGTAAAGCGACTCAAGGTGCCCTGGATCGGAGCAAATTTAAAACGTCACCTTTTCTTTAAGTGGCTCTTCAAACACCGTTTTACAAAACATTGCAACTATCACACTCGATTAGTCTGGCTCGCCAGAAATTCGAGCTACGTTAGTAAGGTCCGTTATCGAAACCAATGTTGTTAAACGCACCTACAAAACTATATCCTTAAACATTTTTAGCATAACACTTATTTGAATACGCCACGCAGTATATCAACAGCAAAGGAAGAGAAAATTTTATAGAATTTATCTTTCTGTTATGTAGAATTTGTCCCATGGACTCTGCTTTACGAGATTTTGATGTGCACTCAAAGTATGTTTCCAATTACACTAAAGTAATAGATTTAACATATTCCATAGTTGCTTTCGTAAAAATCCGACATTTTGTGTGAATATTACCTTGTTAATTATTAATGTGCCTATTATGCTTTATGGTTGTCAACTAGACTAAGGCTAGCCCGGATTGCGCTTTATGACATGGTTTCTGAGTTCTTGGTGCTTGCGATATCTTTGCCCGAACCGCTATCTTTACGGATGACAAGAATTGGAATATAAGTGACGTGATTCCGCAGAAGGCCAAGCTGCTGGTTGCGCAGGTAAAAATTTATCGGACAGGGTCCATAATGACAGCAGGAAACGAAAATCTATGTATTACTTGCATATTAGTACTGGTTGCATGATAAAACTATTTACGATGTGATATTCAAATACTGTGAGCTCACGGAACTCGGTTAAGGTAAGTGAATATCTTGACCGGTCATGTGTATGAAGGCCACTTTTGATTTGAGAGCGCCAAATGACAGTGCAGTTGATTGTGAAATATGTCTTTTGGTGCGTGAAAGCGCATTGGCAGTGTATATGTGGATAACAAAAAAGGAGACCCACTAAATAATATGCTTACGTGTACTTCCTAAGTGAAAGTAGTATGTAATTATTTGCCCTTTGTGTATCTTTTAATTGTTCAACAAAGCGGACAAAGTAGTAGTGGTTGTTCTTGGATAATAGTACCGTTTAGCTGTTGAAGCAAGCCAAGCCTTCATAGGGTTAGCAGGGGCAATTGAGGGATACTGTAGATTATATTTGTGCTGAACTGAGATAGTTGCACGACATATGTAAACTGAAGGACTTGTAAGGAAATACAAATGTATGATCACTGATATAGTGGACTAATAAAAATGAGTATCGAAGTAATTAAATTTATTTATTTTTACACGTATGTTAAAGCAAAATTTCAGGACTAATATGTACATAAACACAAGCTCATGGGTACATAGGTAATTAGGTGTAACCATATACATCTGTCCAGTTAGCATATTATAAACGATTAAATATTGTTGTTAACTCTCTCCCTCTGGTCCACAACTCTGGTCTTAGCCTTGGATTAATGCTCCGCTTGCTACTGGCTCCCCATCCCTTCCACGCAAGGCACTAGTTGTGTAGCTACTGACTATCACACCACAATTACCCTATCCACGGCGCAGCTTGCTACTGTTCTTCCGTCACTTAACTTCTCTGCGCTAATAACAATTCGCAACGATGTTAGAATCAATAAACTTGCGCGACGCAGCACGACGGCAGTAAACAGCTGTAAGCGGGCCACCCAACCCACCTCGAATCTCTACGTTTTCCAGTCAGGTATTCACACGTGAAACCATTTTATATGACATACAACGACAACTCTACAGTATGCAAAGCGTTTTAAGCCACAACTTTTTGTTGCATTTCATTCCTTTCCTTGCACCCATTTTCACTGCATTTTTCCTTGGCCTGCTCCTGTCCGTTTCGTCTCTTGCCAAGTTTCCCATAGACAATTTCACCGGACTGGATCAATTCATCAACGACTGAATGATCCATAATTAGCAAATCGGATAAGTACCCTCGCAAAGAACGTACCGCTTGGAAGGCTAGAATTGATACCCAACGCGGCAACAAGCGAACGCACCATACGCTGTAGGATGGGAAGTGGATAACAGCAGACTGCGCGTAACAGCGCACGAGATCCGCTTAAGGCCAGAATATTTACTTGGAACAAATTCGAGTACCATATAACGTTATTATCGACGGTGTACATTTGCTGTGCCCTGTTATTTCAACTGTGAGGTCGAACGGTTTTGGCAACTTTATGTCCCACCTTCCGCTTTTCAATGTTAAGACCAAAGTTGATCACACCTGATAGCCGCAGATTTGCTCGTGCATATTTCACCATGCCACATTGGCTTGGCTCGTACAACACCGGGAATAGAAAAGTTTACTTATTTATTCTTATTTATTTAAGTATCTGTGGTAGCTGTACGAAGAGACACTTGTTTCTTAGTAGCACTGCTTCTAGCCACAATGGGCGCCAGAGTGCCATTTGTTTTCCATTTGTAGCTGGCCGGTGATGGACTCTGATTGATGCCATTACCATAAGTTGCAAGTGGTATGGTTCCATCCTGGATTGCCGCTAAGTCTGGAATGCCTGCGACGATAACTTGACGTAAGCCCTCACTTTGCCCGAGCTAGGCCTATATAATGCTTAGATAATATTTACATATTTCTCAGGTACACCTTTCTTGAATAGACAGTCCCAAAGTGCAAGTCTATCCACCGAATCGAATGCACTTTTGATATCGAGGAACACGACAACGGTGGGCCGAAAATATATGTGACGATACTCCAACAACTGACCCAAGGTGCAGATAGGGTCAATACAGTCGCGACCTTGACGAAAGCCGGCTTGATATGCACGAATCTAGCTCTCGCCAGCGCCAGTCAGTCTGTGAATAAAGCCAGAGGCAAGCAATTCGTAGGCGATGGAGATCAGACTGATTCCTCTATGGCTGCCGCATTGCGATCGTGAGCCTCCCGTGCTAATTGAGACTATGACGGGGCGGCTGCAGTCGGTTGGGACAGTTTACTGCTCTCACAGTTTGATAGTAACTCGTGTAAATTATCCACAAGTACAGGTCCACCGAAATTGAAGAGGGCTGAAGGAAGATCATCAGGTCCCGCGGCTTTATTTAACTTCAACCGTTTGATCTCACGTTCGACTTTTGAGCAGGAGAGTGGATCCAAATGGACAGCCCAGGGAGCGGGGCGATCAGTGGCGTGCAAAAGTCTAACAAATTCGGCCGCTTAAATTGCCTTTCAATGTGCTCTAACCCAACGTTTCAAGCTTTTTGACAAGTGGTGGATAAGCTGTCCACTCCCGTTACAAATTGTTTCACTAACACCAGGTGTTCTGCTGCCGGATTCCTGTATCAGCCAGAATAACTTACGATGATTACCAAGGGCAGCGGCTATTTCCATCTCTGATGCGCGATGAGACTACCAGGATTCGCGGTGTCTCTTCAGGCTAGCACGGAGTTTTGCCCAGAGCTCTTTGTGAGTTTCATTGTGTTCGCTTCTAGCCAGGATATGCTGGCGGGCATCTATACGTTCCAGTGGATGTGAAGAGCTCCAGTGTCCATGTTGGCGATTAGACATACCACATGAGGATTTTCCTGCTGCTAGTAGGGTCTGGCAAATATGAGACCAGTGACCTACAATTACATCCATTGAGCGTTTATCCAACTCGCATGACAGCGTACTTTGATGAGCATTCAGAACAGCTGGCTTCGCCAGTTGGCTGGTGTCAATGCCCTCACAGAGTCGTCGTGGACGTCCGCCAAAGCGCATCCGCAGGTCAGCATACACAAGTGCATTGTCGGTGTCCACATCTGTGCTACAAATCGAGCGACAGTTCTGGACGCAGCCCCTCCATCGGTAACTTATCACAATATGATCGAGCTGCGTTCATAGATGGTTCAAGGCAGGTGGACGCCAAGTCACCCTCCGGCGGGTGCTGTGTCGGCAATTAGTGCTCGCAAGAAATAAGCGAGCGTCCTCGCAAAGATGAAGTAACCGCTCGCCGTTATCAGTACGGTCGCCTATATCATGTTGGCCGCCCGGATGCAGCTCAGCAGTGGATAAGTTTCCAATTGGTGCGTTCAGATCCCCGGCCAGCACAACAGTGTCCGAGATACTTCTGTGTCAAGGAATCACGTTCAGATGGTGATAGAAGTTGTTTTTTACCGAGTCATCGCTAGAATTTGTGGGTGCATAAGCAGCGATAACGATTAGACACCTGGCAGTCCCACGCGACTTCGAAGATTTGAACGAGTCAGCCAATCGGACCGCACACCTATGGCTACTGATTGGAATACAATCAACCAGAGTAGCCTCAGCCCGGGGACTCAGGGCAATACCCATCCCAGCATTGCCGGTGCTTAAAGCTGCATCGTCACCGGAAATGCGCAATGAGATAGTGTTGCTAGTGTCAACTTAAGGGGATTGCAGAGTGAGCACATAGCTCAAGTCTTGTAGGCGGATGTCCGACAAGCAGCAGATATCGATCGAGAGGGTCTCTTATGTTTGGGCAAGTGCTGCCTGTTGACCGATTTGTAGTAATGTGGGAACATTGAGGCATGTCAATCTGAAAGAGGATCGAGTGCTCCAGCTGGAAGCCGATAAAATGGGCTTGTCTGCTTGCTTGGACATGGGCATGTTGACGAGGCGGGAATAACGCTCAGCGTTCACGTGTGAGTTGCAACTTAAAGACAAGCAACTATTGCATCAAGGTGGGGGTGGCCGAGAATTGGGGGTTGAAAACAGGGGGATGAAAGTGAAGCTGGAACGGGACGATACGGGCGAAAAGCGTAAGAAGGGGAATAAGAAGACGGAAAGTCTTGAGCAGTAGCATCCAAACCCCTATCCACCCTGCCCGATAAAGCAGATAGGGCACCGTTGATTATCTTCTGCGGTGTCCAGAGCATCAGAAATTTGTTTGAAGTGAGGTTTATAGTATTGCGTGGGCTGGATACTGTCAGGTTGCCCAGGCCTAGACAGGAGAACGATTGGGTTCTCACCCAAAGCCTACGGTTCAAAAACCTGCCCGCAAAGCAGAGGGTTTGGCACTGGGCTACAAGGAGTCCGTTTTAAAGAATAAGGAGCCACCCTCATTCCAACCCCCAACCTGGCGGACCATGAGACTGATTTTGTCTGGCCTCTAACCATTGACCAATCTGGTATGAGTGGCTCTGAAGGTGCGAAAATGCACCACCCAGTATAGCTCAGTGGATCACTGAGGCACGCATAACATCGCACCATGGTAAGGTACAGCCACAGCGCAATGGGAGTATTGAGGGCTGTTAGCCATGAATAAGCATTGCAGTTTAATTCAGTACAACTGTCTAGCTTTAGGTGCCCACTCAGCACCCGCAATCTTTTACCAGCTAATAGATTCCACCGTCTGGCGCAACCGAATCTACAGCGTACATTTATGCTGGTATTATAATTGTACGCATCACTAACGAGCTGCATGAAAGGATACCTAAAGATTTACGTCGTGTTATGGAATACGGCTTAGGAGTGCAACCGGTCTAATGCCATTTCCTTCTTTCAGAAATCCCGTAACTTGATTTCATTAAGGAGACAAATGGCAACCGCCTTGGCCGTAAAATTATGCGTCAAGTTCAAGAATTGACCCTGTCATATCTACGACCGTTACTCTTGCTTTTGGAGCACAGCGGTGTATTCGCACTCGCCTTACACAGAGCCAGAGAACCACTGAACCAACTGCTGAGAAGGGACAGCCGTTTTTCGTGTTTACCAAAGTAAGAACGCGCATTTAACCACCTAAAAGCAATGTTAGGCTTCGAACCCATTTTAGCAAATTTTGTCTATAATCTGCCGACCGTTGAGGCTGCAGACGCCGCCAGCTACGGCGTTCGTGAAGTCAGCCCACAGGTATGCTCCCACTGATAAGATTAGGCGACCATTCATGAAACTTGAACCGGTGCGTCCGCCGAGATGAATTATGCTCCAATCGAAAAGGTGTTGTAGTGGTATCGATGGACAGGCGCCATATTTGCACAAGCAACCAACCGATGAAGATTGAAAAGCCAAATAAACATAGGGCGACACCTTTATAACTGTAACACATAAGATTGCCAGGCTATAACGGCATCAACCTAAAGAAAGCCGGGCAGAAGAAAACAAAGGATGTTCCGGTAGCTTGGGCGCTTGGCCCTGGCGGCCGGATTGTGGAAGTGTGTATGTAAACAAAGAAGTCAACAAACAAGACACACGGATTAAGTCCGCTGGGTACAACTAAAACTATACTTTAGTAATATTTTACTCATCATACTGGGAAGGCTCCAGGTCGCTACACAGCCCTTTTCCTAAAGGGAATGGTTATTTACCCTTGATCTACGTGCGGACTGTCCTTTGCCAGCCAACCACCTGCAGACCAGATGGGAAGAACTGTTGCGGCTGCTGGGGGCGCCGAGACGTAAAGTCCCATTGGACACTTACCAGTGTCCACCCTACGGGTACCAAAAAAGAAAAAGGACGTAGTGTTTAATCACACAGCATTTGGCCTTTATTCTCCGGCGGTGTTCAAACGTTCGCGGTTGGGTATTTGAGAAAAAGTGAAGGAGGAGCGTCAAGCACGCGCAAATGACAAAAGCAAACGAAATATATAAATAACTAAATAAATGGTATATTCTTGGTAAAACGTGACACACCTGTGAAGGCTCGAGCAAACATGTTTACAAGCATAGCTGCTTTGGAATAGTAAAATATTTCTTGTTTATAAAAGGTAGAACCGAAAAGTTGTAGTTCACACGTGAGCCTTTTGTAAGACAAAGTTCGACTAACGAACATAATGGCGCTGGGAAGCGTAAAAATTTGTCATAACGGTTGTGCCGATATACGAGCTGAGCGTGAGTTCGTCTTGTAGTAAACCAAGGTCACAGGAGCAAAAACAAGAGTTCGGTAAAGGCAAAGTCCATTACAAAATCGGAATATACTGTGGTCCATCAAAGAATTATTCATAGTAAAAGCAGTTGCGCTGGTTGTTTATATGAGTCTGATGACTGCTTCTCTGTGAAATGTTCAGCTGTGAATTTTTCAGTGGCGAGTCACATCCACCGCGTTGCAGCGTTATTAACGGACATTTGTTGCCTTCTGTTTGCAGAGCCTTCGCCAAGCAGAAACCCGCCACGTCCTGGAACGCTGCCGTGGCTTTTGTTGCACAGTAGTGCTAGCCAGCGGTGCATCGTACAGACCGATTTTGCGCTCCCTTATTCGCAGTCAGTTGACGGCCATATTGTGATGAGGGAAAAAACTGTGGTTACTCTTTTGTGCTTTCCAAAGGTTTGGTTCCTTTTTAGGTTTCCAAATCATTTTGCAGCAGCTTTGCGTCTTTCTTAGCAAAAGATCAAATTGCGGATAAAGGACGTCAAAAATCTAGACACGTCTACCGGGCCTAGTCGACCTTTGCAGTTTGGCAGCAGACGACGCCGAGTTAGCTTTGTCATCTTGCGTGGCTTCTGGAACGGTTGCATGTGTGCCGTTCGGTTCATCTGTAGCGGCGGAGTTGCTCACCTGTAGTCATCTTTACGGTTGTCGGCGAGTTCAAACAGAGTGACCTTGAGTCAGTCGATGGTAACGGCCTAGCGTTTGCAGTAGCGTACAATAATGTTGGCAATGTCCTTGCGTTGAATGACCTAAAGTGGCCCTGCGTACGGGCCTTCTAACGGCCCGCAAATTCCGTAAATGCAGACGGAAAACTGCGACAGCAGTTAAGTCATCAGGAACATAAGACTCACCCTTGGGTTCCCCAGGTTTGAATGACTGAGATAAAGCCTGGCTTAACCGCAACATTTTAGGCCTAGGAGGTTTTGCAGCAATACGCTTTCGGAACTTAGAAATAGAACTCTCCTGAAAGTCCTAAAGTTTTTCCGGACAAATTCAACAATATACTTACGAATTTCGGCGTTTAGTTCTGAGCGGATTCCAAATAGTACCACTGACAGGGCTTCAGTCCAGGTGAGTACTTCAATTACAATTAAGTACCTTTTGTGTTGCGTGTGAAAACGCTCGACTATACCTTCCGAATCAGGCTGGTAGGTGCTTGTGCTACGGCAATGAGGTTATAGAACTATAAGCGGCTCTATGAACGTGCTTGTTTTAAGCTGGTGGCCGCTATCGGTAGTCGCTGTTATTGGGCATTCGTGCGCAGCAAGCCAGCGGTTGACAAAGGCTCGTGTGACTGTTTGGGCTCTGTCACTGGAATCCGAAAGAATTCTGACCAGCAGGTTCAGCGATTCATCATAGTCAAGTTTTACTCCATCCTATTAGACGGTGTCAACCGTCCAACTATGTGAGGATGGACACGTACAGAACGATCGGTACTTAGAGGTAAACTGCCATTGGGAGCGGACACTTGTCGCTGAATCTTGGTAATTAGACAAGTTAAGTAAATGCGTGCCCTGATCCTAATTTCACGCTGTATTCCAGGCCAGACATACCGCTCTGAACTGAGCTTACCCGTTGTTTTGATACCTGGATACGCGATGCTATGAAGAGCATCGGGAACGTTTGGACATGGACGTCCAGTGGATGCGCCTCAAAGTATGGTGCCATCGGATAACGACAGCGGGTACGCAGAGAATTTTAAAGACGACTCTGCTAAGGTGTATAGACAATCAGTGCAGGCGTGTTGTGCTGCAGCCGTAGCAGATAGCTCGATTGCCGGCCGGATGATGCATGTTGCAGCGACGCGAGTACTGGCGTCAGCAACAACGTTAGTTTGACCGGCGCTTTGTTTTGGATCTGCAGATAATTTGACCAAAATGTCCAAATGACGGGCGTCCTGTGGTGAATGTCAAGCTGCTTGTCTTCAGAATGCGTAAACAAGCGGCGTACGGTGAGTGAGTGAGTTGCCTTCATATACGTTATAAAATTGTCGGACGATAGAGTAAACGGCTAGCAGTTCGAGGCCGGATTTGCTGCCTTCACCTTCAGCAGGATTTTAGCTGTCTAGTAGATGGCAAGCGGCTTCCAGCATCATTTGCATCTTGCAGTAAAACAGCGCCGATGGCGGTGTCCGCTGCGCCAACAGTAACGTTGAGCACGGTGATCGGGTCGAAGTTTCGAAGCATAACTGCGTAGGCCAAGGCCTTTTTACCAGCTTCGTAGGGTATGGCAGCAGCAGCAGTCAAATCCACATTGCGGATTTTACGTAAGCAAGATAGATAGATGGGTGGACGTAACTGGTCGGCGCAGTGTGAAAAGAAATGTCGTGGTAGTTAATGTTACCGTTTAAATAGCAAATAACAGCAAACGGATTCGCAACTGGAAAATTATATAGCGCGAACTCTATCTTTTAAAGGTCTTATACATGGCTGACAGACATGGTGTCCGAGAAATTCAAGTTGGGGTGCTTAAATACGCATATAGCCTCGCTGATGATGTTGCTATTAGCAGCCAAACCATTATAAAGTATCTTCAAGTGTACATCGAATTGTTTTTGAAAGCGCTGGTCACTATAATACCGTCGATATAAAGTCAGACGAATTTAGGACCTCTGGTGGCGGAATCTGTGTAGAGTTAAAACGTCTGGGCATACGCAAACATTCAAAGACCCAAAACATTGCGCTGACAGTATTCCACGTTGTATCTCCCTCAGCGCCTAAGATCTGATGATAAGCCCAAACCTGATTGATTTTTGAGAGCACACGTGTGCCGCGCAGGCTAGCCGCGCTGCTCTGAATGTGCCGAACTGGAGAGCTGTCGGTAACCATCACGTTTTTGAGCGCGCAGTAAGCACCAAATGAAAGCCAGTCGCTAGAGGTTTCGGCACCATAAGGTGCGACATTGTTTACAGGTTTTTGGACGGGCGATCTATGCCCAGTTAAAGCAAATATTTGAATTCTTAGACGGCGACCTACAGGTTATTCGGGGGTTATGCGCAGGCTTTACCGAATACAGGTGGACCTTCGGAGTCGATGTGGTTATCTATAGGATCGTTTGTGGATGACAACGGCGCGTTGCACGTAAAGCCTGCGGGGACTCTGTGTTAAACAACTGACCGACAGTTGAGCTCGATTGCTTGGCGCATGCAGGGCTGATTGACCCGAGGTCGGTCAATTGTCCATAGGTGCCAGGTATGCAAAACGCTCTAGTAGAAGACCGTACTTTGTGGCTACAAGTAAGTCGAAGTTTTGCAAGCAATCTAAGCCACGTTTTGGCTTCTAAACATCTGCGACAAGGAGATCCCGTTTTAAAGAACGTCGTAGGCATAAATTATGCGCACGCGAATCTGGTTCATACAAGTGAATGGTCGTTCCGTCAGCTGCGCGAAAGAAACTGATCGCCTACTTATCTCAGTCTTATTTATTATTGGATGGGGCGCTAACCTCGGCGGCAAGGTCCACTGAGCACCGGACTCCCGTTGCTTGAGCGCTGACAAAACATAAGGGACTGTCGCGAGTAGCCACGTCCGTCTTTTCCAGGAGCTGGTCAAACCTGCTCTTTGTGACTTGCGCGAGATGGAGCAGGGTGAATGACGCGATATGTTATTCACACAAAATCGTCTGCAGTATTATGTTGGTACTAACGTTGTTGCAGTTCTTTTTAGTTTTATTCTGATAGCCGCGCTTTTGATCAATGGTTGCGCTGAAACTTTGCGTTTGGAATTTGTTTTCAACAGTCAAAATATTTGGGTGAACGATACCACCAATCGAAAATTTCCTACTAGCTACGGTTTCCAAAGTTTGGCCGGCTTTATGAATAATTGCGAACACTTACTAAGCCATTCTGAAAGCCATGGAAAAATATGGCATTCAGCCGACTGCGGATAAACAGGTGCACCATTAATCAGTCAGTAACGTTGTCAGTTCTGCATTTCAGCCGGCAGCGTTGCAAGATATGGTTGGTATTTGCGTGAATGGGTGTTCTCTATAAAGGCAGCGTGTCCGCTTAACAACGCATCGATTTGGCGGATGTGAGTAACCACTGCATTAAGTCCCACACATCAACACCTGGCAGCGTGCTCATAACCACATTTGGATCAAGCCTGGGATAAAGTACCTTGATGCACACGAGAGCAGAATGGCTATATATTTATGCGCACAGTCCATGCAAGATCAGGACATACGTGCACAACTTGATTACAGCATTTGCGGGCACAGCATCTAGCAACGGACTAGAAATATACTTTTAGTTGATTATTCATGTCAAGACTTGTTGCGCTTTATCTACCGGTGATGTTTGTTTAGCTCATAAACAATTTGTACATCTTTAGGCAAATATGAATGCCAAATGAACCGAAAACAAATTTGCACAATTTTCTTGTACCAAGATAAAAGTAATCGAATTTAACGAAAGCAGTCCATGACATCAACCGTGCATTTCGTGCTAAAACCAAAACGGCCGTACTGCTCAATGGTGGGTTTGATACGTTTTACAAGGTTACGAAAGGCTGTAATATGCGGAGTTTTAAAAGGCCATTGGAAGTGAATAATGATCAATTAATAGCTATAGTTAAAGCGGACCAGCGTAAAATTATTCATTAGTGCTGTTGACTTAGCAGGGTCATTTGTGCTAGTTTTAGACTGTTCCAAAAGGTTCGAATATCGTGAACGTTTGATATGTGGATGCGGGACAAATTGAATAAAAATACAAAAATCCTTGCATGGTTGTGTTGTCTGTCCTTCTTTTGCGCATGAAAAATGGCCAGCTTTTCAACCGTGTCGTTGCTTTTGACGGAAAGTAAATCTTATGCAACAATAGATGCAAGTCGCAATGGTTGGAACACGAGCAAACTCCACAGCACTTTGCAAAGCCAACATTGCGCTTAAAAATGGTAAAGTGAATGTATGGTGGTCTGCAGCACGTGTGGCCTATCATGGCTTATGTAATCCAGGGGGAACCATTATAGCGTTAAGTGTTGTCAATAAATGGAAAACGGAAAACTTTGTTACTGGTGCCCGGCATGGGAAAACAGAAATGGGCCAATTCTTCCTTATGATAACGCTAGGCAGTAATTCGCAAAGATAATACTGCGGAAGCTGCATAAGCTGGGCTACCAAACTTTGCCGCAGCTACCATACTTCCCTGACCGATCAGGTACCGCGTGCTACTTTTCAAGCACCTGGAAAACGCCTCCCAAGGGAAAGTTACGTAATTTAAAGGGATGCTGAAAACCCTCTTCAGAGAAATCAACAACACTTGAACGGCTGAATTTTGCTCATCCAAAAAACCTACACATGCTTCTGGATGGTAAATGTGCGGTAAGGAAACTGGATTTTAGTACGAATAAAAATAATACAGAGAATTAGTAGGGTGAGTTGAATGGTATAGGTAGAAATTCGTTACATCTAGACTCACTCAGACAGCCATCACACGCCCGAAAAAGCATTGTGCGCGCGTTTCCTCCTTTCGGTAATCGTCAGCAGTGCGCATTCCATCGGACCCTGGTAGCGCTCGCACCCTCATCTCGAATGTTGCTAGTCCGTGGTTGAGACGACTGAGCTACGGAGGACAGCAACGACCGTCGTGAATAAGGTACTGGATGTGATAGCGCCGCTTACTATCCAATGACTTGCAGGTTACTACCGTGCAGAGGACAGGGTAGCCCCCTCACCAAGCGAGGAAGGTACCAAACTTAAGCCGCCAAGTAACCTGTGGCATTACAAGCGGTTTGGTTTGCGTACTTATTACGGAAATTGTATGGTATTGGTAGGTATAGGTAGGTATAGCTAAAATTTCTACCTATACCCTTCAACCCCCACTACTTCTCTGTAATCAGTACGAAGACCAAACTGCTTATAATGCCGTAGTTTAATTGGCGGCTTAAGTTTGGTACGTACATTGCTTGGTGAGGGGGCTACCCTGTCCTCTGCACTGTAATAACGTGCAGGTCAGTGGATAGTGAGCGGCGCTATACCACATCGAGTAACTTATTTACGATGGTCGTTGCTGTCCCCAGTAGCTCAGTTTTCTCAACCACGGACTGGCACCAATTCGAGCCCCACCGGGGTCCGATGGAATGCGCACTGCTGACGATTCGCGAAAGGAGGAAACGTGCGTACAGTTCTTATTCAGGCGTGTGATGGCTATCTGTGTGAGTCTAAATTTGACGAATTTCTACCTAAAAGTACTACGTGCACCAAGGTGTTTGTTATTAAGGTTTAAGAATAACAAACGCGGTAGCTTTATTAACACCCTAATACCAACAATGGGTATGTGTCTTAGACGGTGACCTTGAGGGAGACTTGGAACGTAACGAATGACCTCGGCTCTTAGAGCGGTTTTTCATGCATTCCCTAAAGCTACTATTGCATCGTGTCGCTTGACTAACGTAGCAATGGCTAAAGTTAATTGCTCGACGTTAGCTTGTGGCGTTGACTGTTTTTGCGCGATTCGAATGTACACTTCACGTATACATTTAGCCGTGTCAGTTGGCAGAGATAAAGACACTTCTGCATTAGCTTAAAGTACGCTACACATCGCGCATGAGAGAGTGTATCGCCGCTTTTCTTTGCAAAACTATCCTCAGCCATGACGGGGTTGGCTAGCACTTGCAGCTTCCTCAATATCTGAGTTGGTTGCGAATCTCCTAGGTCTGTTTCGTTAATAAACTTTATGACGCACTGGCAGTCTAAAATATCAGTTCGTTGTAAAAGAGTAACTTGGATCTCTGCGTAAGTCTTCTGTGCATCCCGAAGGCTTAGAAGGTTATCAAGAAACTCGAAGGCCTGCAGAGAAAGTACTGTTACAACGTGGTGAAATGTGGCCTTCTTAGGTCTGAGCTACCGCACCGAAAGTTAAACACATGTTGAGCGAAAGAGCTTTTTTAAAGCATATACGAAAAATACAACATTGGTGTGGTACCACTACAAACTGAAGCTTCGTCGTCTGCAAATTTGACGTCCGTAGTGAAACGATTTCAGGTATCAAAAATAAACAAGTCGGTAAGGACATAAGGAAAAGAAAGAACAAGAGCAGGATTAACGCAAATATCTGAAAAATAATACTACTAGGCTTATTGCAAGTATTCGTAGTCAGGGTCACCAATCGTAGTGGAATGGATAGATGGGCACTATATTCCCACAACCAACCAATAAATGGAAAGTAAAGACAATTAAAAATAGGAGAGTACACGTTTATTGCTGAAACGCACAAGCTTGTTAGGGTAACGTGGAACCAAATGGAAGCTAGCTAGGCAAAGGAATGTATGTTCCGGTACCTTAAGAGATTGCCTCCAGCGGCTGAATGTTGGGAGTTTATATATAGACAAAGGTGGTCGGCAACCAGCAGACACACTGCTTAATTTCCATAAGTGCATATGTAACTATAATTTGGCAAGATTTGACACATCATCCCGATAAATCTCTAGGTGGGTACAGAGAATTTGGCGCTATTGTTTGTCATAAGCCTGTTTCACAAGTTGGTCTATAGTCACCACTACAGCTAGCTTACCCACCATAAGCCCCTACTTGCTATGTTTGTCTCTAAAAGTGTTTCCCGACAGTTTCCGCCAGCAGCTTACACCAGTTTGCAAAATTTTTACTGAACTATGATTTTGACATCTGGTATCAGCAAAGGCAAGGGTTCAATCAGACCAACGCCTTTTCCCGGTAATCAGTACAAAGCGAAGGAGGCAGGAAGGTAACATTATCACAGCAGTCTACATGGCAGCGGATGCGCTATCGCACCTGGCTGACACAGTTCGTGCGGTTCCGGTCGCTCATCGTGTCATCGAAGGCTAAATGGCATTAATCCTGTCCTGCAGAAAGCAATTAATGGTGTCCTCATCCGATGAATCACAAGCGGAAATACTGGAGAGTTACGACAACTTCATCTCCTTTGAGTAAGCTGGTACATTGTTGATACCTGTTTACTGTTCGTAGATCGCACAGCCATGCCTTCTTCGCTTCGATCGATTGTATTACATCAACTTCACGCTAGCCATCCAAGTGCGTGATTAAAGAAGTGCACTGACGGTAGCTACGTCTATTGGCTGTGTATCGATCAGCAAGTACGTACGTTGTTCAACAGTGTCATTACTGCCGACAGGCCGCCAAGTACCTTCCGCATATCGCCTTACAACCGTGGACCCAATCTGATAAGCCCTGGTCTCTCCTACACGTTGATTTTGCTGGACCAATCAATGGCCTTATGCAGCTCATTGGAATAGACGCAGCGTGCAGGTGGCCTAAACTCACACCTCTGTCACCTGCGACGGTAACGTGAACCATCTCTGCCCTTCTTAAAATTTTCAGCCAGCGTGGGTTTCCGGGTTGCTTTGTTGCGGATAACGCAAACAAATTTACATCGGCACTTTTCTAGGATTTCTGCCGTCTGAGTGTTAGCAACAAGGTTTGCAACAAACCGTACCACCCTCGAACTAACGGTCAGATCAACGGTTTCTTGCACACTATTAAACGGACTCACTTGAACTTGCGAAGAGAGGGCACGACTAATGAAATCATCCAGGAGTACCCCGTTCATTACAGGAAATCTCCAAACCCGGCAACACCAAACGGATTCGCTCCGCCTAATGCCTTACGGGAGGAAAACCACACACCATCTTTGATGCAACGTTGCCGTCATAGAAATATTCATTAGTCCCAGTGCACCCAGCAAAGAACATATTCCAAATTGGTGATAGGGCTTACGCTCGGGATTACAGGCAAGAGCATCCAGCATGGGTCCAAATAGTTGTAGCTGGTCGCAGTGCTTCGGTATTGCATGAAGTGACGGTTGGATCCCACAATGGGTATAACACAGAAAGCTACTTCGTCTACTCTATAATGACGTCACAGTCATCAACAAACAATTGCCGCTCAAAATACTGCTAAACACATTCGGGCTCATCACTAACCCATTAACAGAAGCGCTAAACGCCCCGATCCAACGGGTCTCCTTTCAAACCAGAACAGGGACCGATCGGAAGCGCCGTTCAATTAGGTCATTGCAGCTGGAGCACCGGTGTCATAGACACCAGCCTACTTAAGGTGGAGGTGTTAACAACCAGCCATATTTCTGATGACCTATACTAGAATCAGCCAAAACTATGAACTCATTTGTAGTCGCCAGTGTATTTAACACGGTGCGCGCTATCCTTTCTGGCTTCAAACGAGCATTCTGCTTGGATGATTTGGCAAGGCCCTTGAGTGACCTGAACCGGGCATGAGTTTGCATTGCCTTCTGGTCTTTCTGTGTTGGCGTGCTGATAGCTATTGTGTCTGAGGTTTGCGCCATAGATTGTGCCTGTCTTGTGTTGCATTCGTGATTATGTGCTGTGCTTCAGTTGTGAAGTTTTAGTTTAGGTGCGAATTACGTTATTAGCCATAGGGTCGCAATAATATCTGTGAATCCGATGGACATATTGGAACCCAGAGAAAGCTGCTGGATGGTTCGAGCGCGCTGTGCTTTGGCTGATTATTAGGAGCCAACTAAAGTGGAGCCCACGGCTGACAAGGAGACCTGTTGGAGCACGAGACCACTATGTTCTCTATTGGCTGGAATAGGAATAGGCTGAGGTGATTCCTTGAAATAGCTGCATAAATAAGAAGCGCGAACTTAACTTTCTGGTCGAAGTAGCTGGAGATATCCATGTTAATGTTAGGCAAGAGTTGACAAATGTAATGGCACAAAATTAAGGTGTAATAATAGATGCGTATTTGAAATGCTTTTATTATTCGTGAAGTGGTATAGGTTTCGGGTAAAAGCAGTGGTTATGTAAGACCAACCAATGGGCGTTAATATGAAAAGTGTATGACGTAACCTATACAAGCCTAGCAGGAATAAAATTAGACTTACTTGCAAGCATATTTATACGAAAGTTTGTGCAGTAAAAATGAATGTTCTATCGGAAGGGCAGGAAGGAATGTTAAAAAGGCAGGAAAACGCAACTAAATGGCAACCCGTAAAAATCCGGGAAATTCTAGATTTTCCGACTCGTAGCTTGTGCCGTAAAATGGCTTGCATATGTGGTCTAGTTAATTAGGCTGAAGAAGGCCACAGGGTAAGCTATTTTCAAAAGCAATTTTATAAACATGTATGTGAGGCTATAAACAGGTTTACTGACATGATTAACACATAGGCTTGTTATTATTAGTGAAATAAGTTAAAGCGCGTATTTGTTTCCGTATATTTAATACTAATGAGTAATGCGCAGTTGTTAAAAATTATTGGTAGTTATGCCCCACTGTTCGTGTAAATGGGCATTGTTTAACAATGAAGTAAGTTGGAGTGTTCGCGGTACGTCAGGCACTCTAAAATCTTAGGTGAAGACATCTGAACGGAAATGTAAAAAGTTGATGACGGAAATTAAAACCTTTATAAACGCTTAGTAAATTAATCTAAGGTTTTTGCGATGATTCAGCGAAAACTGTTATGCAGCAGTTATGGTGTTCCAAATGGACGGTAAAACATGTCACTTGAACGAGTTTATGAAAGCTGCATAATGGCTGCATTAAAAATGTGCTACGACATTCACATGGGCTGCCGGTCACAAGTTTGCGGATGTGGTCGGCTCAACGTGACATCACACAGGTAGCACTACTCTATGTAATGGAGATACAGGACGACTCATATAAGCAGTAGGGCACAAGTTACCAGAGTTGGCCGACTCAAATTGAAGGCGTACAGCCAAATTAATAGGTACAATAGTGCTATGAGCTTACTTCCTTACGCCAACCGCTACTATTTTAAAGATATGATTAGCTCAATTTGATGTTGCACTGCAAAACTACTAGGTGAACTGGAGCTACAGGACTACGCACCTACGCTGACTGCTACTAGTTAAAAAATGTGGCCGAATCAGTTTGTGGTCGCACATCAATATTATTAGGTGCAATAGAGCTGCGTTGCCGAAGGTACAATTGCATCTAAACTTGTGCAATCTTTGCTTACGCTCAAGCAATGTGTACACGCTGCGGCTGAGGACATCATTGGTTTGTCGCGTCAAAGCAGCGAACCGCTGAGGTACGAGCTATATTCCATGTTATATAGGTTTACAAAATAAATGGTAAACGTACCTTTTAAGGTATGTCCTTGTGGTCGTTTCGTACGGAGCGCTACAAAGGGTTATGGGAAGACACATGTATACAATCAGGTGGAAGCGCAATTACGTGTGTGTGCGTAACACGGTACAAAATGACTGACGCATACGATTTCGCTTCATGAAAGTGCGCACACATGTGTAGCGGATGTTTGCTTGCCATCCGGTCAACCCTGCGTAACAATAAGGATGCGGTTTTCATGTCATACATCTATTTCATAAACAACAACGTTCGATAGTAGAGCCACCCACTCCCTATCATGCGGTATGTACCAGCCCTACTCCACTAGCTCCCGGGTAGTCTGAGGTATGATGGGGAAACATGCAGCAAGCATAGAAGGGGGTCTCTCTAAAAGGACAGGTTTATTGTTCTTATGAGCATGTGCAAAGAAAAAATGGTTAATGAGAAATATTGACTTACAGGAAAAAAATTGGGCGTATAGTGCTCCTCGTCGCCGTCATAGGCTGCACATATTTGTTGAAGCCACCCCTTTGCCAGGTAGAACAAAGCACCCATCCAATAACATTGCCGCTCGCTCTTGGAACCGCATGGGTGTCGCAAAGGACGCACACGTCTCCAATAAGGCAAGTTGGTAAATTAATCGCTGCTTTGACGCGTTTTTAGCCTCTTGTAGGCTACGGGAGTCACAGTCGGGATGCGCCGGCAATTCCGCTGTTGAGTTTCCATAGATAGCTCCAGAGCTTTATAACCCTAGGAAATTTTGCTTGCTTCCGCTTGGTTAGGTTAGGATGGTCACGGAAGGGTTGGCGTCCGGATGTTCAACGGCAGTAAGAAGTTAGTTTCCAACTGACAACAAGCTCCGCTTACGTAGATTGGTATGCAGGCTGCCACGGAGCAACCGCTCCACCTCAATGAACGCTGTTGTGCCTATACTGGTTAGGTGTTCGTCACAGAACAGACTGCCGGCAAGAGGCAAGATTATGTCACGCTTCAGCACCACTGGCGTGACGGCTGAGGTAGATTACTTCGGCTACCGTTCCAGTGTCAGCGTTTCGCCAGCAGTTGTATGAACCTGACAGACCAGAAATGACATCCGCCTGTTTGCATAAGCGGGAGTACGTCGGCAGTTGTCATAATTGCCAGCCGCACAAGGCGCGAGTATGGAGCATCCCACCGACTTAAGAAAGAGCAACAACACATGCTTCCAGTAATTATCACAACGGTATTCTTGCTCACTCCCTTAACTGCACTTCCCTACATAGTGTCCACACCACATATTTCTATCACTGTATCCGCATAAACGATAAGTATAAATATGCGTTGCTTAAGAAGCCAAGCATGACACCAACTCGTTCAGGTGCCCTGTGCCCCTAACAGCGCTTGCAATCGACATCGAAAAACTCTCTAGCGACCTATCGCAACGCGAACCGGAATCGCTAGTTCCCCGGACAACCGCGTCAGATAGTCGTAACAAATGTGCTTTTCTGCTTAAGCCGACTTTTAATGCATATCCTCCTTCTACATTCGGTTGGTTGTGAGCGCAACCTACCTTCGCGCTTTGCGGAATCAATGCTGCGCCTAACTCTCGACAGCGGTATTTGAAAGCCTTGGATTTTTACTCGTATATCTCTAAGCACCTTACTAAACGGCAATTAGGTTCTGGTGTAATATAACTTGTACATCCGCTGCTGCAAAATAACCTTTCAGCTATTTTGATATTAGACTAATTCTGGCACAAGCGTGAAACGTCCCGCAGGATTTTAAACCGGCAAAAGTCACCACTGTTTTTGGATTCAGTAACATAACCGCCTTACTTTGCACTAGGCACCTATCCTGTACTGTTGCCTTTACTGAGTGAGAGCTGGGCAAAAGTTCTTACGTCGTCCGAACAAGCTTTCAGATGGCTACCTGCAGTTTTGTTGAATATCAACGCGTTAAACTCTCTGCGACCAATGCCAAAGTCATTAATTACCAGGCAGTGCCACGAAATATAACCGCCCCAGTTCAACTGGTAGGTGTCATTTGCAAGAGGAGCGTCACCACACTTCGCTACTACAGACGTAACCAATGCAGGAAAGAAAAATAGGAATCATACCTTCGTGCCATATTTTCCACACGCATCGTGCTATGTTTATGCAACCTCCATGCCACCGCATGGACATCGTTACCTGTAGAAATGCCACCTAGAGGATGCCGGATAGAAAAAGGTCCTGTCGATTTACCCGTTTGGTATTTCATTCTAACACTAGCCGCGAAATTCTCCCTGTTTCGGAAAGATGACATCAACTCAAACTCCTGTCGCTCCGTTACGGGAGGCAAGCGCCATTTACTAACTAATACACTTGGATTCCCCGGGGTGGAATTTATGATTATTCACCAGACTATGCGTACCTATCCCGTAGCCAATGCCCTTAAGACTGCTGGCTATGCCCGCTTAACAACCCAGGCTAGTGGACCTATAAAACATGGAGGACACATAAAACCATGTTTGCAATCATCTTCATCCAGCTTTTCTATATTTGTTACAATACACATTACGACACTGTACCCATTTACCGTATCTCTTCAGGTAGCTGTTGAGCTATCTGCTTATATGACACAGCCGTTAAAAGGTCATATTTGTAAAACTGGCAGCCGCCTGTATTTGAAAACGCTTCAACTCTTCGAATTTCTCAACTGCCACATACTATTAGTGCAACGTACCACGGGAGAGATTAGTGTCATCAACAGCTATTACGGTGAAACCGAAACAACAGCCACGCATATAAACAAGCACTGTGCCGTACTTCCCACAAAACCGTGCCAACACTTCTGGCTTCCTTAAAGTAATATAGTTAGTTCAACGTTATCAATACTTCAGGACGCGTTCCATAAGCTTCTTTAATAGCGGTCAGTACAGCAAACAATACCGCCTGCAATTTACGTTCAGCTGTTTTATACTAATCCGGCGCTCTCGGTGCTTTCGTGCATCCGTGCATGCGGAATGGTGCAATGAGACATCTAACTAGCTAATGACATTGCAATATAAAGATACAAAAATTTGTACAAATTATAGTGTTTTGAATATTTAAGGTTATAAAAGTTGTGAAATTAAATAAAGTTACAAGCTGCAATGATTAGTTATACCTATACAAGTTATAACGCCTCAAGTAATAAAGTTGCAAAGTAACTAAATAAAGAAGTAAACAATTAAAGAAGTAACTAAATAAAGGTATACTTCTGGACTTGCTATATGCTAGGCCCACAAAAGATCAGCTCAATACTTACACAATTCCCTCTGACGTCTGTCGCCTTATTCGGCGCTCGTCTGTTGACATATTCATTGAAACTGTAGGTATCCAGTAGTGGTCCAACTTCTTAATCAGATGGCTACTCCAGCCTTTGATACATACTTTTCTAGAGCCACCATCTCTGCTTAGCAGTAACTAGTCGCCGTAGCCTCAATACAACTTTGCTGATACCCGGTGCATCCTAGGAGCTGCTCATTTCTTACAATGTTCATTCTCTTGGAATGTTTGTGTCACAGCTCAGCTGTTTGTTGACCTATTCTGTACCACCGTGGGATTCACTAGTACCTGAAGCCTTAATATGAATTTTATGGCTGGCCACTTATCTCACCCCTTGCGCGCCGTTATGCGTCGTTCTCCTTAGTCGCGTCACTCTTCTTGGCAGTAGCTATTCATTGTTGGCCCCATGTAACCTGCAAAGAGCAACTACTTGACACTCCAGCTTTCATTTTCCTCTGACGTCTGTCTCATTATTCGACGCTCGTCTGCTGACATATTCATTGAAACTGTAGGTATCCAGTAGTGGTCAAACTTCTAAATCAGATGGCTACTCCAGCCTTTGATACATACTTTTCTAGAGCCACCATCTCTGCTTAGCAGTAACTAGTCGCCGTAGCCTCAATACAACTTTGCTGATACCCGGTGCTCCCTAGGAGCTGTTCATTCTACTTCATTCTCTTGAAATGTTTGTGTCACAGCTCAGCTATTTGTTGACCTATTCTGTTCCACCGTAGGATCCACTGGTAACTGCTGCCTTCATCCGAATTCCATGGCTGCCATTCATCGCTCTCCTAGCGCGCCGTTCTCAGTTGTTTGTCATACTCTCGCGCAACTTTCTTATTGGCAGTAGCTAGTCGTTGTTGGCCTTATGTAGCCTGGAAGGAGCCACTTCTTGACACTCCAGCCTTCATTTTCCTCTGACGTCTGTCTCCTTATTCGGCGCTCGTCTGTTGACATATTCATTGAAACTCTAGGTATCCAGTAGTGGTAAAACTTCTTAATCATATGGCTTCACCAGCCACTGTTACATCCTTTTCTAGTGCAAATATCTCTGCTTATAGCAGCTAGTCGCCGTAGCCTCAGTTCAACTAGGTTGATACCCGGAGCTCTCTAGGAGTTGCTCATTTCTTACATGTGCATTCACTTGGATTGTTTACGTAACAGCTCAGCTGATTTGTTGACCTATTCTCTGCCACCGTAGGATCCACTATTAACGGAAACCTTAATCCAAATTCTATGGCTGGCCACTTATCTCACTCCTAGCGCGCCGTTATGCACCGTTCTTCTTAGTCGCTTCACTCTTCTTGGCAGTAGCTAGTCATTGTTGGCCCCATGTAACCTACAAGGATCCACTACTTGACACTCCAGCCTTCAATTTCCTCTGACGTCTGTCTTTTTAATCGGCGCTCGTCTGTTGCTTTATTCACTGAAACTGTAGGCATCCAGTAGTGGTCAAACTTGTTAATCATATGGCTGCACCAGCCTCTGATACATACTTTGCTAGAACCACTAACTAGCTAGTCGCCATAGCATCCATTTAACTTTGCGGATACCTGGAGCTCGCTCCGTTCTTACCATGTTCATCTCTTTGATTGTTTGCATCACAGCTTAGCTGTTTGTTGACTTATTCTGTGCCACCGTAGGATCCGCTAGTAGCTGAAGCCTTATTCCGAACTCTATTGCTAGCCATTCATCTCTCCTAGCGCGCCGTTATCCGTCGTCCGCCTTAGCCGCGTTTACTTGACATGTGGTCAAAAGTCTTAATTATATGGTTGAATCAACCACTGACACATCCTTTCCTTTAGCCACTATCTCTGCTCTGCGGCAGCTGTTCGCTGTAGGCTCTATTTAACTTTGAGAGTACCCCTTAGCTCGCTAGACGTCAGTCCTTCTGTAGAATTTTTGTTCTCCTGGTTTAGATTTTCACAGCTCAGCTGGTTTGCTGTCCGACCCTCTGACATGGTAGTTATTCATTAGCACCTCGAATGATTAACCCAACAGGCACCTTTGGTCACTGAAACCCGGTATATTATCGATATCTTCTGATCGTCTTACCTTCAACGCTTAGTCTTCCTTTCATATCCATTTAATCTTAGCCTGCTTCTAATATGTTCAGCTTCCCATCTTCATATACTTATGTACAAAGTAGTTATGGTGTCTTAGGTAATCCTTATCCTGTGGAGCATATACAAATACGGCCATATCGTCACTGTCCTTTGGTTTCCGATAACAACCAATCATGACTACACACCCACTTTCTAGTCTCAGGTAGAATACGAACATTGTCAGCTTACACCTCCTGAATATCTTACCGAAATCCTGCTCTTCAGTCCTATGCACATGAAAGTATTCTACCCATCAGGCCATGCCTTCCGCATAAGTAAAAACATCTTTAGCGCAATATCTGTTACACCTTGTTCACTAGTTGTCTCAAATAAATGTCTTAAGGTAGGATTTTGATCAAACGCTAGGTACATTGGCTGTTCCTTTTCGGTCTTCTCTCGGCTTGTTCATCTCTCCCTTTTCTCTTAGGTCGTGAACATCGGAGAGCTTCGGGATCGAACTGAGGAACTGCCTCCGCCTGGGATGGGACGAATTAACCAACAAGTACTTACCTGGACCATGACCTCACTTCCCCTCTAACTATTTGCACCCAACTACCGATGTCCAGTGAGGGTAGCTGGACACGAATTCTTCGCTCCCCGGCAAATATACATAATCAGAGAAGACTTCATGTGGTTCTGCGAAGGATCAACACATCATATTCAATAAGAATGTTTAGTACCCGACCTACCAATGGACAGGACCCAGGAACGCAATAGGCAACCAGTTATTGCATCAACCAGCGGAAAAAATGGGACGCAACCTGACTGCGAATAACCGAGCAAACAGACTTTCAACAAGAAACATGGCCAGTTACAATTTGCCATTCAATGGATTGGTGACAGTGTTCCAGGACGTCGTGGGTTTTCGCCTGGCAAGCGTTCTCTCTACAAAAGGCCACAAATGTCCGTTTAACAACACTGCAACGTGGTGTATGTGACTCGCCACCGAATAAAGTCACAGCCCATAACTTTACACTGGCAGGTCAACTAGCGTCACAATTCTACATAGGATCGTTACACTGGGACTTCTACATTTGTATATACTGTTGTCGTTTTACATCCTACGACACGTTGCCCTTTTCCTTCCTTGTGTGCGGGCTCTTCCATTACCTTTCAATGGATCATTCAGGATTCTCAATCTCTTATTAGCTGCGGTCCCGTATCTCACGACAACCAACATATTGTTTCGCATTTTCAACATTGTACAGTTCCAGTCATGGATATATGAACAATTTTCTACGTTACTGTTACAATTGCATTAAAATGTTTGTACCGTTGTACATATCTGATCATGCCCCCACGAGCGTGCCTCGCATAGTCGAGAATAAAATATTTATTTATTTATTTATTTATTTATTTACGATATATTGCTTGTTCGCAGTTACCAATGCAATGCATTTTTATGTGCATATTTGTAGGGGTTGTACGCGCCCGCACAAGTTACAACGTATACATTGGATATATAACATTGCCATTTGTTCAAATAATAACCGTTGGTGGTACATCCTTGCTGGCACCACCGGTCATTTGGGTGACCGGTTTCAGAGCAGTTTCGGTCACTTGCCATTTATTGCACAGATAGGCGGTAACAATGCCTCAGATGATGTCCGGAGTATCATGGGGACTTGCCTAATCCACAAAACTGGTCCCTTGTCCTCGGGACATCTTGTCTCTTCTCAATGAAGGAAAGCCTGATGACCTCTATTGGATCAAGCTCTGTGTCACCAAGGATTTTCCACCTGGTTTCCCTTGTTACACTATCAGAAAGCTTACTAGAGTTAAAAACACTCCTGTCGATGCGCCAAAGCCCCGACCCCGATTACTTTGTACTGTTCTCTCAACCATGTAGAAACACAGAGCGATAATTCACACGGCATTAAAACTTAGGGGCAGCAGTATCAACATTCATCCGGACCACCCACTGACAGATTAACTGTGGTTACAGAAAACCCTCAAAATCTTCACGAGCAGGCAAGTAGCTGCTAAGCGTGGCTTACGTCTTGCGGGTTTTCAGGTGGTCAGCCGGAAGTAAACTTCTCCACCACCAGAACCTCTCCTAGTAGTGAACTACCCAGGGCTGGAATTGCCAAGTTCCTTCGGGTAGTGCCTAACAACGTACGTAGCTTAAAGTACAAGTTATACAAGTTGGGTCTATTTGTAGACCAATATCATCATGACACACTTGCTTTCACTGAAACGTGGTTTTCCCCAGCTACCAAAGAAAGTGAGGTAGGTTTACCTGAATAAGTACTGCTTAGGTGTGATCACTCGATTGACAGAGAAGGTGTGGGCGTCTTACTTTAGGTGTGTTGTAACCTATACCCATTAGTGACCTGTGTTTATAGTCACCGGATCAAACGGTTGAAGCCCTGTTGACTATTGTTTGAACTCCCTCTGTCCAGTATACAGCTGAAGAGATATATCGAATTCCTGGAATTATCTCTTAAATTAATGAGTTTATTCCTGCTCATGCTGCCATAAAGTGTCTACTACTGGGTGGTTTCAAACTCCCCGAGGTCTGTTAAGCTACCGTCTTTCAGTTCGGTGGTGGGCACTTTGGGTTCAGATCGCCTCGAGCTAACGTTGCGACAGCCTTTGCATCAGTTTGCGAACCTTCCAAATAAATACATGAGCAACCAGCTTCCGTCAACCATGGACCTCATTCTTGCAAAGTCAGGCGAGTTCGTAATAATACATACGGTTATCCGCTGGGATTCAGGAACCACGCTTGCATAGCCTTTCGAAGTGCACACACTAAGTGTCATCAGGCCATCGCTGAGGCATGTCTACATATTTTAGACAAACTTTACTGCACCGCGAGACCAAGCTTCAATTCTGCGTTGCGCGACCACCGTAGCTGACACAGCTGAGACAACCTGACAGAGATTTAAAGCATACCACACCGAGGTCTGCTCCAAACATTCCACATATTAAGCAACGGGAGATACGGGGCGCATCCTCTGTGGGTGGATCTTACAGGAAATAGCTGCTCAGCAAGCGCTCTAATTGTTAGCGCGCTCACAAAGCGGCTTCGTCTACCAGCATCTACGAAAGCTATCGAGCGGCAAGCACTAAATATTAGCAACCTCTTAGTAGGGCTCATCTTAAGTGTGAGAAGTAGTTGACTGACACAGCCGTAACAAATCCAAAAAGTCTTTCCGCACTTTTAGAGGCGCAGCGATAAAAAGTCGGCTATACCAGCATTACTATGAGTGGATACGGTATTTGATTACGGATGTATACTGAGCGAATAGTATACTGGTGTCTTTTCTCATGTGGCCTCTACCTCAAGTTGGGCTGGTCACAGAAGGCCCGGAGGATACTTGCCTAACTGAAATAAGCATAATGGAGACATAAGTCCTCAGGCTGTTGCGCGGGCTAAATCCTTTCAAAGCTTCTGACCCTGCTACAGTTAATCCGAAAGTGCTGCATGCATTGGTCGCTGAGCTAAATGGCCCTTTCACATGCGTGTTTACAATAGGGCTCGACGGCTGTGCCTTACCTTCGGAATGGAAGGAGTCCAGCATCTGTTTGATTTTTAAGGGCGGTGTCAGTGTTCTGTCTGCGAAACACCGGCCTGTCAGCTTGACAAGCGTAGTAGTAACGTCGTTTGAAAAGATATTCAAGGATTCAGTGGAGAATAACGTGATGAAATTTAACCTTCTCAGTGCTGCACAACACAGCTTTCGTAAGGGATTTTCTCGTCTGCCGAATTCACTTGTGACTCCAGAAAGCTTATCAGCGTCAGTAGACAAAGGCCACGCTATGGAACTGCGTTTCCTTGACTTCTCGAAGGTCTTTGATGCTGCTCCACATCAACGCCTATCACTAAATTGCAATCGTATGACATATCTGGAGGCGCCCTCAGATAGGCGCTTGCTTCCATGGAGAGAAGAGAACAGTGTACGCGTGGGGCGTAGCCTTTTGTTTAGACAAGCTGCGCTTAGTGGCGTTCTGCAGGGCTCGGTTTAAGGACTGTTGTTCTCCGCAAGTTATGTCAAGGACCTACCCAGGAACTTGAGATGCATTCGATATTTTTTGTTGATGACCTCAATCCCTGGAAACTCGCGATATCCGTGTGGCTCTGAGGCAATTCAGCGTGCCTTGGATAAGCTTTGAGATCGAGCAACCTTCTGGTTGATGCTTAGAAACCTGGCCAATATTCTATCCTGTATATTGGAGGTGTTAGTCCCCCACGCCCAACCAAGTTTTAAAAAGCGAACTCTCAGTTGTCAATCAGCAGGTTGGTCTCGGCATCCTCAAAACCTCAGTGCTTTACTCTGAGGAGATTTGAAAGAAGGCTACTTTTGGACAATTGTTACCTTGAACAAACCTACGTGCCAAACGCTCATCTGTGAACCCGACGTTTTGTCGTTCTTCTTTACTGCATTTTATTACACTAACGTGTTTCACGTTCACTCGATGTTAGCTTCATTATCGCCATCTAGTGCATTTCCCCTTTCGAATCTAGTTTGTGTGGAGCGCTTTTGTCGCTTCATTGCGGTTTTAGCAACCTCACCAAAAAACACAATTGAGTAAATTTCCGAATCCTAAACCACACAGCAATAGTTGTCGTCTCAGACGAAAGCTTAATCTACCTTTTAATCCGATGTATCACCAAACACAGCTGTAGACCGTTCCTCAAAGTAGCTAGCGTACACTTATTTTCCGCATTCATCATTCCTTCTGTTAGCCATGTGGACGATATAGCAACTTAAACCAGCAGGTGCCAAAGGCACATAATGCGATGACTTTGAGTAAGCAAACGTTTCAGCGTACACGTGACCCGCAAGAGGTCAGAAGCGTTCGGGCTTGTTCGGAATAGTATCGCTCGGCGCAAAGAATTGTGGCGACCAATCAAAAACTATGTGACCACATCCAGCTTGACAGTACTTGGTGGGCTTCCTTCAAATCATAAAAATATACAATTTGGGATCCAATACAGCGGTTGCTAAGGCGGGTTCAATAACGAATGTTCCAAGTTCACAATGAACCATTTGAAGCTACACCATAGTAAGTCTGATTCATTGTGGTTCTGTTCAGTCTGTATAGGCGTCACACGAGTAAAGATTGTACAATAAGCCTCGCAGACGTACGGTAGACGGAACGAAATGACTGAACGTCTGAGGAGCACTAAACGCAATTCATTTGTAGTTGGCGTGACCGAGTTAACTCCAGTCATTCCCAATCTAAAATCTGAGGCAGAAAGCTAAGTAGCGCGCTAAAGATGCACTAATTGTTTCTTTAAACATAACATTATCAGTTGCTCGGCTATCCCTGAAACAACCACTGTCAGTCCTATTGGGATGAACATGGTCAGGGCCTCTTCCACCCTCCAAACTGTTCCAAGAATATAGAAGGACTTCCACACCAACTATGGTTGGAACGATTGCAGCCAAAGGTCACCAAAAACCTAGATCTCAGCACAAGCCCATTAAACTCTGATTACCTAGAGACGAAATTGTACCCACACAGTCTCCACCAATTGTATCCAGAGCAGCAGGTCGGCCAGCATCGGCCAACGTTTCGTACCCTCTTCGTAACAGACTGCACTCCATAACCCTGCCGAAAGCCCACAGTAGTACGCGTGCCAACTTCTATCTATACAGATCCGCGTATGTGTGGAATGGGCTTCCACATACTGTGCGAGCATTTGATAATGTAAGCCAATTCCGTTCAGCACTTAATAGGTACCTCATAGTCGGTCATGTTTCTACTCTTTCAAGCATTAAAAGACCTGAAGACGAACTATGGGAAAATGAACCTGACCACATATAAGCGTCTTCCCCACCTGAACTCACTCAATGCAAGTCTACGCACAGCCACTGCTTAGTCTCTCCTTGTAGACCTTCAACTATTCATTACTTTCTGCAACATTTGTGACATCTTCCCATGTATAAGTCCAGCTCTTACTAGCTATTCCTGCCTCAGTCTACCTTAGCACACAAAGAGGATTTCAGTATCTGCGCGCCGCTGCGCTTTAGCGTCTGATGCTCTGACGTATTTCACAACCTTAATGTACGCTTGGACTCCGCCCGTTCGCAGTCCTTTCATCTAACATTTTTAGCTCTCGTATGGCGATCATTCATATCTTATGATGTCTGCGCACAGCCACTCCCTAGCCCCCTTTTCTTTAACCGTTCATTTAACAATTCCACGTAGGAACGTCTAAGACGCTTACTTACTAGAAGACTCCATCCGAATGCCATTGCTAGCCGTCGATACCTCTCGCTTAGTACCAGTATCAGTTTTTCGTATTACCTACGTCACCACTTTTCAGCTGCAGCGAGTCAGTGGAGGTAGCATACATCTTTGCGCTAGGAGCCACACCTTATCTTTTCAACACTTATTCTCTTGGATTGTTTGTAGCGCATACGTTCGCTGGTTTGTTGACTTCTTCCGTCACTGTAAGTATCCATTGATAACTAGAAGGCTTAATGCGAATTCAGTTGCTGTCCACTGGTTCTCTCTCTTAGCACCATTATCCTTCGTTATTCTTAACCCTCACGTTTTCTGCAGTAATTCATTGTAGACTCCATACATCTTAGCGCATATCCGGACCTACTAGAAGACATTCCTTGTTTCTCTATCCTGTAATCTCTTAGAATGCCTATATCTCTTACCTTCGCTGGCTTGTTGATGTATTCTGTGAAACTGTAAGAACCCACTAGTGACCAAACTGCTTAATGGAATGGTTACATCTGGCCACCTAAAGTTTTTCTTAACGCCATTATCTGTCGATCCTCTTAACCTAAGCACCTCTTTTTGTAGCAACTAGTAGTCGTAGGCTCCACTCAACTTTTCGCCTATCCGGAACTTGCTAATAGCCACTCTCTTTTATCTCTAACATTCATTCGTTAAGGCTGTCTGCGTAACATACATGCGCTCTTTGTTGATTTAATCTGGGACATGCAAATGCCGTTGCTGATCACTAATACTCTCTCATATAGCGCCACTATCTGTTATTCGTCTCACGGCTGTTTGTAGCAGCCCTTCTTCGTAGGCTCTAACTATTTCTGCGCAAATCCTGAGCATGCTTTGGGCCAAACTTTTGTCCCACCAACCTTTAATCTCTAGGACTGCGTGCGTTACATACACTTGTTGTCTGTTGACTTATTCAGTGACACTTCAAGTATCCACTAGCAACTATAAGGCTCCACACAAATGCCATTGCTAGCCTTCCGTACTCTCTCTCTCGCCTGGCATCATTATCAGATCTCCGTATTACCTACGTCACCACTTTTCAGCTGCAGCGAGTCATCGTAGGTGGCACACATCTTTGCGCTATGGGCAACTCCTTATCTCTCCAACACTTATTCCCTTGGATTGTTTGCACCACATACATTCGCTGGTTTGGTGACTTATTCTGTCACTGTAGGTATCCCTTGGTAATTAGTAGGCTTAATCCGAATGCGCTTGCTGGCCACTGATACTCTCTGCCCTAGCTCCACTATCTGTCACTCTGCTTATCTTCCTCATCATTTTGCAGAGATTCGTCGTAGGCTCCATGTCTCTTATGCGCAGATCTTGAGCACGCTAGGCTAACCTCCTTGTCTCTTCATCATACATTCTCCTGGAATGTCTATCACTTACCTTCGCTGGCTTGGTGCTGCATTCTGTGACCCTGCAGGCATACACTAGTGACCAAGCGTCTCATTGGAATGGCTACATCTGGCCACTGGTAATCTTTTCTAGCGCCACCATCCGTCGATCATCTTAAATCCGGCACCTCTGTTCAGTAAGCAGCTAGTAGTCGTAGGCTTCATGCATATGCGATTATCCCGAGCTTGTTAGGAGCCACTCCGTATCTCAATAACCTTTATTGCTGTAGAATATCTGCATCCAACCTTTCCGCTGCCGTACCGCCAATTGAACTTTAGTTCTCTCGCGCGGCTACCTAGTTATCTTTCAGTTTCCTATTCTGCGCTCCCTATCGTATTAGGCTAGCTACTTGCTGTTCATGCACCTTGCAACCACCACCAATCTTCTAACTCTCTTTGCTGTCTCCTCACGCAATTTTTACCTCACACTAAACTGATACTTCGTGCTTTACTTACTAGTACAACGCTCTCATCGGCACGCAGTCGTTAGCAATCTATCCATACGGCTACTCATCCTGCAAGACATTCAACGGGCAATTTCAGCATAATCACTGTTGCACAGTGTACATGATTTTGTCTCAAGTCGAAATATTGTAACAAAAGACTTTAACAATGTTTGACTCCACGCCTGTTCTTGCGGTCTTCTCTCGGTTGTCCCTCACTATCCCTTTTCTCCAAAGTCCGGAACTTCTTGAGCATCTGTGACTGGGCTGAGGAACAGGTTTCGCTCAAGACGGACGTAACAACCTACAAGGACCTACATGGAGCATGGTTGTACACCACAGGGACTAAACTGCAATCACCAAAACCGTTGTCCAGTATGGAGAGCAGGACACCTCTTCACCCTCGCGCAAAGTATACATCTGAAAAATCTAGAGAGCAGATAGTTTAAAATTTTGCTCACCTGGACATACAGCGAGACGACTATTTACGATGTTCCCATTCTCAATCGGCCTCAAGACTTATGGCGGCGATGAGCAAATTACCTGTCTAACCAACAGAGGAAATTGGAAGCCATTTGACTGCTAATAAACAAATATGAAATCAGTCGTCAAGCAGCTTTGCCAGTTATTCATTTGTGTACAAAATACTTTACGGCAGTGTTGCAGGATGTGGTGGGTTTTCGCCTAGCAAGCGCTCCCTATAAAAAGCCACAAATGTCTGTTTAACAACACTGCGACGTGTCGGATGTGACTCGCCACAGAATAAAGTCACTGCCCACAACTACATACTGGCAAGTCGACTAGCCTCATATTTCAAAATGTTCTCGACAGTGCAAGAATATGATACTCACAGTCTACATGCACCGTTTCATTGCACTTATAGTGCCATGACCGTTTCAATTACGCACGATTGTACCTGAAGTATCGTTGTTATACAGAACTGCCTGTAAACCTTGATCACGCCTGATTGGGTGTGTCTCCATAAAGTTGAGAATAAACTACTTATTTATTGGTTTATTTATCTGCACGTAGCGTACCCGCAGTAGTCTGCCCCAACCTTCCAGAATCGGCGTTTAGCACCTTAGCGGGAAAACAAGAATGACGTGAATCAGCGGAACTACAAATGTGCATTTATAGATGTCATAGTTAAGCTCGTCAATTTGATGCACCTTACCCGGTACCAGAATTCACTGCACTAGAGTGAATCAAAGTTCCTCCGCGTCATGTTGCCCTTCCTCATTGAAGCAGAAGCTGTTTTGTTATCGACAGCTTGCGTCCAGCACTGGGCTTGTTCCAAACACCTATTCCAGGATATAAGGTGGAGCAAGTACAGATAGGCGAATCACTCATTGGACGAACACAGTAGGGATTCGGTAATCAAGACCACCCTGATACACCGTGTTCCCGAGGCTGGAAAGCGTGATGAGCACGAAGCGAACATGCATGACCAGGAACATTGGCGCTACACTCGCCAGACTCGCTCCCTGGAGTATGTCGTATCGCAATCAATCTCGAAACTGACACGACCGCCACGATGCAAAGCATGTAGCCCAAATATTGTGAAAGTTGTCCTTCAATCTGGACAAATGTCAGCAATGGTGCTGGAGTGCCGGTGTGGTTGCTGCAGTAGCCATCCTTCTGAGCTCCGGTTCAAAGCCGTTACTGCTAAGCTAACGCACGAGAGCGATCACTTAATCGCACTACTGCTGGACAATAGTTCGAATGACTTCAAACAATTTCTATCAAAACTGGCAAACAAAACCAATACAATACCTGCAAAAAGGGAAGCAATGAGGTGACGTTGGGATCCATGGAGCTGACACAGATAAGTGCGAGGTTACCCAAACCAAAAAGTGAATGCTCGTCGCAATTTCACCGGTCGGTACAATAATTTACCCAAAACTGGCATTCCACACGCCATTCCTAAGAACAGAACTATCCGGCAGGTACACCAATGAACTGGGTCTGCTGAAGAAGCTTGTCGATCTGCTGCCAAGTCAAGCGTACCGGGGCTGAAACCTCATAGTCGTCCCGAAAACTTGGTTTCACTCGGTGGTGAACGACGCTGAAGTCGCGATATACGGTATGCCATGCATCGAAACGATCACTCTCGCAAAAGTGTGGATAATGTTCTACTACCGCAATGACCCGCAGTGTGAACCGGTTGTTGCCCTAGAGAAGCGAATCATAGACTCACCTGGGTGCAGTCTGCAACTGAGACGCAGGTCAACATACCTTTTGGCTGTTTACAATCGTCCCACAACCTTCACCTTAGAGGTGGACTTCCACCTGTATTTATCCTTGGGAAGGGTCCTACGAGGACGCTGTAGCCATGTTCTCATCTCCGGTGCATTTAGTATGCAATATTTGGAGGCCAGCGTATCCCCAAACGAGTAATATAAAACTTACCTGTAAGGGATTATTGCAAGCATTCCACTTTTCAACCATGTAAGTTCGTCTATGCGCTTAAAAGCCGAAAACAACCTACCTGTGCTCGATTTAGTGCGCAAGCACAAAGAGCACATGATTAAGAATCCAAGGATGGAGCACCCTCTGGGGCGGAGCAACCAAGTAAGCGTAATTTGTGACCGTGTGTTATGCGGAGTATCTGCAAGAACGTAGTAACTTGTTTCGAATAACTAACCACCAGCGCCTACTGAAAGAGATTGTGATTAGCCACCTGGGTATTTGGAGGACTGTTACATTGGGAGTGTCTGGATGGAGAAGTCCAGTGAGCTGGTGAAATCTGCATTGGGCAATCTGCCCTTTGTTCCACAAGGTCATGTTCATTCATTCGAAGCAGAATCCGAAAACCAATGCTATTAAGAGAAGCAGTGTGGCATTTATATATATATATATATATATATATATATATGGTTGGCGGCATCCGGTTTTGGATTTGCCTGTCACTGTGACAAGCCACAGGACGCCTGCGCCTACAAAGGGACCATGAGTGGCTTGCGTTGCATTACCCACAGCTCCAAGCACACACCCCATATCCAGTGTAAACTCGAAGGAATAAGACCTGGAGGCATGTGCACGTAAGCCACGTTTCATCAACCGAGCCGGCCCACACTCCTTCACAGGCAAACACAAGCACGCTGTATTTGGGGAATCAACCGCACACAAGGCGGTGGCTGGACCGTAGTCCGCTCCACACTGAGTGCATGGAACTCTTCGAGCCTAACACGGCCACAAGGACCGTGCACCCCGTCCCCTCCAGCAACGACCAACTGTCTCCTGGAGCCAGTATGGACGAGGTAGCGGGTAATAGACAGGTAGGCACCTTGTCAACGTGCACATCAAGCGCAGCCACACCGGATATATCAAACAACAGCCAATCATTTGAGAGAGAGATACAAAGAAAATAACTCGATTAATGCATAAGGAAACAGTGACATAAACCTTCAGTTAATGAGCATATGTAATAAGTTGTTTACAAAGGAATCCTAGATAAATTCGCGAGGCCAGATGGTTTACTGTACGGAGTACCTCGAACACCAAATGCTATGGAAATCGACTACAATTGGCTTAAGCGAAGTGTGCAAATTAATGGAGTACAGGTAGACATTTATATGAGAAAGAAAAGCATTTAGACAAAATTGAAAACCCACCACCTGAAATAAACAGACTTAGAACGCATGCAAACGGTGACATAAATCTTAAATTAGTGAGCATATGAAATAAGTTGTTTACAAAAGAATACGTTTTTATAAAAGCATACGAAGTAAGTTCACGAGGTCAGGAGGTTTATTTTACGGAAGTGCTACAAACACGAAAATGTTATCGGAATAACTACAAGTGGCTTAAGCGACATGTGCAAGTGTATAGAAAAGAGTATAACTAGGCATTTATATGTGAATAAAAGCATTAAAGCAAAATTGAAAACCCACCACCTGAAATAAATAGACTTAGCATACAAGCACGCGGTTAGTAAATCGAATGCAGCGTACCTAAAAACTCTGCGCCGGCTCTGCCTACGGTCTCTGCAGAAGCCGTCGTCGCTTCGGTAGTAGTCTCGAGTGGCCTCGCTCATGGCTTACTAGGCCTGCCTGACTAAGGCACTCGCGACCGCATGTGCTACAGCACCATGTACTCGATGTCGATGAACTACAATCCATCGGTGAGTGCCGCTTTCGAACTTGCCGCTTCTTCTCTGCATGCGTGAGGTCTTTCTCCCGCACTTTAGCAACGGCCTTCGTGATGAGATCGCGCCATATATACATATATATATACCAAGCCCTAGCCCTGACAGTTCGAGTAACTATCTTGTGCAGCCTAATCATGTATCATGTTTGGGCTTGAGGATAACTCAGCACACCAACCGCATCCAGCGTCAAATTTTGGTACTGGTAAAATGTTTCCGTACAGACTTGTGCACAGCCTCCGTGGTGTTCCACCACGTTCCTTTGGGGCATAGTTGCTGGGGTGTTCCTCATCTCTAACTAACGTGTATGATGATGATGATGACGTTCCACCACAAACGTCAGCTGATGGAGGTGTATAGTGTGCCGTGCCACGTCGGGATCACCAACTTTTGGGTGGGGCTTATGATACCAGTCGGTAATCAATGGCACGTAAGAGACGTGGCAAATACGGGACGGTATAGAAGTTGGAGGCTACTGACCCCAACGTAGATTGTGCATGCCGCAAAAATAGGAAGCAAAACAACCAGAGCAAGAAACGGTGCAGTAAGTTACTCACCAAAACGAGTTGTGTCAACAAGAGTGCCGTCCGTAAACAAGTGGACGTCTTGATGGTTAAAACAACCGTAAGTCCCATGTTACAAAATACTGATAGAGCGTGTTTTCCGGTAGAATACAGATGCTCAAGCAGCGGAGGATTCAGCTAACATCCTACAGATCCAACATGCTCAAATTCTCCGAGGCAATACTAGCGTGGGTAACATACCTGTCCTAATCTCCCAGACGCCATTATTTACGCGCGTCACGTTTAGTTGGGCGAGTATGTTAAGGAATCTTCTCTCGTTGCTCACCCATAATTTCCCAGGGTCGATAACGTTACCGCGAAAGCACTGCAGGCAGCTGCCACTAGGATAACTTAGCCGCTAACGAGATTATTCCAACCATGCTTAGACGAAGGGTAGTTCTCTAACATGTGGAAGCAAGGCATGGGTAACCCGTTTTTCGAGGGTGGTAGACAGTTAGATCCCGCCAGCTATCACCCAGTGATTCGCAACTCGGCGCTTACAAAGTAATGGAATGGATGGCGGCTGGGGCTGTATTGGACTACTTCGAATGGTCTAGCAGCATGGCACCGTAGATACACGGATTCCTTCAGTGTCGGCTATGTACAACCACTCTACTTATTGCCCATGGCAGTTAGGCCGAAAAAGGCGATAGTGGGATCGGCAGTGTTGTCCTATACTTAGACGTCTCTAAACCGTTCGACAGCAAAGTTTACCGCATACTTCTCCAAAACCTACAGGCGTACTGGGTTAGTAATCCCTGTCCTTGAGTGGAATGGATAAGTTCTCCATCAGGGGCCCCGCAGGTTTGAATTCTTGGCTTATTTTTTGACCCAAGTAATGCGAACTACGGGCCAGTTTTGGGGCCGCGGTTACTCCTATTCTTCACTGACCACACTGTGAATGCCATCAAGGCAAATGTCCAGCTTTTTGCCGATGACATCCAGGTATGGCGGGTAATTGGCCGTCAGGAAGAGCACGACAGGCTGCAACGAGATTTACGCTGCGCTGTTGAGTGTTCAAAGGTAAATAAATAAATGGAATTCATCAAAGCATACCAACCCATGCGTGCTCCAACTTTACCAGTAGTTATGTTCCGCAACAGACACGTTGCTATGAATACAATCCGCAGTGACAGAAAGTTGTACATGCTAAAGAAATGGAAGAAGTACGCATGAGGGATTCGGCAGTCATTGACTGACTATGGTTTGGGTTTAAGTGGGCGAAGTGTAAACAGTCAAGGCGTTATACATTCATTGAATGCGGTAGACGTAGACAGAGTACAGTTTTCTTGTACGTGTCAAGAATATATTCGATGATAACTCCAGTCGACTTGCCAGGATGTAGTTATTTGCAGTGATGTTATTCAGTTGCGAGTCACCTCGGACACCTCGCGTATGGTTAACTAGACTTTTGTGGCTTTTTATAGAGATCGCTTACAGGGTGAAAACCCACCATGTCCTATAACTCTGCCGTAAATCCCTTTGAACACTAACGTACAAGTAGCAAAGCAGGTTGCTGACTGGTTTTGCAAATGTCTTTCAAGTTCCTTTGTTGGCTGACCAGATAGCTTGGTCGGGGCCGCCATAGTCGTTGGGGCCGGTCGAGGTTAGAAGAGTTACGTAGAGCCGTGTACTTGAATGACCAGGTGTGTTAGGTATCTTCCAGCGGGTTTCAAAGCCTACCATGCGTTATGCGTAATGATGGGTGAACAATCAGCTCCCACTAGTTTTTTGCTACTATCCTACTCTTGATTTACCTTATCACTATTTGCTTAGGGTGTTAGAACAGCATTTGCCAGAAAAACCACAAAGGAAATAGCCGGTGCGATAGCAAAGTACTAATTGACATCGTCACCTGGATGAACACCGCTGGCACTTGCTTCGGAACTTAAACTTGGAGACCAACAGCTCAAAATTATTCTAAGAGCTGCGCATTCGTGTGCATCAACACATTCCTCATGTGCAAGCAAGCTCAATCCCCAGAAGTATAAATAAATATAAATAAATAAATAAATATAAATAAATATAGGTATATTTCTAGACAAGCGCTAGATGCTGTTTCTGCGTGGGATCAGATCAAATTGTATATAACATCCATGCTCTTGCACGGAGAAGAAATAGCGTTAACAACTGCTTTTGATCGTGTTAATCTTTCCGAACAGTAAAGCAGGGATAAATACAAACGTTTCGTAGGTCTCGACATTTTTGAAGGCAGTAGTTTGGGTCTCCGTAGCTTATGTACGAATTCTGCGCTTTTCACCAGCTACCGCAGCCAAACCTTGAGGTGCCTGATTCCATTAGTAAACGATCAACCTATTATGCCAATGGATTGTGTTATCTTTGATAGAAAATGCACCACTAGAGGAAATTTGATCCATTTTCTTTGGGCACATCACCGCATTTCGAGCATCCATTAGTAGCGGGCTCATGGAAGGGAATAAGCAAGCCAAAATTAGATCGTAAAAGTGGAGGGTGGAAATAAAGGAAATAACAGTAGCGGCTAACAATTTAGCCTTTCTTAGGAAAGTGCGACTGAAAGGCCGGCCCACTTAACTAGAAAATACACTAATATTGGAAAATGGAGCCAAAATATAGCCCAGAAACAGCATACCAGAACCGCAAACCTGGCGCGAATTTCAAAGTGTAAATCTCCAGACCAGCGGAATCAACGCCGTTTTGGATCCAAAATGTTAACTAAAACGGGACAACAATGGGCGGTCTAGGACCAACGCTAGGCGCTGGTTACGACAAAGGTAAAATAATTAAGCTAGGTACAGTGGTTATGGAGATATTTGCATTTTAAGCGGTCTGCGGCGGATAGCGCCATTTTCGAGCCTCCGCTAAATTCACGTTCTGCTTTGGAAGCAGATACAGAAAAAAGAAAGAAATAATACAAAAAACTGCTAGGCGTAATAAGTTCCGAATATGGAGTAGTAACTGGGAATGCCTAAGATAACGTGTAATTTGCTGCAGTAATGAAGTATCACGCAGTGGGCCGAAAAGCATACTTTCTCAGTAAACGTTGTAAAAGTTGAGAAAATAGACGGAAAGATTTTAGGGAAATACTAGGTAGGCTGGAATAATTATTATATAGGTAGAACAGCACAGGATATGGTGTAGCTAGCCCACAGCCAGAATGCGACCATGTGCGATTTCCAGAGTATATTGAGCCGCAGAATCCACTATGAATGTGGAATTCAACGTTTTTAATGCTCCGATGTGGATGCAAAAATTATACCAAAGCCGCGTGAGCTGAGTCCATATGGATTTGACAAGGGAACATAAAACTCACTTGCCCCGTCTGAACTAGGATAACGCAAGCATTTCCTGCAGAAAGATTACCAGTTTCGACTCTTTGAGGCTATTCTATACGTCGTTATGGTTCTATCACTGACACTAATGAGCCAGGGTGGTCTTCCAGTAATAATAATAAAAACTAATGTGAGAAAATTCACAAAATGTGTCCAGGTGAGAAACACCTTGGGTTCCGCTTTGGCCAGACACGGAAACCACTTCTTTTGGGGGTTGCGCCATCTCAAGCATGACTGATTAGTAGGCCACAGGTGCTAAAGCACACAACTGGGCATTAAGTTGCTAGTTTAGAGCTCTGTTTCTCTTAGCTGAGAGTCGGATGCAAGTGCCTGTGGTGTTGGACCAGAATAACGCAATCGTTCCCTGGAGAAACATCATCAGTTTCAACACTTTGACGTTATGTTATATATCTTACTGGATGTGCCACCAATGCTAATGAGCTAGAGATGTCTTCTATTGATAATAGAGAAATAGGTGCCCAAAATTTAGTGAAATGCATTCAGGTGGGAAATACCACGAATGCCGCTTTGGTTAGGCATGATCACCTCATCTTATAGAGGTTGCAGTTTGTCCTTTGTGACGGATTATTAGGCCTCATGTGTTAAAGCACACCATTTCTGCATGGCGTTGCTATTTTGAGCTTTAACTCTCTTGGTTGGGAGTCCGATGCAAGTGCAAGTGATATTCAACAGCGTAAGGTAATAGAAAACTGGGAGACCACAACAGCTATTAACTTGGAGGTTTCCTGGTAAGAAGATTCCAAATCGTCAGGCAAAATGAATGAACAATAATATAACGCAACTAGAGAAGATAAAGGAAAACAATTGGGAGACACAGAACTCAAGCACGCCGCTTTTAGCCCGGACAGCGTGCCTTAGTAAGAGACTATCGCGCGGGAAACCCGCAATGGGTGGTAGGATCGATACGGAGAAATATTGGACAGGTGCTATATGAGGTTAATGTGGGTAATTTGATTTGGACCAGGCATTCCAATCAGCTGCGACCAACTAGCATCCCTGCGGGCACAAGCGCTTGGTTACTACCGTTAGATATTCTACTAGAGAGTTTCGACATGCCATCTAATCCCCAAAGCAATTCGGATGCATCCCGCACAGAAGTCTCAGAGGAACCGAAGGTCCAGACCCGGCGCTGTACTGATCGACTACGGAGACCTGTCGTAAGAATGCAGTTGGATCCAAAAATGAAGTCTTATGTCAACTTTTGCGGGGGAAGGCGTTAATGGGACGGAACCAGCCAATGAGAGCGTTTTACGCTGAGGGCTATTGATTTGGCCATAAATTGAATGTACCGTTAGTTGGACGTTAAGCAAATATACTTGCCAGCCGTACGCCGGTCTCCTGCTTTCCGAGTATCACATGACGATCTAAATGATGTTTTGAATCTGCAGTGGGTCTCCTTGTGCCCCCGTCTAAAGCACCTTTGACAAACAGATTTGCTGATAGGACACCATCTCACAAAATGCCATCCTCCGCATTGCCAGCAAGGTGATGGGGGTTTGGATTGTGGATATCTGCTAGGTTGAGCGGTCGGTGGGTTTTTTCCTGAAATTTGCTGGACAGATATATCTGCGGAATGTGCTCTCGAATCTTCCACCATAGCCGTATGGTGCTTTAAATTCATGATTCTTTGGGCTTCAGCAATGGCGTTTTGTAATGTATCATCTGTGTCGCGTTCCAACATACCAAGTATGCTCGTTCGTATCTCGGCGTCTTTTGGGGACTGTAGACTGCATGCTAGTATCAAACACTCGAACTGGTCTTCCGTGAGCGACTACAGTTTGAATTTCTGGCATTCACATTTGACTATCGCGGCGTGAGCAATAAGACTGTCATTGTCCTTTTTGCATAGCTTTAGACAATTGTATCGGTTATTGAAAGGAGACGACTGGTCTCCAAACAACGCTGTGAGTCGAGCAACTGTATCATCAAAGCTGAAATCATGCGCGTTGTTTGGCAAAATGTAGTTAATGTATCTGTCATGTTCAACCGTTCCGAGTTTTCGTATCAAAAGGCGAACTTTAGATGCATCATCGAGACCTGACAACGCTGCCCTGAAAACATCTTCATAGCGCCTGAACCACGCAGCGAATATTAATCCTGAGTCAGGATCGAATATGAACTCATTAACACTTCTGATCATCGCATCCGCCGAAGGCTTCCCATTGTTCTGAACGACCGTAGGCTGCACAGATAACATTTGGGTGAGGGTTTCAATCATACGCAGCTGTGCTGTTTCAAATTGCTGCTGTTGCTGCAACAAAATGATTTTCAGGTCTTCCGCTGAAATTGACATCTTGATCCACAACCTACCGTCACCAAAAAATATATGTTATGGTTTCGGCTGACCTACCGATGACCTGCTGCTAGCGTGCACTCTGATCAGCCCGACTTCCCAAAGCAGGAGACCGGTGGTGGCGGCAGACGCTTCGAAGTATGGCGTGGGTGCAGTTATCTCTCATAAGTTTGCTGACGGATCGGAACAAGCGATCGCACACGCAGCTCGATCACTGTCGCCAGCCGAAAAGAATTACGGGCAGATAGAGAAAGAGGCATTAGCGATAGTCTTTGCAATAAAGAAATTTCACAAAATGTTGTATGGCAGGAGGTTTACCCTGCTTACCGAGCATAAACCACTCCTAGCCATATTTGGATCAAAGTCCGGTATATCCGTTTATACCGCGAACAGACTGCAGCGCTGGGCTACGGCCTTACTCGCCTATGATTTTGCGGTGAAGTACACGGTTACAAAGGACATAGGTCAAGCAGACACACTTTCCCGGTTATTGGAGCTACAACAGCATCAGCAGGAAGAATCTATAATTGCAGCAATCTCCCTTGAATCAGAGGTCAACCAGGTCTTGATGGAGAATTTTAAGAAGCTTCCCGTGACGTTCGACATGGTACGTGACGCAATTGTGCGATATCCCCTCTTGCGCCAGGTAATCAAATTTCACACTACGCATTGGCCAAGTGATACTCTATCCGGAGAGCTACAAATTCTCTCTCGGAGAAAGGACGAACTTTCGATCGTAAATGGGTGTTTACTTTTGGCCGAGAGAATTGTCATACCCAAAGAACTTCGCCAAAGAGTCCTTCAGCAATTTCATCGGGCACATCCTGGAATTAACAGAGTGAAAATCATTGCTCGGAGTTTTGTCTACTGGCCAAACAATGATTCGGAACTCGAGCAACTAGTAAAGTCATGTCCCAGATGCGCGCTTGCTAGTAAGGCACCGAGAAAAGCTGACTTAGCTTCCTGGCCGTTGGCAACAAAACCGTGGGAACGCGTGCACGCTGATTTCTTTGGTCCCCTAAACGGTCAGCAGTACCTAATAGTTGTTGATTCCTATAGTAAATGGCCTGAGGTCTTCTGTATGGAGCGTGCGACAAGTGGTGCAACAATTAACATTTTGAGGAGACTTTTCAGTCAACACGGAATACCAGAAACCTTGGTCACTGACAATGGTTCTCAGTTCACTTCTTCCCAATTTGCCGAATACTGCGCACAGCATGGTATCACGCATCTACGGTCGCCACCGTTTCACCCTCAGTCAAATGGACAAGCAGAGCGCTTCGTCGACACGTTTAAGCGATCGCTACTAAAGATGCGGGGGGAAGGAACCACACAGGAGATACTTGATATATTTTTGCTCGTGTACAGATCAACTTCAAATCCCCAAGTACTAAACCAGTTGTCGCCGGCAGAAGCACTAATGGGAAGAAAACTCCGTACTGTGAATTCCCTGCTAACTCCGAGGTGTACTAATGAGCAAGAAAGGAACGTTCGGATGGAGCAGTACTACAACGAGAGACACAGAACTCAAGCACGCCGCTTTTAGCCCGGACAGCGTGCCTTAGTAAGAGACTATCGCGCGGGAAACCCGCAATGGGTGGTAGGATCGATACGGAGAAATATTGGACAGGTGCTATATGAGGTTAATGTGGGTAATTTGATTTGGACCAGGCATTCCAATCAGCTGCGACCAACTAGCATCCCTGCGGGCACAAGCGCTCGGTTACTACCGTTAGATATTCTACTAGAGAGTTTCGACATGCCATCTAATCCCCAAAGCAATTCGGATGCATCCCGCACAGAAGTCTCAGAGGAACCGAAGGTCCAGACCCGGCGCTGTACTGATCGACTACGGAGACCTGTCGTAAGAATGCAGTTGGATCCAAAAATGAAGTCTTATGTCAACTTTTGCGGGGGAAGGCGTTAATGGGACGGAACCAGCCAATGAGAGCGTTTTACGCTGAGGGCTATTGATTTGGCCATAAATTGAATGTACCGTTAGTTGGACGTTAAGCAAATATACTTGCCAGCCGTACGCCGGTCTCCTGCTTTGGGAAGTCGGGCTGATCAGAGTGCACGCTAGCAGCAGGTCATCGGTAGGTCAGCCGAAACCATAACAGGTTGTTCACCCACCATTACGCATTACGTATGGTAGGCTTTGGAGCCAGGTAAAGGTTAAAATTACGTACGAACGGCCAAGGAAAGAAGAAGTGGCGGTCAAAATATCTGGGTGTCTAGCTTTCCAGGTGACAGGGGCCTTACTGCTGCATGGTTATCATTTTGCCAGAGAAAGGGAATCCGGAAAAATTGTTGTGCATGCAGAAAGGATTGAAGAAAAGGATCTGGTTTTTCAAAATACCTTTCTACCAGCGTTTCCGATAGTGATAGGCATACGTATAACTCAGATAAAACTAAATGTACGGGCCAAGAAAGCTTAAGTGGCGGGTAAATGCCTGAATATAGGTTATGGTGATATTGCCTTCGAGGTGGGTAGGTGGCCCTGTTATATAATCAGCGGTGTAAAGTAGCGAGTACTTAAACCTAGGGGATGGCATTGCTTATGGCAATTAGTAGATGCCGATTACGTAGGCTAGTAGAAACACCTATAAAGCAGGCAATTTATACGACTATTTTAGACAGATAAATGGTAACTTACGGGTGCACCAAATGTGTGGACAACAACGCTAGAACCTGGCATTTCACATGAGGCTTAATGTTCTTAAAATGTTTTTAGTAGACGTGACTCATGGGCCACAAGTATAAGTATTCGCAAGAGACCAAGTGGACTAGGTATTTGGAAAATACTAAGGGGTAAAGATAGAGACGAAGGAACCAAAGTGTAGAAGAGTAGGAAGAAGTGAAGTAAAGTTTGTCCGTTCGGATTGCTTCCTCATTGCTATGCAATATCCTACCTGGTCAGTGCCTACAGGCTTACGATGCTCCCATGCAATAGTACAAGGCTGCTTTACGTGCTGATCTGTTGAGCAGTAAGAAACTGGACGTCGAGAAGGAGCTTTAAAAGGATTTGAGCTACCGATTAGTGTTTCCAGGTTGCCTTTGCGGTAGCGTCTACTATTTCAAGACTTCCTATTTAACTAAGTGTCGGTGGGAGCCAGTAAAGCGCTCAGCTACTACTGGGGCAGGCTGAATACCTTTTGTGGTCGGATTAGCAGTCCTAACATCTGTAAGATGCGTGCAACTGATCGGGCCGAGGTCTCTCACGTGGTGTGATAGAGACCGCAAAGTATGGGGAGGACCTGTGAGCCCAAGATGCTCCTGTCATGAAGCCTAGTTGAGCGCAACACAAAGTTGCGCCACAGCAGACCAAAATGTGATCTATGCCCCATCGGGGCCGGTCTCAAAAAGGTTGTCATCAGAATCACAGATGTTGAAAAGGCGTCTTATGTTATCCAGGCACATAAACTTTCGTACCTCCTGCTTGAAAGCCTGTGGATTGTGAATCTCCCGCAGCTTTGAAGGTAATTTGTTCCAGATATTTACATAAGCGACAAGGAAGAAACGTGAACGTAGTTTCTTCCTCGCTGGCAGCGTGGCAACTGTGCAGTGCTTGTTTCGGAGGTTGCATTCTGATCCTCTTCTCAGTGTCAGGCTGGGGATATTACTGTGCACTGCTTGGTGTGTTAACTTATGTAAGAAGCACAGGTTTAAAATAATGCGCCGGAGCCATAGAGGCTGGAGTTTGAGATGGTTACACCTCTGTAGGTAACTAAGCGCTAGGCCTTGTGGCGCTACTATTTTGGCAAATCGCCGCTGAGCCTTTTCGAGCAATATGCGGTCTGATTTCTGCAAATTACTGAAGATGAAGGGCAATATTCCAGCTGCGGACGAACATGACTGCGGTAAAGCTCCAACCGTGCTTCAGCCGAGTTAATGTGGCGGCCTATGTGGAAGACCATTCTGCGTGCTTTTGCTACCTGATACTGCACCTTCTCTGAAAAGTTGAGGGTCATAGAATAGCGAATACCTAGGTCAGTAGCTAACGTTTTTAGTTGGATGGGCGTGCCATTCAACGTAAACGCACCATCCGATATGGAGCATTTGTGGGTCAGAATACTAGATTTATCAGCAGAGAATGTCATTTGCCAATTTTGACACCACGACTCTAAGGTCTTCAGGTCTTCACGGATCTCTTGTAATGCGGATACTTTGGCGCTTGGTGGGAAGACGTATACGACCTTTATATCGTCGGCAAAGAGGAATGGGCGACCTTGGCGCAGGCTGCTACAGATGTCGTTCACATACATCAAAAACAGGGTTGGTCCAAGCACGCTGCCTTGCACAACACCGCTGGAAACTGTGATAGGGATGGACTCAAAGTGTGCTGCCTTCACGGACTGCGTATGCCCGGTTAGGTAGGATTTAAGCCGGTCAAGCAGAGGGGTGACTACACCGTAAGCCTTGAGCTTATGTAATAGGCGTTTATGAAGGACCCTATCGAACGCCTTTTGCATATCGAGGTATAGCGTAATAATCGTCAGACCGGAATCAATCGCGCCAATGAACAGTTGGCAATGCCCCACCAACGCAGTTGGTAATGCCCCACCAACGCAGGCCCAAATGAATTTCACGCCCTAAAGCATCTGCTAACTTTTACTAAATTTTCCCATACTCATTTCTTTATTATTAGTGACAGGCTCTTTTAGCTCACTGGTGTTGGAGACATAGCGTCATGCATATGGAAAATTGATTCTATGTGATAAACTTCGCGAAATTTAGCTAAGAAATGTGTGTAGTTCTCAGGCCAAAATGTGTCAACTGCTCCGAAAGTTCCCTTGGGTTATTCAGGTAGACCTGCCTTATGCATCCTTGGTAAAAGGTTCAGAACCACTTAGAGTCCTAACAATACTAAACTCTATATTCTTAGTGGTTTATGTGGCTCAGTATCCACTGAAAATGGTATACTGAAGCCTGCTGACCGTGAGTTAATTGTAAGTGCCCCTGAATTGGCATACACACATAATACTTCTTACTGGATTTCTAGCGTTTTCGCACAAAACTCTCGCTTATTTGCCTACGTTTGATATGTATGCCTGGAAAGTGTGCCTTTCGGCCACTTACGAAGCCCCTAGATGTTGCAGGATAGTACGGGTTATATACAGCATTTCCAGATAGCTACGCCTATTTAGAACGTACAGCGGTTCGCTACTTATAACATTTGCTTATTTCTGCTAACTGCCTGCAAAGCAGGAAGCGAAGTTAGAAACTGTGCGTTTTCTACTTTTTGTTGCTTATTCCGCCATATGGCAACTATTTATTAGAGTAATTAGGCGCGTTGTCTCGATATTTAGACGTGCTATACTCTAAACTTTTTAGATCCTATATACGGCAAAACAGAGTTCCTGGAACACGAATTATGAAGCCGTGCTATTCCATAATGACTAACAAAAATGGAATAAAAGGTAAAGCCACCCGAGCCAAACTCCGGGGCAAACGTAGAAGTACTCATTCGAATAGCGCAGTTTCTGTCGATCACAGCTCTGCCTCATGCACTGCAAAGGCGGATAAGGCGACCAAACGTCCTGCTGCTAAAGACAAACTGAATTAACTGCGCCCCTGCAGTGTCCATCTTATAGACCCATTGAAAGATGCACTTAACAAAACCAATGCACTCTCAACTGAAATGGTTGCTCTCAAAAAGGAAATGGCTGTTACCAAAACAGAGCTAGCAAAACTTCTGCCATTGGCCCAACTCGCAGGAATTAGGACAAATGACAACGCTGACGAGCTCAAAGATGCCGGCGCCCTTCTTACTACCATCACTACTGAGATAAACGAGTGCATCCGCCGTGCCCTAAACGTGGTCGTCTTCAACGTTCATGACAAACTTTCCTTGGAGAAAGTCACCCGCCCACTTACGTCCATGTGTAGTATTCCTCCTGACATGTGCGTGAGTAAGGGGCTCAGAAAATCGAAGATCAATCGCAATTTGCCCTATCCTTATCGCATTCAAAACTCCAGAGCTGGCTACAAGCTTCATAGCAAATCGATTTACCTTAAGAACAAACGCAAACATTTGGCCTATTCTTGTCAAACCTGATCTAACGCCGTTGCAAAGAGCTTTCCCACCGGCTACTAATACCAAAGCAAGATAACAGCCTCATGATTCATCGCTGGTTGTCTGAGCTACTGCTTGCCCTACTACAATCACCAACGTGGATCTGGACCTAACCCCCCTGCGTCACGCGTCCACGACAGCACTACATCCCGACTCAAGCCCCACAGCCTTAACAGACAAAAAGTCAACAAACGTTCCGGACTCGCCCCCGCTAACGATACAAGAAGCGGAGTCAATGCATAACGCCTCCCACATGAGTGACACCGATTCCGAATCTATCAATGTAGACTTCCCGATGATGAACTCCCTTTCCTCCCCCTCGTGCAAAGCCGAAACCACCCTCGCAACACGACCGACTACCAACAAAGGTCAACCGCTGAAACACGGCACGCCTCGTAATGGGATGCACTCCCCGCTGATGCATCACCATAACAAAGATAACCGTACCCAAGCAATGTCCTCATGGCACAAACGGACAGCTGCTAAGCCCCAATTAACATTTGTACCAATGGATCGCATGAGATCGAAATCCTTCCGATCCCAAACGCCGCGCCCCACGCAGATTTCGACTCAACCGGCCCAATCACTGCGCAAGCCCTACCTACTCGAGACGCCCAACAAAGCTATTAAGCCCCAGAATTATAACAAATGCCATGGCTTTCAAAAACCGAGGACGTTCTACCAGTCACTACAACAAAATGAAACTATGAACAGCCCGCGCAGCATCAACGCAGTGATTCCCCTGATAACCAACTATCCGCCTGGTACGCTATCGCCCAGTCGGCCCTACAAAAAGCGCTGTGGCATCCAAAGGTCAAGTGCACAACCCCGCTACCAATCCCCACAACCTCTCGAAACAGCGGGGAACAAAGCACCCTCCCAAAGAGGACGCCCTTCTGAAAATCTGTACCGCTCCATTAACACCACCCCGCACTCCCTGGCCATACGTCCCCCTGAACGAAAAATACATCCGGATGACAAGCACTACATCCGGACCATGCCATCCACGGCCCCTTTTTTATGGGATGCAGCAGGACACGACCCACCTCGCCCATTCCACCAAGAGTTCTCGCCAGCTCTCGCTTACCTCCAGCAACTCATATGCTCACTGCAACTAACCCCCCACGGTTGGCGTCAGCCCTCCGGATAGGTTCTACACTCAATATTATTACTACAGCCTCATTAGAGGCCGACTACCATCAGCTACCTCCTCAATCACTTCCTGATCACAATCCTTTATCACACACTCCACCATTTCTAACCACTTCCATGTACCCTACGCCCGTTACACCCTATTGTGCAACTTACCTCACACAATCGAACTCTTCCATCTCTCCTTGCGTTGAATCATACAGTATGCTGCTTATTAAGGCGCGATCTATTACACACAAGATGCACCTAATTGGCCCATTTATCCTACTCTCATACCCACAGCTGTTTCTCATCACAGAAACGTGGCACCCGTCAAATGCCTCTGACAGCCTACTACGTATCCCTGGCTACACTGCATTCTGTAACGGACGAGACAACCAGCGGGGTGGCGGTTGTCTTATCTATGTCCGGGATGATTTTGGTGCACCTGATTTCGAACTGTTATCTGTAGGTGACCCTGAAGACTCCATCTGGATCCAGACGACAGGAGGTCAACTTGACCTCCTTATCGGTTGCGTATACAACCCTCCACACACATCTAGCAAACCGATTAATAAACTCACTAAGCTCTTCACTGAAATCTCCCAAATGCCCCCACGGCACAAGATAGTGGGTGGCGATTTCAATATGCCACTTATCCCCTGGAACGACCAGGTTGCCCCACTCAGATACAGAAGTTTCGTCCACACCGTCCACGCAAATAACTGGACCCAACAAGTTCACGACCACACCAGGCTTTCTAACACTCTAGACTTAATCTTTACGCAAGGTGTCTCTGATGCAGTTGCTGGTATATTGGATAATATAAATGGCTGCGACCACAAGGTGGTCAAACTCATATTTACACTTTCTACTCCACACTGCGCCACTTCTTCTTCTATCAAACAGTTTCGAATGTTCAACCACATTAACTGGGACAGCTTTGAGATATTAGTGCGATCTGCCAACTGGGACAACTTCTTTTTAGCTACCGATGTAGACGCAGCCGCACACGTCCTATATCTAAATCTCTTCAGCTGCCTAGATGTGCTCGCCCCACTCACCTGCAGAAGCCGCTTAAAGATGACAGCGAAATCAGCAAAGGCATACGGTGTACTTAGGAAGATCAAAAAATGCGACAGCGATACTCCAGAACTAAGGAATTTCACATCCTTGTTCGCATGAATGAAATCCTAACCAACTGGCAAACTGCGCAGGAATCAGCCAAGATTGCTGAAGAAGATGCCGCCCTCAAATCTAGCAATAAAACCAAGTCACTCGGGCAACTACTCCGACAAAGAAGCAATCAAAAATCTACGCCTGTTGCCTCACTCAGGCTTTCTGACACATCCATTATTAGCGATCCATCAAATATATGTGAGACCCTCAATGGATACTTCTGCAATTCTTTCACTGACGCTAATGGAACTGCGCCTGCTTTGCCATCTAGGCGCACCAATGACTCACTCGACACTATTAAGTTTGACATGCGTTCTATCACCCGAGTAATCAGCTCAGTCAAATGCTCATCACATCCTGGTCCCGATGGTCTTCCCTCTGCGTTGCTGATACTCGGTGGCAAGAACATTCCAGCCCTACTTCTCAACCTATTCACGCTTTCCATGACTAACGGGATTTATCCAACCACATGGAAACATGCCATCGTCATCCCCAAACACAAAAAAGGCAGTCAGCAGAACATGGAAAACTATCGCCCCATCAGCCACACGCCTATAGCTTCAAGAATAATGGAACGAATAGTCAAAGAAACCATGCTCACCTTCCTGCTTACTCGCAACCTCATCAATCGACAACAACATGGATTTCTGCCGTCTAAATCCTGTCAGACCTGCCAATTTGAGTTCCTCAATCATGTAACTCAACTGATTGACAACAAGCAAGCACTAGCCATCATCTTCCTAGACATGACGAAAGCCTTTGACAGAGTACCACATACAGAACTCTTGATGAAGCTGGAATCATACGGTATCTCCGGCAAACTGCACACTTGGTTCTCATCATATCTTGCAGCTCGCTCACAGTCAGTAATGGTTGGGGAATTTATGTCACTTCCTAAACCAGTCAAAAGTGGCGTAATTCAAGGTAGCGTTTTAGGCCCTCTACTTTTCCTGCTCTATATCAATGACGTGTTCCAGGTTTTCAAACATGGGACACCCTACCTATTTGCGGACGACATCAAAATTGTCTTCCCATTTCATCCGTCAAACTTCCACACCGCCATCTCCCATATACAATACGACTTAAGAGCGCTAACTGCATGGTGCGACATATGGAAGTTGGCATTCACACCATCAAAATGCAATGTCCTTACGTACCGATGCACCATGCCTCCCAATACCTTAATGCTGCAAGGCACGCCATTAGGGAACTGCCTAACAGTGCGTGACTTAGGCGTGCACTACTCCTGTTCGCTGAACTTCGCGGAACAAGTAGTTTATTCCGCAGCTAAGGCACGCTCTCTCATCGGATACATCCTCAAAACCATGACAATACAGGAATCTAGAACTGTGCTCTACAAAACATGTGCCCGGCCTCTGCTAGAATACTGCTCTATAGTATTCACCAACCTTAGAAAATGCGACCGAATAGCCCTCGAAAAGGTTCAGCGTACCTTCACAAAACGCCTCCTGGGGCACTCAAGTCTAAGCTACCGTGATCGGTGCAACACACTTAAGCTAGAACCGTTATGGCTGCGCCGATTGAAAACCAACCTCGCTTTCCTATACTCGCTCATTAACAATATCAGTGGGAGCCAACTAACCCCTGTCTCAGACTCATATATCACTTCGTACCCCCTACGTGATAGACCCCACTCCATTATCCTACCAAGAACGCGCAGCAGCATTCGCTCCAACTTCTACCTCTACAGATACGCACACGTATGGAATAGGTTACCTCTCACAATAAGGGCATCTATGAATATAAACCAGTTCCGCTTCTCTATTAGCAAATACCTCTCTGTCACACAAGTTTCCAAACTACTGAATATCAACTGTCCTGAAGAAGAGTTTTTTGAAACTGGACCAGACCACTTATAATCGCCTCTTCTTACCTTCCCACACTATCCTCTTCCCGACTCCTCATCTCTCCCCTAGCGCGCCGTCATCCGTCGTTCATCTTACTCGCGTCAACTCCTCTTGGCAGTAGCTAGTCATTGTTGGCTCCATGTAGCTTGCAAGGAGCCACTCCTTGACTCTCCAGCCTTCATTTTCCTCTGACGTCTGTCTCTCTAATCTTCGCCCGCATGTTGATTTCTTCATCGAAACTGTAGGTATCCAGTAGTGGTCAAACGTCTTAATGACATGGCTACACCAGCCACTGATACATTCTTTTCTAGCGCCACCATCTATGCTTAGCAACAGCTAGTCGCCATAGCTTAAATTACACTTTGCGGATATCCGGAGCTCGGTAGGAGTCGCTCCTTTTTTTACAATGTTCATTCTCTTGGATTGTTTGCGTCACAGCTCAGCTGGTTTGTTGACCTATTATGTGCCACCGTAAGATCCACTAGTAACTGAAGGCTTAATCCGAACTCTATTGCTGGTCACTCTTCTCTCTCCTAGCGCGCCGTTATGTGTCGTTCGTCCTACTCGCATCAACTCCTCTTGACAGCAGCTGGTCATTGTTGGCTCCATGTAGCTTGTAAGGAGCCACTCCCTGACTCTCCAACCTTCATTTTCTTCTGCCGTCTGTCTCTCTAAGCTTCGCTCGCATGTTGATTTCTTCATCGAAACTGTAGGTATCCAGTAGTGATCAAACGTCTTAATGATATGGCTACACCAGCCACTGATACACTCTTTTCTAGAGCCACTATCTCTGCTTAGCAGCAGCTAGTCGCCATAGCTTCCATTTAACTTTGCGGATATCCGGAGCTCGCTCCCTTCTTACAATGTTCATTCTCTTGGATTGTTTGCTTCACAGCTCAGCTGGTTTGTTGACCTATTATGTGCCACCGTAGGATCCACTAGTAACTGAAGGCTTAATCCGAACTCTATTGCTGGTCATTCATCTCTCTCCTAGCGCGCCGTTATCCGTCGTTCATCTTACTCGCGTCAACTCTCTTGACTAGCTAGTCATTGTTGGCTCCATGTAGCTTGCAAGGAGCCACTCCCTGACTCTCCAACCTTCATTTTCCTCTGCCGTCTGTCTCTCTAAGCTTCGCTCGCATGTTGATTTCTTCATCGAAACTGTAGGTATCCAGTAGTGGTCAAACGTCTTAATGATATGGCTACACCAGCCACTGATACATTCTTTCTAGAGCCACTATCTCTGCTTAGCAGCAGCTAGTCGCCATAGCTTCCATTTAACTTTGCGGATATCCGGAGCTCGCTCCCTTCTTACAATGTTCATTCTCTCGGATTGTTTGCGTCACAGCTCAGCTGGTCTGTTGACCTATCACTTACCTTCACTGGCCTGTTGATACACTCAGCGACCCTGTAGGCATACACTATTGACCAAGCGTCTGATTGGAATGGCTACATCTGGCCACTGAGCCTCTCCTAGCGCCACCATCTGTCGGTCATCGTAAATTCGGCATCTCTGTTCAGAAGTAGCTAGTGGCCATTGGCCCCATGCATATGCGATGATCCAGTGCTTGTTAGGAGCCACTCCGTATCTCAATAACCTTTATTCCTTTAGAATATCTGCATCCAATCCTTCCGCTGCCCTGCCACCAATCGATCTTTAGGACTCTCTCGCGGCAACCTATTTATTTTCGCTTATTATGCCCTCCCTCTCGGATTACGCTAACTACGTACTGTTCATGCACCTGACAATCACTACCAATATTCTAACTCTCTTTGCTCTATCCCCACGCAATTATTGGCTCATAACAAACGGATACTTCGTACTTTACTTACTGGTACAACGCTCTTGTCTCTACGCAGGCGTTAGCAATCCACTCATACGGCTAATGATTCTATAGGATATTCAAAAGACATTTTCAGCATAATTATTGTTGCACAGTGTACATGCTTTTGTCTCAAGCCCAAATGTTGTAACACAAGACATTAACAATGTTCAACTCCATGCCTGTTCTTGCGGTCTTCTCTCGGTTGTCCCTCACTTTCCCTTTTCTCTGAGGTCCGGGACTTCTTGGAGATCTGGGATTGGACTGAGGAACAGTTTTGGCCCAAGAAGGACGTAACAACCCACAAGGACTTACATGGAGCATGGTAGAACACCGAAAGGACCGAACTACAATCACCATAACCCTTGTCCAGTATGGAGAACTGGACATATCCTCATACTCCCAAACATTATACATCTGAAAAATCTGGACAGCGGAAAAGTTGAACTTTTGCTCACCTGGACATACAACAAGAAGAATAATCGCGATGTCCCTCTCCTCCACCGACGCTGCCCGGTAGTCGCAGACCTAGCAGGGTACTTTAAAGATGGTGATGTTTGTTGATTGGTCGGACGGGAGTGAAACAATTGACCTCTAGACTCTGACATTCTAATCTGGTGTTCCCTAAAACTGTGTTTTAGTGTGCTAAGAGGATATCAACCGTTTGCCGCGGATTCGAATGCTTGGCAATACGGTCAACCAAATGCTGCAAATTTGGTAAATTAATTAGACAAAGAAATTTCCACACCCTTATGTCCAATATTGCACAGTGAGCGCATTATAATGCTAAAAGTCAAAATTAGGTCGCCTGTTTTCATGGATGCTGTATTTAACTAATTCGCAGTCTTGGAAGTCCGTTAAAAACATTGGATTTCCGCAACGTATACCGTAAAAGCTTTCTTTTGTAACAAGCTTGTTGGCACGAGCGTCCGTTAATAGTCCGTGGGTTATCTTTTATGCGTCTTCTCGGCGTCCTGTCTAGATGTTGTTAAACGCAAAACAGAACACAGACGAGATGTGCAGCAAAACGGATTTGAAATGAATGCTAACTGGTGTCCACTTAATCAGTTGTGCCCGCTGCGTTGCAAAAGTGCTAATATTCAACTCGCGTTACTATGCGTCCACTTATCGAGGTGGAAACATCGAAGTGTGCAATGCATGCAGCTATATTTGCCTTAAATATGCGTAACACTAATGCAATATTGGTAACTAAAGTAGTAATTATTCACTACAAGGTATAAAAGATAAGCATACCGTTTCTGAGCCCATTTATTAAAAATTCCTGCCGTCCACTTTTAGTTTCTTCCTGGACTATTTAATTAGTCTCCTATTGTGCCGATATTTTTAGCCTCGGAATTTTAATGTGAAACGCATTATTAATATAATGAAATAAGTAACACTTGGGGATTGTGAGTTTCATAGCAGTGGATACATCATAGCAGACATAATTAAGTGGCTTCTTTAACAGCGAAGATTTTGTAAAATCATAGGAACCTTATGCAGCATTATTTTCCCTCTGAATTATCATTTTATCCAAACATATGTACAGCGAGCCCTCCCACTGAAGCGTGCTTTTGGCCACTCGCGGAGAAGCAAAAGGAGATGAAGATAAATGTCTTTACATGTCCATGAATCTGTTTAACTAATGTACTAAATAATTATCGGCGCTGTTTAGTGAGTTAAATCCCTTTTTTAACCGTACTTTCTGTCAGCGCAAGTGACTTTTAGCGCCCCATGGGTGACGTATAATTCGTCACTGTGGTACTACGTACTTACCAGTCTGTAATTGATTACCGCGTAACGTTGACGGAATATGCATCCCTTCAGCGCGAGCAGCGAAAGCGTGTGCCGTCGTGTGAGTGTTGTAACTCCCTAAATGACCAGACTTTTGGCCCTCAGCAGTGCAAATGTACACCTTATGGACGACCTTTTGGTCACCCAGTATATCTTCCAACGCCCATCGAACTTCAGCAACGAAAGTTTCATGGTAAAAATATCGTAAACATGAAGCGGAAAGCCTCATATTAATTATAATTACGCAATGCAGTAGCCACAAACCCAAACCCTAAATTGATTTTGAATTACCAATTCTCGTCCAAACGAAACTTAATTAGGATGACTTTCAGCCAACGGTATGCATTATCTGATGCTACCACAGCATTATCGTGAGTGCGCTACTGTCGGAGCCTGTATACTACAAGCACAACCCTCGGAGTCAGATGATATTACAACGCACTTGGGTCCTAGTACATCGGCACCAAATGTGCCACTGATGGAGCCTATATACAACGAGCACGAGACTTGGAGCGGTATGCTAATACAACCCACCAGGGTCCTAGTACATCGGCACCAAATGTGCCACTGATGGAGCCTATATACAACGACCACGAGACTTCGAGCCCTGTGCCATGACAACCCAACTGGGTCCTATTACGTTGACACCAAATGTGCCACTGTTGGAGCCTATATACAACGACCACGAGACTTGGAACGGTGTGCTGTTACAACCCACTTGTGTCCTATTACATCGGCACCAAATGTGCCGCTAGTCCAGTTCATTGTTTAAAATGCTGTAATTCCAAATGAGCGCAGAAACCGATATACAAACTGTGCACGGTATTTAACAAAAGGCAGCGAGAGAAGGTTCAGCGTTGTTCACTATATTCGTGCCTTGGACGCGCATGTCCCATGCAGGGTATCATTACACAAAGTCGTATTCATCGGCTAAAATATAATAGTAGTGCGAACATATAGCCTACTGTCGGGTAATTGAATGAGTTTTTATCTGAACAAGCTTCTTCCTTCTTTGCGTTTTCTTTACTGGGCTGGCATCCATGTCGACGCTACAATGAAGTGAAAATGGGAGTTTAAATTGCACCGAATAGCTTACTTTGGCACTCTATTCTGCACAATACCTCTGTTTGAGGGGAATTCCACGGCTCCCTTTCGACAACCTATCGATGAAAGGTAAGGAAATAGATCACCAGTACCAGTTGGGGTGTTGTAGCGGAAAAGGTCCACGGACTGAGTGAACTCATCGTCCGTCAGACGGCGATTGATGGGGTGTCGCTCAAAAAGAAGGCGATTAACTGGGTGATTGTGAGACAGATCGAACGTTGTGACTTTTAGCTTGCGTCCCGTTCTAATGAGGTTAACGCGAGCTTGGCAGTTAGTATTACGTGAGCTGAAAGATTTAGAATAATAAAAGCGAAATCCTACTAAACACGTCTCACTCCTGTACTTTTTGACTTCCGACGTGCGCAGCGGACACATCGATAAATGACCCTGTCGTACTTCACCCGTGACAGGTTACACTTTCTGCTGCTGTAGCATACGAAATTGACGTAATGAAGAAGCATAAACTCTGAAAACAAACCATTAAACTCGTAAAAACTATCAAAAGAACGTCCAAGGAAGATTTTCCGGAAATCAGACTCCTCCATGAGAGTGGCTAATTTTTGACATGAAAAATCGGCCTGGAGGGACTTTGTGTTCCGGTACACCAGGGTAAGTGATGATGGTTTCATAACTGGAGTTGAAATAGATGTGTATAGGTCGCTTCGTGCCTAAGTATGTACAAAAAATAGTAGTTGGTTAGATATATTAGTTATAAATTTCGCTTTCATTCATCGCGATTTTAAAAAATAAAGAAATACAATAATCAGACAAGAGATATGTATACCCTTATCCAAGCAAGTAACTTACTGCAAGCATAAACTTTACATACATGAAACAATTGTATTAACATTTATTTGCTCCACAAAAAAGCCGTTTTCACTACACTTTTATTTAGCATTTGCTTGCTTTCCATTATGCCGTGAATTTCAACTATGCCTGTAGTCATCACTTTAATTTATCATAACAGTTTTCACGAAGCAAAACTATATTGCATTATTTTCTATTTCCCCGCACCTTAATACCACCAAAATTAAGAATATACTCTGCAGTGACTCAAACAAACTTGGATGTTACCGAGGACAATGGTAGCGAAACCCTTTCCCGCCATGACAAAAATTAGCCCATCCCCAGACTCCATGGCGTACGGATTCGAAAATACTGTTTCTACCGCGTATCTGGTTTCCGACACATTCAAACAATCGCAATATCACACTTGCACAGACATAAATACAACTGCAAAGGCAGAAAGATATCCGGGAATATGCCATAAAATGACCATAAACTATTTATTGCGCACTAGGCTTTGCGGGGTAACGGTGCGTATCTGGATTCTGACACATTAAAACAAATACAACATGACATTTGCACAGAATTAAATTAAACTGCAAAGCCACAGTGATAGCCAGGAATCATGCCATAAAATAAAACGAAAATATTTATTGCGCACTAGGTTTTGCGGGGTAACGGTGCTGCGACTACGTCGCAGCTCCACCGACCTCAAAAATCATGGCGACCCCGATCAAATTACCTGTCCAAATAACAGAGGAAATTAGAAGCCATTACTCTGCGAAAAACCGAAGATAAAACCAGTAGTCAAGCTGCTTTGCCAGTTCAACTTTAATGTTCAAAATGCTTTACGTCAGTGTTGCAGGACGTGGTGGGTTTTCGCCCGGCAAGCGTTCTCCCTATAAAAAGCCACAAATGTCTGTTTAACAACACCGCGACGTGGCGGATGTGACTCGCCACTGAATAAAGTCTCTGCCCACAACTACATACCGGCAAGTCAACTAGACTCACACATCAACTCTTCCCGACACCGTTCCAACTACACACGATTGAACCCGATGTATCGTCGTGATACACATCTGTTTTCAAACCTTGATCATACCTGAGTTGGTATGTCTATGAGACTGAGAATAAACTGTTTATTTATTTATTGTACTGTTCCAGTCATGGACATATGAACGATTTTCTACTCTCACTGTTACAGTTGCCATAAAATGTTTGTACAGTTGTACATATCTGATCATGCCTCCGTGGGCGTGTCTCGCATAGTCAAAAGCAAAATATTTATTTATTTATTTAGACCACCATTCGATCGCGAATAACTCGCAAACTACTACATGTATTGCATGGCTTTTACGTTTAACGTAATCGGCGGTTAAAACTTGTTCTGTGTATCCTATTTTTGTGCCACTTTACGCAATGTTCTAGCCGTAGCAACGGATTTTCTTTTTTCTAAATATTACTTAGGTTGAAATTGGGTGCCAGAATCCATTGTCAGTACAAGAAAAGTTTGGTTATATTTTATTGCTTTTTATTTTTCTAGTGAAGCACACCACCTTAGTATGTCTATTAACAGGTCCTTTTTATTTTCCTATGCATTGCTTGAATTTATTATTTTAGTTTTCGTATCCTTTATTATTCCGCCACTCTTATTTCTTCCATGAACGCACTAATATTTGTGACGACTTAGCCTGCCAACAAAGGCCAGTGCATTTAAAGTGAAGTTGTGGCGAATTGGATCCTGTTCCAAAGAATACCGGCTCAGCTACGGCTCTGCGCAAATTTCACAACAAAGAAATCAAGGAGCTCCATATCGCCCGATGGAACCAAACGAATTTCAAGGTGAGCGACTACGACCCCTTAGGCTGTACACCAAAAAACCAATGCATTTGTAACTGCCAACTAGGAACATATACTCGTATTTTACATACTTTCATGCATGAGCACAGGATTAATATAAAGCTTGATTTAAACCCGGAAGGGTGCAGCCTCTAGCCAGTCGAGAAATGTACATAGTTATTTATTTATTAAACATTTTAGTTTCTGGCGTCCGATTTTTCAGATCAGCATACTTGTCGGTAGTGTGAATACATCGTGTCCAGCTATCCACCCTGGACTACGGGTGTTGTTGTGAGCGCAGGTAAACGGTTTTATTTGTACAGACATGGACAGGTATAACCTTGTAGGTTAATACGTCCAGTCTCTGGCGAAAATGCTATTTCTCAGTCAAAGTCCCGATCCCCAAGACGTTGCCGTCCTCAGAAAAAAAGAATGAGAAAAATAGCCATTTAACACGGAAAGGTGCACAACCGCGCATTTTCGCCACAAGCCCACGTATTCACCTGAGCTTGAAGACGACATCCTGAAAACCGCCTTAGAATAGCGGGACTTTGGGGTGGTAACGAAAGATGGCCTTGGCTGTTCGGCGCAGTCCTTAAGACGTCCAAAACTGCGCACCAAAATGTTGGACAGTTAAGGGCTTTTAGGTAATTCAATCTCTCCACCCCAACCTCATTGCATATGAGAGACCCATGTAGAGTACGCCATTTAAGCTTGGCTACGCTGGTTAAAACGCGATCTGACTGAGCTGAAGACCTTCCAGCGAAGAGAAAATTTTGCGAACGGGTCGTCCCACCTACTGCACCATAGGCGACTGACGCCCTGGAAGTGTACAGCGGCAGATATCGTCGTTTGCCGGGTGACCTCATCCTGGCGTATCGGATTTTAACACATTTCGGTTACGCCTGTAGCCACTTACTGAAGCTTAACTGCAACAGAGAATTGCGTGTCCATACTGGAAACCTTCCACCCAGTACAGTCGGCTGTTATGCGGCAGGAATTATGTTCCCTTCGAGTTGGGCAACTGTAAAACGCTCTTTCGAGCTGGACCATTTCCGCGCCTAATCTGTCAATTTTTACACAACGACTCCACGATGTTTTCCTTCGCCTACATTATTTGAGCGGATTTCTTAACATTTGTGGGACGACATCGTGCAGGCAACACTTGTGCTCACTAACCCCACGCAATGCAGGTAGATGGATATACCTGTGTTAATGTGGAAAATTTGGTGAGTCCAGAGATGGGCTTTTCACTTTACACAACATATTTAAACTAACGTTGCGCCCATAAATCATCCTGCGGAACTTGTCAAGCCTTGGTATTTATCCGTAATATACCATTGTTCCACTGTATGATGTGGTTCATTGGCCACTCCTACGGTGTCCTAAAGGCCGGTGTTTCCATGAAACCTTGCTAAGCTGTTATGTACCCTCATGTAGAATACTGTAGCGAGGTTTGTCCACCATGCATTGAAAGGGGTAAAATAAAATTGGAGAGGCTTTTGCTAGTGGGTACAAAGTTGGTGCAGGGTTTACGGGGCAAACGTACCTCGAACTTTTGCTTAGCTTGGGTGTGTGCTCAACGCATTACCGAATAATTAGAGGAGACGATCTTCAGTTAACGTGTCCTAACGTGTTAGGTCGGTCCAGACTTGTCCTGGCTATTTAATCCCGCCAATCTGCCTAGTCTCTGAGGCCCCGCTAAAACTTCACAAAATGCGTTCTAACCGGATGAGGACGGAAATTCGATTGTCGCGCCGAGTTATTAAAAGTTGAAAATCACTTCCGGGGCAGGTCATTAAGGAGTCTACGGTTGAAGGTTTCGAACATCAGTTAACTGCTCTTGGGTGACGGTACCAAACGTTCCCACTCTCTTAACCGAGTAGCTTTTTAACCTAGTATTTGTTTTTTCTGTTTCTTCTCATACCATGAGTTCATTATTTTTAGTTTACTTTCCTCATCTTGTTTGCTTAGCTTGCCCCCAATCTCCCTTAATGCATATAAACCTGCCTAGCGAGGACTGCCGGACAGAAAAATGTGGGCGGTAATTGGTTGGACTGCATGCGATGCGGTTATTGTTTTAGGAATTTTAACCTCCCAAGTTGGCCTATTACTTACTGATTCAACAATACGCAAACGAAAGAACCTCTATTGGATTATCCCATCTTTCCGGTTTTAAGCGGACTTGTACATGGAATCCTCTCACGGTCTCCGATATGCAAGCGGTCCTGAAGCAAACCAGATACAACCGATTTGTCAGTGAGGTCCCACTCAGCACAGCAGCGCGAAGTTGGCTCGCTTTAGCACCTTTTGTCTCCAATGAGAGTCCCGGGCTCTCTGTACCAAACCTGAGCCCATTGCCTAAGAGGCCCTACAAAAGGTTGGCGCAAACTCCAGCGGCGACGCATGGAAGTCTACTCATGAACTTGAACGCTAAAATATATGTTTTCCACTGTGTTCTTTCATCTAAGCCTCTCCGCCTCAGAGTTAGATTTTTGAACGATAAACCCCAATGACAGAGCACTCTCATACAACTGCCTTGACCCACTAATTATGCAACGATGACACAACTACCTCGGGCATAAATAATTCTCCTCCCCGCGCAAAACGTAGTACGAATAATAAATATCCACTGGCCTGCAAACAAACAGCATGCACGTTGTTAAGTGGCATAAAGGGACATGCACATCGCAAAACCTCAAATATTAAAAAATCGTTGACAAGTTCTTTGTGCCAGCTAAGAGCTCTTCCAACAAGTCGATAGTCTAAAACCGAGGATTAAATGTGCTTGCAGGACGCAAACTGAATAGCCGATAATGTAACCGAGATCCTTTTGAGTGTCGACATCGCGCAATTCGGGGGCTTCAAGCCTAAATTGCTTTCAGCACCTCTGTAGCGCTTGTAGCGCAAGCTGCGAAGCGCTGCATTAATTGGCCAATTTTCACCTTGTGGCATCCATAAGTAACGTACCGAGCACTTTGGAATATATTGTTGCTCATATTAAGCAAGACGCATTCTCTACGCCTCAGAAAGATGGACATGAATCAAAACCTTTGACGAGAACAATCTGTCCAGCATAGTCCCAGTTCCGTCCAAAAGTTTAGCCCCATGTAACTGTACAGATAACGCTTCTGTTGTGAGATAGGGTCAATTCATCCAGGCCTTCTTACACTATGGATCACTGCATGGTCACACCTGGTACCGCTGTATGTACCACCAAAACAAAGTGAAAAATGACTTTTACGTTAACACTTGCAACTTAGATGGCGATGTTCGTTGGTTTTAACTACCAATGTAGCGTCGCTTATATTCCCTCTAAATAACAATTATTTAAAGCCGTTTCAAACCTTGAGTCAGTGGGCACATATTTGACTTATGGCTGCAAATTTATTCGCTCGCTGTGCTTAGTGAGGCAGTAACTAACGAAGTTCACACGTCAGAACGTACCTCTTAGATATGCAACATTTCTCTATATGCAAACCATAACCATCATTACCCTCAGGATGTCTGACGGGCAGTCTGTACAGAACCTATATTTTGAGTTATGGTAGTTTTATGGTATCATGTCGCTGCTACCTCGTACTGCGTGACAGTGCAGATAGTATTTTTGTTTTTGCCTCCGTCTCTTGCAGAAGCCGCGGAAGTAAAGCAGAAGTCGATGTACTGGGAGCTCTTGTTCGCTTACCGGTTCAGGAAACAGGACGCTTGTTAGGCGGTGGTCTGCATCGTCCTTAGCACCTGACCTACATAGCCCATCAACTTGTTGATCGCTATTTCTTTGGAGTTACCCTGCTAGCGAAAAGGAAGGTAAACGAAGATTTTTGTTAGCCAAACATGGTCAGGCGGTGCATGAAGGTAAACGAAGGTGTTACCAAGTTAAACTATAATATCGCTTCGCAAAATCTTAGTCTTCGACGCTGACTTTCATGAGGCTTACGATGGTTTGTATCCACCAAAAAGTGCTACCGTTCAGCGTAATCAGCTGATTGCGTACGGCGTACGCAACCAATCAGAGGACAGACGGTAGGTATTTACCAAGGTAAATGAAGCACTCCCATCGTTTCTAGCCGCCTAATCTATACGTTAACGAATGGATACGAAGGTTTCTCTTAATTAATACGTAGGCTGATATTCGTATTGACAAAGCAATACTAAGGCTTTCCTTAGTAGATACAAAGTATTTTCTCAGTGAATACGAAGACTGTTCTTCTCATTGCCGAAGCAATACTAAGGCTTTTCTTAGTGAATACGAAGGATTTTCCTAGTGACTACGAAGGCTGTTCCTCGTATTGACGGAGAAATACCAAGGCTTTTCGAAATAGATATAAAGGATATTCCTATTGAATATGAAGGCTCCTCTTAGTAATGAAGAAGCACTACGGAGGTTTTGCGTACTCAATCCGTAGGCGTTTCGTCGTATAAAGAACGCAATAACAAGGTTTCTCATAATCTACAGAAAGGCGTTTCTTCGTATTAAATTCGCGATACCAAGGGTTCGGATAGTTTACATGAAGGTTTTCATTCCTTTGAACAAGACAATGCATAGCTTTTGCCCAGTCTACAGGATGGCTTTGCTCGTCCTGAATGAGGCGATACGGATTTTGTATTAACTACAGTGCTCCTTCTTACTATGCGGCAGTGCACTTGACCGAAAAAGGTTGCACCGTTGGCGTGGACTGTGCAGTAAACTCCATGCAAATTAGCGCCGCACTGGAAGTGAAGTTATTAAATAATCAGACTGCAGTTATGGGTATTCTATGCACCTACTTACTGCGGATACCTTGCCTTCATGTGCTTTTCGCCGTCTGAAAAGGTAAGGAGGTTGCCACTAAGCAATTAAAGGTTTGGTGGGTCATTTAATCCTACATGTTCACGAATGTTGACATACATCGTATGAGATGTCTGGAAAATTCACAAGTTTGTAGTTAGTGCAAAATACACGAATGCGGAACGGACCTTTTCATGGCTTTGGAAAAGCAATGACCATGACATCCACTGCCTCCCCTCCCTCGACACAGTATGCGTATGCCATGATGCCCACACGCTGTTAGGCGGTGGCAAAGTATAAGAAGCGCCGAAGTACCGAGGAACAATGTAAGCACACCGGCAAATGGTACAAATATATATTAATATTAAACCAAATATTTGCAGGGTTTTAGTTTGTTCAGTAATGCACTGATTGTCCAAATCTATAACCTCTAAAGACTGAATGGAAATTATTAGGTATGGTACGAATACTACACAGTACCTGAGATGCTTGACTGCTCGATTTTACTGACGTAGGTCGGTGCACGTTGTTGCGGGCGATTTACAACCTATGCCAACACAATTCGCAACCTCGCTGCCCGGGCATCCAAAGCCGTTCACTGCAACCTCTGTAAGAAAAGCGCATATGAAAAATGTTTTCTGAATAACCTTGAAGCGCACTAAAAGGGTGTGTCTTCTTGAAGCGTAACACGTTGTTACCACCAACGAAGTTAATCTGACGCAGCACGTCTCCGGCCAGCACTCTGTCCAGCATGTACAGAACGGCCTCGGGTACGTTGCCAGCGGTTGTGAACTGCAAATGCGTAGTATAAACCATGAATTATAATCACAATAGGTTTGTTACCAGTTCTCGACAAAGTTTAGCTTCCGTTAATTTGCCCTCGAAATCCAGGAACTTAGCGACGGTGGACGTCGGTACAGTCAAACTCGTGGCATTCGTTGGCCTTGGATGCCACGTTGCCTGGCTCATAGAGGTGTGGCTTTCCTTCAAAACATTCGATGTCTCCTGAACTTGCCTGAGAGAAACGGATAGTTGTTTGTATCATACACATGAAATTACCAAATACCAAGCACACTGAATAGCATCTTTCAACCTTGTTTTCGCGTGCGACGTTCATCTGCAGCAAGTGTTGCAATTACTCCGCGCAACCATACCTGCTGCAGCGTCCAGTGTCTCAAGCAACATGTTATCTGTGCAATACCAACTGCCAGTCGAATTGTGTGCTTAAGTTGACTAACGTAAAATACTTAGAGCATAAGGCGGGCTCAGTTTGAACGCCAACCTGATTGGAAGGACCTGCTGCGGAGATGCACATCATAATAATGGGTGCATACACAATAGTAACTTACGAAGTTAGCGTCTTCCGCGCAGGCAGCAGCATTATGATGCAACGGGGACGATAGCGCCAGTTCATTGAAGGGGAATTCTGGGTACTTGCCATAGCTGGCTGCTGTTGGCCCATGCAAGCGTCGTTTTATAGCCGGGGTTTTTATCCACAGCCTCCTGTAGGCGAGCTTGCAAGCATCCGCAACGCAATGTGTCATCACCTGTCTAGCGCACAACATACTTCGTTCCGGCGGTGTTTGCATAGGGAGGATTGAATCTGTGGCCGTGGGCAGGGGGTAATCCACGTAGGACTGCTCCACGCGGCGGGCATCCTCAAAATCCACTGCAATTATTGAAATCATTGCGATGAACTGTACCATATAGCATAGTCGCAGGGAACATTTTACAATTCAGAATAGGATACTGGTGCTCCCTCACAGCCTGCTGGTATTCGAAGAGGGGTACGTTTGGCAAGGTAACGTGCTGCCTATCTTCCAGCCGCCACCAGGCGTTAACTGTGTCCATCTGGGGGTCGTATTTTTGGATGCACTTAACCACGCAGAAGTCCCACAGTGGCATATTTGCAGAAGCAAGCAATGCATGGTTGCCGCGTGCATTGAGCTCGTCGATGCCCTCCGCAGTTGGATGAAACAGGGAAAAGTGACAACATGAGGAAGGAATCATATACAATACTTCTAACGCGTCCATGGTGCTAAAAATATATGGTACAAGCCAAGCCAGCCAACGAAATTCTATGGATTTGGCGCACAAAAGTAGGAAACGGAACATGTTTATTGAGCGTACGCTGAGCTAGCTAATGTTAAAAATAAGGTACCAGATGAGTGCTGGTTATGGAATTCCTCGCGGGCCGTTGAGTGCATCCATGGGGTCGTTGGCAGTCCTAGTCGCATGAGCCAAAAGCGCATATGGTCTTGATGTTTCACGCTAAAGGGAACACCGTTCGCAACAGCAACAGCAACAGCAACAACATTCACCCTAAGTCCCCTGCGGTAATGGGAGAAAGTTTAGCAGAGCCTCTGGCACGATTCTTCCAACGCTGCTTCAATCAGATGTATGTACCCGAGATGTGGAAATGTGGGATCATAACCCCAATTCACAAGGGCGGTAGCCGTTCTGATCCAGCCAACTACCGTCCTGTAACCATTCTCCAGGTCCTGTCAAAGCTTATGGAAGCTATTGTTGCTGACGTATTAACAGCCCATCTAGCAGAGTCTGCCTTCCTTGCACATGAACAGCATGGTTTTCGACGGAATCGATCGTGCACCACAAATCTGCTGCTAGCAAGATCGAGTTGGACCAAATTAATTGACAGCGGTGCAGGAGTGGACGTGGTCTACCTAGATTTCTCAAAGGCCTTCGATCGACTAGACCATGGAATCCTGATCTGCAAACTTCAGAGCTTCGGCATTGGTGATCCTCTCCTAGGATGGATCACAAACTTTCTTCTCCACCGGAGTTTAGATGTAAAAGTGCGTGGGTCCCTGTCCCACCCAATCCAAGTCGAATGTGGCGTACCACAAGGATCGGTACTGGGGCCACGATTGTTTTTGATGTATATTGACGATATAGCGGCCCTCATACTTTCCAACTGCCTACTCTATGCCGACGACATCAAGGTCTGGAGAGCGATCAATACACCAGACGACTCCGCAATACTTCAAGAGGATCTGGATAAGGTGTATGCGTGGTCAGTTCAGAACCAACTCCCACTCAACACAGAAAAGTGCAGAGTATTACACTTACGTCACCAATCAACACTTTTCTATAAACTGGGTGACCATGTGCTTCACACAACTGCTGAGGAAAAGGATTTAGGAGTCTTGATGCAATCCGACCTTGGTTGTTCAGCCCAGGCAAAGAAAGCATCGAACGCGAGCATTCGAAATTTGGGCCTTCTCCGGCGCACATTTGGACGCTTCGATCCATCCGTTTTTCACCAACTTTTAGGTGCATACATACGACCACACGTGGAGTATGCAATACAAGTCTGGCAGCCGTGGTTGAGGAAAGACCTCTCTGATTTAGAGAAACCTCAACGACGCGCAACGAAGAACGTGAAAGGTTTAGGCCAGTTACGCTACGAAGACAGACTGAGTTTGCACGGGATATTTAGTGGTCAATATCGACGACTACGGGGAGATTGGATTTTGGCTTATCAGATTCTGACAGACCCCAATCATACCTGCCGCCATCTGCTGGAGCTCAGTAATAACAACAATCTGAGAGGCCATCATCTGAAGCTGGCAATGCAGTACAGCCGTTTGGAATGTCGACAGAATTTCTTTTCCGTGCGTGTTTGCCAAGCCTGGAATGCTCTCCCAGAATCTGCAGTCAGTGCACCCAACCTGATCGAGTTCAGAAATCGAGTTGATATTGCACTCACTTCATTGCACTATCTCCCATAGTACAACCTAATTTTGAGAGATCCGAAATCCATACTTTAAAAATAATGTTCCCCCACGCAAATTTCAACAGTGGATTTATATTTTGACGCTTCAAACTCAAACACTTTGCCCCATGCGGTTCAAGGGGCGGTGACTCTTTTAACCAAATACTCCATACCTCATGATCCCCTCCGGAGTCATAGTGGATTATTATTTTGACAGTTCAAACTCGGTGAGTCCACAATCTTGTAGTGACTCGTAGTTAAACGATTTTTATTGAATTGGTTTCCATTGAATTTTTCACACTTCTATGATTTTCGCACTGCTCACCCTACGGGATTTGTCAAGCTTTAGCTTTTATACCCGCATAAATCCATTGTTCCATTGTTCCATTGTAATTCCCTAATACATAAGAAAGCGATCGTTTTGCCATAGTTTACAGTAATCTACGCAGGCATACCGGGTGAAAGTTCCAAGGCAATGCACGGCCCCCTCTTAGGAGGGAAACCAATGGTTGACCATTCGATCTACGTGTGGACGGTTCTTCGCGGGTCAGCCTTTTGCTCGACCAGGTGGTGAAAGCGGATGCAGCTTCTAAGGGAGAACCAGGCGATCGGACCCTAGCCAGCTCCCACCTGTGTCTACCCTAACAGTGCCAAAAGCCCAATATAGAGGACGTTCGTGGGCGTTCATTGTTAGTCAGTTCGTAAGTGCCACAATTTTTCCACATGTTCATCCGGCCCTGTTTGTACATAGAAGGAAAATAATGGCCGTGATAGTGATTGCAAAGGGCGAAATAAACAATGACAGTTACCTTATGCCATGGACGCCAAGGAATACGAAAATCCGTTTATTGTTTCTAAACGGCCTTGCATTCCTTTAAGGCTTTCAAAATGTTTGGTCGGTTATTTTACGTTTTCAAAAGCCTTTGCCGTGCTTTGGCGTTCCGTGCGGGGGCAAGAGGGAAAAGAAAAGCGGGAAATTAACGTTTGAAGATATACTAATCTCTTTATTGCACTGTGTAAAGAACCCACCTACCCGACATAGTGTAATTGTGTGATTCTAACAGTGGCGTCTTCTCCGACCTTCAGTTGCCGCGTAGCTTTGGAGGAGTTGCAGAGGAGTTGCATTAATCAAGGTCTTGTCATGCAAATCGTTTCCTGTTGATACTGCCGCCATGCAGGCAGACCCGTTCACCCTGGATATAACCATTTATGCAAGCTGCATGCCATTGTGTAACCGAAGACAGCATCGATGAATGCAAACCTACAAGTCCCGGGGTTGTTGCATTCTAAATGTAGGCAACAATGGATGATGACTTGGTCGGTACCGAGGTTGAAGGAAAAGCATTTGAATAAATTTTCATGCACAGTGAACGCTTTAAGTCATCAGGTACGCCGCTGGCAACGTAAATGTGTAGCTTCGTGTCTGGCATATTGTGTTAGTATACCTCTTATATTAATGTAAATCACGCACTAGGCAAATCCCGATGTGCCCACCTCCTGGTGTACGAACAATATTTAGTGCGGATTTTTCCTACGACCAATAATTTATCCGGCCTGCATACCGAGAACACGGTCCCGTTTAATTTAAAGCTGAAGTGTTTATTTATTTGAACGTAGCTTATGACGGCATATATTTCCGAAGGCATTTTGTCCTTGGTGAAGTTTCCCTGCAGCACCATGCAGCGCCACAGTAGCTGAGGCTTAATGTTTACTGGGTTTCCTATTCGTCTTTTCAGGTACCTTATGTGGAATTCAAAAGGAAAGGCGGTGAAATCATCTAGCTTTCCATGCTTATTAACAGCCTTGCAAGATGGCACAAAGAATGCATGTCAAATTTCAATGCTGCAGCACCATAAAGATGGAAAAAGCGCCAAACGTATACCATAAACAGGTTATGCGCATAGACTAAACAATTCCTGAATAACAATGGATGACTTGCAAATAATCATTAGTCGCCTTAGCAGCTTAGATGTCATATCGGTTTGTGGTTGCTTTAAAAGAAGTCGTTGCTCTGGGGGCCGGCCATATCCTCTGCACACCCCTAACATACAAGATAGTGTAGGATGAGCCGCGCTACATCGCAGTTAGGTGGCAGCCTTGGCGGTCCACTGCTGGCGCCCATGGCTCAGTGACCCAAGTCGCAGACTCGAAAGAGTAAGATCGTGGGTTCGAATCCGGCACGGCTCAGCTGGTGCACGCTACTGACGAGTACTAACAGGACGAAATGGCAGCCTAGTGCTTTCCTGGATGTGTATTGGCTGTCTGCCTGTGGCTACTTGCGACGAACCTACACAAACAGCAAATAAATACCTAAATGAAATTTCAAGAGAATGATGTTATACTATGCCGGGAAAATATTTGCCAGCAACACCGGTCCGGAATGCAGCAGAAACTGCTGAAATTCACTTGCTTTCCACCAACGAAACATTGACACTTCCAAAACCGTACGGAAAGTCACGTGGCGAATGCAACGATTGCTGTGCTGTAACTCGTCAGGACATGCCACAGTGCTCGAATTCAAACAAAAGTCTTTGCATAGTGTTACCGTTTCCCACAATGAGATCAGTCGTCTCTTACCACCAAAGCAAACGGCTTGCATATAGTCTATTGGAAACTGAAAAACCATATCTATCGGCAAGTATACAAATGGGTACCATTTGCTGCGGCAGTGTGAACGGAAAGGCTTATTGGTACGCAGGCGGCAGTCTGTGCAGTCTTTCTCAGCGACATAAACACCTCGCTAAACACTGCTCGCAACTTTCAAACTCAGAATGAACTTTACTACACTTCACAACTGAGCGCATCAGTGCGTCACAAATGACACCCGAGACACGTACAACATATGACATAAATATGCTGGGCAATGTTACGCCTGTGCGAAGTAACTTCTCCGCTTCAGTTCTCAAGACAGCCAGGTAATTATGTATATACCAGCGTTTATGTGGCCCCGAGTACGCAGCAACCACAAACGCATCAGCTATCAAGGGAGCCATTGACCTACACAAAATGGGCCACACCAGCAAACCAGAAGAATGGAATGGTGCAAAAACGTCCACGTGTTACTGCACGTAAATCCTGTCCGACGCAGACACCTTGGTGCCGGTAACCCATGTTAAGCCCGTAAGCTATCCCTATGTGCCTGGAAGTACCGGGATGTACATTGAACTCGGTCCCGGTTCATGAAGTTCTCATAAAAGTGCGATAAACGTTCGGTAAAGGCGGTATAAACTTAGCAAGCTTTCAAGAAACATGTTAACAGCGGAAACAGACGTTCTGGTATTAGGCAATCATGCTGCCAGAAACAGTCGCGCCCCAATACACAGCCTGCTGACGTGGTCACATACAAAGCTGTGCCTTCATATTCTTCTGATTGTCACGGCATTGATGTAAGCGATAAAACGCTTAGAAACCTTAAGCAATACGCGCAGCCACCGTTTGTCCAAATTCAATACCGGAACGGATTCGCAATCCCCGGTATAAGGCAAAACTCAGTGCCGGTGCAACTGTGGTGCTATCGCATAATAACAATAAATGCCAAAGTGGCAAACCACAAACGGTTTCCTCACACAAACGAACTAAAAGCTTCGTTTAGTACCGCAGATGACCGATGCAAAGGGAAAGCAAAGGCAAGCAAAATATGCAAGCAAGTAGGCCAAGCCGCAACCGTAAAGCACCGCTTCAAAGCCAAATAATACACCAATTGTGTGTCTAGATGTATGGACATATGCAGTGCAGTCAAACGCGCTTAATGCGGCAATGATTGCTATGGCAAAATACCCCAATAGCATAGCTTGGAAAATCGATTGGGAGCGAAGATAGACAGGTTCAGAACAGCTGATTGGCAAGCTGTCTGTCATATGTAGTCTACGCTGAGGTGCCCTGCGGCGTTGGCGAGGGGTTATCGATAACGAGCACATCAAACGATGAAGGGTGTAAAATGTGTAGGGCAGGTTTGCGTGATTATGTAAGGTGGTCCAGATGAGCAAAGTCGAAGGGTTTATCAATGCTCCATGGGTAGGTAATACGAGCAGCCGGGCTTCTGACACCTGCAATAAGATATAAGCTTCCCACGATAAGCAATGGTAGGGAACCAAGTGAGTAAGATTTTCAAATGATTGAACAACGAGATCTGTCCGACACACTCACCGCCAAGTCTGGTCAACTTTTTCCAAGGTTGGTGATGACCTCCAATCTGGATCGCCTAACCCACCGCTCTAGCTAAGCCAGGATGCCAAAGGACTTACACCAGTACGACAGAGGCCTCCCACTTCGGCTGTTGGACTCACCGTGGTATTCCTGGAGCGGCAAGGTAGAAGACACCGCCTCCCACCTGCGGATAGCCAAAACCTGAAACTACACTCTCTTCGGAACAATCGTCCTCTAACAAACAGATTTTCCTCACGTCTCTATTAACTTAACCCTACTTTGTCTTGACAATCACTGTCCTGACGAACCCATCTTTTGACGTGACGCAGCTTTCAACTAGGCCTAAAGACGACGTACTGCGCACAATGGCTTCAGAAGTAACTGAAACTAAATCTGCTGGCCTGAATATCCGACCCGGATAAAGCCATTTCTGTCTATATTGCAACATCGACAGATATTTTCTGACAGCTTTTCCAAAACAAGGCAGTTAAGCAATGTACTTGCTGCCAAGAACGATTGTATGCATTGGGTAAATACTCAAACAATAAGCCCGATGCGCCACGCCGAAGTACCTGCAACTCATTTGGAGTTAATACTGGCCAATTGCTCGCGCCCGAAGTTAAAGTTACCAGCGGCCTGCAGTTGATGATGCCATCTGCCTCAACTAACAGTATACGCAAGACCTCTTCAGGCAATACTTGTTGCGTCGTGAATGGATGTAAAACGCGTTTAATCGATCGCAAGATATGTTACCACACTCCACCATCATGGCTGGCCTCCGGGGGGTTAAACTACCACTGCACTCCGAGACATAGTGGTTTATCCTTGAATGGTTTTGCGATGACTGCTTCGTGGTTGCCCACAGTGGTTTTAATTCAGCTCCGTTACCTTCGTTTTAGACAATAAGATCAAGAGGGCCCAGGTCCGAGACCGTCGTCATTGCAATTCTATCCACGTAGAACTTAGTGGGCTCTCGCCAAGGTTCGGCCATGGTGGCCCACCGCGTTTCAACACTAAATGACGGACGGTCCAAGCAGCGTTCGTCCAACAGTTCGTAAGCTCGAGGAATTCGATGTGGAGTTTTGGAGGGGGTTCGGTGCTCTACATCTTCATGGTTGCCCATACGGCTATCACAAACAACGTTGATGCTGGTTGGCTTAACAGAGCTTGTGACGGCGAGTGGCTGTACTAAACATGTTGGAGGCCCATTGATTACATGGGGCTTCGAAAGAGTGCACGAGCTCTTCGGATTCGATAGTCGGAATCTTTACCTCTGACAGTCGCGACCCATTGTCCTTCACCTTCCAACTTCGTTCAAGCAGCGAGCTCTCGTCTTTTTAGACGTAATTTACGGACGCGCAAGCCTGGTGGCTCACATCTAGCGTACCCAATATTATCCATACAGGTACCAAAAATATGCTAACCCAGGAATCCTTCAGAGCAGGAAATTCAACGTCAAATAGCTGTGACCACCTCACTGCTACCTGACTAACGGGTTCTTTTACTGGGGGCAACTGTAAACCGGTTAGGCAATAAGCACGTGTCCCGCCGATCGTCTTGCTACCGTTGAACGACGTCAAATGAAAACCGGCGATGCCGGAATCCAGACGATTAAGATCGCCCATGGTTTGCATTTTCATTGAAACGGGATTTACCTCAACACCAGCTTCTCGCAGTAGATCTTCCTGAACCAGGATAACGTCTGAGCCGCGGTCGAGTAAGGCGTATGTTGCAACCGAAAGCAAGGGTCTTTCTAGTCGCACCGGCACAATTCCATCAGCAACCCTTCCGGCAACACTACCGACGGCGTTCCAACTGCCAGGATCCTTACGCATAGTGTCGGATACGCGCATCACCTGTGTTGGAATTCGATCGGTATGGAGCAAAGTATAGTGGTTGCCCAGACACGTGGTTTGACTGAAACGCTTATCCCCTTTGCAAGCTGCAGCACGAAGACCAAATTTGAGACATCGATATCACCCGCCCTTAAATCTGTCGAGCCGGGAGGTAGGAAGTCAGAAACATTGGGCACGTTTCCGTCCTATGGGCATCGTCACAAACTACACAGGCTGTTCGGCTGGACTGGTCAGCAACAGTATATAGAGCGACA
>OX104064.1:158898204-158921399 GCA_944474145.2 Dicrocoelium dendriticum | reverse complement strand
GTAGACCGGTAAGAGAGCAGGAAGGCTTGAAGACACTCATCCACGGTCCCCTCCCCGCAAGGTTGCAAAAGCCCCCGCTTGAAGATGTCGACCAATCGCTTCGCTTGACCATTGGACTGGGGATGGTACGGCGGTGAGCGGAGCTGTTGGAAGCAATGTCGGCGACAAAAGTCTTCGAAGATGGAAGACGTACACTGGAAACGGTTTTCGGACACCAAAACCTCGGGAAGGTCATGTTGACTGAAGCTTCGTTGGAGACAACCTGGAGTGGCGGATGCTGCTGGTGGGTAGACGGTGACCACATCTGTCCATTCGGAATAGGCGTCGACCACGACCACATAGGAAATGCCATTGATGGGACCAGCGTAATCGATGTGCAATCGAGACCACGGTTTTGCTGGCGGAGGCCAAGGAACAGAGGATTGGTGTGGTGGCATCTTTGAGGCTAGTTGAAAAACCCGGAACACGGTGGTGGACGGACTGCTTTGGTCGTCTGCTCTGTCGTTTGGTACTGCCAGAGAATGTGCCGGGTTGCAGATGGTCCGAAAAGCTTGGCCAAGCCAAGGGTTTCGAGCCAGTCGAGACCAAGCCGATTGAGCTTCGCCTTTGTGATGTGGCCGATCACGTTGAGCATGGCACCCGGAATGAGACGGAGAAGTGCAGCTACCCAGTTAGCTGCACGCGACCGCCACAGACGCTGGAGGCACAGTGGGAGCTCGGTTCGAACGGTATCTTGCCAAGGGCTCGCCAGAGATCCTCGGAGATGATCGTGATGTCCGAAGCAGTGTCCAACTGCAACCGGACCGACTGACCGTTGATCAAGACGTCGACGAATTTTCTCCGATCCGCAGCTTTGAGCTAGAATGTGGGCAGCAGGCCCAGGGAGCTGACAACCGGACCAGGTTTTGGTGTGCGTCTGGGTCGGGACCTATTCTTTGGAACGCGAGTGGGGGCCAGCCAAGTTTTGACCCCCTTGGGAGATAGCGGATGGCAATAAACATCCCTGTGCCCCACCCTGCTGCAACGCTGACAACGAGGCTGGCGGAAATTGCAGTCCCGGTGGAAATGCCAAACACCACAGAATCGACATGCGTAGGGTGAGGACTTCGCTCGGTCGGATTGGGTTGGGCGGGCGGACGATTGCGCCCTCCGTGCTGTGACTGCCTGGACCATACCAGGTGCGGCGGCTTACTGGATCATGGCAGAATCATGCTTCAGTTTGAGCAGTGTTTGACACTCTTCGGCCAGGTTCTGCAGTGTGACTGAGCTATCCTTTTGTAGCTTGGACAGGAGGTGCGTCCGGATATCGGCATCGTGTGGAGACTGGAGGCCGGAGACGAAAAGCAAGCATTTGAATTGGTCCTCGGTGAGCGACCCAAGTTGAAAACGTTGGCATTCACGGTTGATCACCCCCGCGTACGTGAGGAAGTCATCGGCATCACGTTTGGCCAGCTGCAGACACTGAGAACGAGCACTGAACAGAGAGGACTGTTCTCCAAAATCTGTGACGAACTTCGGACCGTCACGTCAAAGGTAACGTTGCGTTGGTTCCTCGGTAAGATGAAGTTGGTTTGCCGTTAGTGATCAAACGTACCAAGTTGGCGAAGAAGCAGCTGGACTTACCACGCACCGTCCTGACAAGCCAAGTCAATGATGAGCATGTCCTCGTTCCGTTTGCACCAAGCTTCGAACGTTACCCCGGCCGTGACGTCTTACAGGAACTCGCTGATTCCGGTAACCACATGGTCTTTGACTGAGGATTGGCGCTTATACCTGCAGGAAGAAAAGAACTGGAAAGCGTTTCAGGTAAGAAAGACATCAAAGTAATTGGTTGCTGCAGCATCAGTTTTAAATCGGCGTATTTGTCAGTCATGGTTCGTCAACTCTGTCGCCACTGTTAGAATTGAGGGGAACGCCACTGATATGATTGCGAAAACGATGCCCGCTAAGCTTGTTGCTGGCACGGCTGGAGCACGCCTGTGATAACGGCCTGTAACGCTGGCCAATCGAACGGAGTTGCGCTGACCTGATGACGTTAGCTTAGCCTGTGAGACGGAAATTGAGCGAGCGTGTGCACGATCCTAGCCGCACGGGTTCGGGTAGACACTGAGCCCTCGGAACGGACGCACACGAGAGGGGTTACGATAGGCGCGCGCTAATGACTTAAACGCAAACGCTGGTCAGCTAACGACGCACACCACAGCATTTGACCCGACCGACTCCCAAGTAAGGCTAAGAGGAAAGAAAGGCAGGCGGTCCTCTGAAGGCTCTTTTACGACCAACAAAGGGCGAATCACCGTCAATGTTATGGGTCCTTATGTTAGGGGAAAATGCTACCACGACAAGGTGGTAGTTCGTAAAAGACCATTGTCAAAAGGTGCGCAGTTGGGCCGCGTCTCGGTGTGGCTTAACTCTGCTACGTTGTGAGGAGGAATTGACCCTAGCATTCCACAGCCGTTCTGCCGAGGTTTCTGGTGCGCTTTTGCGGGAATATTTGACGGGCCCGCAACAGCAATGTAGTCGTTTATGTATTCATTTAAGAAATATTATTAAATGGCTGAGGCGGGTGTCAGCTTAGAACATTAGTGGCGTAAGCCATCGTTCATGTACAATGCGCCTTTCCGTTTTGTACTGTGAGAGGCCGCCTGCAACACCTGGCAAAGGTGCACACACAAGACGGCATCTTGGAGAAACGATCCTTGCAGCTTGCACTAACTCATTTAATAAGCAAGCACTACGCCACACGTTACTCAGCGGAAAACACCGTTTAAACGGGCAGTGAGTCTAGGAGACGGCAGCGGTGCCGCTAACACTATCGGTCGCGATCCGCGTGCTACCTTAAAACTGGCTGAGTGTACAGAGCCATGCTAACCATGCGATGATCAGGCATACGTTTCAGCAGATCTGTGCCAACGCAACTGCATCGTTGCCACTTGTTTTCTACGTGTGCTAACATGCTAATAGCTACGTGGTGCTCGTTTACGGACATCAGCATTGTGGGAAAATAAACTCGACCTATCGAACGACGTGTACTTCGCTCCTTATCGCGATTCACAGGACAGGCGCCGTCGGTGTTTATGGCGCTGACACCTGATTTAATTGGGGGCGGTGTTGGGCGTTAGGTGGAAGAGCCGCCGGTAATTGCCTAGCGCCCTTGGTTGCGCAATTTCTTGAGCCCCATTAGCCTAGCAGGCTCAATTGTAAACATGACGGATCGGCTGTAGTTCAAGCATAATAGTTCGGCTACTTACACTGCACTCAGAACCAGCCTAAGGTTTACTGTGCAATAAAGCGCAATCAATGCCCTCCAGGATATCTAGTGACCAGCGGCCTTCCGGAATGAAATCAAGCCAAAGTACACGAGCGTCAGCCATAGGCGTACGAAGTGCACCCACAAGGCGTTGGAGAAGAAGTCGAAGATGCTTAGGAGAACATGTATGAAAACTTGCAACGAGTATGTATGGTATCACCACGGGATGCTGTTAAATTGCGCACCGACCTTGACACCGCTTGCTCACTGAAAATTGGTCTCCAACTGCTGCGTTTTTAGACATCAGCAAGAGGTTAAGAAGTATGGGCGGACCTGCCAACATCACTGCATGGTGATACAGCATGGTTAACCGCATGTGGTTAATGTAGCGGAAACGCATTGCCCCGTTGTTGCTCGTGTTCGTCGCCTCTCACAATACCCAGAAGTAAAGCCTTCCGTTCCTAAGTAGCAAGCACATAATGAATGGGACCAACTTTCACAAACAGCACACATCACCACTTCACTTGTGCGCTCTCGTGAACGCCAGCGTCCTCCCGGGAACACAGCTTGCAGACGCCTTTCTCCTCATACTTGGAAACCTCTTTCCTTGGCCTGGGCCTTTCGTTCCGGGGTTTGCACACCGCGGTAGTGGTGCTGTGTAGATGTCTGATTTTCTTTCCCGCGGGCAACGTGGATGCTAGCGGTACTTCCGTCACTCGATGAACCAACGGCGACGCTTATTTAGCGGCTCCAGCGGGCGGCTTTTTCGGAACATTCAATAAGTTGCTGGACTGTCCGACGGAACCCGAAACCTGTGATTCCATGGAGGGCGCTGGAATAGCGCCCCGCTAGGGACTTCCAGCTGATTGTCGCTACTCTGCCGGTTTACATGTACATCTTGGCGATTACCCTTCAAGTGTTGCACGTTTTCGATAGAAGCAAGTGGCAGTAGATCCTTGCAGTACTGCCTTGAGCACTACATAGTGGCTTCAGCTTTACTGGACCTCACATCTACAAGCATTTGCAGGGACAGCATAGCAGGAGAGAAAGCTGCCGATCCCATGCTGCACAAGAGAATGCTCAAATGAGCTGTCAGCTCCTCTGCTTCATGTAGCTTCGTCCCTTGGTCCACCGGCATAGACGGCAGTTCAACCTGCTCATCACGCGGTCGACTCTCCAAACTATTTGTCACGTCACTTATGCCACGTGTTGCCGGATGCTGGCATCGTCCGACGACAACTTGCCCTTGTAACATACAACATCATCCCCTGAGGTTTACACGTGGCACACATGCGCACAGGGTATCCGCCTCTGAGGATTGAATTCACAGGCGCAGGACTAGCCACATCCTTGTAGCGCCTTTTCAACGTACCTCACATGCAGCGAACAATCCACATTACCCCGGGAGGGAGGCATCACACAAGTGGACATTCTGCCAATGCTAAAGAAAACCACCACGTGCAGACGGCAGCAGCGGAACAGGAAGCGGTGCGGCGGAGAACATATGCACGGAAGGCACAAAACGTGTCATGGTATGCCTACCCAACGCCAACGATAGCTGCGGGGTGCGCGCATTCATAAGTTCCTCTACCATGTTGAATAACACCCTTAATGATGATTTCTCGCCTAATTGTTTCTTCAGAAGCTTGTTCTCATTCCCCACCCGGTTAATGGTCGCGAAGCCGAACATGCAACTACACCGTTGTCGAGGCGCAGCCCAAGATGCGGTACACTGCAGCCATGTTCTCCGGAGGTAATCGTGACATTCGGTATTCAAGGACTGGATGACATGCTAAATCTTTTCTTACTGCCTTGTGTCCCGCTTGCACAGCAAATTCCGCAGCCACTGACGTAACCTACCTATCCCAAACCTAGTGGTTCTTACCAGCTGAGAGCAGCTCCGACTCATGTCCCGAAGAACGTTAAATCGGCACAGTACCACCGACGTATCAGGATACTCTGAATTGAAGGCACCTGCTTGGTCGAAGCAGTAATCCGTCAAGAACGTCTGGAGGGACGCCGTACTCGGTACAAGATCACGGACTGCTTGCATGGCCTCCCCGTAACAGACGGACGTCTCATTTGAAAACATTGCCTAAGAGAACGAAAAGGCTTCCCCCATTACGTCCACAAACATGCAGTGCAGTAACGCTTAGCGGCCGTAATTTAACTGAGGAGTCGGACCCGACAAATGCACCTGTCCATATCGTCCCACTATTGGCGATATTCCACAGGGCATAAAAGCAACGCAGAACGTGATTCTATCGAGCAACATGCGGCACTTCCCATTCTTCTCCAGTGTAGAAAGAATTTTGACCACCCCAGTCTCTCCCATGTTGAATGCCCAGTTCTACATTGCTCGGCCGTCTGGATCGACTATGTTTGCTAACTCCCTTACTTTCCATTCCTTTGTTCTCTGCCCCGATGCTCTTAGCGAGTGACTCCGGTGACTCATCTTAACTTCACCCCGCCCCCATGGACCTGTCATTGTTCTCTTGACATAAGCGCTTTTGTGTTCCCACAACTCATGTATCCAGTGTGACCGGTCTGTCTGTCCTCAGCCCGTTCCCGTTGGCGGACGCTTACGATTGGCTCAATTGCCTTATCATAACTTCGGTCTCACCTCTATGTCCATTTGTTTCGTGTGCACCTTGGCTTACGGACCTTTTGTGGAACTGATTGAAATCTGTTGGTAAACTTTTGTGTTTGGAAAACCGTTAAGGTAATTTCTACTTTGGTACGATGAATTTGTACAAATAGCACCGTTTTCTCAGGTCCGGATCTGGTCTTTTGTTGAATTTTCCGGTGTGGAACGCGTAGCTTAACTTTCCAAACGCCTTGGCGCGTTACATCCAGTAATGCCGTAAGTACACGAACCTCGTCGGATTTCGCTTACATAAGTCTCCTCCTTTTGATATCAAGTCGTTTCGGTTCAGCAACCGACCGTAGTGTCGGAACACGGGCACACGCACTTACGATTACTTTTAAAATTACCCATATGGCAGGCAACCTAAAACGCTTGCGCCTTCGTCAATCGCCTGTTGCACACATACAGCCAGGGATAACCAAATAATAATTGTGGCTAAGCACCAAATTACATGCTAAACTTTCCTAACACAGACCCACAACAATGAACGAAAATCGAGCGTAACAAAACAAAATCCCCGTATCTACACTGATACATATCAGTACATGATCGTACATCACTTACCGCTTGCCAATAACCTTTGTACGTGTGCTGTGTACCCACCGGAATTGCATATAGCGTTATGAGTTGCACTCCAGTAATTCCGCATCCTTCTCGTGCAATTCCCGTAAAGCCACCGTATGCTTGTAAAAGGAGGATGCTCTATCCAGTTAGGATTTTTCGAACCATCCTCCAACTCCGTGTTTACGCTAAAAGGAGCGAAAAAGAGCTCAAAAGAACCGGCACGGTCCGCCATCTCCTCGCTTGGAATATGCGTTAGAAGCACCGATCTACTACAGCTCATTATAACCGTGCTTTTACGAAACGGATATTATCCATTCTGTTGTACGCGTCCATGAGTACTACTGTTATTAAAATGGTTCTACCCCAAATTTATTATCCTCCAGCATTATCATATGAACTGCCCTGGAGCACTCCACGAGCAAGGCCCAATCATCTGATCTTTTGAAATGTGGGGACATCCACCCCTGTGTTGTCTTTTTGAGACACTGTTGTTGTTCTTTTGTTGTGAAAGTTGCTCAAAGCTGTAGTTGTGTGGTTTTTCTTTGGAACAGGATCCAAAGCACCACAATCAATTTAAATTCATTGGAATATTTGGTCCGCTCATTCGCCACAAGTATTGGTGGGCATATGGAAGAAGGATATCGCAGGACAATGACAAAGCCATCCGAGCAGGCGAATTTCAAACCTTACGTCTTACCTACAACTTCATTCCTTGTCTTCAGCTTACATTTATCACTTTCCAACTTCTTATACCACTGGGTCCGTGGAAAAAACATTAGACCTACGACCTTTGAGGCACGCCTAGTAAATGAAGCCTACCAGACCTAAGCCTTGCGTAAGTGGTTGAAAACGGTTGCTGCTGCTGGTACACCTAAGATTAGAAATAGTATTGGCCAAAACCGTCTGCATGCCGGCTTTATATGTATCTTTATGCACCACCGTAGATGTCAGTTGCTAGGTGGCCTTAATTGATGCGTTTTAATTAATCATGAACACTAGCTACATTACTCCCCCGTTTCCAATTACTTTCAGTATGTAAACAGGGAAATAATATATATTTCATATTGTAAATAAATAAATAAATAAATCTTTTATTCTCAACAAGGTGAGGCACGCCTTTACAGGCATGATCAATTTGACATAACGATGCATGATCAACAAGGTGCCAAAATCCGATATGTTTGCCATAGCAGTTTGTGTTTTTGTAGGGGGTAAGTATGTATGTCATTGTGTGTAGGTGTATGTAGCTGTGAATTTTGCGCTTGTAGTTGTGCTGCTTCAATCTTCAATGTTTGATATCGTCATCAATATGCGAGTAGGAGATTGGTGTCCGTGGGTTGGATACCATTTTCCGGATATCCACTGGGCAGTGAGTTTATTTTTTGGCGAGGCACGACCGCCACTTCACAGTGTTGTTAAGCAGACATTTGTGGCTTTTTATAGGGAGAACGCTTGCCAGACGAAATCCACTACGCTTAGGAACACTGCCGCCGAACTATTTGCTAGAACGGGTTAAACCCGAACCACCCAGCTGGCATCAAGAGGAGGTTGTTCGGCGAGCCAGCCAAAGAGAGCACTTCAAACTTTCTAGGCCACAAAAGCGGACATTTTGCTCTCCACTTATCCTCTCTTGGCCCCATATACGTAACTTTATCTGGTATACATATGCCTTTCACTATTGGCAACACTAGTAGACAGGCATAATGAAAACCGGATCCTCTTCTTTAACTGCTTTTGCTAGCAAAACACTCGCATTTCCAGATTCCATTTCACTGGCACGAAAGCTAACCAACGACAGAGCGGCCCATGTCACACTGGCTGGCTGGTCCATCAGAAACACTCGACCAACACTTTTCTTATCTTGGCCGCCCGTGTGTTTATGTAGCTTTTAGCTGGCTCCAAAGCCTACCATGCGTTATGCGTAATGGCAGTTGAACGACCAGCTCCCGCGGATTTTTGTGGCTATCCTACGCTTGATTCACCTTATAGCTCCCTGCTTAGGGTGGTAGAGCAGCTCTTTCCAGAAAAACCACAAAGGAAATAGCCGGTGCCTCATTATAGTTCTAGTTAACCTTGCCACCTGGGTGAACACCGCTGGCACTTGCTCCGAAAATGAAAACAGGAGAGAAACAGCTCCAAATTAACCAAAGAGCTGCGCAATAGGATGCGCAACACATGAGGCACAACACTCCCTCATATTCGAGCAAGCTGAATCCCCAGAAATACAGTGGGTAACGCCCCACCAACGCAGACCCAAATGGATTTCACGCCCCACAGCATTTTGCTAAACTATACCAAAGTTTCCTATCGTCCTTTATTATTAGTTACATGCTTCTCTAGCTCACTGGCGTTAGAGACAAAGCCTCATGCAAATAGAAAATCGGTTCTAAGAGATAACACTTCGATGTTCAGCTAAGAGAAGTGAGTAGTTTCCAGGCCAAAACTTGTCAACTGACCCGAAAGGTCTCCTATGTTGTTCAGGTAGACCTGGCTCATGCCGCCTTGCTATAAACTTCAGAACAATTTCGAGGCATGCAAAATACTAAACTCTATATTCCTAGTAGTTTATATGGCTCAGTAGCCGCTAAAAATGGTATGCTGAGGCCTTCTGACCATGGGTTAATCATAAGCTGTCTGGAATTCCAGTGCACGCATAAGATTACTAACTGGATTTCTAGTACTTTCGCGCAAACATATAGCTTATTTGAATAATGCTGTAAGAAGAAAACATTGGCAGATGTCAACATTTCGTATTGTCTCTTCAGTGCCAACACAATAACATGAAAAAATATATAGCTTATTTGCCTACATTTGCTATGCATGTCTGCAAACTGTGGTTTCCGGCCACCTACGAATTGCGTAGTTGTTGCAGGGTACTACGGGCTATATGGAGCGTTTCTAGATAGCTATGCCAATTTAGAACGCATATCGCTTCGCTAATTTTTACCTTTACTTTCCGTTACGCTGCTATCTGCTTGCAAAGCAGAAAGTTAATTTTTAGGGGAAAAGAATAATGGCCTTATTCGTAGACCAAAATTCAATGGCGAATCACTTGCAAACTACTGCACTTATTGCGTTGTTTTTACATTCAACGTACTCAGCGGTTAAAACCTGTCTTGAGCAGCCCAATTTTGTGCTGCGTTATCCAGTATACTAGCCGTAGGAAAGGTTTTTCTATTTCCTGAGATGTAATTGGGTTGAAATTTGGCCCCAGAAATGAATATCAGCGCGAGAGTTCTTGGGACCGTCTAGTCCGCCGGTTGCGGGATTTTGCATATGGTCTGACGTTCTTCTGGGACCGCTTGATTGCACTATGGCGGCTGAATTTAAATTTCTTTAGTGCCAACTGGTATATTCGTTTTACCGCGTAAATAATTTGTTTGCTGAGTGCCATGGATGACTAGCATGAACTATTATAAGCCGTTTATTAGCAGTACATGGGATATGATGTATAAACATTTTACTGAGGTAAATTGGGTAACATAAGGAAGGCTGAAATGGTGGCGGAAAATCAACAGACGCCAATGTGCGGAAATGGCGTTCAACAAATATAGGGCTATTTATAGTTAGGAAATGCTTTGAAATGTTGCATGTATTGAAATTTAAACTGAACGTCTATTGAAAACGGAAATCACTTTTTACAATGCAGCAGGTAAAAGGTTGAGAAAGCTACACGGAATGTTAATTGCACAAATAATGTTCATGGAGGACATGAAATGCAATACTGTAAGGCAACCCATGTACGTAGTTTATTCCTATCGAAAGGAAATACGTAATTACTAAGTGTGAGACTTACGGATGGTGCTTTGAAGGTAACCTGCAAGTAAATGTGATTTGGTAAATCTGAATAAGTTCAAAAGGAGTTACTGTGATGACAAAGACATCCCTATGTGCATGGTTGATAAAATACAGAATAAGAGGTTCGAAGTTGCTAAGGAATGACAATTAACAGACAACTTCTGTTACCGTAATGCTCTGAATGTAAATGCGTAATTAGAGATGAGCATGCGCTGATTAGCATTTTTTGTAGGCGTTAGAGAACAGGATTATATGCTTTTTCAAAAGCTTTGCTGGTAATCCGATTTTGTTGCGAAGTGCCAAGCAAATAGGAATCATTTGGTCGGCCTTCATATGCCGGGATAAGTACGTTAACTGCATATAAAATGGGTTAATTTTATGCCTGATATTGAAATATATATCTGTGTATACATATATATATATATATATATATAGCCCCGCTTAACTCCCACATGGCAACATTGGCTCGACAATTCGCGGACGGCCTCCGGACATAACCGCTGTAAATGCTCTAGGAGCCGTTCGCGTTCACGCTCGAACTCTCCTTCGCGATCACCGAATAGAAACCGTTACTGCTGATACCACGAACGATTCGGCCAGCAAGATAAATCATGTCGCCCGCCCTGTTCCTTCAAACAACAGCCGCAGGGAAACGGGCGGATCAGCACGTAGGGGCGACGGACGTAGATGGTCAAGGCAGTCGCCTTTTCTTTGTCACTGATCATAGAACCGGAGTTCGCTATTTCGTCGATACTGGCGCAGCAGTCAGCGTTCTCCCGCGTGATCCAAACGACTCGATCGAAAAGGTGAATAGCTCATGGCGCGCAGCTAACGGGACCATTATCCGCGTATATGGTCAAGGCTCGTGCACGCTAAATCTCAGCCTCCGACGCGCTTTCACATGGATATTCCTCGTTGCGGATGTTCAAACGCCTATCCTTGGTCTCGACTTCTTACATAATTACGACCTACTCGTCGACGTTAAGCGACACCGTCTAGTGGACCGCCTTACAAATCTCGCAGTCATTGGGACTTTGACCGACACCGCGTCAATCAGTCCCGTGTACGCGACTCAACTTAGTTCACCCGTCGGGCAAACGCTGCTCGATAGTTTTCCGCGGACCTTCCGTCCTGCCGTCTCGTTGCCTTCCGCAACCGACGCCGCGACACATCACATCGTTACGAAAGGTCCGCCTGTGTTCACAAAAGCCAGGCGCATGACCACCGACAAGCTCAAAATTGCACGCTCCGAATTCGAGCACATGCTAGACTTGGGCATTATTCGCCCGTCTAAGAGCCCGTGGGCGTCGCCTCTACACATGGTGCCTAAAAAGTCAGGAGACTGGCGTCCATGTGGCGACTATCGCGCTCTCAGTAACGCTACCGTCCCCAAGCGCTATCCGATTCCGCACATTCAGGACATCACGGCTAGCCTACGTGGCGCCCGTATGTTCTCGAAGATCGATCTGGTTCGCGCTTACCACCAGATCCCTGTAACCGAGGATGGCATTCCGAAACCGCAGTCATCACGCCTTTCGAACTTTTCGAATTCTTGCGAATGCCCTACCGTCTTCGCAAAGCAGCTCAGACTTTTCAACGCTTTATAGACCCTGTCACGAGAGGTCTCGACTTTGTTTATCCTTATATAGACGACATCTTAGTAACTAGTTCTTTCGAAGAACAGCACGCGGAGCCCCTCAAGATGCTTTCGAGAAGTTAGCCTCTAATAGCATTACTGTCAACGCTGACAAATGCATCTTTCAGCAACCATCTATCGAGTTTCTCGATCATCGAATTGACCAGCATGGCATACGGCCGCTCGAAGACCGAGTCACGCTATTAAGGACTTTCCCTTTCCGACTACTTTGGCCGCCATCCGCCGTTTTAGTGGGATGATCAAATACTACCGTCGATTTCTGCCACGTTGTGCCGACTTGCTCAGTCCATTGACCGACTTACTTCGTGGACGCAAGAACGGCAACGTCGAGTTGACGCCCGCTGCAACCGAAGCCTTCAAGGCCTGCAAAGAGGCCTTGGCTGAAGCCGTTATGCCTCACCATTTCGACCCCAAAGCTCCACTCAGCGTTGCAGTCGATGCATCGGACACCGCCATTGGCGCCGTCCTGCAGCAATTCACTCAGGGATGCTGGAAACCACTTGCATTCTACTCTAGACGCCTAGAACAAGCCGAAGTCAAGTACAGCACGTTCAGCCGCGAACTGCTGGCAGTTTATTCTACCTTCCGACATTTCAGGCACGTCTTAGAAGGTACTTCGTTTGTTATCTTCACCGATCATAAGCCGCTTATTTACGCCTTTCGAAATCAATCAGCTCCACACTCACCACGTGAGGTTCGTCAGCTGGATTTCGTGGCTCAATTTTCTACTGACCTCCGACACATTTCTGGTCAGAATAACGTCGTCGCTGACGCTCTTTCGCGCGTCTCTGCAATCCACACCGCTGGCCAGGCAATCGACTTATCTGCCATGGCTACCGCGCAACTAACCGGCACTGACTGTCAGAACGTCAAACATGATTCATCGCTACGAATCACACCGCATCCACTGCCGTCATCTGATGGCACAATCTTGTGCGATACTTCTACTGGACGACCTCGACCCGTCGTTCCAGAAACCTTTCAACATCTAGTTTTCGACACACTTCATAACATCGCTTATCCAGGCATCCGAGGAACGATCAAGCTCATATCCGAGAGATACGTTTGGCACGGAATGCAACGCGATCATAAGCGCTTGGCACGCGGTTGTCTAACGTGTCAGCACGCCAAGATACAGCGGCACGTATCCGCTCCGCTTGGTCGTTTTCCGCAAGTCTCAGCTCGCTTTGCCCATGTCCATCTCGACATAGTTGGACCCTTGGCACCATCCAGAGGAATGGTCTACGTTCTGACCATGCTCGACCGATACACCCGTTGGCCCGAGGCCGTAACTATACCCGACGTATCCGCGGACACAGTAACGCTCGCTTTCGTTGAGCGCTGGGTCGCTTCACATGGCTGTCCAGCCACCGTGACTACCGACCGCGGTCAGCAGTTCGAATCCTCGACCTTCAACAATCTTCTCAAGGTCCTCGGATGTCAACACATCCGGACTACCGCCTATCGCTCGCAATCCAACGGCATGGTGGAACGTTTCCACCGACAGCCGAAGGCCTCACTTAGTGTCGCTAATGCACTAATCTGGACCGAAGCTCTGCCTATGATACTACTTGGCATCCGATCAGCTCTTAAAGCTGATTTGCACACGTCCAGCGCCGAACTGGTATATGGACAACCTCTTCGACTATCTGGGGACTACTTTTCTGGAAACCCCAGAACACCCCGCTACGACGCGAATTACGCTCGGCAGTTAGCCACGAGCATGCGCCATATCAAAGTAACCGACGTGCGAGAACAACGACGTAAATCGTTCGTTCCACAAGATCTACTGCGTTGCGCTCACGTTTTCCTTCGAGTCGATGGTCTACGTAGACCACTCGAACGACCCTACGACTATCCAATTAAGGTTCTTAAACGTAAGGTCCGCGTATTCGTTATCGACCGCCACGGTAAACGTGAAACTGTCTCTATCGACCGTCTCAAGGTTGACCATGCGGAACCTGAGATCGACGATGACTCCTGTCCACCTTCGGACGAGTCAACGCAGCCTATGATCGACGACACGCCTACTTCCGATGCTACGAAGCATTCTCCGACTAACACTTCCGACTCAGTTCCTTCCGATTCTACCGAGCCGAAAGCTTCCTCATCCGACGACACTGCTGGATCGACAACGCCTCCGACCGAACGTCCGAAATCGACTAGGTCAGGTAGGCGGGTTCATTGGCCAGCGCGATTAAAAGATCAGTCTTCTTTTCATTCTTCTTTTCCCTCTTCCTTTTTGGTTGTGGCCTAACCCGCCCAACAAAACGGCGGTTTTGAAAACCCAAAAATTTTGCATAACGTTTTGATAACCCCAAAAGTTGCAATAACCTTTTGAAAGCCTAAAAAAGGAGAAAATCTTTTTGAAACACAAAATGATTCTCGCTTTATTCGCTTATAGCACTCGGTAAGTGCTATCGCCTTTTGTTAGCTCTGTCGCTCGCACCTGTTTGACACTCCGCGTTTCCGCTTCTTTTTCATATTAATGGTGGATGTTTGTGAGTAGTGTGAAGTTCGAAGAAAGTAGAAGCCACGATTAAAATTCACGCACAATAATATGCCTCGACGGGGAGTCGAACCCCGGTCCACGAATTTCCGGTCCGTTGCTCAGGTGGTAGAGCAACGGACCGGAAATTCGTGGACCGGGGTTCGACTCCCCATCGAGGCATATTATTGTGCGTGAATTTTAACCGTGGCTTCTACTTTCTTTTACATATCCCCGACACGCGGACGTTCAACGACAATCGAACGTTAGGTTTTCGGACACTACGTGCTCAAACATCATATGCTGCGACACTACGCACTTGAACGCTACGAACATTTCCCCATTTTGTGTTTTTGGCACCTGTAGGGAGGACACGGCTGGGAGCCCCCTAGCGTCCGATAGCATTGGTTCTCCCCCAGCAGCTGCATCAGGTTTCACCGCCTGGTCTCGCAGAAGGCTGGCCGGCGACGGACAGTTCTCACGTAGATCGATGGATCACCTGCCTTTCCCTTCTAAGAGGGGGCTGTGTAGTGACCTGGAGATTCCCCTGTTTGGCTGCCGCATGCTGCGTAAAATATTACAAAATCACAGAATTATATTTTCTCGATGTACATAGCAAATTAGCCGCTCTCCTGTTTGAACGTTGCTCGCGTTTGTTTTAGTCAACATAGCATCCGCCTTTGAACGGCGCGGCGCTCATCGGCTCCGCAGCCATCTTTGCTCGCCGCGTACGCGACCACACCCATCCCCTAGCCAGCTTTCTTCCGGTGCCTTATTTTTAGCACTAGATAGCGTTTCGTCCCACTTAATAAATTTTTCCTAGCGTTACTTTTGGTGTTCTCCACTCATCGGAGGTTGGCCTTAAATTCACGTATTGGTTCTAAAGCGTACCGATCGTGCTTCTCGCTTTATATATATATTTTTTTATAGGTTTAATTTGATACATATATATCGTAGCATCCGGCAACAGGTTTTGCCTTTTATATGCAGTTAACATATTTTTCTGGGCATATGAAGACCTGCCAAGTTATTCCTTTTCGCTTAGAACATCGCAACAAATTCGACATACCAGTAGAGATTTTGCGCAAGTAATTAATCTCGTTCGCTAACACCAATAATAGGTGCTGTTCAGTGCATGCTCATTCCAATTACCCATTTATATACACATCATTACGATAAGAGAAAATGTCTGCTTATCAACTTTGAACATCTTATTCTGTATTCCATCAACCATCCACATAATGATGCTTTTGTCATCGCAATTACTCCTTTCGCACTTAAGCAGATTTACCAACTTAGGTTTACTCGCAGGTAATCTTCAAATCATCACCACCAGCAGGTACAACGACACACTGGGTATGCAGCGCAAACCTAAAGGAATCAGCCCTTTAGGAATGTGGAGGGTGCAAGCTTCATCAGTGGATCCGACCAACACTGCTCCAAATGGGAACATGAGCACTTTGTAATACGTGGATTGAAGCGCACGGAATGCGCATGCTGAGCGGTGCTGCGCTCCAGGCGTATGGCACGGAAGCAATGTTGGAGGGTGACACGGACATCACGCCGGTGCAATCCTACCTTTCAAGCAGGAATCATATATCGGTGTACAAAATACAAAGTTCCCTAAAAGGTAGGCTAGCGTGCGAGGAATTACAAGGCATAGAAAAGGGGCATGCATAGGGAACACGAGATGTGCACGCCGACGGAGTGAACTTGTGAAGACCCCTGAACGCAGTAATAAGGGACACTTAGGGAGGGTACATGTGGATGTCAGGAGGGCATGCTGGTTAACGGCATATTTGTGGCAATGGCTTACGGCGGACGTATATGGCGTCAAGGCTATTGCGACCATACTCACACTGCGATGGTTGATGCTACGGTTACCCAAACATGTACGGGGAAACGTGACGTACAATACATAGATTTGTGCCGTGAACTGAGTCCCTGTAGTAAATCTTACGCCTGTCGGTGTATAGCAGTAGTAAAGCGGAACAGTCTATGGGGGGAATGCATGCGGCAGGTAGGAGTGTGACGTGCACAAGAGGTTACTAAACTGTGCTATTGCAACCCGTTTCATTGACGTTTATGCCTCAACGCTGGTAAGTTGGAATGGTACTCTGGCAAATGGGTACCCCAAACCTCATTGCATAAACATACACGTTTACGTTATGCTTCATTGGGAAAAATGAAATGGCTTTGTAAACGCAGCACGAAAAGTTGATGCACTGGTGGTATATGATGTTTGAACCAATCGCAAATATTCCCAACCTCGCGGGTGAGCTCCTTGAACGCTCGTTACCAGAAAACGAGAACACCGAGAAATGGTTTGTGGATACTGCACAAGGTACTTAAAATGGAGAGACCCGGCATTGGTTAGGGTGTTTAGTAGTTACTTACCATTTTGGCGTAGGGGAACTGGCGGTGCGGGGTTGATGAAACTTACGGTTCACCGCTTGCGGATGCAGGTAAATGGGGTCGCTGGAGGGAAATTGTAGACTGAAATCTTTCGTGCGTCAGTGAGGTACCGCAGCCATCCAATATGAGGAAGCTTAGCAGGGTAAGGGAAACAAACGATGCATGAGGACAAATGCATGACGTACGCAATGGAGATAAAAGGACCTCGTGAAGCATCTGATGGCGTGGCACGGCATGGATAGGCGGAGGCGATACTTTGGAGGAGGCTAAATGGCGCAGTTAGGTGGGAAGCCAATGCGCGGCGCATGTGATTTTAGTTCTGAAAGTGAAGTTATCATAGAAAACCCATGTTACCTCCGATAAGTATCAATGATGCAGCACATGGCCGCTGCTGTACGTGGGGAGACTTAATGCCATGGTGCAGTAAGGAAGTGGGCAAGTGGCGAAGAAACGCCCTGGTTGATGTAATGCGAAAGCGCCAATCCTAAGATTTTGAAGCACGGAGAGGCGCAGAGTGTATTGCAGCCCTCACCATCAACATTTGGCTGGTGAGCCTGCCGTTACTTATCAAACTTGAAGATATCTTATGGCAACTTGGAGACCTGGTGTTAGTATAACTATAGGAGACCAGCGTTGACAGCCGATGCACAACTTATGCAAAAGCTTAAAGCGTTTGGCTGAGCACTTTAAAAGGCAATGGAAGCGGCCTGATTAGTTATATTTCTCGCCGGCGACTGATCGCCCTGCTTCGTCGGCTGTCCCTATGGATCCACCTTCTCGCGCAGAAGTCCAAATTGAAATGAGACTGCCGAACATAAATAAAGCCGCTTGACCTGCAGACCTTTCTACAGCCCTCTTCAACTTCTGGGACCTGCTGTCGTGAATAGTTTACACGAGTTACTAGTCAAGCTGTTGGAGCAGACAACTGTCCTAACCGATTGCAGCCGCTCCGTCCTAGACCCAATTTGCAAAGGAGGCTAACGATCGTAATGCCGCAGCCATAGGGGAATCAGTCTGATCACCATCGCCACCAAACTGCTTGTCTCCCCCATTCATCACAGCCTGACTGGCACCCGTGAAAGCCGGATTCCTGAAGATCAAGGTTGATTTCGTCAAGATCTTGGATGCGTTGACCAAATAATCAACTTGCGACCGTTGTTGGAGCACCGTGACATAAATTGGCGGCCCACCGTTTTCCTCTTCCTCGATATCAAAGGTGCATTTGATTCGGTGGATAGACATGCACTTTGGGACTGCGTACTCAGGAAAGGTGTCCCAGAGAAATAAGTGAATATTATCCGACCATTTTATGGGCGTAGCTCCGGCAGAGGGATGACTTACGGCAAACCCGCGGACTGTGATTCCCTATTACCATGCATGATGAGCGATTGCGAGGAAGCAAGCAATCTCACCATGAGGTGGACAGTCAGCCGTGCAGTGCACTGCATTACCCCATCATTGTGATTGCAACTGCTGAGGCTGACCTGAAAACATCGTTTATGAACGAGAGCTGACCTACAATGCATAGAGATGCTTAAGTTGAAATGAAACCGTGGAAGTAATGTTATGGCTCTCATTGCATAATGGTGTCCACTAGGAACAGTGCATGGTATAGCAAATCCAAGCGACAAGTAGGAATGCCCAGTTCACAATAGGTTATTAACCTCTGGTATCGCGACGTGTTTCCTTGACGTCCATGTCCCCACTCTGGTAAATGGAAATGGTACTTCCGAGAGCGTGCACCGCAAGCCTCACCGCATGATAGAAACACGTTGGCGTTATACTTCCTAAGGGCGAGATGCAGTGGTGTAGTAAACGGCTTGACGGAAAGCTGAGGCACCGGTGACGTATGAGGTTTAAACCAATCATAAATATTCCCGACATAGCGGTTGAGCTGGTTTAATGGCTCGTTACCCACGAAGCGAGAACACAGAGAAATGGTTCGCGGATCCCTCAAACATAAACCCAACAACTGCACCTATGTGCTCCGTGCTGCAACTCACATAGGGGAGACGCGAGGCCGTAGGAAAGGGGTTGGCCCTGAAAACGACCGTTGGGTCGTTCACGACAAGTTTGACTTCACGGAGCCGACAGCAACAAGAAACTGTCGTGCTGCGGTGACGTACTATCCGGAGGAGGCGGCAACCGGATACACTCCAGCAACGAGGTAACCTGCGCTGTGGAATCGGAGTATGGAGGTGTTAACTCACTTTGCAATGTCACGGTGGCAATGCGGACGGAGGCTAACAGTAGTGCAACGCTTGGACGTGGCTGCATGTACCATAGCTATTGAAGGGAAGGCGATTACCTCAAAGGTACTTAATTGCTGTCATGGTAATGCATGACATGCAATGCCATGCATCGGCAGGGCGGAGGCAACACGTGGGAATACGCGTAGTGTTATCCTGTTGTCGGAAGGCAATGGGAGGGGCGTTACCAGGGCTGGAAAGATAAGTATGCACAGATGACCAAAGTCACATGTGAATAGCTTTCCATGACGCACCAAATGGCAGAGGGGATTCGTTGGAGGTGGCTCAGTGGCGGTGCTAAGTTGGAAGACAGTTGGCGGCGCATTACACTTTCGTTGTTAAACAGGAGTGCTCATGTAAAAAACGTTACCTGTGACTACGCATGAAAGATGTATCACATGGCGGATGCGATAGGTGGGAGGTGGCCCAGTGGCGGTGATACCTTACAAGACGGTGCTCCGCGCATATCACGGCGTCTCTGAAACAGAAACCCTCAAGGAAAACAACCTGAACCTGCGACTACGTATGCAGCGTGCATGAGATGGCGGAGGCCATATCTGAGAGGCGGCTGAGTGACAGTGTTACGTCGGAAGGCTACCTGTGCCGCATACAACAGAGGCTCTGCAAAGGAAGCTATACTTCAAATAGAAAATCAGCACTTGCGACTATGTGGCAAGGAGACATCACACGGCGGAGGCATCACTTTAGAAAAGGCTGTGTGACGTGGTGCAGTATCACGGCAATCTGTGAGGTATGTCGCCCTAGTTCTGAAAGAGAGGTGAAGGCGGATAAGCAATGCAACCTGTCCCTACCTATCATGCAACCAGCACATTGCGTCGGAGGTACATTAGGACACCTTCCCTGGCAGGGAATTTTAGCTGTGGAAGTGGGAGCCAGCTGACGCGGACCTTAAGCATGGTTCATTTGGTGAAATGGAAAACTTACCGGCGCATAATGGTGCAGCGAATCGGCGGCTCTTACGACAAGTTGTTCACTTCTCATTCACACGTATTCCCATAAACGGGAAACTGCAACACTCTCTGCCATAACAGCAAAGGGGGCTATGGAAAGGAGTGAAAATTAGGCATACCTGCAGCGCGTGTGATGCGACGCAGGTTCCGTAAGTTGCACAGGCGCTAGGATGAGCATGAGAAGCAAACGAATTCCTCGTCACCAGCATAGCACACACAGCACGCATGGTACCATAGAGAGCACGTATCGCACATAACCCACTGCACCGTGTCCCCGCGAACTGGCACATCATCCTCCTGCTGACGTACTCCGCAGACGTCCTCCGAACCGACACCCTGAGTATCCTGTTTCGGTTTAACGGGAACCCTGTAGGAGGAGAATGTCCTGGGGTGAAGTTTCTGAAATTCCGCCCCTTAGCGCACTCTTAGTGGGGCTCACCTCCACGCGACACAGGGGGCGATTTACGCTTCCTGAACCCGGTTGCCAATGTGCATGGAACCAATCTTACCGTTGAAATGACAGGGCCGACGTCATTCACCTCTATTGCTTGCACAGGGTGCAGCACATCGCCTGCCGACGTCGTCGCTACCGTGACCGCTGTGCCGCCATGCAACGTTCCCGGCGTCCGTAAGCCACATAACATCCGGACGTTAGTCTCCGTATCCAGCAGATGGGGAACAAGGCACTTAGACTTTCGACCATACAACTGAAAGCTGCCTCCATTGGACATCAGTAACGCAACAATTTTCAGATAGGTCAACGCCGCGGGAAAGTTTCCCGATTTGCAGCATCAAAATTGCGTGCCGAGGTGCGACAAAACAGCCTGTGTCTCACGAAGTTTTATGGTACGGTTTACAACCGCATCCCTATCCGCTACCTGACGATCTAGAATCTGCACACCACCATCCTCCGGAAGTCTGACGTGCCTGCGGGAGGTTGCCGGGGTGCAATCCACCGACATCCATGTAGTATGTCCCCCGCGGTATGTCCGTGAAGCAAAACCAGGTAACAAATATGAGCAGATTGTAGCCGCCACTCTCTACTGAACTCGCAATCGCATTCACTGCCGCGTATTATGTATACCCGACGCACTTCCGAACGAGGACAGGTAACTAACAAATAAGGCCCATCAGGTTGACAACCCAGTAGGGTGGATGAACGAAAATGGGCTATGAAGACAGTCCCTGCGACATCGCTGAGCTGTGCGAAAACAGAAGCCATTGAGGATACCTCCGATGGAGTAGTAACTGCGCTCATGCAAAGCCTAGTTAGTATACCGTTTCTTTCGTACATGATATTGCATACCCTATTAACCACGCAGGTGAACAGATTGAGAAACGATGACCTCTCCGACAAATACTACTTAAGACGCTTGTTCTCATTTTCCACCCTATTTATCATATGGCATCCAAAAAGCTTAGCATCCCTTTGTCTGTGAGCCGCCCAAGAGTCTGCGTGTTGGACCCGCGTTGCGCAAAAATACCGGCAGCATTTCGGATTGCCACGTCGCACCGCGTTCAGTATTCTTTCAAATACTGCCGCATCAAGCATATATATCAGGTTGTGAAGCCACGCACGTAACTGGATTTTGCGGGCATCTGATATCCCACGTAAGCGACCGCGAAGTCTAGCTATGTCCACTGTAACATGGTACCGGCAAAGCACTATTTTCGCGTTGGGATACAAATGTCGAAACGCCTGCAAATGAGCAGCGCATTTATCCACCACCACCGTGCGGCAACGTATGCTGCTAGGCACCATCTCCCGCATCGCCTCTACCGCTTGCCCATAGCTATAGGACGTCTCATCCGGTAATAGGGCGTAGAAGAAAATATCCATAGATCTGCGACGTCCACCAACATACAATGACAAATAATGTACCTAACATAATTTAACTGGTGTGTCGCATCGCGCAATAAAACCTCGCCATAACGCTTAACCATGCCACGGACTACAGCTGGAGAGAAGAAGACATACCGAAACTGGGTAACCTCAGACACCAATCGGCAAACACCGTGACCTTCCAAAATATTTGCCACCTAAGACATTTCACATGACGTTCTATTTCGATGACGAATGCGCAGATTGTTCAGGTCCATACGGGTTACACTTTTGCCGTACTCTTGATAGATGAAGCGCCTTAAATCCAGCGTGCCATCAAAGGAGTCCATCAAACACAGCACCTCCTTCTCCTGCCGCCGTGACAGCCGACGGTTGCGTGCATGCAGCCAGGGGTTTCCCAAGTGGAAATCATGACTATGGATAATAAAGTAACTTTCCATGACGTATTTACCCTTCTTCACAACCACCGAGAAACGCGCCTTGCATTTGTAGGCTCTGAATCTACCTGCATTAGTTTACGTGTTGTATAAATATTAACTCACCGCTTGCCACGCGATCCAGAACGTTGACAATGTACGCAACCGGACAGGATGTAACCGTAGCCGTCCGCATCCGGCAACTACTTCCGCCTCCCACGCCGGTACGCCGCAGCAGACATGAGGGAATCTCGGAAAAACAAGTCCCCGTTTCAATCTGAAAACGTCCCACTTGCTCCTCAAGGTATTCACCACTTTCATACTTCCCAATAACCAAAGACATGAACAGCTCACTATCATTCACAACCATAACGGTACCAGAACAACAAGTATAATCACCGAAATAATAAAACAAACATCACACATATGCACCATTCCCGGTTACCATTTCTATCGTATCATAATTCACACACAATCCAATTTCCTTCACACCATCCAGCTCTTTCAAGCTATTAGCACAACCCTCCTTGGCAACGTCGCCAGGTAATTTCGAGGTTATGTACCATTTGTACCACGGAACGTCCTGAAGCGACACAATTTTCTCATAGTGCAATCAAACGGCCCCCTGTTCATCTGGACAACCGGTTTCTGTGTTCTCTAAATGTATCTGTGTTACTGGGGTTATTTGTTTCGAAAGGTGTCAGGTGAGGTCAGGAACCCCAAAAACTAAAAACTTTACTGCACCGTGAATAATTGCAAAGTTGTATAAACATGGAAAAGTTAACCTATAACAGTATGCAAGTGGTTACAAAAGGAACAGAATCTAAAAATCGCTTAGGGCTGGCCGCGCTATGTCTCCATAAAATGAACGAAGTGGCAGCATGTATCATAAATTTT
>OX104064.1:158739476-158897886 GCA_944474145.2 Dicrocoelium dendriticum | reverse complement strand
CGATTGGCTCAATTGCCTTATCATAACTTCGGTCTCACCTCTATGTCCATTTGTTTCGTGTGCACCTTGGCTTACGGACCTTTTGTGGAACTGATTGAAATCTGTTGGTAAACTTTTGTGTTTGGAAAACCGTTAAGGTAATTTCTACTTTGGTACGATGAATTTGTACAAATAGCACCGTTTTCTCAGGTCCGGATCTGGTCTTTTGTTGAATTTTTCCGGTGTGGAACGCGTAGCTTAACTTTCCAAACGCCTTGGCGCGTTACATCCAGTAATGCCGTAATTACATGAACCTCGTTCGATTTCGCTTAAATAAGTCCTCTTTTTGACGTCAAGTCGTTTCGGTTCAGCAACCGACCGTAGTGTCGGAACACGGGCACACGCACTTACGATTACTTTTAAAATTACCCATATGGCCGGCAACCTGCAACGCTTGCGCCTCCTTCAATCGCCTGTTGTACACATACAGCCAGGGATAACCAAATAATAATTGTGGCTAAGCATCAAATTACATGCTAAACGTTCCTAACACAGATCCACAACAATGAACGAAAATCGAGCGTAACAAAACAAAATCCCCGTATCTACACTGATACATATCAGTTCGTGCTCATACATCAATTACCTCTTGCCAATAAGCTTTGTACGTGTGCCGTGTACTCACCGAAATTGCACATAGCGTTATGAGTTGCACTCAGTAATTCCGCATCCTTCTCGTGCAATTCCCGTAAAGCCACCGTATGCTTGTAAAAGGAGGATGCTCTATCCAGTTAGGACTTTTCGAACCATCCTCCAACTCCGTGTTTACGATAAAAGGAGCGAAAAAGAGCTCAAAAGAACCGGCACGGTCCGCCATCTCCTCGCTTGGAATATGCGTTAGAAGCACCGATCTACTACAGCTCATTATAACCGTGCTTTTACGAAACGGATATTATCCATTCTGTTGTACGCGTCCATGAGTACTACTGTTATTAAAATGGTTCTACCCCAAATTTATTATCCTCCAGCATTATCATATGAACTGCCCTGGAGCACTCCACGAGCAAGGCCCAATCATCTGATCTTTTGAAATGTGGGGACATCCACCCCTGTGTTGTCTTTTTGAGACACTGTTGTTGTTCTTTTGTTGTGAAAGTTGCTCAAAGCTGTAGTTGTGTGGTTTTTCTTTGGAACAGGATCCAAAGCACCACAATCAATTTAAATTCATTGGAATATTTGGTCCGCTCATTCGCCACAAGTATTGGTGGGCATATGGAAGAAGGATATCGCAGGACAATGACAAAGCCATCCGAGCAGGCGAATTTCAAACCTTACGTCTTACCTACAACTTTATTCCCTGTCTTCAGCTTACATTTATCACTTTCCAACTTCTTATACCACTGGGTCCGTGGAAAAAATATTAGACCTACGACCTTTGAGGCACGCCTAGTAAATGAAGCCTACCAGACCTAAGCCTTGCGTAAGAGGTTGAAAGCGGTTGCTTCTGCTGGTACACCTAAGATTAGAAATATTATTGGCCAAAACCGTCTGCATACCGGCTTTATATTTATCTTTATGCACCATCGTAGATGTCAGTTGCTAGCTGGCCTTAATTGATGCATTTTAATTAATCATGAACACTAGCTACTTAACTCTCCCGTTTCCAATTACTTTCAGTAGGTAAACAGGGAAATAATATATATTTCATATTGTAAATAAATAAATAAATAAATCTTTTATTCTCAACAAGGTGAGGCACGCCTTTACAGGCATGATCAATTTGACATAACGATGCATGATCAACAATGTGCAAACATCCGATATGTTTGCCATAGCAGTTTGTGTTTTTGTAGGGGGTAAGTATGTATGTCATTGTGTGTAGGTGTATGTAGCTGTGTATTTTGTGCTTGTAGTTGTGCTGCTTCAATCTTCAATGTTTGATATCGTCATCAATATGCGAGTAGGAGATTGGTGTCCGTGGGTTGGATACCATTTTCCGGATATCCAGTGGGCAGTGGTTTTGTTTTTTGTGGAGTCACGACCGCCACTTCACGGTGTTGTTAAGCAGAAATTCGTGGCGTTTAATTGGGAGGACGCTTGCCAGCCGAAATCCACTACGACTTAGGAACACTGCCGCCGAACTATTTGCTAGAACGGGTTAAACCCGAACCACCCAGCTGGCACCACGAGGAGGTTGTTCGGCGAGCCAGCCAAAGAGAGCACTTCAAACGTTTTAGGCCGCAAAATCAGACATTTTGCTCTCCACTTATCCTCTCTTGGCCCGTATACTTAACTTTATCTGGTATACATATGTCTTTCACTATTGGCAACACTATGGATACAGGATTAATGAAAACCGGATCCTCTTCTTTAGCTGCAGTTGCTAGTAAAACACTCGCATTTCCAGATTCCGTTTCACTGGCACGAAAGCTAACCAACGACAGAGAGGCCCCTGTCACACTGGCTGGCTGGTCCACCAGAAACACTCGACCACCACTTTTCTTATCTTGGCCCCCCTGTGTTTATGTAGCTTTTAGCTGGCTCCAAAGCCTACCATGCGTTACGCGCAATGGCAGTTGAACGACCAGCTCCCGCGGATTTTTGTTACTATCCTACGCTTGATTCACCTTATGGCTCCCTGCTTAGGGTGGTAGAGCAGCTTTTACCAGGAAAACCACAAAGGAAATAGCCGGTGCCGCATTATAGTTCTAGTTAACCTTGCCACCTGGGTGAACACCGCTGGCACTTGCTCCGAAAATGAAAACAGGAGAGAAATAGCTCCAAATTAACCAAAGAGCTGCGCAATAGGATGCGCAACACATGAGGCACAACACTCCCTCATATTCGAGCAAGCTGAATCCCCAGAAATACAGTGGGTGAAGCCCCACCAACGCAGACCCAAATGGATTTCACGCCCCACAGCATTTTGCTAAACTTTACCAAAGTTTCCTATCGTCCTTTATTATTAGTTACATGCTTCTCTAGCTCACTGGTGTTAGAGACAAAGCCTCATGCAAATAGAAAATCGATTCTAAGAGATAAAACTTCGATGTTCATCTAAGTGAGTAGTTTCCAGGCCAAAATTTGTCAAATGACCCGAAAGTTCTCCTGTGTTGTTCAGGTAGATCTGGCTCATGCAGCCTTGCTATAAACTTCAGAACAATTTCGAGGCATGCAAAATACTAAAGTCTATATTCCTAGTGGTTTATAAGGCTCAGTAGCCGCTAAAAATGGTATGCTGAGGCCTTCTGACCATGGGTTAATCATAAGCTGTCTGGAATTCCAGTGCACGCATAAGATTACTAACTGGATTTCTAGTACTTTCGCGCAAACATATAGCTTATTTGAATAATGCTGTAAGAAGACGAACACTGGCAGATGTCAACATTTCGTATTGTCTCTTCAGTGCCAACACAATAACATGAAAAAATATATAGCTTATTTGCCTACATTTGCTATGCATGTCTGCAAAGTGTGGTTTCCGGCCACCTACGAATTGCGTAGTTGTTGCAGGGTACTACGGGCTATATGGAGCGTTTCTAGATAGCTATGCCAATTTAGAACGCATATCGCTTCGCTAATTTTTACCTTTACTTTTCGTTACGCTGCTATCTGCTTGCAAAGCAGAAAGTTATTTTTAGGGGAAAAGAATAATGGCCTTATTCGTAGACCAAAATTCAATGGCGAATCACTTGCAAACTACTGCACGTATTGCGTTGTTTTTACATTCAACGTACTCAGCGGTTAAAACTTGTCTTGAGCAGCCCAATTTTGTGCTGCGTTATCCAGTATACTAGCCGTAGGAAAGGTTTTTCTATTTTCTGAGATGTAATTGGGTTGAAATTTGGCCCCAGAAATGAATATCAGCGCGAGAGTTCTTGGGACCGTCTAGTCCGCCGGTTGCGGGATTTTGCATATGGTCTGACGTTCTTCTGGGACCGCTTGATTGCACTATGGCGGCTAAATTTAAATTTCTTTAGTGCCAACTGGTATATTCGTTTTACGGCGTAAATAATTTGTTTGCTGAGTGCCATGGATGACTAGCATGAACTATTATAAGCCGTTTATTAGCAGTACATGGGATATGATGTATAAACATTTTACTGAGGTAAATTGGGTAACATAAGGAAGGCTGAAATGGTGGCGGAAAATCAACAGACGCCAATGTGCGGAAATGGCGTTCAACAAATATAGGGCTATTTATAGTTAGGAAATGCTTTGAAATAATGCATGTATTGAAATTTAAACTGTAGCCAATTGAAAACAGAAAGCACTTTTTACAGTGCAGCCGGTACAAGGTTGAGAAAGCTATACGAAATGTTAATTGCACAAATAATGTTCACGGAGGACATGAAATGCAATATTTTAAGGCAACCCATATACCTAGTTTATTCTTAATGAACGGAAATACCTAATTAATAAGTGTGAAACTTACCGGTGGTGCTTTGAAAGTAACCTGCAGGTAAATGTGATTTGGTAAATCTGAATAAGTTCAAAAGGAGTTACTGTGATGACTAAGACATCCCTATGTGCATGGTTGATAAAATACAGAATAAGAGGTTCGAAGTTGCTAAGGAATGACGAATAACAGACATCTTCTGTTACCGTAATGCTGTGAATGTAAATGCGTAATTGGAAATGAGCATGCAATGACTAGCATTTATTATTGGCGTTAGTGAACGGGATTATATGCTTTTTCAAAAGCTTTGCTGGTAGTTCGATTTTGTTGCGAAGTGCTAAGCGAATAGGATCTATTTTGTAGGTCTTCATATGCCGAGGTAATTATGTTAAATGCATATAAAATGGGTTAATTTTATGCCTGATACTGAAATATATATCTGTGTATATATATATATATCTATATATATATAATGCACGATGATATGCTACGTTGTAGATATGATATAATTTGTGTATATTAGTATATATTATATAATATAGATTATATATTAAATATGCATATACGTATCTATGCATAATGAATACATTCATATAATCATCATACGTACTAGTACATTAGTAAGTACTGATATACATACAAGTAAGCCTTCGTCTTATTTTAGCCTAGATGCTTCGCCCACTAATAATATTCTAGCGTTACTTGTTTGTACTCATGAGTTGCTTTCCTATTGTCTAAGCGTAACTCTTCTCGCTTGCTGACCGACTTGTATTATCGTGATTTGTAACCTTCTTAGATGCACATTTTTGCTAACCTCTGTTCTTATTTCGTTAATCTCCTGTCGCTATTTGCTCGCTATGAACTGATCCTAGATCTGAGTCAGACGTACGCTCTACGCACTTTGCGAACATCAGCTGTGTCAGCTAGACAATTTCTTGCGTGTTAGTCGAAAACAAGTCTTGTCTCCCTCGTAATGTCATGATGAATTGACTTAGATCTCTAACAAAGACACGATGCAGTAGTGTTCTGAGAGAGTCATCACAGCGGTTACAACTCTCAAGAACTGATCTGCGACTAGCACTCAGCGTCGAAAATGCAGAGCTAGCTAACCTTCGATAGATGATCTTTCTTCGGAATGTGTGAACGACTCGCGCGAGTGCAGTCTCGCGCTAGTGAGATACTTGTCAACTGCGATACGCAATGGACGTACGCAGTTCGCAGTCAGAGACGACAATATCGCCTCGCTTAAATCCCACATGGCAACATTGGCTCGACAATTCGCGGACGGCCTCCGGACATAACCGCTGTAAATGCTCTAGGAGCCGTTCGCGTTCACGCTCGAACTCTCCTTCGCGATCACCGAATAGAAACCGTTACTGCTGGTACCACGGACGATTCGGCCAGCAAGATAAATCCTGTCGCCCGCCCTGTTCCTTCAACAACAGCCGCAGGGAAACGGGCGGATCAGCACGTAGGGGCGACGGACGTAGATGGTCAAGGCAGTCGCCTTTTCTTTGTCACTGATCATAGAACCGGAGTTCGCTATTTCGTCGATACTGGCGCAGCAGTCAGCGTTCTCCCGCGTGATCCAAACGACTCGATCGAAAAGGTGAATAGCTCATGGCGCGCAGCTAACGGGACCATTATCCGCGTATATGGTCAAGGCTCGTGCACGCTAAATCTCAGCCTCCGACGCGCTTTCAAATGGATATTCCTCGTTGCGGATGTTCAAACGCCTATCCTTGGTCTCGACTTCTTACATAATTACGACCTACTCGTCGACGTTAAGCGACACCGTCTAGTGGACCGCCTTACAAATCTCGCAGTCATTGGGACTTTGACCGACACCGCGTCAATCAGTCCCGTGTACGCGACTCAACTTAGTTCACCCGTCGGGCAAACGCTGCTCGATAGTTTTCCGCGGACCTTCCGTCCTGCCGTCTCGTTGCCTTCCGCAACCGACGCCGCGACACATCACATCGTTACGAAAGGTCCGCCTGTGTTCGCAAAAGCCAGGCGCATGACCACCGACAAGCTCAAAATTGCACGCTCCGAATTCGAGCACATGCTAGACTTAGGCATTATTCGCCCGTCTAAGAGCCCGTGGGCGTCGCCTCTACACGTGGTGCCTAAAAAGTCAGGAGACTGGCGTCCATGTGGCGACTATCGCGCTCTCAGTAACGCTACCGTCCCCAAGCGCTATCCGATTCCGCACATTCAGGACATCACGGCTAGCCTACGTGGCGCCCGTATGTTCTCGAAGATCGATCTGGTTCGCGCTTACCACCAGATCCCTGTAACCGAGGATGACATTCCGAAACCGCAGTCATCACGCCTTTCGAACTTTTCGAATTCTTGCGAATGCCCTACCGTCTTCGCAAAGCAGCTCAGACTTTTCAACGCTTTATAGACCCTGTCACGAGAGGTCTCGACTTTGTTTATCCTTATATAGACGACATCTTAGTAACTAGTTCTTTCGAAGAACAGCACGCGGAGCCCCTCAAGATGCTTTCGAGAAGTTAGCCTCTAATAGCATTACTGCCAACGCTGACAAATGCATCTTTCAGCAACCATCTATCGAGTTTCTCGATCATCGAATTGACCAGCATGGCATACGGCCGCTCGAAGACCGAGTCACGCTATTAAGGACTTTCCCTTTCCGACTACTTTGGCCGCCATCCGCCGTTTTAGTGGGATGATCAAATACTACCGTCGATTTCTGCCACGTTGTGCCGACTTGCTCAGTCCATTGACCGACTTACTTCGTGGACGCAAGAACGGCAACGTCGAGTTGACGCCCGCTGCAACCGAAGCCTTCAAGGCCTGCAAAGAGGCCTTGGCTGAAGCCGTTATGCCTCACCATTTCGACCCCAAAGCTCCACTCAGCGTTGCAGTCGATGCATCGGACACCGCCATTGGCGCCGTCCTGCAGCAATTCACTCAGGGATGCTGGAAACCACTCGCTTTCTACTCCCGACGCTTACAACAAGCCGAAGTCAAGTACAGCACGTTCAGCCGCGAACTGCTGGCAGTTTATTCTACCGTCCGACATTTTAGGCACGTCTTAGAAGGTACTTCGTTTGTTATCTTCACCGATCATAAGCCGCTTATTTACGCCTTTCGAAATCAATCAGCTCCACACTCACCACGTGAGGTTCGTCAGCTGGATTTCGTGGCTCAATTTTCTACTGACCTCCGACACATTTCTGGTCAGAATAACGTCGTCGCTGACGCTCTTTCGCGCGTCTCTGCAATCCACACCGCTGGCCAGGCAATCGACTTATCTGCCATGGCTACCGCGCAACTAACCGGCACTGACTGTCAGAACGTCAAACATGATTCATCGCTACGAATCACACCGCATCCACTGCCGTCATCTGATGGCACAATCTTGTGCGATACTTCTACTGGACGACCTCGACCCGTCGTTCCAGAAACCTTTCAACATCTAGTTTTCGACACACTTCATAACATCGCTTATCCAGGCATCCGAGGAACGATCAAGCTCATATCCGAGAGATACGTTTGGCACGGAATGCAACGCGATCATAAGCGCTTGGCACGCGGTTGTCTAACGTGTCAGCACGCCAAGATACAGCGGCACGTATCCGCTCCGCTTGGTCGTTTTCCGCAAGTCTCAGCTCGCTTTGCCCATGTCCATCTCGACATAGTTGGACCCTTGGCACCATCCAGAGGAATGGTCTACGTTCTGACCATGCTCGACCGATACACCCGTTGGCCCGAGGCCGTAACTATACCCGACGTATCCGCGGACACAGTAACGCTCGCTTTCGTTGAGCGCTGGGTCGCTTCACATGGCTGTCCAGCCACCGTGACTACCGACCGCGGTCAGCAGTTCGAATCCTCGACCTTCAACAATCTTCTCAAGGTCCTCGGATGTCAACACATCCGGACTACCGCCTATCGCTCGCAATCCAACGGCATGGTGGAACGTTTCCCCCGACAGCCGAAGGCCTCACTTAGTGTCGCTAATGCACTAATCTGGACCGAAGCTCTGCCTATGATACTACTTGGCATCCGATCAGCTCTTAAAGCTGATTTGCACACGTCCAGCGCCGAACTGGTATATGGACAACCTCTTCGACTATCTGGGGACTTCTTTTCTGGAAACCCCAGAACACCCCGCTACGACGCGAATTACGCTCGGCAGTTAGCCACGAGCATGCGCCATATCAAAGTAACCGACGTGCGAGAACAACGACGTAAATCGTTCGTTCCACAAGATCTACTGCGTTGCGCTCACGTTTTCCTTCGAGTCGATGGTCTACGTAGACCACTCGAACGACCCTACGACTATCCAATTAAGGTTCTTAAACGTAAGGTCCGCGTATTCGTTATCGACCGCCACGGTAAACGTGAAACTGTCTCTATCGACCGTCTCAAGGTTGCCCATGCGGAACCTGAGATCGACGATGACTCCTGTCCACCTTCGGACGAGTCAACGCAGCCTATGATCGACGACACGCCTACTTCCGATGCTACGAAGCATTCTCCGACTAACACTTCCGACTCAGTTCCTTCCGATTCTACCGAGCCGAAAGCTTCCTCATCCGACAAAACTGCTGGATCGACAACGCCTCCGACCGAACGTCCGAAATCGACTAGGTCAGGTAGGCGGGTTCATTGGCCAGCGCGATTAAAAGATCAGTCTTCTTTTCATTCTTCTTTTCCCTCTTCCTTTTTGGTTGTGGCCTAACCCGCCCAACAAAACGGCGGTTTTGAAAACCCAAAAATTTTGCATAACGTTTTGATAACCCCAAAAGTTGCAATAACCTTTTGAAAGCCTAAAAAAGGAGAAAATCTTTTTGAAACACAAAATGATTCTCGCTTTATTCGCTTATAGCACTCGGTAAGTGCTATCGCCTTTTGTTAGCTCTGTCGCTCGCACCTGTTTGACACTCCGCGTTTCCGCTTCTTTTTCAGATTAATGGTGGATGTTTGTGAGTAGTGTGAAGTTCGAAGAAAGTAGAAGCCACGATTAAAATTCACGCACAATAATATGCCTCGACGGGGAGTCGAACCCCGGTCCACGAATTTCCGGTCCGTTGCTCTACCACCTGAGCTACCGAGGTGGTAGAGCAACGGACCGGAAATTCGTGGACCGGGGTTCGACTCCCCATCGAGGCATATTATTGTGCGTGAATTTTAACCGTGGCTTCTACTTTCTTTTTCAAATCCCCGACACGCGGACGTTCAACGACAATCGAACGTTACGTTTTCGGACACTACGTGCTCAAACATCATATGCTGCGACACTACGCACTCGAACGCTACGAACATTTCCCCATTTTGTGTTTTTGGCACCTGTAGGGAGGACACGGGTGGGAGCCCCCTAGCGTCCGATCGCATTGGTTCTCCCCCAGCAAGCTGCATCAGGTTTCACCGCCTGGTCTCGCAGAAGGCTGGCCGGCGACGGACAGTTCTCACGTAGATCGAAGGGTCACCTATGGTTCCCTTCTAAGAGGGGGCTGTGTAGTGACCTGGAGGTTCCCCTGTTTGGCTGCCGCATGCTGCGTAAAATATTAAAAAATCACAGAATTATATTTTCTCGATGTATATAGCAAATTAGCCGCTCGCCCGTTTGAACGTTGCACGCTTTTGTTTGAGCCAACATAGCATTAGCCTTCGAACGACGTGACGCTCATCGGCTCCGCGGCCATCTTTGCTCGCCGCGCACGCGACCACACCTTTCCCCTAGCTAGCTATCTTCCAGTGCCTTATTTTTAGCCCTAGATAGCGTTTCGCCCCACTTAATAAATATTTCCTAACGTTACTTTTGGTGTTCTCCACTCATCGGAGGTTGGCCTTATATTCGCGTATTGGTTCTAAAGCGTACCGATCCTGCTTCTCGCTTTATATATATACGTATAAATGGATATATATATATTGTAGCATCCGGCAACAGGTTATGCCTTTTTATATGCAGTTAGCATATTTATCTGGGCATATGAAGACGTTCCAAATTATTCCTATTTGCTTAGCACTTCGCAACAAATTTGACATACCAGTAGAGATTTTGCACAAGTAAATAATCCCGTTCGCTAACACCAATAATAAGGGCTGTTCTGTGCATGCTCATTCCAATTACCCATTTACATACACATCATTACGGTAAGAGAAAATGTCTGCTTATCAACTTTGAACATCTTATTCTGTATTCCGTCAACCATCAACATAATGATGCCTTTGTCATCGCAAGAACTCCTTTTGCACTTAAGCAGATTTACCAACCTTCGTTTACTTGCAGGTAACCTTCAAAGCATCACCACCAGCAGGTACAAGGACACACCGGGTATGCAGCGCAAACCCAATGAATCAGCCCATTAGGAAGGTGGTGGGGTGCAGGCTTCATCAGTGGAACCGGCCCACACTGCTTCAAAAGGGAACAAGAGCACTTTGTACTACGTGGATTGAAGCGCACGTACTGCGCATGCTGAGCGGTGCTGCGCTCCAGGCGTATGGAACGGAAGCAATGTTGGAGGGTGACACGGACATCACGCCAGTGCAATCCTACCTTTCAAGCAGGAATCATATATCGGTGTATAAAATTCAAAGTTCCCTAAAAGATAGGCAAGCGTGCGAGGAATTGCAAGGCATAGAGAAGGGGCATGCATAGGGAACACGAGATGTGCACGCCGATGGAGTGAACTTGTGAAGACCCTTGAACGCAGTAATAAGGGACACTTAGGAAGGGTACATGTGGATGGCAGGGGGGCATGCTGGTTACCGGCATATTTGTAGCAATGGCTTACGGCTGACGTATATGGCGTCATGGCTATTGCGACCATACTCACACTGCGATGGTTTATGTTACGGTTACCCAAACATGTACGGGGAAACGTGACGTACAATACATAGATATGTACCGTGAAATGAGTCCCTGTAGTAAATCTTACGCCTGTCGGTTTATAGCTGTGGTAAAGCGGAACAGCCTATGGGGGGAATGCATGCGGCAAGTAGGATTGTGACGTGCACAAGAGGTTACTAAACTGTGCTATTGCAACCCGTTTCATTGACGTTGACGCCTCAACGCTGGTAAGTGGGAATGGTACTCTGGCAAATGGGTACCGCAAACCTCATTGCATCAAACATACACGTTTACGTTATGCTTCATTGGGGAAAATGAAATGGCTTTGTAAACGCAGCACGAAAAGTTGATGCAACGGTGGCATATGATGTTGGAAACAATCGCAAATATTCCCGACTTCGCGGGTGAGCTCCTTGAACGCTCGTTACCCAGAAAACGAGAACACCGAATAATGGTTTGTGGATACTTCACAAGGTACTTAAAATGGAGAGACCCGGCATTGGTTTGGGTGTTTAGTAGTTACTTACCTTTTTGGAGTAGGGGAACTGACGGTGCAGGGTTGATGGAACTTACGGTTCACCGCTTGCGGATACAGGTAAATAAGGTCGCTGGAGGGAACTTGTAAACTGAAATCTTTCGTGCGTCAGTGAGGTACCGCAGCCATCCAATATGAGGAAGGTTAGCAGGGTAAGGGAAACAAACGATGCATGAGGATAAATGCATGACGTACGCAATGGAAATAAAAGGACCTCGTGAAGCATCTGATGGCGTGGAAAGGCATGGATAGGAGGAGGCGATACTTTTGAGGAGGCTAAATGGCGCAGTTAGGTGGGAAGGCAATGCGCAGCGCATGTGATTTAAGCTCTGAAAGAGAAGTCATCATAGAAAACCCATGTTACCTCCGCATAAGTATCAATGATGCATCACATGGCCGCTGCTGTAGGTGGGGAGACTTAGTGCCATGGTGCAGTAAGGAAGTGGGCAATTGGCGAAGAAACGCCCTGGTTGATGTAATGCGAAAGCGCCAATCCTAAGATTTTGAAGCACGGAGAGGCGCAGAGTGTATTGCAGCACTCAACATCAACCTTTGGCTAGTGCGCCTGCCGTTACTTATCAAAATTAAAGATATCTTATGGCAACTTGGAGACCTGGTGTTAGTATAACTATAGGAGACCAGCGTTGACAGCCGATGCACAACTTATGCAAAAGCTAAAAGCGTTTGGCTGATCACTTTAAAAGGCAATGGAATCGGTCTGATTGGTTACATTTCTCGCCGGCCACTGATCGCCCTGCTTCGTCGGCTGTCCCTATGGATCCACCCTCTCGCGCAGAAGTCCAAAGTGAAATGAGACTGCCGAACTTAAACAAAGCCGTGTGACCTGCAGACGTTTCTCCAGCCCTCCTCAGCTTCGGGGACCTGCTGTTGTGAATAGTTTACACGAGTTACTAGTCAAGCTGTTGGAGCAGACCGATTGCAGCCGCTCCGTCCTAGACTCAATTTGCAAAGGAGGCTAACGATCGTAATGCCGCAGCCATAGAGGGATCAGTCTGATCACCATCGCCTCCAAACTGCTTGCCTCTGCCATTCTTCACAGCCTGACTGGCACCCGTGGAAGCCGGATTCCTGAAGATCAAGGTTAATTTCGTCGAGATCGTGGATGCGTTGACCAAATAATCAACTTGCGGCCGTTGTTGGAGCACCGTGACATAAATTGGCGGCCCACCGTTTTCCTCTTCCTCGATATCAAAGGTGCATTTGATTCGGTGGATAGACATGCACTTTGGGACTGCGTACTCAGGAAAGGTGTCCCAGAGAAATAAGTGAATATTATCCGATCATTTTATGGGCGTAGCTCCGGCTGAGTGATGGCTTACGGCAAACCCGCGGACTGTGATTCCCTATTACCATGCATGATGAGTGATTGCGAGGAAGCAAGCAATCTAACAATGAGGTGGAAATTCAGCAGCGCAGTGCACTGCATTACCCCATCATTGTGATTCTAAATGATGAGGCTGACCTGAAAACATCGTTCATGAACGGGAGCCAACGTACAATACATAGAGATAATTAAGCTGAAATGAAGCCGTGGAAGTAATGTTATGGCTGTCATTGCATAAAGTTGTCCACTAGGAACAGAGCATGGTGGAGCAAATCCAAGCGACAAGTAGGAATGCCCTGTTCACAATAGGTTACTAACCTGTGGTATCGCGAGGTGTTTCCTTGACGTCCATGTCCCTACTCTGGTAAAAAGAAATGGTACTTCCGAGAGCGTGCAGCACAAGCCTCACCGCATGATAGAAACACGGTGGCGTTATACTTCATAACGGCGCGATGCAGTGGTGTAGTAAACGGCATGACGGAAAGCTGAGGCACCGGTGACGTATGAGGTTTAAACCATTCACAAATATTCCCGACATGGCGGGTGAGCTGGTTAATGGCTCGTTACCCACGAAGCGAGCACACTGAGAAATGGTTCGCGGATCCCTCAAAAGCACAGACCCAACAACTGCACCTATGTGCTTCGTACTGCAACCCACATAGGGGAGACGCGAGGCCATAGGACAGGGGGTGGCATTGAAAACGGCCGTTGGGTCGGTCACGACATGTTTGACGTTACAGAGCCGACAGCAACAAGAAACGGTCGTGCTACGGTGACTTACTATCCCGAGGAGGCGGCAACCGGATGCACTTCATCAACGAGGTAACCTGCGCTGTGGAATCGGAGTATGGAGGTGTTAACTCACTTGGCAATGTCACGGTGGCAATGCGGACGGTGGCTAACAGTGGTGCGACGCTTGGAGGTGGCTGTACGTACCATATCTATTGAAGGGAAGGCGACTACCGCAAAGGTACTTACCTGCTGTCATGGCGAACCTGGTGATGCATGTCATGCAATGCCATGCATCGGCAGGGCGGGGGCGACACGTGGGAATACGCGTAGTGTTATCCTGTTGTCGGAAGGCAATGGGAGGGGCGTTACCGTGGCTGGAAAGATAAGTATGCACAGATGACCAAAGTCACCTGTGAATAGCTTTCCATGACGCACCAAATGGCAGAGGGGATTCGTTGGAGGTGGCTCAGTGGCAGTGCTAAGTTGGAAGACGGTTGGCGGCGCATTATATTTTCCTTGTTAAACTGGAGTACTAATGGAAAAAATGTTACCTGTGACTACGCATAAAAGATGTATCACACTGCGGATGCCGTAGGTGGGAGGTGGCCCAGTGGCGGTGATACCTTACACGGCGGTGCTCCGCGCATATCACGGCGTCTCTGAAACAGAAACCCTAAAGGAAAACAACCTGCACCTGCGACTACGTATGCAGCGTGCATGAGATGGCGGAGGCCATATCTGAGAGGCGACTGAGTGACAGTGTTATGTCGGAAGGCTACGTGTGCCGCATACAACAGAGGCTCTGCAAAGGAAGCTATACTTCAAATAGAAAATCGGCACTTGAGACTATGTAGCAAGGAGACATCACACGGAGGAGGCATCACCTTAGAGGAGGCTGTGTGACGTGGTGCAGTATCACGGCAATCTGTGAGGTACGTCGCCCTAGTTCTGAAAGAGAGGTGAAGGCGGATAAGCAACGCAACCTGTCCCTACCTATCATGCAACCAGCACATTGCGTCGGATGTATATTAGGACACCTTCCCTGGCAGGGAATTTTAGCTGTGGAAGTGAGAGCCAGCTGACGCGGACCTTAATCATGGTTCATTTGGTGAAATGGAAAACTTACCGGCGCATAATGGTGCAGCGAATCGGCGGCTCTTACGACAAGTTGTTCACTTCTCATTCACACATATTCACATCAACGGGAAACTGCAGCGCTGTCTGCCATGACAACAAAGGGGCTATAAAAAGGAGTGAAAATTAGGCATACCTGCAGCGCGTGTGATGCGACGCAGGTTCCGTAAGTTGCACAGGCGCAACGATGAACATGAGAAGCAAACGAATTCCTCGTCACCAGCATAGCACACACAGCACGCATGGTACCATAGGGAGCACGCATCGCACATAACCCACTGCACCGTGTCCCCACGAACGGGCACATCATCCTCCAGCTGACATACTCCGAAGACGTCCTCGGAACCGACTCCTTGAATATCCTGTTTTCGTTTAACGGGAACCCTGTAGGAGGAGGATGTCCTGTGGCGAAGCTTCCTGAAGTTTTTGCCCCTTAACGCACTCTTACTGGGGCTCACCTCCACGCGACACAGGGGGCGATTTACGCTTCCTGAACCCGGTTGCCAATGTGCATGGAACCAATCTTACCGTTGAAATGACAGGGCCGACGTCATTCACCTCTATTGCTTGCACAGGGTGCAGCACATCGCCTGCCGACGTCGTCGCTACCGTGACCGCTGTGCCGCCATGCAACGTTCCCGGCGTCCGTAAGCCACATAACATCCGGACGTTAGTCTCCGTATCCAGCAGATGGGGAACAAGGCACTTAGACTTTCGACCATACAACTGAAAGCTGCCTCCATTGGACATCAGTAACGCAACAATTTTCAGATAGGTCAACGCCGCGGGGAAGTTCCCCGATCCGTAGCAGCAAAATTGCGTGCCGAGGTGCGACAAAACATCCTGTGTCTCACGAAGTTTTATGGTACGGTTTACAACCGCATCGCTATCCGCTACCTGACGATCTAGAATCTGCACACCACCATCCTCCGGAACAGTCTGACGTGCCTGCGGGAGGTTGCCGGGGTGCAATCCACCGACATCCATGTAGTATGTCCTCCGCGGAATGTCCGTGAAGCACCGCCAGGTAACAAATGTGAGCACATTGTAGCCGCCACTCCCTACTGAACTCGCAATCGCATTCACTGCCGCGTATTATGTATACCCGACGCACTTTCGAACGAGGACAGGTAACTAACAAATAAGGCCCATCAGGTTGACAACCCAGTAGGGTGGATGAACGAAAATGGGCTATGAAGACAGTCCCTGCGACATCGCTGAGCTGTGCGAAAACAGAAGCCATTGAGGATACCTCCGATGGAGTAGTAACTGCGCTCATGCAAAGCCTAGTTAGTATACCGTTTCTTTCGTACATGATATTGCATACCCTATTAACCACGCAGGTGAACAGATTGAGAAACGATGACCTCTCCGACAAATACTACTTAAGACGCTTGTTCTCATTTTCCACCCTATTTATCATATGGCATCCAAAAAGCTTAGCATCCCTTTGTCTGTGAGCCGCCCAAAAGCCTGCGTGTTGGACCCGCGTTGCGCAAAAATACCGGCAGCATTTCGGATTGCCACGTCGCACCGCGTTCAGTATTCTTTCAAATACTGCTCCATCAAGCGTATATATCAAGTTGTGAAGCCACGCGCGTAACTGGATTCCGCGGGCATCTGATATCCCACGTAAGCGACCGCATCGTCTAGCTATGTCCACTGTAACATGGTACCGGCAAAGCAATATTTTCGCGTTGGGATACAAATGTCGAAAGGCCTGCAAATGAGCAGCGCATTTATCCACCACCACCGTGCGGCAACGTATGCTGCTAGGCACCGTCCCCCGCATCGCCTCTACCGCTTGCCCATAGCTATAGGACGTCTCATCCGGCAATAGGACCTTGAAGGAAAGATCCCTAGACCTGTGACGTCCACCAACATACAATGCCACAAAATGTACCTACCATAATTTAACTGGTGTGTCGCATCGCACAATAAAACGTCGGCATATCGCTTAACCATGCCACGGAATACAGATGGAGAGAAGAAGACATACCGAAACTGGCTAACCTCGGATACCAATCGGCAAACACCGTGACCTCCCAACATCTTTGCCACCTCAGACACTTCACATGACGTTCCATTTCGATGACGAATGCGCAGATTGTTCAGGTCCATACGGGTCACACTTTTGCCGTACTCTTGATAGATGAAGCGCCTTAAATCCGGCGGGCCATCAAAAGAGTCCATCAAACGCAGCACCTCCTCCTGCCGCCGTGACAGCCGACGGTTGCGTGCGTGCAGCCAGGGGTTACCCAAGTGGTAATCATGACTATGGATAATAAAGTAACTTCCCACGACATATTTACCCTCCTTCACAACCACCGAGAAACGCGCCTTGCATTTGTAGGCTCTGAATCTACATGCATTAGTTTACCTGTTGTATAAATATTAACTCACCGGTTGCCACGCGATCCAGAACGTTGACAATGTACGCAACGGGACGGGATGTAATTGTAGCCGTCCGCATCCGGCAACTACTGCCGCCTTCCACGCCGGTACGCCGCAGCAGGCATGAAAGAAACTCGGAAAAACAAGTCCCCGTTTCAATCTGAAAACGTCCCACTTGCTCCTCAAGTATTCAACGCTTTCATACTTCCCAATAACCAAAGACATGAACAGCTCACTATCATTCACAACCATAACGGTACCAGAACAACAAGTATAATCACCGAAATAATAAAACAAACATCACACATATGCACCATTCCCGGTTACCATTTCTATCGTATCATAATTCACACACAATCCAATTTCCTTCACACCATCCAGCTCTTTCAAGCTATTAGCACAACCCTCCTTGGCAACGTCGCCAGGTAATTTCGAGGTTATGTACCATTTGTACCACGGAACGTCCTGAAGCGACACAATTTTCTCATAGTGCAATCAAACGGCCCCCTGTTCATCTGGACAACCGGTTTCTGTGTTCTCTAAATGTATCTGTGTTACTGGGGTTATTTGTTTCGAAAGGTGTCAGGTGAGGTCAGGAACCCCAAAAAACTAAAAACTTTACTGCACCGTGAATAATTGCAAAGTTGTATAAACATGGAAAAGTTAACCTATAACAGTATGCAAGTGGTTACAAAAGGAACAGAATCTAAAAATCGCTTAGGGCTGGCCGCGCTATGTCTCCATAAAATGAACGAAGTGGCAGCATGTATGATAAATTTTCCACAACATGCGGGTGTCGATGTATAGCATACGTTTTGTAAGTAGTGATGGGTTTGCAGTGGAGTTTATCTGTGGAAGTCGTAAACGTGTAATCGAAATGCTGACCAGCATCCTTAGTATTTGTTAGACAATTGACTGCGTGTGTAAACAGGCCCCTGCTCTTAAACGAAATATAATATATATACTCTAATCGCTTTTAAATGTTTAAGGAACCCCTGTTCCCCGACACACATCTTAAGATCCGAAATGAATAATCATGGACTTCGATGCTAACTTGCCGTTAATTCATGCAAAATTACTCAGCGTGAAACAAAATCATGTCATCTGGCGCAACTAGCAGGAAAAGTATTAGCACAATAGCAAACAGTTGCAGTCCCCACCATTAAATATAACATGCCTCCGCGTAAACAATCGTACACAACAAAACCAGGTGTAATTAAACACAATATTTCTTTCAGACAACGTAACGTTGCGGTAATTTCTTCAGTCACCCATTCCACATGTATTATGCATCAAAAAATGATGTACAGAGATTTAAAGAGAGCCAATAATTTACGTATGCATTTCTGACTTATGAACATGCCATTGTTCTTTACTACATTCAGTAACCTATCTAAGCATAAATATTTAGGCACATATGCACTATATATATATATATATATATATATGGCTGGCGGCATCCGGTTTCAGCTTTGCATGTCATCGTGGCCAGCCACAGGACACCTGCGCCGACGAAGGGATCATGGGGAGCTTGCGCTGCACCACCATCAGCTCCAACCACACACCCCATATCCAGTGTAAACCAGAAGGAATAAGACCGGAAGGCATGTGGATGGGAGCCACGTATCATCAACGGAGCCGGCCCACACTCCTTCACAGGCAAACACAAGCACGCTGTATTTGGGGAATCAAGCGTACGCAAGGCGGTGGCTGGACCGTAGTCCGCTCCACACTGAGTACATGGAACCGCTCTTCGAGCCTAGCACGGCCACAAGGACCGTGCACCCCGTCCCCTTTAGCAAGGATCAACTGTCTCCTGGAGCCAGTATGAAAGAGGTAGTGGGTAATAGACAGGTAGGCGCCTTGTCAACATGCACTTCAAGCGCAGCCACACCGGGGATACCAAGCACCAGCCAATCACTTGAAACGACAAGATGAAATAAAACAAATTCAATGATGCTACACATACGGTGGCATACCTCTTCGATAAATTAGCAGTTGGAGTAAGTTGGTTAGCAACGAACCCGCGATAAGGAAAAATGTCCACAAGTTACTTAAACATGCTACAAACGCAACAAAGTTATCGAAGATAAGCGCAATTAGCGAAAGCAACTTGGCCAGTTAAGAGAAGATTATTCAGGTAGGCAGGACAAAACCAAATGCACTCAGTGTGGAGCGGACTACGGTCCAGCCACCGCCTTGTGTGCGCTTGGTTCCCTAAATACAGCGTGCTTTTGTTCGTCTGTGAAGGAGTGTGGGCCGGCTCCGTTGATGATAAGTGGCTCCCCTCCACATGCCTCTCGATCTTATTCCTTCTGGTTTACACTGGATATGGGGTATGTGGTTGGAGCTGATGGTGGTGCAGCGCAAGCCATCCATGGTCCCTCTGTAGGCACAGGCATGCTGTGGCTGGCCACGGTGACAGACCAATCCGAAACCGGATGACGCCAACGATATAGGTTAATGAAGGTAGTAAGGAAAACAGGTAGGGTCTTAAGTAATTAATGTATACGTGAATTAATGTTTGTGTGTAAATCTATGTACTCCTGCATGCTTGATCCATAATACATGTGAAATGGGAGATAGGAGAGATATCAGCAAGGTTTTTTTGCCTATAAGCAAAATTGTGTTTAATTCCAAATGGTTTTGTAGTACAAAATCGTGGACGCATGGGGATTTTATATCTAATAGTGGGGACTGCCGCTGTTTGTTTTCGTACTCATCATCCTTTTTCTACTAGGTGTGCTAAATGGAATGCTTTTATACACGCAAGATGATTTCGCATGAAGTAATGGCATGTAAGCATCGAAGCCGATGATTACTCACTTCGGATCTTAAGAGGCTTTTGGGGGAACGGGTTTTATAAACATTTAAAATCGTTTAAAGAATATTGCTTCGGGAAGAGTAACTGAATTAATCTATTGTATGCGATGAAGTAAGGAAGATGGAATTTGCCAAAGATTACCCTAATAGATAAATGAGGCAGAGTGTACTGTGTTCATTAATCTCAACTGAAGATGCGGCCTGTTGTAAGTTATTTATTAGTGTCGCATTGTAATTATAAATTAACCCGCTGCTGAGCAGACTAACAAAACGTACTGTGTAGGAAGTGAATGTTTAGGGCAACGGATTGACAGTAGAATGGGGACCATTGCACCTGGCGACGTCGTGCCGATGTATGCCGTGATTGTGAAGTGGGGTATGATGGTTCATGTGGGCAGAGGGAGGCTCAAACCATATGACAATATTGTCGTCTTTGTGGGGAGCGTTGCGAACGCACATCACCAAGCAAGTGAGCATACTGAATTAGGGTTCATCAAGTTTTATTACAGGACGAATTGAGGGTGTTACGAGCTAAACATGCCAAAGTCTTAGTGAAATAGGGAAACAAGGTTTACGAAGAAGGTAGGGCTACAGCGGCATGTTCATCGTTAAAAATGACCGCATAAGGTGAACTTACCACGTTCTTACTGGCTGAGCATGTTGCTCGCATTGCTTGCAGTGTTTCGTCAGAATTCAAGATCTAGGAATTGGCCGATATATTGTCTTAAGATTACGAAACCACCCACTGAAGCTTGTGAGCTTGTAGTCCACCGTTAGGAATGCGCAGACTATGCACGTTGCCTATGCGATGTGGGACGACAAGGCAGAGTGACAGAGGGTGGCCCTGAACAAAGCCGTTGCTCCTTTCTCTAAGGAATGTAAAATGCTGTCGAACGTGGAAAGCGAAGGAAGAGAGGATTCGATGCTGTGACAGGAGAAGACAAATGCACGCACGTCACCGCGTGACCAAGGGCGGTACTGAGGACGGCGGATTGCGGCGCATGTGTGCTATGTCGCTGAAAAGAGGTCAGCATTGAAATTTGATGTCACCTTTGGATCATATTCCCTAACACCTGTTATAGAGGTACCAGTCGGCGGGAGAACGGTCAGGGGCAGCGATATCCTTGACGTTGTGAGCGGCTCATATGTACTTTGGTTATGAAAGGGACGTCACCATTGAAATGCAACCTTACCTTTGTACACGTATCATTGATGAACGCCCAAGTGGGGCGAATACGTAGGAAAATTGACAGTGCCATGGTTCACTTTGACGGCGGCGCATGTTACTTTTGCTATGAGAGCCTGTCATTAGTGAAATGCAAGGATACCAGTAACTAGGTTTCACAGATGTGTCGTACTACGGAGGTTGTACGTATGAGGAGACGCAGCGGCAGCGGTAGGTAGGATGACGAAGGGCGGTGCTTATCACTGTGACTCTGAAAGAGAGGTGACCAGGGGAATCCATTGGTACCTATGCCTATGAATCAAAGCTACATCGCATGCAGGTGGCAGTACGTGTGAGTAGGCGCAGTGGCTGAGTTAAGTACTAGGGCAAACGGAGGCGCATATCACTTGGGCTCTGAAAGAGAAGTGATCACGGAAATCCAATGGTAACTTTGGCTATGGATCAGTGATGCAACACTTGACAGTGGCAGTATGTGGGAAGAAGCGCAGTGCCGCTGATACATGATAAGGTGCTAGCGGATAAGCAACGGTGGATGTAAATGGTTCCAGAGATTGGGAAACCGGATGTAATAAAGTTGACAGACGTTTGAACCATTCAGAAATGTTCACCACTAGTTCAGTGAGCAAGCGTACAGCTCGGAACCCATCAAGGGTGAACACTGAGAAATGGTTTCGCCAGCTTCATAAGAGGCCACGGTGACAGGTCAATATCAGTGTAAAACGACATGGGAAAAAGAACTCCTTAAGCAGTACAAACATGTAATATGGTTTAAAAGATGTTACAAGCGAACATCCGGTGTGTAAAATACGCGGTGGTGTTTAGACGCATGGCACTCCGAATCAGTACGCAAGCGACGGGACGGTCAGAGCAATCATGCATTCGAAGGGAAAATGCGCGCGTTCTAAAAGTCACATGTGCACGCATAATACACAACCCGACAGTGCGACGAAGCAGGTATGCTGTGCCCCATGTTACGTGGAGGCGGACCAGTAGTGGCGGACCACTGAAGTAGGAACCACAAATAGAGAGAGGTTCTGAAAGAAAAGTTTCATGGAGGCTGAGCAATAGTGTTGCAACACCCATATACTTGGCACGCATACACAGCAGTTCACCAAGCCACATGTGTACGGTAGATACACCTACCGGAGGCGCAACGAAGTATATTGTCGGGCGCCAGGGTTTCGTGGAGGCTGAGAAATAGTGTCGGATCATCCATATAGTTGGCACGCATACACAGCAGTTCCAAAAGCCACAGGTGAACAACCCATACACTTACCGGAGGAGCAAGGGAGTAGATAGTGGCGGCGAAGATTACGTGGAGACTGACCAGTATTGGCGTATTAATCATATACACCGCCCGGATGAACAGCAATGCTCAACGCCACATGAGGACAGACAATACATGCACCGGAGGTGCAAGTTATTAGGTAGAGGGGGCAAAGGTTACGTGGAACTGGACAACTATTACCGGAACAACTTTAGGCACAAGCATTTCACACGAAATGCATACACCGACAGAGTGGAACCCAAAAGACTGTTAACAGGAACCCAGTGAACCGACCGCCACTGCCTTGAGTGATTCTCACTAGAGCTTCACCAGTTATTTCCGCAGCGGAGTCTCAGGATGTGCGCAAACATTAACGAGGACAAACCTGACACCGTTTAATCAACAATATCGTAAGTCACTGATCTTAGTTACGGACAGAGAGTCGGAGCCGAAGTAACTCTTGTCATCCTTCCGCAGATGGCCTCCAATGGACCTAAGCTAGGCCAAACCCGAAGGCATGGTCTTCATTCTGCTCGAGCAAGTTATCGCTGAGCCACCCCTCATTTTGGTCAATGCACACGCCATGTGAACAAACAAGGCACGTCGTGGGGGTCAGTAGGCTGGCATGCGCAACACGTGACCGAGCCTTCGCAGCATGGCGCGTGAAATGCTGGTGCAGAGCGGTTCAGTTCCTTTTCCTGTGCCAGAAACAACGCGTCGAACATGCTCGTTGTTCACGCGGTATTCCCACCATATGTGAGCCAAACTGGGAAGACACCGATGGTCGAACGTAACTGGCTGCTTTATATCTCCTGGCCTAGGGGCCAGTTTTCTCCACCGTCGAACTCTGCCACCAATTTTTGCAATCCACCAATCTTTCTGCGCCTGTCTATCACACTGCGTGCAAGTTCAACTGCGGAGACCTGCACAGAGGGAGCGCAATCCACCGTTGGTACATGAGGGCTATGACGGTCAGTCATGTCTTTCGCACAATTAACGACCACCTCGAAAAGCGGCCGGCTGGACTGACTACTCTTCACAAGTTGCTGCTTGAGGCCGTTCCATGAAGGCCAGTCGATCTCTGTACGGGTGTTTAAAGGGACGGTACAAGTGTTTGAGCCTTATCCGCATGACGTCTGCAGTCTGTGTACAGGTTGCATGGTGAGTACAATCCATCTGCGAATGCCTAACGTTCACGCGTACTGATTGCAAGGGAAATCCCAACGGAAAGTTTTACGAGGCACCACACAATTTTCCGTCATTTGAAGCTCTGAAGAACCGCAACGTTAGCACCTGAAACTTAACTTGCCCACAGTAGTGCATACATGTGTATGCTGGCTCATCATGATATCCTGCTTAACTTTGATGGAACCATCGCCCGCATACTTCGCAACTTATGCAATCAACTTGCTTGCAGCCCCTGGAGTCATCATCCTCTTGCCGACACAGAGCGCAAACCGCATCTCCACCGGCAGTCACCCTCCTTGTGCGCCATGTGCTTTTGCGGCGACGGGCGGAACTGCTTGTTTTAGGGGTACGGAATTTCGATTGCCGTGCTATCATGCTAGGACCAGCAACCTCACCCACAAAGGGGTATCGAAGTTGACTTCCGTTTGTGACCCCTACAGCCACCGTCAGTACCCTTAGAAACACCGGGACGGGAACGATAGGAAAATCCTTTGTGTGTTCCTGCTTGAGCAAATCGTCAAGCCAATAAATGATAAGGTGTTGGAGGGTTGATAGACCTAAAAACCACATAAAACACCCTGGTCAAACAAGTACTGCCACCTTACCTGCACTGGCAGACCACACTGTGTACGTCGTGCGAAGTAAGAAAGTAGTAAGAAACTGGAAGATAAAGGGGGACTAAAATTCACTTAACTGAAGGATAACACCAAAGAGTGAAGCGAAGGACAGGACACCGACGAAAAGTTGGAAGATGGATATGGTCTGGAGAAGGGAATGGTTTCGTGTTGCCAGCAAAGAGCGTTTAACTGACGCTCGAAACCCTTAACCGTAGGTTCAGACGGATGCGCAACACTTACCGATTTCCAGCAACATTCGATCGCTTACTATGCACGCACACAAACTGAATATATAGGTGGTGGCATCTTTCCGGTAGCACCTGTCCAGTCTAACCTTGGTCAGTTTTCGTAGTTTCAACGCTCCGACGTGTGAACGATGTCGCCGTTTCCATCTGAAAAGGTTTCATATCCTCATTCATCGACGAAAAGTCCGCATATGGACTCTTGAGGATACATCGGAATGCACAAGAGTTACTCCACCATGGCTGCTTTCTATAGAAGCGGGAAAAAGATTAACCACCGTGACCCATTTAAACCGTTCACTTTATTGCTTTCCCTTAGAATATTAAAAACGACGCTAACATAATAATACACGCACACATGCGTCGGAAGGCCCAAAACTTTCATTTATCAACATACAACCTTGTGTACCACAACCACACTGCCAAAAGATCATTGATCGCGATTGGCGGATCCGACGCTCCGGTTTTCCCCGGATTACTTCGTACCCGTACGGGAAGGGCTAATTTTTGTCATGGCGGGAAGGGGTTTCGCTACCGTTGCCCACGGTAACATCCAAGTTGGTTTGAGTGGGTGCAGAGTACGTTCTTAATTTTGGTGGTATTAAGGTGCGGGGAAATAGAAAATAATGCTATATGGATTTGCTTCGTGAGGACGGTTATGATAAATTAAAGTATGACTACAGGCGTAGTTGAAGTTCACGGCATGACGGAAAGCAGAAAAATGCTAAATAAAAGTGTAGTGTAAACGGCTGTTTTATGGAGCAAATAAGTGTTAATACAATAGTTTCATGTAAGAAAATTTTATGCTTGCAGTATGCTACTTGCTTGGATAAGGAGTATACATATCGCTTGTATGATTATTGTATATTTTGTATTTTTAAAATCGCGATGAATGAAACCGAAGTTTACAATTAACATATCTTACCAATACAATTTTTTGTACATACTTAAGCACAAAGCGATCTATACACATCTCTTCCAAATCCAGTTATGAAAGCATCACCATTTAGCCCGGTGTACCGGAACACAAAGTCACGAAAACCGTACCGGCCTACAAATTGACCAGTACCAAGTGCTATCATCAAGCGCTCACTTTCTTTTCAGCTGTGCTGAATGCTGCCCTCAAAGATCGACGCGCCCGGCTATCACCGGTGCTAAACTTTCTGCGCTGGCTTCAAGGCTGGCAAATGTTGAGGATGCAATAGCTAAACTCGCCTCTATTGCGTCGCTCAATACAAAAATGGATTTGATTTTAAAATCCCTGAATATTTCGTTTGGAGACACTGCAATAGACGGCAACATTGCTGACGATCCATCCACTGGAGTCTGTCGCTCGGGCATAAAGTCGCACATCCTACCGGCCTGTCCAGGTAGCATTGCTGGCTGTCCTCATGAGCCGATCAAAGTGAAGAAAAATAGGGTGCGGAAATACCAAAAGCTCTGCTAAACCCAGAGAATTAGTTGCCACGGCATCGAAAAGTGTCCGTCTTTGACAGTCGTAAAGTCGTCTGACGATTGTACTCAGAACTTTCCGAAGATGCTGACCGTCTCGGCCGCCAATGAACCAGCACGTTCTGACGAAGTGCTCGCAACTGCTCAATGCGATACAAAGGCAACGGCCCCTGCTCCAGTGAACCAGAAGAAGAAGCGGACTAGATCTGCTCGTCAAACTTTGAAGGGGCTTGAAGCCCCAGGAACTAGTAAGACGCCGTCAATAGAGTGGAAAACCTACGCTACCGTTGCTTCGGCGTCGTTTGTGAAGACAGGAACAGTCTCACCGCCAGTGGTGAAAACAGCTGGCATAGGTGTCGACTCCAAGACACGTGGGGTAAACACTCCCCGTCGTGCCCACTGTTTCACGGATAGTAGCGTTATATTCCGTAACCTTACTAAATCTGCGGCCGCTCTTCCAAGGGAACGCATCTTGGATGACATCAAGTGGCTGAAACTGTGTGTCAGCAAGCTGCTTCCACCTGGCTTCCCTGGTGTCACTGTCAGAAAGCTGACCAGATTGGGGAATGTCCCTATCGCTACGCCAAATCCGCGACCCCGACTACTTCGCTTAGTCCTTTCTACCCCGGAGGAACGCTGGCAAACCTACCAAGCAGCTCCATCAGCCAGCACTTATGATGGTTATCGAGAGATTAGAAATAAATGTTATCAACATCTCAGAACTGCTCGTCTCCAATACGAGCAGGGTTTAGCGGACTCGGCCGCAGCTAATCCCAAGAAGTTTTTTGCTTACGTTAAAAGACGCAGCGGGGCAAAACTGTCTATACCAGCTTTATTGCGAGCAGACGGGACCCATGCGCAAACTGATTATGACAAGGCTTGTATACTGAGTGATCAGTATACTGGGGTCTTTGCTCGGGAGACCTATTTACCACAGGTTGAATTGGTTTCAAGAGTTCCAGAGGATTTTTGCTTAGCTGAATTTAGCTTAACGGAGACTCAGGTCTTCGAGCTACTGCAAGGCATTAATCCCTCTAAAGCTTCCGGTCCTGATTCAATTCATCCGAAGCTGTTGCATGAATTGGCCACTGAGCTGAGTGGTCCGCTTACATGCGTGTTTTCAATATCACTGGATAGCTGCAGCCTACCTTCGGAATGGAAGGAGGCAATCATCTGTCCGATTTTTAAGGGCGGTGACAGCGCTCTACCCGCGAACTACCGGCCTGTCAGTTTGACAAGCGTAGTAGTCAAGTCGTTTGTAAAGCTGATAAGGGATTCAGTGGCGAACCACCTGAATAGATTCAACCTGCTCAGTGATGCGCAACATGGATTCCGCAAGGGATTTTCATGTCAGACTAATCTACTTGTAGCTCGTGAAAGCTGGGCCGAAGCAGTCGACATTCGCCACGCTGTAGACGTGCTATTCGTAGATTTTTCGAAAGCTTTTGACACTGTTCCACATCTTCGGCTCTCACTAAAATGGAGATTTTACGGGATATCTGGTCGCGCTTTTCAATGGGTGTCTGGCTTCCTTGAGGGGAGGGAACAGTGCGTACGGGTGGGGCGTAGCCTTTCGTTCAGGCAAGCTGTCCTTAGTGGCGTTCCGCAGGGCTCGGTATTGGGGCCATTGTTGTTCGCGATCTATGTAAATGACTTGCCGCGAGAGCTAGGGGTGTCATCACTAATGTATGCTGACGACCTTAAGCTCTGGAATATTGTGGATATCTCGGGGGGTCCTGAGGCAATTCAGCGTGCCTTGGATAGGCTCTGGGAATGGTCTACCTTATGGTTGATGCCCATAAATAGGGCCAAATGCTCTGTTCTCCGAATCGGAGCTGCAAATCCTCCCACCCGGTATGTTGTCGGCGGTGGTGAACTCCCTGTTGTCACACAGCAGGTTGATTTAGGAGTCATACACGCATCAGCACTTCATTCTGGAGACAACTGGAAGAAGGCTGCATGTCGAGGGTTTCGTATGATGTGGTTTATCCGCCGCTCTTTCGGAATCTTAACGCCCAATTTGTTTGTGAAGCTATTTTCGATATTCGTCTGACCCCACCTAGAATATTGTATTCAGGCTTGTCCACCATGTCTTATCCGAGACGAAATGGACTTGGAGAGGGTGTTACGAGTGGGCACTCGGTTAGTGCAGGGTCTACGGGGACAGACGTATTCTGAACGCTTGCTCAGTTTGGGGATGTACTCAATGCACTACCGAAGGATAAGAGGGGACCTGTTTCTCACTTGTCGTATTTTGACGGGTAAGATTGGCCGGACTTGTCAGGGCTATTTAGTCCCGCTACGTTACCTAATTTCCGCGGTCACCCGCTGAAACTGCATAAGCCACGGTCTGATAGGATTAGGACGGAAACTCGTCTATCGCGCCGAGTTATAGATCGCTGGAATTCGCTTCCAGACCACGTGGTTAGGGAACCTACGGTTAAGGGTTTTGCGCGCCAGCTCGATGCTCTTGGGTGGCAACAGCAAACCTTTCCTTTTTCCTAGCCGACTCCTTCACTTTTCAGTTCTTTTTTAATGACTTAAATATCTTGGTATTCCACTTGCTTAGCTCTTTCCACTTTCTCTTTTGCCTTCTGAGTTTACTTTTTTCTTACTTCACGTAACCGACCCAGCAGGGACTGCTAGGGCAGGATACGTGGGCATTAATTGGTTAGATAGGGTGTGATGCGGTCTTTGTTTTAGGTCCATCAGTATTTCAAAGTTCGCCAACTCCTGGTTCAACGACCCGCCGAAGAAGGAACACTCCCGGGATAATCCTATCGTTTCAGTCCCGCTTGAACTTGAACTTGAATTTTTCATGTCAAAAATTAGCCACTCGCCTACCCGTACTCGGGTACTTACCAAACGTCGTCCATCTTTTTCGGGTTCAGCCACTGATTATTTTTCCGGTATTTCTGTTTTGTAATCAGTTTTGCACCTTGTTTTAGCCCGTAGCTGTTTCTGTTGACTGCCCTGCAGGTAACGACTTGTCGTTCTTACGTTTTGATACTTGTTTCACACCATTTGAAAACGTCATGTCGGATTCACTGAATACCGGCACTAATGTCTCTTCGGCTGCGTTGATCAGCGTATATAATGCTGTATGCTGCTGTGAGCTGCTCAAAGCACTGACGGACGAGTCTAGTGACTTGAACTTGTGTAATGTTCAGGCGAAGTCTAAGTCAAAACCCAAGAAAACTACTTCAAAGTCCCAAATGAAATCTGTTCTCAACGAAGTCAACAATCTGGAAAAGTTGCTCAAGGACAGTGAGTCACCACAGCCGCAGATCTGGCCGCGCTCTACCACGCTCTCTGGAACGATGTCTTATCATTGTGAACGCGCCAGAATCCATCAGACACCTCTGCAGAAAGGATGCTGGATGACCATGTGTTCCTTGAGCGGATGAAGGTGAATTGCTTATAAAAATTATCTCAACCTTCCGCCTAGGCAGGAAACAAGAGGATCCTTTTAAGGTATGCCCCTTTAAGATCGTATGCCAAAGCGAAGAGGAATTCCGACGCATCCTCAGGCGAAATCCACGTTTGAAAGGTCTGTCTTTTTACGTCCTGAGAGATTTTTATCCGGAAGATCGGATTAAAATGAAAACAGCGTTGATGAGCTCCGGTTCTGCCGAGCGAATGTTGAGACGGACCTCCACATCCTGGATTTTCGCGTACTCCGGAGAACACCGAGAACCCGTTGGAGGCTAATTCTCCTCATCCCAGGACAGTAAAGCATGAGAACGGACTGCGTGTACTTTTTGCCAATGTACGCAGTCTGAGGTATAAATTTGATGAGGTACAGTTGCTTGCGTCAGATACTCGCCCAGACTTGATGGCCTTCTCCGAAACTTGGCTATTTGCGGACGTCATAGATTCAGAGGTTTCTATCCCCGGATACAGTCTCTGTCGAGCCGACCGCCTTGGAGGTACGCCCGGTGGCGGCGTCACTTTACTGGAAGACCAAACTCAAGGTCCATTTGGTTGCAGCTACTAGTGACGATGATAGTGATTTTGATGCCTTTTGGTGCCGTATTCATGTTGGATGCAGATGCTTCACGACTGGTGTTGTATACAGTGTGCCATCGGGAACCGGAGCTCACTTGCTCGATTTGGTCGGGAAACACTGCGCAGGAAAGGACGATCTTGTCGTGGGGGATTTTAATGCCCCTAATATCGATCGAGACTGACTTCTTTGTGGTCGTCCACCTGATTCCTTTGATGCTACCTTACTTGAGGCTGTTATCGATTTTAATTTGTTTCAGCACGTTACCATGCCAACGCGCATTTTTGCCAACAAAACGCCGAACATTCTGCATCTTGTGCTCACCTCAACTCAATCAGATATCACGATTCTAACAGCTCTTCAATTCATCGGCAAAAGTGATCATTGTGTCGTTTCATTCCAATGGGCACGTCGACTCACGATCCATCACCATCATCATCATCAGCCATTTGCACTGATGCTTCGCTGCCATACAACCATGAGGACCTATGAAACAGAGAATAAGAAGAGGGAGAGAAGAGGGACTTACAGAAAAACCTTAATGCCCTAAACAAACATTCAGGGTCGAGGCGCCTACACCTTGTGTAGACAACATACCGTCACAAACAGCTGGCTATCGTGCAAAGATAAGGCGGCATCGGCGAGACAGCTTCCTTGCGGCTTTCACTGCCACGCGTCATAATCAGCCATTACCCCGCAGATAACTCAGCACCAAACACACTATAAACAGACAATCCGATTAGGAGACGGCAGCAGACGCGCCACTGGTGTCGGTTGCAAGCCATGTCCTGTAAAGTCTCGAGCCAAGCACAAGGTGAGTCACGTGGACTCCAACCCGGAAGGCGAGACGGACCAACGGCACCCAGTTTGGTAGTCAGTGAATTCATTTGCCGCTGCCAAGTCAACTTCTGTCCACCTCGAGCCTTGCGCCAACCTACACCTGGCAGACTAAACAAGGCCCTCCTAGGTAATCGCTGAATAGGCATACGTAGCACGTGCCCGAGCCAACGCAACTTATTCAGTGCTATCTGTTGTTCTAGGGAGCTAGCATGATTATCACTACCTAGTACTCGCCTACTCACATCATCGTTGTGGACACGCTGGTGCCATCCGACACCAGCAATGCTGCGCAGACAACGATGATCAAAGACTTGAAGGCGCCTCAGATCTTCAGACCGAAGGGGCCAAGTTTCACTACCGTAGAGCAGAACGGCCCTCACTGCGGCCTTGTATACACGGCCTTTCAGACGGAAGGAAACTCCCTTCTGTCGCCAAAGATGCCACAGGGTCAAGAAGGCAGCTCTGGCCTTTGCAATGCGTGAGCTCACGTCAGTTTCTACGCGCCTATCATTGTTGATGCAGCTGCCAAGATAAGTGAAATGATCAACCACCTCGAGTTCCTCGTTAGCAAGCGTCAAGCGGTCATAAAGTGGCTGGTGGTCCTGCAGCAATACTTTGCACTTTGCAGGTGCGAAGTGCATACCAAATAATGGGACCAATCTAGACAGGCTATTCAGGGTTGTTTGGGCCGCCCCAACATCGTCGAAAAGCAAGACGATATCGTCTGCATAGTCAAGATCAACTAACCTTTTACCAGGCAGCACTTTAACGCCTACATCCTGAGATTCCGCAAGAGAACACTCCATGATAGAATCCACGACGAAATTGAACAAAAATGGGGAAATCGGACAACCCTGACGAACGCCACTTGTGGTCGGAAAGATATCCGACAGGACACCATAGACCCTGACGCGGCCTGTAGTGTTCGAGTATAGAGCACGAAGAATGTTCACATATTTCGTGAGAACACCTTTCCGCGCAAGTATTTCGAACAGAATCGACCGATCGACTGAATCGAACGTACTCTTGAAATCAAGGAACACAGCTATTATCGGTCTGCGGTATGCGTGGCGCTGCTCTAGCACCTGCCGCAAAGTGAATATATGGTCTATACAGCCACGTCCTGGGTGGAAACCGGCCTGCTCTTCCCTAATCCGAGATTCCCGTTCCACAGTGAGGCGACGGACGATAATCGAGACCAGTAATTTTGTCACAACTGAAGTTAGGCTAATACCGCTGTGATTAGAACAGTCTGTGCGACTGCCCATCTTGTATATTGCCACTAATCGGTTCGCTCCAATTAACCGGGACACTTCGTTCCAGATACGCTCGAATAGGGAGGTCAGTGCCCTGCAGAGGACCTCACCTCCATCCTTAAATAGTGCAGGTGGGAGGGAATCCGGGCCAGCGGCACGAAAACGATTGAGGGCTGTGATCGCATTTCGGACCTCGGCCTCCGACGGAGCCTCTAAACTAACCGTCCATGGCTCGTCCTGCATCACTTGAGTTGGAAGAGGTCCGGGAGCAGGGGGCCAGCTGAACTGATGTTCAAAGTGTTCAGCCCAATGAGCCATACGGTGCTCCTTATTTGTGAATCAGCGCACCCGCGCTGTCTCTTACTGTCTCACTGACGCATGGTCTTCTGGGACCAGTGGTGCGGATTGGCTAGAAGTGATTGCGGTAATTGCCTACTGCTCCTTCCTCCTCCATTTCTTGAGCCGTATTGGTCCACCAAGGTGGTTGTCCTCGGAACTTTTGGCATGCTGATCGACTCCGTCTGAGAACAACCGCAAGCGCTATGGACTGGAGTATTCCTAATCCCATTCCTCTTGATGATACTTGGAACCTTGTGCTCTCCAAAATTACGTCCCTAATTGTGCACGTCGTTCCTCTCCCGTAAAACGTCCTTCAAGGAGGCTCCACCTTGGATTGACAGTGAATTGAGATCTCTGATGAACGGAAGACGCAAATTGTGGGGTCATTTCAGACAATCTTAAACACAGTCCGATTACTCTTCTTGCAAGACTATTAGGAATGTTTGTGTCACGTTGAAGCGTCAGAAACGTCAGCAATATGAACTATCATTAGCAGTACACTCCAGAACGAAACCTAAAATGCTTTCCTCTTATCTGAAAAGAAGCACCAAAGCTGGCAGTGGCATCCCTACCTTGTGTTCCTTTGAGCATCTAAATTTACGAAAACGCTAATAAAGCCAGTCTTTTGGCCTAACAGTACGCATCTGTCTTCGCGAAAGAAACTCCTGCCTACGACAACACTGTATCCAGTTTTCCTTATCTGTTGGATCAAGTAGACATTAACATCAATTCTGTGGTTAAACTTCTCCTTGATTTATATCCGCATTCTTCACCCGGCCTGGATGGGTTGCACCCCCTCTTCCTCAGGACTGTGGCGCAGTACATCGCCTCACTTGTTTGTCAGGTTTTCCGTCGTTCCTTTGAAGTTGGGCCTCTCCCGTTGGCTTGGAAAGTGGGCATTGTCAAACCCATGTACAAAAGAGGGAGCAGGCAAGATCCAGCCAGCTATCGTCCAATCTGCTTAACCTCGATATTGTCTAAAGTTATGGAACGGATCTTGAAGCAGGCTCTTCATCTCTACCTCGAGGAACTGAATGTCTTCTCTTGTGCACAGCATGATTTTCGAAGGGTACGCTCATGTATCTCGAACTTACTAGTTGCTAAGGTGAAATGGACGAAGTCTCTAGATTCCGGTAAACGCTTGGACGTTGTGTTTGTTGATTTCAGCAAAGCTTTCGAGAGGGTCCCGCACAACCGACTTTTGCTTAAACTCCGAGAGATCGGTATCGCCGGGAATCTTCTTTCTTGGATCTCTGATTTCCTTCGCGACCGTACGATGCAGGTGCATGTGAACGAAACACTTTTCCCCCCTGTTCTCATGACTAGTGGAGTCCCACAGGGTTCTGTTCTCGGCCCCGTGCTTTTCTACGTCTTCATCAACGACTTACCCTTCACACTTCAGACGGATTGCCTAATCTACGCCGACGACCTAAAGCTGTGGATGGAGGTATCCAGTGTGGAAGAGGCTGACAGGTTACAATCGACACGACCTGTTACATGATTGGTCAGTCAAGTAACAGTTGCCAATGAATCGTGAGAAATGTTCGGTTCTTCTAGTTGGTGCGTCTGACCCATTTGGAATCTACCATATCGGTGGTTCCTTGCTCAGAAACGCCACTCAGGAGAGGGATCTGGGAGTGATACTTTCACATGACCTCAAATGTAATGAAAATACCAAGGAAAGGTCGCTGCGGCCTACATGATGTTTCATACTATACGTAGAGCCTTCGCTCCCCTGATCCCGGGGCTCTTCCAACTCCTGTTTACTTCACATGTACTCCCGCTTCTCGAATACGGGCTAACTGCCGCCTACCCTGTTACGAAATTCAAATGTGATATGATTGAGAAGGTTCAACGGCGTTGATCCAAATCTGTTCCTGAGCTTCGGGACCTGTCTATTCTCTTCGACTCAAACAACTGAACCTCTTCCCTGGATTACCGTCGTCATCGCGCAGACTTGATCTTCACCCGACGTATTCTTAGAGGAGAGTTGGGAAGGGAATTACAGAAATTCTTTCATCTCAACACAGAGAGTTCGACAAGAGGCCACAGTTTGAAACTGTTCAAACCGAGGAGTCATCGAGTGCGATCCAGCCTGGCTTTATCCACTTGCGTTGTGAATGACTGGAACCGCCTTCCGAAGTCCATCATCGATGCCGAGACCGAGGAACGTTTCAAGCATTTGTTGGATTCTCATTTTAATTTACGGGGATCCAGCTGTTACCAATGCAGCTTCAGTGGTTCTCTGTGGGACCTTGTTCCGCAATGACCCAGGCTATCACTGCAACGATCGGGAAGTGACGGAGCTGACAAAGGAACTTCCTTCTGCTCTCTATCATCCAATAATCCAATGTATGCAACTGCTGGTACCATGAGACCTATACCGATCTAGGCCATGATCAGTACGCAATGCTTTCGACTATCGATAGCATGCTGTTCAATTGTTTTCTATGCCGTAGCCGTCGATCTACGCGTCATGAGGTCCCTGAGGAGACATCGAGCAACGTCGGACTGGGTAACCAGCAGATGTGGTCTTTCCTCACATCTCTTAATCGCAAAGTGGAGTTACTGATGAGGAAAACGGGAGTCTTTATTGATGTCCGCTCATTGGAGGAAGCCACGCAACTAACCTCAATTGCTGTCGATGAAAATCCGACTGAGGTGATAGTTACCGTGTCGTGTGCCCCAAAAGTCCAGAATGCCCCTAACGAGGCCTCTGATGTCGTATTGGACGTCGTCCAAGGCAAGGCCGATCTGCTATCCCCTGTGCCCAATAAAAGCAAGAGGAAGAGGGCTAGGAAAGTCCGTAAGGCTCCCTCAAAGCCTGAAGGTACTGAACCCATAAAGGTATTGGACGTGGAGCTCGAAGCTCCAACCCCCATCACCCCAGTTCCATTGGCGAAGAAACGCGCCGTGTCCCCTGCCAAGCCAGTTGAAACTGGGGTCGAGTCGTAGACTCGTGGAGTGAATACGCCTCGTCGCGGTGATTCATTTACTGATAGTAGTGTTATCTTTCGTAACGTTGCTGAATCCGCGGCAGCTCTTCCCAAGGAACGCATGCTGGATGACCTCCAGTGGTTTAAGCTCTGCGTCAACAAGATGCTTCCATCTGGTTTCCCCGGTGTCACTATCAGGAAGCTAACTAGATTGGGGAACCTCCCTGCCGATACGCCAAATCCGCGACCCCGACTACTTCGTGTAGTCCTGTCAACCCCGAAGGAACGCAAAGCGTTAATGCGTTCTGCATTCAAACTCAAGGGTAGTAATGTCAGCGTTCAGCCGGACCTCCCACTTGCAGATCGACTGAAGTTAAAGGAAGGCATCAAAAGCCTCAAGAGCAGGCGGGCGGCTGGTGAGCAAGGCCTTCGTCTTGTGGGTTTTCAGGTAGTCAGCCGGAAGTCAAATTTTGCCCAACCAGAACCCCTCCTGGTAGCGTACGACACAGGGCTGGTCATGCCGAGTTCCTTCGGGTAGTGCTCAGTAATGTGCGTGTAGCCTAAGGAACAAGGTACATGAGGTGGGTCTACTTGTAGACAAATCTCGTCCCGGCCTACTTACTTTCACTGAAACGTGGTTGTCCCCGGACATCACAGACAATGAAGTAGGTTTATCTGACTACGCACTGCTAGATGTGATCGCTCCGCTGGTCGCCAAGGTGGGAGTGTCGCTCTTTATGTGATTTGTAAACTTTAATGTGTTTAGGACCTATTTTCCAGTCGCCGGCTCAAACTGTTGAAGCCCTGTCGACTATTGTGTGCACTTCATCGGCTCAGTTTATAGTTGTAGTGGTATATTGAAGTCCTGGAAGTATCTCCAAGGATGTTATTGAATTTATTCGTACTCAGGCTGCCAACAGGTGTCTAATACTGGGTTACTTCAATCTCTCTGAAATCTGCTTGGCTGATCTATCTTGCCGTTCGGCGGTGCGTACTTTCGGTTTGGATCTGCTCGAGCTAACGTTGCAACTGCCTTTGCATCAGTTCGTGGACCTCCCGACTAGATATATGAGCAACCAACTTCCGTCTACCTTGGATCTCATTTTTGCAAATTCACACAATTTCCTACGACTGTCCTCTAGGAGCCAGTAACCATGCCTGCATATCCTTTCGATGCGCTTTAATTACCGTTCATCAAGCTATCGCAGAGGCATGTCCAAATATTTGGCGGGCAGACTTTAACGCAATGCGGGACAAAGCTTCAGTTCTGCGTTGCGCGATCACTGTGACTGACACCGTTGAGACAGCCTGGGAGAAATTTAAGGCATACCTCATCGAGATCTCTGCTCCCCACATCCCAGTCATTAAGAGACGTGACACGGGCGCATCCTCCTTGAATAGATCATACAGGTAAATACCTGCTCAGGAAGCGCTCTAAGTGCTGGCGAACTTACCAAGCAGCCTCAACAACCAGCACCTACGGAAGCTATCGATCCGTTAGAAATAAATGTAAACAACATCTTAGGACTCTTCGCTTTTAGTACGAGCAAGATTTGGCTGACGCAGCCGTAACAAATCCAAAGAAGTTCTTTGCTTAAGTAAAAAGACGCAGCGGTGCAAACTCGTCTATACCGGATTTACTACGAGCGGTCGGGATCCGGGGGCATACCGACGACGATAAGACTTGTATACTTAGCGAACAGTATACTGGTGTCTTTTATCGTGAGGCCTCTCTACCTCAGGTTGAGCTGGTCACAAAAATCCGGAAGGATTCTTACTTAACTGAAATCATCATAACGGAGATACAAGTCTTTGGGCTATTGCAACGGCTAAATTCTTCCAAAGCTTCTGGCCTTGATTCACTTCATCCGAAGTTGATTCCTGAATTGGCCGCTAAGCTAAGTGCCCTCTGACTTGCATGTTTACAATATCGCTCGATAGCTGGGCCTTATCTTCCGAATGGAAGGAGGCAATCATCTGTCAGATTTTTAGGAGCGGTGACAGCTCTGTCCGCGAACCACCGGCTTGTCAACTTAACAAGCGTAGTAGTTAATTTGTTTGAAAAATTAGTCAGGGGTTCGGTGGAGAATCACCTGACTAAGTTTGACATTCTGAGTGCGGTACAGCACGGATTCCATAAAGGATTTTCCTGTCTGATAAATTTACTTGTAGCCCGTGAAAGCTGCGCTGAAGCAGTAGACAACCGTCACGCTATCGACCTGCTTTTCGTTGACTTCTCAAAAATCTTTGATACTGTCGCACATCAATGACTGTCATTAAACTTGAGGTCGTATGGGATATATAAAGCCGCCTTTAAATGAGTGTCCGCTTTTCTAGAGGTGAAAGTACGGTTTATACGCATGGGGCTTAGACAAGCTGTTCTGTGGCGTTCCGCAGGGCTCGGTTCCAGGGCCGTTGCTTTTCGCAATTTTTCATTGACCTACCCCATGAGCTTAAACTACCGTCGCTATTGTTTGCTGATGACTTCAAGCTCTGGAATATTGTGAGTATCCCTGGGGGGCTCTGACGCAATTCAGTGTCTGGGATAGGCTTTGGGATTGGTCAACCTAATGGTTGATGCCTATAAATTAGGCGAAATGTTCTGATCTCCGCATTGAAGGTGCTAGTTCCCGCACTCGCTATATAGTTGATGGAAGTGAAATCTCTGTTGTCACTCAGTGGGTTTATCTAAATATCGTCCACACCTCTGTGATTCACACTAGGGACGATTTGATGAAGGCTGCTTGTAGAGGGTTCCGTATGATGTGGTTTATTCGCCTCTCCTTCGGTGTCCTAACAGCCAATATCTCTGTAAAGCTGTTCTCAGCTTTTGTGCGACCCCACTTATAATACTGTATCCAGTCTTGTCCACCTTGTTTTGTAAGGGTCAAAATGGAATTGGAAAGAGTTTTGCGAGTGGGTACAAGGTTAGCACAAGGATTACGGCGGCAAACGTATCCTGAACGTGTTCTTAGCTTGGGTATGTACTCAATGCACTACCGCAGAATTAGAGGAGACTTGATCCTCACTTATCGTATCCTAAGCCGTAAGATCAGTCCAAACTTGTCCTAATCTATTTAGTCCCGCCAAGCTGCCTAATCTCCGAGGTCACCTGTTGAAGCTGCACAGACTGCGTTCTGACCAGGTAAGTACGGAAACTCGGTTGTCGCGCTGGGCTATTGAACCTTGGAACTCGCTTCCGGAGCACGTCGTTAGTGAGTCTGCGGTTGAGGGTTTCGAGCGTCAGTTAGATGCTTTTGGGTGGCATTACCAAACCTTCCCCTTCTAACCGACTTGTACCTTCAACTTTCCATTCGTATTTTTTAATTTCTTCTCACACCTTGTTCTTATCATTATTCGGATGACATTCCTCCTCTTGTTTTCTTAACTTAGCTTAGCTTACTTCACATAAACCGGCCTGGCAGGGACTGCTGGGCAGGAAAATGTGCGCAGTACTTGGTTGGACAGGATGTGATGCGGTCTTTGTTTTAGGCTTTTTAACATCTCAAGTAGACTTCTCAATTCCCGATCCAACGATACACAAAAGAAAGAATATTTACGGGATTATGCTATCGTTCCGGTTCCAACTGAACTTGAACTTACCACGGGCGATAGGGGCTTTCGCCTAACGAGCGTCCTGTTTCTTGTGCCCGTAAGTGAAACACAGCTCTCGGCACGGACGTTTGTTTGACTCTTGCTTCTGCATAAGTATAAAGCAAGAACTAGAGCAATCATTGCACTTTCATGTGCCAGCATCAGAATACACTACAGACCGACACTTATGTAAACCTCTTTTGATGGCTTCTGCTGTCTCATACTTTACTAAATCAGAAGGAGGTTTATTCCAGATGTAGGCTATTCTGTTTGTAAAAGAACACCTTTAAAAGTGGTCTAAATAAATGTTGGTCAAATCCTTTTCCAGCACTAATGTAATTTTGTCAAAATTTAGCAACAAGACCTCGTGTAGTGATATTTGATGCTGATCCGGCTGGTAGCTTACCGGAACGATGCCTATCCGTTGCTGGTAGCTCAGCCGGCATGCAACTGTTGTATTTATTTTCCTTTTTTCTTTGTGTATTGCGGCACAGTAGCTGAGGTGTTTCACACCTCTAGCTGACGTATATAATGATGATGATGACGCTTTCGTTTTTGCTCCAACTTTTTGCGGAAGCAAGGGGAGGCGATCAAATGTCGAAGTGTTGGGGGCTCTGGCTCTCTTACTGCTACGAGAAGCGGGACACTCGTTTGATTGAAGCTTGTGTCGTCCTTGAATCTTGATCTGACCTGGTCCCCAATTATTGTTTTTGCGGGTCCGGGCCACTCCTGTCTCCCAACCAACGGTTTCCGCCTTTCGTCTCTGTGTAAAGCAGACTCTTCTAAGTTTCGTTCCCAAGAGGAGACTGAATGCTGCCGTATCCTAAGAGGTGACTCACGTCTTAGCGGAGAAACATTATATGTTCTGAGAGATCTTTGCTCTGTGGACCGTGTTAAAACGAGAGTAGCCACCGATAAGCTGGGAACATGAAGATCAAATGGCAAAACCCATCTTTATATTGTGAAGTTTCGAGTTGTACAGAGAATCCCAAGAGTTCGTTGGAGGCCCATTCTGGTCCTACCCTAATCGTAGGATCAAGGCTGATACGTGGGCTGCATGTGATGTCAATGTACGTGCGCAGCATGAGAAGTAAACGGGATGAGATCCTTTCCCTTAACTGGCATCTACGCACAGACCTGACGGCCTTCACTGAGACCTGGCTGTCTCCTGCTACTCCCGATGTCGAGGTTCATATTCCCGGATACCAGCTTTCTAGAAATGATCGCCATAAGACGAGGACTGGCGGTAGCGTTATTCTTTACTAAAGAACGGACCTTTAAGCGTGTACTATCGAACGATTAGCCATGGTTGTACGGAAATGCTCTGGTGCCGAATTCACGACCTGAGGCAGGTACCCATCTACGTTTATTTGTAGACATTTGTGCCATCCGTTTGACCATGCCCATCATTACAGTCTCGCCCAATACACCCATGCGGCCACTGAACATTTGCTCGATTTACACAGCATGTAGGACCTCGTTCCAAAGCCATCACATGCCCGATCTGTTTGCACCGTGTTCACGCTCCCTGTGACATTTTGATCCATGCAACTGACATCGAATTCTGTCGCTCGCATCCACAGACTGTCCTGCGGTGCATTTGCCTCTTTTGCGTTCCCATCATTGCGAATTTCGGGCGCGATATCACTAGCGACCTATCCTCCACAACTTGCTCTATGCTTGGTTCTGTAATCTCGTTTCCTACTAACCTGCCCTCCACACCGCGTAACAACCAGTCGCAGGCGCAGTCGCTCCGGCCCCACGGTTCGTCTAGCCGTCTAACAACAATAGCCGCTCAGAAGTGCGCTTGCTTGATCTGGAAGAACAGCTACAGAGCCTACTGCGGAAAGTCGAGGGCCTAACCAAACGACGACAGCAACCTCCCAGCCGTCCTGAATCGCGTATCATCTCACCGTTACAAACTACTGATCTATCCAACACTCGCTGACGCCCAGCGCTTCCGTCGGAGGCCCTTCCACCAAGTTAGCTTACTACCCGTCCCACATCCGCGTTCGTCTAAGTGAATAACGAATAACCCTACTCCTAATTCTGTCATATGTACAAATGTCCAGAGTCCAACGACCCGCTACTTCAGAATCGACATTCTCATGTTTCCACTATGCGGAGCTCAATCTGTATCGCGTTAAACCTCCCTGAAACAAAATCCATTTTTCTCACAAGACTGACTTGCCACCCTTCATCTCCGAGTGCCGGTAAGTCAAGACTTCTGCGTGTTTACTTGCAGCCAGGTCCGGCTATGGAGGATGCCCTGTTCTTAGCACACTTCCGGCACAACACGTCTCTCGGCATCTACCATATTCGTGTCTTCCCCGACATCCCTTGGACTAAGCACGATGCGCGCAGGCAGCAACTGGCGTCACCCACTCAACCATGCTCCATCGTTGTGCATAGCGTTCCAGAACTGTGCGCCCCTGAGGCAACCTTACAACAACGACAACAGCATGAATGTAATCAATGGCAGTTACTTCAGCAGATCCTAAATATTGTCAACGTAATCACAACGGATCTTCACCGCATACCTTGTCCAGCAAATTATACAGGAACAGCCCACCATCTCCTGAAAGTGATATTCCTCACCGCTAACATGGCAACCGATGCCCTCACCATCTAATATGCTACTAAAAGACAAGCACCACCAGTTATCCGTCTGCGTCCTGATGCGCATCCAGTGCCGAGGCGCACAGCTTCCCACAGACATCTAGCAGCAGCAGCAGCAGCAGCAGCAGCAGCAGCAGCAGCAGCAGCAGCAGCAGCAGCAGCAGCAGCAGCAGCAGCAGCAGCAGCAGCAGCACAGCAGCAGCAGCAGCAGCAGCAGCAGCAGCAGCAGCACAGCAGCAGCAGCAGCAGCAGCAGCAGCAGCAGCACAGCAGCAGCAGCAGCAGCAGTAGCATCAGCAGCAGCAGCAGCAGCAGCAGCAGCAGCAGCAGCAGCAGCAGCAGCAGCAGCAGCAGCAGAAGCAGCAGCAGCAGCAGCAGCAGCAGCAGCAGCAGCAGCAGCAGCAGCAGCAGCAGCAGCAGCAGCAGCAGCAGCAGCAGCAGCAGCAGCAGCAGCAGCGGCATCAGCAGCAGCAGCGGCATCAGCAGCAGCAGCAGCAGCAGCAGCAGCAGCAGCAGCAGCAGCAGCAGCAGCAGCAGCAGCAGCAGCAGCAGCAGCAGCAGCAGCAGCAGCAGCAGCAGCAGCAGCAGCAGCAGCAGCAGCAGCAGCAGCAGCAGCAGCAGCAGCAGCAGCAGCAGCCCCAGCAGCAGCAGGAGCAGCAGCTCCAGCAGCAGCAGCCCCAGCAGCAGCAGCAGCAGCCCCAGCAGCAGCAGCAGCAGCAGCAGCAGCAGCAGCAGCAGCAGCAGCAGCAGCAGCCCCCTTGGTACCGACACACTGACCAAACCGTCCTCAGGCGGTCCATCACCGAACCAACTGCCTCACTGCGTGAAGTAATCTACTCACGTACACATCCCAACCTTTACCCTCTCAATGAACCAGGCGCCAGCACCCATCTGTGCTCCGTCGACCCACACTTTGCTTCCCCAACTATCAACCTTAGCGGCTCCACCTCCACTAAACCCAAAACGGTGCACTCCAGGTCATCTGTTGACTGGCAACACCCTAGTTACTTCCGCGCTCATCACTCAATCGGGCCTCGTCTGTATCTACACGAACGCGAGCCTCATGCCTAAACTTCCGGAACTCCAATCCCGGCTTTCGTCAACGCCAGCGGACGTAATATCCATAAATGAAACGTGGCTCCCCGACGACATAACCGACAGGGAAATCCAACTTCCTCACATGTCAGTTCTCCGTTCTGACCGCGCAACCCAGGTGGCGATGTCGCATTGTGCTACGACATCACGCAGTTGCAGCATCTTAACAAACACTACCTTCCAGTCTCCAGACACCATGTGGTGCGAGGTCATACTAACCGCCAAGCACTCCAGCTGTCTTGGTACCATTTACCGCCTCCTAACAACACCCCCGAGAAGGACGCATGGCGTCCACTTTATGTTATCTCACCAGCGCACACACTTTCTTCTCATGGGAGAATTCAAACTGCTTCGTCTATTTCACTCTGTCCCGTCTACTGACTCCTTTGCATCAGACCTCATTGCTCTTCTTCACATTGCCCCGTTGTACACCCACACTTATCAGCCGATCAGATTCCGATCCAATAACCAACCATCCGTGCTAGATCTCATCCTCACTAACGAAGAACTGATCGTTGAGCACGTTGAGAATGTCATCGTCATCATCATCATCAACAGCAGTACATCAGCCAGTTGAACTGATGCTTCGCTTCCATACAACCATGAGGACCTATGAAATAAAGAATAAGAAGAGGAAGCGAAGAGGGACTTACAGAAAAACCTTAATGCCCTAAACAAACATTCAGGGTCGAGGCGCCTACACCTTGTGTAGACAACATACCGTCACAAACAGCTGGCTATCGTGCAAAGATAAGGCGGCATCGGCGAGACAGCTTCTTGCGGCTTTCACTGCCACGCGTCATAATCAGCCATTACCCCGCAGATAACTCAGCACCAAACACACTATAAACAGACAATCCGATTAGGAGACGGCAGCAGACGCGCCACTGGTGTCGGTTGCAAGCCATGTCCTGTAAAGTCTCGAGCCACGCACAAGGTGAGTCACGTGGACTCCAACCCGGAAGGCGAGACGGACCAACGGCACCCAGTTTGGTAGTCAGTGAATTCATTTGCCGCTGCCAAGTCAACTTCTGTCCACCTCGAGCGTTGCGCCATCCTACACCTGGCAGACTAAACAAGGCCCTCCTAGGTAATCGCTGAATAGGCATACGTAGCACGTGCCCGAGCCAACGCAACTTATTCAGTGCTATCTGTTGTTCTAGGGAGCTAGCATGGTTATCACCATGCTTCGCAAACAACGATGATCAAAGACTTGAAGGCGCCTCAGATCTTCAGACCGAAGGGGCCAAGTTTCACTACCGTAGAGCAGAACGGCCCTCACTGCGGCCTTGTATACACGGCCTTTCAGACGGAAGGAAACTCCCTTCTGTCGCCAAAGATGCCACAGGGTCAAGAAGGCAGCTCTGGCCTTTGCAATGCGTGAGCTCACATCAGTTTCTACGCGCCTATCATTGTTGATGCAGCTGCCAAGATAAGTGAAATGATCAACCACCTCGAGTTCCTCGTTAGCAAGCGTCAAGCGGTCATAAAGTGGCTGGTGGTCCTGCAGCAATACTTTGAACTTTGCAGGTGCGAAGTGCATACCAAATAATGAGACCACTCTGGATAGGCTATTCAGGGTTGATTGTGTCACCGCAACGCCGTCGAAATGCAAGGCGATATCGTCCGCATAATCGAGATCAACTAACCTTTCACCAGGCAGCACTTCAACGCCTACATCGTGAGATTCCGCAAGAGAACACTCCATGATAGAATCCATGGACTGTACCACAACGCGCTCATCAGGTACTATTCCTGCTACTCATTTTCACGCTACTCCATCACACGCCAATTGTTTGTTTGCTAACAATCCTCACTTTCGGTTACCCGATTCATCTGTTCAACAATCTGGCTGCGATTCCGGTTGCTCCGCAGATCTAGGAATTCAACCTATGGCTCTCCTTCGTCCCCAATCCTCGTTCCGTCTAGCGTGCTTCAACGTCCGGACACTCATGCAGATTGGACAGCAAGCCGGTCTAGCGCGCACCCTAGATTCCCTAGACATTGATGTCTGCTGCCTTTCAGAAACCCGATTGCAAGATCCCAGCACTGTGCTTACATTGACATCCCCCACTGACCACGAAGCCAGATATCACCTGCGTCTTTCTGGAGATCCAGAAGCAAGCTCAGCGGGTTTGGCTGGTGTAGGCATAGCACTAAGTGGCAAGACCGAGGCGGCACTACTGGACTGGTTCCCGATTAACAGCCGACTATGTGCAGTTCGGCTTCGGGGTTCATGTAGAATCAACAGGCAACGCGAAGAGAGACGCAACTTGTTTGTGATCTCTGTATACGCTCCAACTGACTGCAGTAGCGACTCGGTCAAGGACGATTTCTACCGAGATCTACAACAGCTCTTGACTAATGCTAAAAAGTCGGATGTCGTTATCCTTGCTGGGGATTTTAATGCACGGGTTGGCCGCCTGTTACCATACGAACGCCACCTTGGTGGTCATCACGCGCTCAATGAGAACCGCTCTGATAACGGAGAGAGACTTCTCACATTGTGCGAGGACAGCCGTCTGTTTCTCTCGAGCACTAGCTTCAGGCGTACGAAGAAACGTTCCGCAACTTGGCGTCCCCCTTCGCCAACACAACCTTGGTCTCAAATTGATCACATTGCGATTAGCTTCAGATGGCGCGGCAGCGTACTGGACTGCAGGTCCTTTTGGTCCACTTTCGTTGATTCAGATCATGCTCTGGTCTGCGCGAAAATCTGTATGTGTTTTGGAGGATCCCGAAACACGAAGCACCGCAAGATTGATGTAAACAGATTAACTGATTCCTCTGTCCAGGAGAGCTATCAGTCTTCACTGGCATATGCACTCAGTTGCAATCCACCGCGAGAAGTGGAACAACACTGGACTTGTATACGGAAAGCGCTGACCATTTCCGGACAGTCATACTGCGGTCTAACTCGACGCCCTTTGAAGTCTTGGATCTCTGCTCGTTCTCTGGAGCTCTTCGAACGCCGCAAAGATATCTCCGCGGAATCAGATTGCAACGAGCGGCGCCGTTCTACCAACCGGCTGCTTAAGCAAAGCCTCCGCAAGGATCGCGAGACATGGTGGTCTGAGCGTGCTTTAGAGATGGAGACTGCTGCCCTCTCTGGTAACACTCGCAGGCTTTTCCAACTCATTCGGTCCACTGGCCTCAGGAAGCCTGGTGTCAGTGAGGTCATTTGTGAGGTGGATGAGTCTCCGATCACCAACCAACAGAGGCGTATGGACCGCTGGGCCGAGCACTTTCACTCGCAGTTCAACTGGCCTCCACCATCCATCAGTACATGCAGTACACCTTGCGGTCCACCTTGGCTAGTCCCATTGAATCCACCCAGCGAAGCGGAAGTCTGCCTCGAGATTCGACGCTTGAAGCGCTTCAAGGCTGCCGGCTTAGACGGACTTCCTCCGGAGCTATTCAAGTATGGCGGTGTGGCAGTCATTAACCAGCTAACCGCGCTGTTCGCAAAAATTTGGCATGAAGAGAGAGTGCCTCCCTCTTGGGGCGAATCAGTTATTGTCCCAATTTTCAAGGAAGGCGCTCGCACTTCATGTGCAAATCATCGCGGGATTAGTCTTATTTCGGTTGCCTCTAAGCTGTTGGCATCCATTCTACTTCGTAGACTATCCCCAGTACGTGAATCGTACTACCGTGAAGTACAAGCTGGTTTCCGTCCTGGCCGCGGATGCGTGGATCAAATCTTCACGCTCCGCCAACTCCTTGAACGTCGCCACATTTATCACAGGCCCACTATCGTTGCATTCCTAGACATACGTGCCGCTTTTGACTCCGTTGATCGACCTGCTTTATGGCGTTGCTTACTAAAGAACGGGGTGCCAGAGAAATATATCGCCATCTTACGAGCACTTTACCTTCACACATCCGGCAGAGTGAGGGTCTATGGCAAGCTTTCCTCGCAATTCACTGTCAATAGCGGTGTGCGACAGGACTGCCCTATGTCCCCATTCCTCTTCAACTTCGCAATCGAAGACGTTCTGTCGAATGCCCTAGAAGGTTTCCAACAATTTGGCCTAGAGCTTCTACCGGGTGAGCGCGCGACCGACTTAGATTATGCTGATGATATCGCCTTACTTGGTGACGATCCTCAGGGTATGCAACTCATTCTGGATCGTTTGGCGGTTGAAGCATCTAAGTATGGCATGAGCTTCGCCCCATCGAAGTGTAAAGTACTGCTCAAGGATTGGCTTTCACCTGCACCCGTGCTCACTCTCCAAGGTGCACAACTTGAACAGGTGGATAGTTTCGTCTACCTTGGGAGCTGTGTTTCCGCTGACGGCACAATCAACAAAGAAGTTTTGCTTCGTATCGCTAAAGCTCGATCAGCATTTGTCAATCTGAGGCACTTGTGGCGTCGTCGCGACGTCTCATTCTCACTAAAGGGCCGAGTTTACAGCGCGTCCGTTCGCTCAGTATTGTTGTACGGGAGCGAGTCCTGGCCGATTCGCGTGGAAGATATGCGTCGTCTTTCTGCGTTCGATAACGGTTGCTTAAGGAGGATCGCTGGTGTTCGGTGGCAACATCGAGTTACCAGTAATGACATTCGACGTCGCGTGTTGGGGAATGCAAGTATTTCCTTCAACAAACTGGTTTTGTTGCGCCAGTTAAGATGGCTCGGTCATGTCCTACGCATGGCACCTGAGCGTCTACCGCGTCGCGCTCTATTCGCTCGTCAAGGACCTGGCTGGAAGCGACCGCGTGGTGGTCAGCCTTCCACTTGGCGGCAGCACATGAAATCGCTGACGTCGTGTCTAGCCGCTGTTGGACCCGTACGTCTTCCAGGATGGGGACCCAAAGATGGCGAGTGCCAATGGCTTAGGACACTTGAAGACATGGCCCGCAACCGGAATCAGTGGAAGAATTGTGTACAGTGTTGTGTTGATTCACATGTTTAATTCTACAAAAATTGAAAATGACAAAAAAAGAGAAAAACCGGCGTGTGACAAACAAACTAAAAATGTTTTGTTCTGTATTTTTGTCAAAATATTCCATTTTCTTGCGGCATATTAGCTGCAGTATGTTGCCCACCTTCAGCTAGCATGCCATGACGATTATGACGCAATGACTGTCTCTTATACACTGATTTCCATGGTTTTCTTGGCTCTATGTCTAGTTACTAGACTGTTGAGATTACATACATACATACATGATAGAATCCACGACGAAATTGAACAAAAATGGGGAAATCGGACAAACCTGGCGAACGAGACTTGTAGTAGAAAAGCTATCCTATAGGACACCATGGACACTGACGCGGCCTGTAGTGTTCGAGTATAGAGCACGAAGAATGTTCACATATTTCGTGAGAACACCTTTCCGCGCAAGTATTTCGAACAGAATTGACCGATCGACTGAATCGAACGCACTCTTGAAATCAAGGAACACAGCTATTGTCGGTCTGCGGTATGCGTTGCGCTGCTCTAGCACCTGCCGCAAAGTGAATATATGGTCTATACAGCCACGTCCTGGGTGGAAACCGGCCTGCTCTTCCCTAATCCGAGATTCGCGTTCCACAGTGAGGCGACGGACGAAAATCGAGGCCCGTAATTTTGTCACAACTGGCGTTAGCCTAATACCCCTGTGGTTCGCACAGTCTGTGCGACTGCCCTTTTTGTATATTGCCACTGTAATCGATTCGCTCCAATTAGCCGGCACACTCTCTTCGTTCCAGATACGTTCGAATAGGGAGATCAGTGCCCTGCAGAGGACCTCACCTTCATCCTTAAATAGTGCAGGTGGGAGGGAATCCGGGCCAGCGGCACGAAAACGATTGAGGGCTGTGATCGCGTTTCGGACCTCGGCCTCTGACGGAGGCTCTAAACTAACCGTCCATGGCACGTCCTGCATCACTTGAGTTGGAAGAGGTCCGGGAGCAGGGGGCCAGCTGAACTGATGTTCAAAGTGTTCAGCCCAATGAGCCATACGGTGCTCCTTGTTTGTGAATCAGCGCACGCGCGCTGTCTTTTACTGTCTCACTGACGCATGGTCTTCTGGGACCAGTGTTGCGGATTGGCTAGGAGTGATTGCGGTAATTGCCTACTGCTCCTGCCTCCTCCATTTCTTGAGCCCAGCTGGTCCACCAGGCTTCCTTGTCAGCACGTAGCCTCCGCTTTAGTTCGCGCGTAATAGCCCGTCAAGTCACATTGTGTTCAGAATCAGCCGGGAGGTGTCTTCTAGCTTCCAGCAGGTTCACTTACCTTTCGGATATCCAGTGACTGGTGCGGTGACGACTGATAGTGCCACAAACAGATGCTCCTGCGTCGTGCATAGCGGCCGAGATCCTATTCCACTGAAGTTCAATGTCATTAGGACAAGACAGCGACAGTTCGCTATGCAGTGTTTCTTGATAGGCTTGCTTCACCGAAGGCTGAGACAATTTCTCCGTTGCCAATTGGGGGAGACGCTTTGTACGCCATCCGGTAAACTTCATGGAGAAACGACAGCACGCCTAGGCATGATCAGAGTCGACACAGGTACTCCAGTACGAGCGGCAATCCAAAACGGAACCGCGCCACCTGTAACTTATGGCTATGTGGTCAATTTGGGTCCACCGCTGGCCAGCTACAAGAGGACGCCAAGTGGCAATTCATCTCGCACTGTGTCTAAAAGCAGTGCTAATAAGAAACAACTGGAGCTCCGCACACACTTGTAGCAGACGCTCGCCGTTGTCAGTCCGTTCGGAGTTAAGCCCATAGTTACCACCCAGCTGAGCTTCTGAAGAGCTCAGACACCCTACTTGTGCGTTCATATCCCCTGCAAGTACTATAATGTCTGATCTAGTAGCACTGCGTCGTAGCGTGTTCAGTTCGTGATAGAAAGTGTCCTTGACTGCATTAGGACTGCAGTCGGTGGGAGCATAAGCAGAAATCACAAACAAACAGCGTTTTCTACTACTTCGTGAAACAGCCTTAGCTGATGTCGTCAAACGGGCTGCACATAGACGGCTGTTCACCGGAATCAAATCAACCAACGATGGCTCAGCCTTGGAGCTTAGAATGATACCTAGACCAGCTTGACCCGTGAGTGCTGCATCGGTGTCTCCGGATGTGTGCAACCAATAACGAGAGGATAAGCCGGGTGCAGTTAATTCAACAACCCCATTAGGGTCATTCATCCTAGTTTCGGACACACAACACACATCAACACCCAGTGTGTCCAAGGTGCGTGCGAGTGCAGCCTGTTGAGCTATTTGTCTTAAAGTGTGAACGTTGAACGTCGCCAGTGTGGCCTTATAAGGGACGGTTGCTGATAGGTGTCCGGTGCGTGTCGTGAGGTGGCTGCAGATGGTTCTACTCCAGTGGCACTTCGGTTGCTGTCAATTAAGTTGAAGGAAGATTAGTAATGGAGGGCCGGGATGGGAGTAAGAGAAACAAGTGGAAAAGGAAGAAGTGAGGCGCAGCAGTAGCATGTTTTCGCTTATTCGCCTTGCTGTATGCAGCAGGTAAGGCGACCCTTGATAATCTGCGCGATGGCCGATGCAGGATGAAGTTTATGTTTGAAGAAAATGCCATGGTTGTATGTAGGCTGGGATACTGCCAGGGCGCCCAGACCTAGACAGGAGGACGATTACGGTCCTCATCCAAAGCCTATGGCTCAAAAGCCTGTCCGCAAGGCAGCGGGGTTGCAGTGATTTAGTTTTACAGAAATGGACGCCAACCCATTTCAAACCCCCAACCTGGAGGACCAGGAGACTGAGTTTGTCTGACCTCTCACCATTGACCAACCTCGTAGGAGTAGCTCTCAAGATGCCCGGATGCATCACCCAGTATAGCTCAATGGGTCTGGAAGTAAGAAAACCGTCGCACCACGTTAAGGTCCAGTCTCGTTGCGACGGACGTTGAGTATGAGGCCGCTTTGGGGCTCAGCGACCAGTGCATCCTTCGTTTCGATTTTAGATGCTTCGCCGAAAAGCCCGTCAGCACGCCAACTTATACCAAACGCTGGACTGATTACGGAAACTTGAACCTTCTCATTTCCGCTAATAGCTGGACACCCGAGCCCCAATCGAGTGCCGACAGCATGTGGTCAACCTTTTACCTTACCCTACGTGAACTCTGCTCCTTTACCACGACCCGCAAACAAGTTTCTGTTATAATCTTCTCACTAGACGTAACTCCAAAAATAACAATTCACTGCTCCGCAAAACTTCTAGCCCAACCGAAGGAAAAAAGCAGAACGCCAATGACCCTGACAAATAACGTATTAATCGCAGCCAACGAACACTGTACAACGACTGAGGACCCTGGCTGTATTTATAGGTCTCTGCTGACCTTCGACTTCTAGAATTGGAAGGTCAGCTGCCAAGGTTAGTGGTTCCCCATATCTTTTCCCGAGAGGTCAGGTGGATTTTGATCACGTGTAGAAGCAGAACATTCAGGAACGTTCGAAATCGATGCGATAATCGTTAATAATCGATTAATCGCTAAAATAGGGAATTTCCAAGGCAATTCTTACTTTCTCCCGGGCACCTCCCCTCCTGAGATATGTTCCGAGGTGTAAGAGGAAAGCCTGGGATAAACTTGCAGTCTTCGGGACGGTGTTCTCTGCCTGTCGGTCCACCTTCTTGGCAGAAGCGCCCGAGCGCCTTATTCGACAGTTCCACGCCGGGCATCCTTCGGTTGGGCTAGAAGTTTTGCGGAGCAGTGAATTGTTATTTTTGGAGTTACGTCTAGTGAGAAGATTATAACAGTTTCCATAGGAAGAGACGCCCAGCACTCATCCGAACTCGTACACAGAAGTAGATTGCCTCCAGGTACACGGCATGGGGAAACTACCGCTCTCATCCTACGGCTACTCATGGGGATATTATCGATCCTTCCGTAACCAATGACTCCATCTTGTACGCGAAGATAAGAGTGAACATCAGCGTCAGCTTACGCGTAAATTTTCATCCAGTTCCGAAGCCTTGTGTAGTCACTTCAACAGTCTTCGACATGTCAAGCATGATGTCACCGCGCTGACGACCTCCACAGGGCTCACAAAATCTGCGCACGAGGCAGCAGAAATGAAATGAAATGAATGAAATGAAATGTGTCAGCTTATACGCCGTAACGGCGCTTCGCTGCCGCGCGACCACCACCAGTCGCGCGCAGGCTGAGTATACCGCGAGGAGGCAGCAGAAGTCCTGTGCCAGCAGGACGCATCCACATTCTCCGTTCCATCAATGCATACAACGATAGTGCCTTTTTCGGTCTCCCCCCAACTTCCCTTACGACTATTCAGTTAACTCCGGAGATGGTCATGGCGAAACTCAAATCCCTGCGGTTAACGGCCTCTGCTGGCGCTGATGGTTTCCACCCAAGGCTCTTGCTTTAGCTCTACCCCTAGCGGAGCTGTTCACCCACTTCTCGCAAGGCAAAGTTCCCATTGATTGGAAATGTGGGACTATTACACTAATCTACATAGGCGGTACTCGCAAGGACCCGGCCAATTACCGACCGATAATCCTCCTCTCTACGATCTCCAAAGTGATGGAATCGATCATCGTAGACGCTTTAATGGACCACATGGAGGCCCGGAAACTGCTCTCCGATTGCTAGCATGGCTTCCGGCGGCAACGGTTGTGCATGAGTAACCTGCTACTTACCAGGGATAGCTGGACGACTGCTGCCGACTCTGTCATAGAAACGTATGTTAAATCCTTGGATTTCGCCAAAGCCTTCGCCAAGGTCGACCACAATATTTTACCTCAGAAACTGGTGTCTCTCGGCGTTTCAGGGGCCTTGATGGACTGGATTCGGAACTACCTTCAAAACAGTACCGTCCAAGTACGCGTCGACGGAGCGTTGTCCCCCCGCATCCTTGCCGCAAGCGGAGTTCCACAGGGGTCCGTTCTCCCACCGGACCTCTTCCAGGCCTTCATTGACGTCACACCGCAAGTGGAGTCTTCGTTGCTGCTATATGCGGATCACGCGAAACTGGCGCTCAGATGCCCACCGTCTACATCAGTGGTCCATAGAAAACCCATTTAACGCTTCGAAATATCGCCTCCTTTCTACCCGCCCTACCTCTTTGTCTCCTATATATTTTCTGGGAGCGTCTATCCTCCAGATCTCTTCAGCCGAAAGAGACTTGTGTTTTATTACTCAGAATAGTCTTTCCGTATCCCCTTCCTGCCAGAAAACCGTCGCAGCGAGACTTTATCTTAACGTGGTGCGACGGTTTTCCTACTTCCAGACCCATTGAGCTATACTGGGTGGTGCCTCCGGGCAGCTTGAGAGCTACTCCTACGAGGTTGGTCAATGGTGAGAGGTCAGACAAACTCAGTCTCCTGATCCTCCAGGTTGGGGGTTTGGAAAGAGATGGCGTCCATCTCTGTACAACTAAATCATTGTCTCTTCCCATCCCTTTTAACCTCCCCCTCCACCTACGATCTCATTTCTTAGCGTAAAATACAATAATTTTTTTCTATTTGCCTAGTAGCCGGTTGGTAGCTTACCGGAACGATGCCTATCCTTTGCTGGTAGCTCTGCTGGAATGCAGCTGTTGTATTGCGGCATAGTAGCTGAGGTGTTACCCACCTCTAACTGACGTGTATAATGGTATCATGATGACACTTCCCCGCTGCCTAGCGGACAAGCTTTTGAGCCAAAGGCTTTGGATGAGGACCGTAATTGTCCTCCTGTGTAGGTCTGAACGCGCTGGATATATCCCAGCCAACATACAACCATGGCATTTTCTTCAAACATAAACTTCATCCTGCATCGGCCATCGCGCAGATTATCAAGGGTCGCCTTACCTGCTGCATACAGCAAGGCGAATAAGCGAAAACATGCTACTGCTGCGCCTCACTTCTTCCTTTTCCACTTGTTTCTCTTACTCCCATCCCGGCCCTCCATTACTAATCTTCCTTCAACTTAATTGACAGCAACCGAAGTGCCACTGGAGTAGAACCATCTGCAGCCACCTCACGACACGCACCGGACACCTATCAGCAACCGTCCCTTATAAGGCCACACTGGCGACGTTCAACGTTCACACTTTAAGACACATAGCTCAACAGGCTGCACTCGCACGCACCTTGGACACACTGGGTGTTGATGTGTGTTGTGTGTCCGAAACTAGGATGAATGACCCTAATGGGGTTGTTGAATTAACTGCACCCGGCTTATCCTCTCGTTATTGGTTGCACACATCCGGAGACACCGATGCAGCACTCACGGGTCAAGCTGGTCTAGGTATCATTCTAAGCTCCAAGGCTGAGCCATCGTTGGTTGATTTGATTCCGGTGAACAGCCGTCTATGTGCAGCCCGTTTGACGACATCAGCTAAGGCTGTTTCACGAAGTAGTAGAAAACGCTGTTTGTTTGTGATTTCTGCTTATGCTCCCACCGACTGCAGTCCTAATGCAGTCAAGGACACTTTCTATCACGAACTGAACACGCTACGACGCAGTGCTACTAGATCAGACATTATAGTACTTGCAGGGGATATGAACGCACAAGTAGGGTGACTGAGCTCTTCAGAAGCTCAGCTGGGTGGTAACTATGGGCTTAACTCCGAACGGACTGACAACGGCGAGCGTCTGCTACAAGTGTGTGCGGAGCTCCAGTTGTTTCTTATTAGCACTGCTTTTAGACACAGTGCGAGATGAATTGCCACTTGGCGTCCTCTTGTAGCTGGCCAGCGGTGGACCCAAATTGACCACATAGCCATAAGTTACAGGTGGCGCGGTTCCGTTCTGGATTGTCGCTCGTACTGGAATACCTACGACGACTCTGATCATGCCTTGGTACGCCGTCGTTTCGCCGTGAACTTTACTGGGAGGCGCACTAAGCATGCCCTCTGATTGGCAACGGAGAAATTGTCTCAGCCTTCGGTCAGGCAAGCCTATCAAGACGCACTGCATACCGAACTGTCTCGTTCTATTGACACTGAGCTTCAGTGTAATAGGATCTCAGTCGCCATGTACGACGCAGGAGCATCTGCTTGTGGCACTATCAATTGTCACTGCACCAGTCACTGGATATCCGAAAGGTCGCCGAACTTGTTGGAATCTAGAAGAAATCTCCCGGCTGGCTCTGAGCACAATGTGACCAGACGGGCTATTAGGCGCGAACTAAAGCGGAGCTTACGTGCTGACAAGGAAGCCTGGTGGACCAGTAGGGCACAAGAAATAGAGGAGGCAGGAGTAGTAAGCAATTACCGCAACCTCTTCCAGTTGATCCGCACAACTGGTCCCAGGAAACCAGGCGTCGGTGAGACAATCAGAGACAGCGCGGGTGCACTGATACACAATAAGGAGCGCCGTATGGCTCGTTGGGCGGAACACTTGCTCCCCGACCTCTTCCTACTCAGGTGATGCAGGCCGAGTCATGGACGGTTAGTTTAGAGCCTCCGTCGGAGGTCGAGATCCGAAATGCGATCACAGCCCTCAATCGTTTTCGTGTGGTTGGCCCTGATTCCCTCCCACCTGCACTATTTAAGAATGTAGGTGAGTTCCTCTGCAAAGTACTGACCTCCCTATTCGAACGTATCTGGAAGGAAGTGTCCCGGCTAATTGGAGCGAATTGATTATAGTGGCAATATACAAGATGGGCAGTCGCACAGACTGTTCTAACCATAGCGGTATTAGCCTAAAGTCAGTTGTGACACAATTACTGGCCTCGATTCTCGTTCGCCGCCTCACTGTGGAACGCGAATCTCGGATTAGGGAAAAGAAGGCCGGTTTCCGCACAGGACGTGGCTGTATAGACCATATATTCACTTTGCGGCGGATGCTAGAACAGCGCCACACATACCACAGACCGACAATAGCTGTGTTCCTTGATTTCAAGAGTGCGTTCGATTCAGTCGATCGATCGATTCTGTTCGAAATACTTGCGCGGAAAGGTGTTCTCACGAAATATGTGAACATTCTACGTGCTCTATACTCGAACACTACAGGCCGCGTCAGTGTCCATGGTGTCCTATAGGATAGCTTTTCTACTACAAGTCTCGTTCGCCAGGTTTGTCCGATTTCCCCATTTTTGTTCAATTTCGTCGTGGATTCTACCATGGTGTGTTCTCTTGCGGAATCTCACGATGTAGGCGTTAAAGTGCTGCCTGGTGAAAGGTTAGTTGATCTTGACTATGCGGACGATATCGCCTTGCATTTCGACGGCGTTGCGGTGACACAACCAACCCTGAATCGCCTATCCAGAGTGGTCCCATTACTTGGTATGCACTTCGCACCTGCAAAGTGCGAAGTATTGCTGCAGGACCACCAGCCACTTTATGACCACTTGACGCTTGCTAACGAAGAACTCGAGGTGGTTGATCAATTCACTTCTTGGCAGCTGCGTCAGCAACGATGGGCGCACAGAAACTGACGACAGCACGCATTGCAAATGCCAGAAGCTACCTTCTTGACCCTGCGGCATATTTGGCGACAGAAGGGAGTTTCCTTCCGTCTGAAAGGCCGTGTATACAAGGCCACAGTGAGGGCCGCTCTGCTCTATGGTGGTGAGACTTGGCCCCTTCGGTCTGAAGATCTGAGGTGCCTTCAAGTCTTTGATCATTGTTGTCTGCGAAGCATTGCTGGTGTCGGATGGCACCAGCGTGTCCGCAACGATGATGTGCGTAGGCGAGTACTAGGCAGTGATAATCATGCTAGCTCCCTAGAACAACAGATAGCACTGAATAAGTTGCGTTGGCTCGGGCACTTGCTACGTATGCCTAGTCAGCGATTACCTAGGAGGGTCATGTTTAGTCTGCCAAGTGTAGGTTGGCGCAACGCTCGAGGTGGATAGAAGTTGATTTGGCAACGAGAAATGAAGTTACTGACGACCAAGCTGGGTGCCGTTAATCCATCTCCTCTTCCGGGCTGGAGTCCACGTGACGCCTTGTGCTTGGCTCGAGACTTTACAGGACATAGCTTGCAACCGACACCAGTGGCGCGTCTGCTGCCGTCTCCTAATCGGATTGCCTGTTTAAAGTGCGTTTGGTGCTGAGTTATCTGTCCGGCAATGGCTGATTATGACGCGTGGCAGTGAAAACCGCAAGGAAGCTGTCTCCCCGATGCCGCCTTTGCACGATAGCCAGCTGTTTGTGACGGTATTCTATCTACACAAGGTGTAGGCGCGCCTTGATCCTGGATGTTTGCTTAGGGCATTAAGGTTTTTCTGTAAGTCCCCCTTCTCTCCCTCTTACTATTCTTTATTTCATAGGTCATCATGCTTGTATGGCAGCGAAGCATCAGTTCAAATGGCTGATTTGTTGCCGTTGTTGGTGAGATGGAGATGGAAAGCAGCTGTTGCTGCTAGATGTCGTTTAAAAATTCAACTACCTTGTAAGTTGTATCAGCGCCCGTGTGTTTGAGGATGGGTTCACGAACCGTATATCAAAAGCTCCGGGCGCTTTTGCTAACCTTCGCCACTTATGGCGCCGTCCCGGCATCACTCCTGCCCTGAAGAATGCAGTGTGCAATGCAGCAGTACGTTCGACCCTGGTGTACGGTTGTGAAACCAGGCCGCTTAAAGCAGCGGACCTGAAGAGGCTAGTTACGTTCGAACACCGGTGCCTTCGTAATTTAGCGCACATCTAGTGGGAACACCACGTGAGCAGCGTGCGTGTTCGACGCCCTGTTTATGGCACAGGAAAATGAACTGAACCGCTCAGCACCGTCATTTCACGCACCAGGTTCCGATGGCTCGGCCACGTGTTACGCATGCCAGCCCACCGACTCCCGCGACGTGCGTTATTTGCGCGCCAGGGATGCGGATGGAAGAAGAGGAGGGGTGGGCAAGCGATGACTTGGTCGAGAGGAATAACCTCACTTCTGAGCTGGCCACGGTTGGAGCGTGTCGGCTCCCTGGTTGGGTTCCGAAAGGCGATGAACACGTGTGGTTAGACACACTTGCTGATATGGCAATGAATGAACCTCAGTGGCTTTCGTGCTGTGAGTTTCTTTGTCCCACCCCATCCCTCTTAGCCTCCCCCTCCAACCACAGTCTCATTATTTAGCCTGTATAATTTCGCATAGTATTTTTTTATGCACAGCAGCCGGCTAGTAGCTTACTGGGACGATGCCCATGCGTTACCGTTAGCTCAGCCGGCTTGCGTTAGTTGCATTTTTTTTCTTTTTTCTGTGTATTGCGGCACAGTAGCTGAGGTGTTTCCCACGTCTAGCTAACGTGTATGATGATGATGGTAACCGCAGGTTGGGATTGCTGAAACGAGTCTTCGGTCAAAATGTCTCTTTCAATTTTCTGTTTTCTTCCACCCCACTTGGATTTTGCTGTTCAGGCTCGGAGCCCCTGGTTGCTAAAGGGCCAGCGTATACTCTAAGCCCCACAGTGTCGAGCAACATAACTGGTCCGAGATCTCAAGCACCTAGATTATCCACAACGACTTCACTGCTTGGGCCTCTACTCGCTTAAGTACCGACGTCTCCGTGGCGGTCTGGTTCTTGTATTTATGATCTTATCCAATGCTGGACATCCTAGTCCCCACTTACACTGCACCAATGCTGTTCTCACCTACGTGGCCACCAACTGACGCTTACACATTAGCACAGTCGGCTGAACTGCAAACGACACTACTTCGCTTTGCGAATTTGCCGACCGTGGGATGCTCTGCCTGCAGCTTTAGTCTTGGCACCCACTGTAGTGGATTTTAAGACGCCTGGACTGTCATTTGGCTGAACTACACCGCGATATTCCCTGAGATAACTAGTTTCTATTTGATGGAATTTCTATCCTTTTTATCTTCTACCTAATTCCTTTCCATAGCCGTTTCGGAGGGCGTGGTGGGATGTCACGCTTTGAGCCGGCGTGCATTCTGTTTAAATGCCGCATAAGCCCGATGAAGATATGGATAACACACAGGTCCAACCTCCTATAAGGTTGTTTAGCCCTTTCATCAGACCCGACCTGAACATTTTTTCACCCTATAGGTCATGTAAAGCTCGAGTGTTTATTCCCGTTAAATACAATGTTCCAATCAATGTTCCACATTGATGGGCATCCTTGACATGTCACTGACGAGAAGAATCTGGGGGTTATCGGGATACCTGGTCTTAGGACATCACAGGACACCCTGTGAAAGATCGCGGCTGCCAACAGGGTGCTGTGTGCTTTACTCCGGTCGTTCTCCCATATCATTCCGGTGATTTTCAATACCTTATTCACGTCCTATCGCTCTCGAAATTTGAATGCGACTTGATAAAAGGGGTCCAGAGGCATGGCCCGAAATCTGTCATGGAACTTCGGAATATTTCTTAACCTTTTCGACTCCGAAAGCTGAACTTGTTCTTCACGGATTACCGCCGTCGTCGTGGAGATCTTATCTACACCCGACAGCTCTTAAGAGGAAAATGTGGGGAGTGAGAGAAATACACTTTCGATTCAACGTGGACAGCTCGACATGGGCCACATTTGGAAGTTGTACAAAGGAAGGAAACTTCCCGTCCTTTCAGAGACTGCTCTATCAACCCATGTAGTGAATGATTGGATCGTTGCTGATGCGGACAGGGAAGTTTCAGACGTCTGCTAGATTACCACCTGATGCATACGACAGGATTCTGCTGCCCTACTACAGCGTCCACGATCCGCAAAGAAATGCCGCCTCGTAGCAATTTGCGTCAAACCTGCTGTGAATCGAAATCGACGGAGCTGACAGGTGTCTCCCCTCCTCTCTGCATACCAGTGAACCAAAGAGTGGATGCAATACTCTTCCAGTCGGTGTGGTATACGGAGCCACATCCGTTAACGATAACTGTGTTCTGGACTCATGGGAGTCCCATGGGAGTGGAAGGGACTGCTTAATTCTGGAGTTACTTTATTGTGGGCTTTCTCACGCTTCATTTAACGCTGACCTTCGCAAAGCAGTCCTCTTGTTTCGACGCCTACCTAGAATACACTCTGGTCAGTCACGGCATATCCTCAATCTGGTGCTCACGCAGGTATCTTCTGACATCGTTAGACTGACCGCTCTGCCGCCATTTGCTCGCAGTGAACGTGAGATCGGGCTGCTGAGATTGAATAAGGCTGTGCGATCAGGTGATCCTCCTTCAATCCTCTACAGATTCGCTAACCCTACTTTTGTTGTGGATTTACACTAGTTGCTAGTAACTGTAGCAGCAGGAAACTGTCCCAACCGACTGGAGCCGCTCCGTCATAGTCCCGATCTTTTTGTGAGGCTCACGTTCGGAATGCGGCAGCCATAGAGGCATAAGTCTGATATCCATCGCCTCCAAATTGCTTGCTTCGGTCATCTTCCATAGACTGACTGTCATTCATGAAAGTCACTCGTGAAGTGCAAGCCGTGTTTCGTCGAGTCGCAGCCGCATGGATCTCATCTTCACGTTGCGTCAGTTGTTGGAACACCGTCACATATATTGGCGGACCACTGTTGTGTTCCGCGATATCAAAGTCGCCTTCGATTCCGTTGATCGATGTGCCCTTTGAGGAAACGTGTGCCCGAGAAGTATGTAAATATTATTCGAGTGCGTTACGCGCGTAGCGCGGATAGAGTGATGGCTTACGGAATGCTGTCGCTCCCCTCCAATATCTCCAGCGGTGTAAGGCAAGGGTGCCCGATGTCACATTTCCTCTTCCACTTCGCGTTCACATGACGCGACTTAGAACATGTGGAGCTGCACACAGCTGAACCACTTCTTGACTTGAAGTATGCTAACTGTGCTCTCTGTGACAGCTCACAAACGTGTCAAGCTGCTTTGGACTGGCTGTCAGCCCTTCAGGAGCTTTGCTTTACACCCTTGAAGTGCAAGGCTTTCTTACAAGATTGGCTGGGACCGTTTCCTGCACTGACTCTTGTTGGGGATCAGCTAGAATTCGTTCAGAAATTCAACTGCATAGGTCGTTGTATCAACGCTCCTGGAATCGAAGGCGAGGTTACAAACCGTATAGCAAAAGCTCGAGGTAGTTTTGCTAACTTTCGCCGGTGCGACATCACTCTTTCTGAAGGGTAGAGTTTACCATGCAGCCGTACGTTCGACCCTTTCGTAGGGTTGGGAATCTTTCTCACTAGATCAGCAGGCATAATGAGGCTAGTTACGATTGACCACCGATGCCCTTACAATTTGGATCATATCCTGTTGGAACACCGTGTGAGCATTGAGCGTGTTCGATGCCTCGTTTATGGTACAGAAAAAAGTCCTCAGCAGTACGCCGGTACGCAGTACCGACGCTTCGCTGCCGCGCAACCACCACCGGTGGCACGTGGGCTAAGGATACTGCGAGGATCGGCTGGTCCCTACGCAGGCTGGAATCCGGGCCGTTAGCTTACGAGACAAGCTCGTTACCTTTAGACTACGGGCCGGCAGCAAATCAACAACAACAGCAGCAGTACATCAGCCATTTGAACTGGTGCTTCGCTGCCATACAAGCATGATGACCTATGGAATAAAGAATAATAAGAAGGAGAGAAGGAGGACTTACAGGAAAACCATAATGTCCTAAACAGACATTCAGGGTCAAGGCGCCTACACCTTGTGTAGATAAAATACCGTCACAAACAGCTGGCTACCGTCCAAAGGCGACATCGGGGAGACAGCTTCCTTGCGGCTTTCACTGCCACGCGTCATAATCTGCCATTACAAGACTCATAACTCAACACCAAACGCACTTTAAACAGGCAATCCGATTAGGAGACGGCAGCAGACGCGCCACTGGTGTCGGTTGCAAGCCATGTCCTGTAAAGTCTCGAGCCAAGCACAAGGCGTCACGTGGACTCCAGCCCGGAAGAGGAGACGGATTAACGGCACCCAGCTTGGTCGTCAGTAACTTCATTTCTCGCTGCCAAGTCAACTTCTATCCACCTCAAGCGTTGCGCCAACCTACACCTGGCAGACTAAACAAGGCCCTCCTAGGTAATCGCTGACTAGGCATACGTAGCAAGTGCCCGAGCCAACGCAACTTATTCAGTGCTATCTGTTGTTCTAGGGAGCTAGCATGATTATCACTACCTAGTACTCGCCTACGCACATCATCGTTGCGGACACGCTGGTGCCATCCGACACCAGCAATGCTTCGCAGACAACAATGATCAAAGACTTGAAGGCACCTCAGATCTTCAGGCCGAAGGGGCCAAGTCTCACCACCATAGAGCAGAGCGGCCCTCACTGTGGCCTTGTATACACGGCCTTTCAGACGTAAGGAAACTCCCTTCTGTCGCCAAACATGCCGCAGGTTCAAGAAGGCAGCTTCTGGCCTTTGCAATGCGAGCTGTCGTCAGTTTCTGTGCGCCCATCGTTGCTGACGCAGCTGCCAAGAAGTGAATTGATCAACCACCTCGAGTTCCTCGTTAGCAAGCGTCAAGCGGTCATAAAGTGGCTGGTGGTCCTGCAGCAACACTTTGCACTTTGCAGGTGCGAAGCGCATACCATATAATGGGACCACTCTGGATAGGCTATTCAGAGTTGATTGTGTCACCGCAACGCCGTCGAAAAGCAAGACGATATCGTCCACATAATCAAGATCAACTAATTTTCCACCAGGAAGCAATTCAACGCCTACATCATGAGATTCCGCAAGAGAACACACCATGGTAGAATCCACGACGAAATTGAACAAAAATGGGGAAATCGGACAACCCTGGCGAACGCCACTTGTGGTCGGAAAGCTATCCGATAGACCACGACGCGGCCTGTAGTGTTCGAGTATAGAGCACGAAGGATGTTCACATATTTCGTGGGAACACCTTTCCGCGCAAGTATTTCGAACAGAATCGATCGATCGACTGAATCGAACGCAGTCTTGAAATCAAGGAACACAGCTATTGTCGGTCTGTGGTATGCGTGGCGCTGTTCTAGCATCCGCCGCAAAGTGAATATATGGTCTATACAGCCACGCTCCTGTGCGGAAACCGGCCTTCTTTTCCCTAATCCGAGATTCGCGTTCCACAGTGAGGCGGCGAACGAGAATCGAGGCCAGTAATTGTGTCACAACTGATGTTAGGCTAATACCGCTGTGGTTAGAACAGTCTGTGCGACTGCCCTTCTTTTATATTGCCACTATAGTCGATTCGCTCCAATTAGCCGGGACACTTCCTTCCAGGTACGTTCGAATAGCGAGATCAGTACTTTGCAGAGGAACTCACCTCCATCCTCAAATAATGCAGGTGCGAGGGAATCAGGGCCATCCACACGAAAACTATCGAGGGCTGTGATCGCATTTCGGACCTCGGCCTCCGACGGAGGCTCTAAACTAATCGTCCATGGCTCGGCCTGCATCACCTGAGTAGGAAGAGGTCCGGGAGCAGGGGGCCAAATGAACTGATCTTGAAAGTGTTCCGCCCAATAAGTCATACGGCGCTCCTTAGTGTGTATCAGTGCACACGCGCTGTCTCTGATTGTCTCACTGACGCCTGGTTTCGTGGGACCAGTGGTGCGGATCAACTGGAAGAGCTTGCGGTAATTGCCTACTGCTCCTGCCTCCTCCATTTCTTGAACCCTACTGGTCCACCAGGCTTCCTTGTCAGCACGTAGGCTCCGCTTTAGTTCACGCCTAATAGCCCGTCTGGTCACATTGTGCTCAGAGCCAGTCGAGAGGTTTCTTCTGGATGTTAAGAAATTCACCGACCTTTCGGATATCCAGTGACTGGTGCGGTGACAATTGATAGTGCCACAAGCAGATGCTCCTGCGTCGTGCATGGTGACCGAGATCCTATTACACTGAAGCTCAGTGTCATTAGAACTAGACAATTCGGTATGCATTGCGTCGTGATAGGCTTGCCTGACCGAGAGCTGAGACAATTTCTCCGTTGCCAATTGGAGGAGACACTTAGTGCGCCTCCCAGTAAAGTTCATGGAGAAGCGACAGCGTACCAAGACATGATCAGAGTCGACGTAGGTATTCCAGTACGAGCGGCAATCCAGGATGGAACCACGCCACCTATAACCTATGGCTATGTGGTCAATTTGGGTCCATCGCTGGCCAGCTACAGGAGGACGCCAAGTGGCACTTCGTCGCCCACTGTATCTAAAAGCGGTGCTAATAAGAAACAACTGGTGCTCCGCACACACTTGTAGCAGACGCTCACCGTTGTCAGTCCGTTCGGAGTTAAGCCCATAATTACCACCCAGCTGAGCTTCTGAAGAGCTCAGACGCCCTACTTGTGCGTTTATATCCCCTGCAATTACTATAATATCTGAACTAGTAGCACTGCGTAGTAGCGCATTCAGTTTGTGATGGAATGTGTCCTTGACAGTACTTGAACTGCAGTTGGTGGGAGCATAAGCGAAAATCACAAACAAACAGCGTTTTGTATTACTTCGTGAATCCACCTCAGCTGATGTCGTCAAACGGGCTGCATATAATCGACTGTTCACCGGAATCCAATCAACTAACGATGGCTTGGCCTTGGAGCTTAGAATGATACCTACACCAGCTTGAACTGTGAGTGCTGCATCGGCGTCTCCGGATGCGTGCAACCAACAACGAGAGGATAAGCCGGGTGCAGTTAATTCAACAACCCCATTAGAGTCCTTTATCCTAGTTTCGGACACATAACACACATTAATACCCGTTTGTCGAAGGTGCGTGCGAGTGCAGCGTGTTGACCTGTATGTCTTAGAGTGCGAACGTTGAATGTCGCCATGGAAACGGGACAGTGTGGCCTTATAAGGGACGCTTGCTGATAGGCGTCCGGTGCGTGTCGCGAGAAGGTGGTTGCAGATGGTTCTACTCCAGTGGCACTTCGGTTGCTGTCAATTAAGCTGGGAATTATAGAAGGAAGGTTAGTAATGGGGGTGAGGATGGGAGTAAGAAAAACAAGTGGAAAAGGAAGAAGGGAGGCGCCAGCAGTAGCATGTTTTCGCTTATCCGCCCTTGCTGTATGCAGCAGATGAAGCGACGCTCGATAATCTGCGCGACGGCCCATGCAGGATGAAGTTTATGTTGGAGGAACAAGTCATGGTTTGATGCCGGTTGACAATGGGATAAATGAGAAGCAGAATCACTAGAAAAGCATTGAGTAGGTCAGTTAGCACATCGGGGATGCCGACCGCATACTTGGTTAAAAAAAATTCACCAGCACTACACTGCGCTTTACATCGAACATCAAAGAATCAATCAAGTTATGGATACCTACATCTTGATAACATGGCACTGCCACAAAAAGCTAGTCATTGTGCGGGAATTTCGCGGAGCGGTGAGACAGCCCGCTGATTGCCTTTACTATCCCTCGTTATAATCCACTTCACTTCGCAGATGGCTCCATAACAGGCACAACTTATTAAATAATCCGATCAAGGCACGGATGCAAAGGTGTCACAAGTGTTGGTTTCCTGCCAGAAATAGCATATCGCAAGGACCCCAACCTAGGAAGTGAGACAGAGCAGCAAAACCCGGTTTAACAGACATTGAATTCATCTCCCACTGGAAAGCAAATGTATGACTATCGGAGCTTGTGTCATCCTAGACGCGATAATAAGTTTCGTGTGCGCATACGTTCATCACCACCAATTTAACACCATTACTTACCGTAGTTCAATAAGCTGTACCAACCACCGCCACTTAGCGTCTCACTGTTGCGGAAACCTTGGTGACCCTATACTAGCGACATTTTGTAGATAAAGATAGTCAAAGACATCCGAGGTCTCCAGACCAAAGGAGCCATCTCACTACTCTAGATCGTAACGCTCCCACTGTTGGACAGAAGTCTGCTTCCACAAATGTCAGGATAGTTGAGGTGAGCAATATTACGGGAATCCACCAGCATTATTAAATAGCGAATACGCAAGAGGATCTTGGTCAGCAGTGCGGAGAAAGTTGAGGGATAAAACTACATTCCGAGGGCTAGCTAAGTAGTAGGGTAGTAAGTGCTCACAGCAAGAGGAAGGGAACCGCTCAGCACCGTTATGTCACGCACCAGGCTCCGATTGTCTGGCCATGTATTGTGCATGCCAGCTTACAGGCTCTCGCGACATGCTTTTTTGCGCGCCAGGGTGTGGATGGAAGCAAAGGAGGCGTGGCCAAATGACAACTTTGTCAAAAGCAACGAAGGCCCTTAGTTCGAAGTTGTCCTCGTTTGGAGCATCTCGGCCCCCTGGTTGGTTTCCGAAAGAGGACGAACATGTCTGGCTAGATACATCCTCATCAACGGCAGTACATCAGCATCTCTGCCCTACAACCATAACGACCTACGGAACGAAGAACAGTAAGAGGAGGAGAGGGGTGACTTACCGGAACAACTCAATGACCCAACCGATCATTCAGGAGCAAGGTACCTACACCTTATAGACAACATGGCGTCACAAACAGCCGACTATTGTGGAAAGATAAGGCGGCATCAGTGAAACAGCTTTCTTGCGGCTTTCACTGCCCCACATCATAATTGACCATTGCCCCGCAGATAACTCAGTACCAAACACACTTTAAACAGGCAATCCGATTAGGAGACGGCAGCAGACGCGCCACTGGTGTCGACTGCAAGTCATGTCCTGTAAAGTCTCGAGCCAACCACAAAGCGAATCACGTGGACTCCAGTCCGGAAGGGGAGACGGACCAACGGCACCCAGCTTAGTCGTTAGTGACTTCATTTCCTGCTTCCAAGTAAACTCTTGTCTCTTTCGATCTTTGCGCCACTCTACATCTGGCATCTCGGTAAGCGGTGACCGAGCCTGCCTAGTATGTGCCCGAGCCTACGCAATTTATTCAATGCTATCTGTTCTAAGGAACTAACCACTTTATCACTCCCTAGCACTCGCCTACTCACATCATCGTTGCAGTCACCTTGGTGCCACTCATCAGCAATGCTCCGCCTACAGCGATGATCAAAGACTTGAAAGCACCACAGATCGAAGAGACCAACTCTCACTCCTATAGACTAGCACGGCACTCACTGTGGCCTGGCAAACACGGTCTTTGAGACGAAGGGAACCCCTTTCTGTCGCCAACGATGTCGCAGATTAAAAAAACAGTTCTGGCTTTTGTACTACGTGGACTGGCTATAGCAGCTATGTGCCTATCTTTGCTGATGCAACTGCCAAGGTAAGTGAATTGATCAAATACCTCGAGATCCTCGCTATCTCGGGTCAAGGGGTCTTCAAGTGCTGGTGGTCCTGCAATAACACTTCTCATTTTGCAGGTACGAAACGCTACAACATAATGGAGCCACTCTAGAGAGACTATTTAGGGTTGATTCTGCCAGCCCATCGTTATACAGCAGGACGGTGCCCGCATAATCGAGATCAATTAGCCTTTCACCAAGTTGCACCTCAAGGCGTACATCGTGAGGTTCCGTAAGGGACCATTCCATGATGGGGTCCGCGATAAAATAGAGCAAATGGGGCGGTTGGACAACCCTGACGAACGCCACTTGTCGGAAAGATATCCTACAAGTCACCGTAGTCCCTTACGCGGCAACACCTTTCCGAGAAAGTAATTCGAACATATTGCATCGATCGAGTGGATCGAACGCACTTTTAAAGTCCAGGAACACAGCCATCGTCAGTTTGCGGCATACGTGGTGCTCTATCGCGACGAGACTGAACCTTAACCTGCTGCGATGCTTTGTGTGCCTCAGTGATCCATTGAGCTATGCTGGGTGGTGCTTTTTTGCACGTTTAGAGGCACATATACCAGATTGATCAATGGTTAGACTCCTCTCAAACTCAGTCTCATTGTCCTTCAGCTTGGGGGTTGGAACGAGGGTGGCTCATTACTCCATAAAACGGGCTCTCTGTAGTCCAGTGCCAAAACCCTGCTCCTTTGCGGCAAGGTTTTTGAACCAAAGACTGGTTGTGAACCTTAATCGTTTTTCTGTCTAGGCTTGGGCACTCTGACAGTATTCTGCCCACGCAATACAACACACTGAATTTCCTTTCAAACAATCTCTGGATGCTCTGGCCGTCACAGATGATACTCAACGACGTCCTATCTGCTGCATCGAACAGAGTGGACAGGGGTTTGAATGTCACTGCTCAAGCCTTCCCATCTTCTTATCCCCCTTGTGCTTCTTCGTCGTTATCGTCTCACTCCAACTTTATTTTTCTCCGCTCATTTTCAATCCCCCAATTCTTGGTCCTGTTATGGTTAGAACAATTCTAACTAACCCAACCACCATGATCATCGATCAGCCGCTATCGATCACTGTATTGAACACTCCGTCATAGCCAGAGCAGCGTCCACATTTGGCATTATAGGCTGACGCAGTACGGTTGTCCGACTTCAGGCCTGTAGCCCAACTTGGTCAAATACAGATTCTGGAAATGTGCCCATTCTTTTAACTCTGGGTTGCAACAGTTTGCCGACGGAGGTTGGATGGATCAAGACGGTGTTTTTACAGTGACTTCGAGTGTACTTTTTTCACAAGCACATGAGCAATTTGGAGCCGCTCGGTTACACATGATCTGGATTTCACCAGACACTTATCTGTCCAGCCAAGTGGAGATTCGGCTCTTACTCATGATTAAGACCGTCACTCGAAATTATATTTTCAGCTGGCAGTTCTCAAGCAATTACGAATGATCGGGACAGTCACTCAACACTTGCTTCTTCAGTCGTCAGGTGCCAGAATACCGAAGAGCCTTCAGTTGACGCAGAAAGTAACAATGTCTCACAACAAATGTTTTGAGCTCCAAATAAGGGACAGCAGCAGTCCGTTCCCTTGCAACTGCAACAGTTCATGTGTCAGAAGACCCTCGGAAATGTCAAGCAACAACTACTTTTCTTTGTGTTCTTTGTGTTATGGTTAGAACAATTCTAACTAACCCAACCACCATGATCATCGATCAACCGCTATCGATCACTGTATTGAAAACTCCGTCATAGCCAGAGCAGCGTTCACATTTAGCATTACGCGCTGACGCAGTACGGTTGTCCGCCTTCAGGCCTGTAGCCCAACTCGGTTAAATACATAGATTCTGGAAATGCGTCCATTCTTTTCACACCGGGTTGTAACGGGTCCTCCTTTACCTTGCTTCATTAGTCGCTTGTCTTCTAGTTTCAACTCACACACAGTCGCAGGGCATTGCTCCAATCCAGTCGACAAGTCCATGTTTAACCAAGAGGACAACGTCAGTTCATCCGTTTCCCTTTTGCGTCCTCGAGTCTCACCAAGACTGACGTTCCTCAATGTGCGCACTTTGTTACAGATTGGCCTACAGGCAGCACTTGCCCGCACACTAGAGACCCTATCGATCGATATTTGCTGTTTATCAGAAATCCGCCTGCAAGATTCGAGCGCCGTGGTTACCCTGCAATCCTCCACATGTGACAATGGCGGCACCTTTACATTACGTCTGTCTGGCGATGATGCAGCTTCAAATGCCGGTCAAGCTGACGTCGGCATATTTTTGAGTCCTCGGGCTGAAGCTGCCCTGATCGATTGGATCCCAGTCAACAGTCGGATGTGCGCCGTTATATTAGCTGTTTCTCTCCGTGCTACGAAGTTGCGCGGGGACAAACGGTGTCTGTTTGTCATTGCGGCCTACGCCCCTACAAACTGTAGCACAGATTCGGCAAAACATGATTTCTACCAACAACTTCGCGATCTCCTTCGTTACAGAAGAAGCACCGGATACTGTGTTGGCTGGCGATCTAAACGCTTAAGTCGGAAAATTGTCCTCTGATGAGCTTCATCTGGGCGGCCAACATGGTGTAGGCTCCCGTAATGAAAACGGTGAGCGATTGCTACATCTGTGTGAAGATACTCGTCTGTTTCTCGCGAGTACAAACTTTCGACACAGCACCCGCAGAAGCGTGACGGCGCCCACTAGTTTCGCACCAGCCATGGACGCAAACCGATAATATCGTGATCAGTTGCCGCTGGAGAGGTTGTGTCCAAAACTGTCGCTCGATTTGGAGCACGAGCGTGGACTCTGACCCCGCACTTGTCTGCGCCGACTTCCGGATGTGTTTCGGTGGACGTTCGTATCGTCGATGTGAACGGATTGACACCAGCCAGCTGGTGAAGCCAGGTGTTCTGAATGTGTGCCAAAGTGCGCTGACATCCGAGCTGATTAAGCGCCCACTGAACACCGTCGAAGATCACTGGTCGCATATTCGTCAGACGTTACTATCAGCAGGCACGTCTTCACGTGGCAAATCAAATTGCCACACTGGACATTGTGTCTCTACACAGTCCCTGGAACTTATGGATGTTCGCCGACGTATTCCGGCTGGAAGCGAATGCAATGAGGCTCGCAAAAATCTCAGGGCAAAACTACTTGCTAGCCTGAAGAAAGACCGCGAAGCCTGTTGGTCTCATCGTGCCTCGGAGATGGAAACAGCCTGTACCGTTGGCAATCATCGTAACTTATTCCGTCTGATACGAGAAACAGGCAGCAGGAGACCTGGTGTTAGCGAGACCATACGCGACGAGAGTGGGTAGCCGATCCACAGTCTGTCAAAACGCTTGGTGCGTTGGGCTGAACACTTTTCAAGGCGATCTGACCAATCTGAGTTATCGGTTTCTTTCTCGGGCATTGAGCGCCCTTCTCCCTGGGCCGTCTTCTTGGATCCGCCCTCACGCGCAGAAGTCGAAAGTGAGATCAGGCTGTTAAAATTGCATAAGACAGCAGGGTTAGATAGAATTCCCCCAGCCCTTTTCAAATTCAGGGGATCTGGTCTATTAGATGATTTGCACGAGTTGCTAATGAAACTTCATTGGCCCATTCTGCTTACTCTCCATAACATTCTAACTCAGGTGTTTGCTTTATAACTTCCATGCCATAAGTTTGAACCTCCTCTCTTATAGACGAGTCTGAGCACTCTTGCGGCAGCGCAGCCCCCTTGCGGTTGCATGACAGCAGCCATCACACATAATGCTGGTGTACCATATTTATTTGCTTCTGCCGATTCGTATTATTCACTTGTTTACCAAACGGTCATCTTGGTGCATGTTTGCCGATCCTGCTTCTAGGTGACCAAACTGTTGGCTTTCATTTCAGTAAGACGGAGGCTATTCATGAGAAAGACGAGGCACTAATTCGAGTTAGCGCATGGTAAATACCATTCGTCTTGTTTCATCATTCGTCCGAGACTTATCTCACTTAGCGCATTATAAGTACTAACATCCCTTTTTCAACTTGTTTCTTCTCCGCATTTACCTCTAACTACTCTCCATATTCCTTTTATTATTGTCTATTCAGCTTTTCCCGCGCCTTTCGCACTGTTGTTTGTTAGTCCTGCCGTAGCGGTCTGAATAACCGCGACTAGATCTGCCTCCCTTCCGTGCTTTGGTTCGCTGAGCTAAACTAACATCCGTACATAGATCGTTCGCCGTAGTCATCTCTCAGTCAGGCAGGCTTCCACGTGCCTGGAAAAGCACCAGACAACCGTTTCGACCTACTGGGTCTCGTCGACGGTTCGCGCTCCTCGGACCCCTGCTAGGTTCCGACCCCATAACTTCCGGATGGCATTAGGTCGTACCACTAAGCCATAGTTGACGGCTAAAGACCTGTAAGACTGACAGTTGACAACGATGTAGTGCGGCTCATCTTTTACTGTCATGCACAGTTACGAACTGGGAAGGAGGATGTGCCGCGTTATAACATAATCAACTGTCAATCATACAGGTCTGCCGCCGGCACCCATTATTTAGTGCTATTAACTGATGGCATCTGGAAGTCATTTGATCAGCTGTCTGGTGCTTTTCCAGGCATGTGGGAGGCCGGTAGCCGAGTGGTCTGCATGCCTGGCTTGCAATCCTAAGGTCACTGGTTCGAATCCTCGTGTGTGCGCGTCCTCGCTGTGTACTCAGCCCGCGAGCAACTGGTGGTGGTCGCGCGGCAACGAAACACCGTTACGACGTACAGCTGACACATTATTCATTATTATTATTATTATTACTATTATTATTATTATTATTATTATTATTATTATTATTATTAATTTTCTCCCTGACTGAGAAGTGACTGCGATGAACTACATCTAAATTGCACAAAAATCTCCACTACTTATTTTTAATCTCTCTATATCGTCTGCAGTGTCGCACTATTGTCTATTGACATGCTGCGTTCGTAATCCACCTGCCAACTACAGCACTCAGTACTTGGAGTGTGAGTGTGCATTTTGTGATGCGCTTTATGTCGGGTCGTGCATGACAGTACCGGACTGTATTCTAGGTTACCGTCACCGCGGTTTCGCACGCAGTGGCATTTTTTTAGGTTTACCTTGCCTACCAGATTTGTGTGTTGTGTTAAACTGATTGTGGAGTGTAGTGTTCATCGATGACGTGCAGATGTATCACACGTTTGTTTTGCTCCTTTCAGGTTTCCGAACTGTGAGCATCGACGTAAAATGAGTGTTTCTTGGGGGTACTACCATATCGTGTGTATGACCTGTCTTCTTGCTTTCTCGTTTTTCCATTTAGCTCCAGTTTGCTGTGCCAGGTACTCTGTGCTTGCGTTATTTCCTGGTTTCCTGCTGATGTTGCTCTGCTACAACCCGATTTCTATCTTACTTGCAGCACTTTATACGGATCCTTAATTTCAAACAACTGTACGCAACTTGATGGATGAGTTTGTTCGGGACCCGTGGTACGTTACAACTCACTGTTCCGTTCCTTTGTGTTGTGCCGCGTCTCGCATCAGCCTTCTATTTGGTGGTTGAAATGAATATCCCGTTAACTATCGAGACTCTAGCCATCGTCCATCTAACTACTGATGGCACGCGATTCAACGTCTCCCCCTCCCTTGTTTCTCCTTACCAGAAAGGTTATAACCGCCTACCTTAAACAATCAGAACACTAGTTGTGGTTTGAAACTGTCTTTTGCTCAATGCGTGAAGTTAGAAGTTGTGATAGTTTTCTGCTCCTATCACAAGTTTGCTAATCGTTCTTTTCACGCGAAATTAGTTCAGTACAACAGTTATTATCCTAGCATCGGCTGTCATGAATCACATCGCCGGCATATCAATAATTAAAAATAGCTAGGAAAATACTGCAAAAGGGTCTAGGGCTAGGAAATAGATAATTAAAATTACCCGCGAGGAGCTTCCACTTTCAGCGTTTTGCTGGGACTGATAAAATGAGGGCCATGCGTGCGCGCACCAAGGCGTGTTATGAGTCCGGACATCTACTCTTCCTCGGTTGTGGATTTCACACTGGCTTGCACTGACGAAATGTATCCATTCAGGATCCATACAATCGTGGATTTCGTTAGACAAAAATGAGATATTGTGAACTTTAGTGTTTGAGATATTTACAAGCATTTGAAGTCACTGATGATTATTGATTCCCTCCTTTACGTCTCACTGGTGCTTTTATTCTCAGATTTGTATCTATTTTCGTTTTCCTTCTCTCGTGTTATCGACCACTTGTCTTTACATTGCGGCATAGTTAAAGAGGGTTGGTGCGCTGTTCATAGTTAAACAACCGTGCTATGCTGTATCGTAGGGGCTTGTAGATGTAGCCAGTTTATCCTACCACTTTGAAACCATCGCAATAAGGCTGGATCTTACCGTGGTGCGATGGTTTGCGTGCCTCAGAGATCCATTGAGCTATGCTGGGTGGTGTTTTTTTGCATCTTCAGAGCCAATCATACCAGGTTGGTCAATGGTTAGAGGCCTGACAAACTCAACCTACTGGTCCTCCAGGTTGGGGGTTGGAATGAGGGTGGCTCCTTATTCCATAAAACGACCTCTCTGTAGTCCATTGCCAAACCCCCGCTGCCTTGTGGTAAGGTTTTTGAACCCAACGCTTTGGTGTTGAACCTTAATCGTTCTTCTGTCTAGGCCTGGGCATTCTGGCAGTATTCTGCCATCGCGATACAATGAATCTTTCCTCTAATAATTTTTTGATGCTCTGGGCATCTCAGTGTGGATATGGATATGAATGCTACTGCTCAGGCCTTCGCCTCTCCTTACCCCTCTGCTTGTGCTTCTCCGTCGTTATCGTCTCACTCTAACTTTACTCCCCCCCAATTCTTAGCCCTCACCCACCTTGCTTCAATAGTCGCTTGTCTTCTAGTTTCAACTCACACACAGTCGCAGGGCATTGCTCCAATCCAGTCGACAAGTCCATGTTCAACCAAGCAGACAGCGTCAGTTCATCCGTTTCCCTTTGGAGTCCTCGTGTCTCATCAAGACTGGCGTGCCTCAATGTGCGCACTTTGCTACAGCTTGGCCTACAGGCAGCAATTGGCCGCACACTAGAGACCCTATCGATCGATATTTGCTGTTTATCAGAAACCCGCCTGCAAGATTTGAGCGCCGTGGTTACCCTGCGACCCTCCACATGTGACAATGGCAGCACATTTTCATTACGTCTGTCTGGCGATGATGCAGCTTCTATTGTGACACCCAGGACGCCTTCACCCCACGACCGCAAGAAGAAGTCCAAGATGAGCCGGGATGAACAGATTTTCTATTACAGCACGGCACCAGTTATATAGCTTTACAACCAAGGGCGAATCCAAGCTACTAAACGCATAAGATCCAACAGGCATGGAGAAAACACAAAATGGAACAAGCAAATGAGAATCGCGAAAATTACGAGCCAATGAAGTGCGGCAAAGAAAATAGTGTCTGCGGAGTTAATCCCTGGGGGTAATCTTCTGGTGAGCGACCATTAAAAACGACGAGTAGCGTCCAATCAGTGTGGAGAAGTGATGCGTTTAAACAAATGTTAGAACAGTTGATAGTGAGAATGATACACACCAGGAAAATAAAAACAGGTATAATAAATATGTATCGGCTGAATAATACATCCACGTGAAAAAGCTAAGGAACGCTTAGCAAAAGAAACTAATCAGAATGTCCACAGAATGAGACGGCTGAAATTAGCTATGAGCGATTGCGAATGAGGCTGAGGAAAGCGGCGTGTCCAAAATGTAGCAGAGAAGCAGGTAACTGCGCAAACAAAGAAATAGGCAACTAACATAATTCATGAAATTGAGGGTTAAGTTGCCAGCTCCCTAACATCTCCCCCTTCTAAAAAGTTAGTTACCTGTACGGAACATAGCTTTTCCGACGCGGGTCCACTTGAAATGGCTGTACAAATTTTCTTGTTCGTTGGGGTATGTTCCGACCTTCTTGTTTCGGGCATTCCCTTGGTTGAAATTCTCGGTTTGAAGAAGCACTTGGTTTGCCATTGTTAAGCAACTCATTAACATCAAATCTGTTGACATTCTGAACATCACCTTCCAGTGTACACCGCGGTTTCAGCTGATTTGCGTGACGTCTCCATACCTGCGCACCAACTTGAACATCGTGCATCACCCGTCCCCGACGTCGCACGATGCGTCCTGGTATCCAGCTGATCCGCCGTCCCTGAATAGCCGCTGCAGATACAAATTCGCCAGCTCTGAACATCCTTCTCCGTGCTCCGTACCGCCTGTTGTATTGCTGCTCCATTGCTAAGTTCCTTGTTTATGGGAGAGGACGCCTGGGTGTCAGCAAATCCAGTGTAGTTCTCAATCTGCAACCCATTAGGACTTCAGCTGGTGACTTCCCATCGGGTACATTGGGATTGAGAGTCACTCGATAATTCAGTAGGAACCGCTCCAGTCTTTCGTCCAACGTTCCCTCGCCTTTTGACTTCAAAAGTGCTCTTTTCAGGGTATCAACAAATCTTTCCGCTTGGCCATTTGACTGTGGATAATATGGTGCTGTCCTCACGTGCTCGATTCCATTTTGTGCGCAAAACTCGGCGAATTGATAGGACGTAAACTGCGATCCGTTGTCGGAAATAACGGTTTTTGGTAGGCCATGCTGACTGAATACATGTCTCATTTCCGAGATCGTGCTGTTTGAGGACGTGGTTTGCATCCGGATCACTTCCGGCCACTTACTGTACGCGTCAACCATCACAAGAAATTCCACACCCTCGACTGGTCCTGCGAAATCAACATGTATGCGCGACCAGGGAGATTCTGGATCCGACCAAGATTGCAATGACACACGCACTGGCAGTTTGGATGCACTGATGCATCTGGAACAGGATCGACCGATATCCTCAATTTGGCTGTCCATCATCGGCCAAAAGACGTAGCTGCGAGCGAGTGCCTTCATGCGGGCGATTCCTGGATGGCCCTTGTGCAGCTCTCTTAGTATGCGCTGTCTGAGCACTTCTGGAATGACTATGCGATCTGCGAAAAACAGACAGGAATCAACTTCCGACAATGCGCCTCGCCTTGTGAAGAACTGGGTCAAAGCTTCGTTCGGGCACTTCTTTGGCCATCCACTTCTTGTATAGGTTAATACTTCTTGTAGCACAGCGTCCTGTTTAGTGGCTTGCGCAACTATTAAACCATTCACTGGCAAGTTACACACTGCGTCTTGTATCATGTAGCTGACGTCCGATTCGGCTGCAATGAATGCAATGACTGCGTCTTCTTGTTCGCGTCTACCGGTATTGATCAGTCTGGACAGGGCGTCCGCTTGTCCAATGGAATCAGTGAACAAATACCGCATGCCAAAATCATACCCCAGGAGCAGAGTTGCCCAGCGCTGAAGTCGACTGGCTGTATATGTCGGAATGCCTTTCTTAGATCCAAAGATTGCCAAAAGCGGTTTGTGAACAGTCACCAGCGTGAATCTTCTGCCATATATCATCTTGTGAAATCTCTGTACGACAAAGATGATAGCCAACGCCTCCTTCTCAGTTTGACTGTAGTTCTTTTCAGATGCGGTCAGCGCTCGTGCCACATGTGCCACAGCCTTTTCGGACCCGTCTGCAAAGCGATTTGAGATGACAGCACCAATTCCATAACTCGAAGCATGCGTAGCCACGACAATCTCCTGCTTCGGATTGTAATGCGTAAGGAGCAAATCTGATTTCAGCAGAGATTTGAGTTTGTCAAAAGCTTCTTGACACTGTGCGGACCAGTTCCATTCCACATCTTTCATCAACAAATGGTTTAAAGGATGAAGTAATCGATGCATGCAAGGTAGGAACTCACTATAATGACTCACCATCCCAAAGAATGAGCGCAAGGTTGTGACATCCGTTGGTGCCGGTAATCTGTCTATGGCCTCGATATTTTCAGGATCAGGCCGTCGACCATTCTCGTCAATCACGAAACCCAGGAACTTGATGGATTTCAGGAAAAATTTGCATTTGTCAGCTCGCAACCGGAATCCATATTCCTTAATTCTCATCATCACGTCATCCAATCGTTGAAACAATTCCTCCTGGGTTCCGCTCATCGAGATAGGCTGCTGCTCCCGTCAAGCCAGTCAACATAGCGTCCATAACTTGTTGAAAGATTGCAGGTGCAGTTTTTACTCCAAATGGCAAACGATTATACTGGTAAAGGCCGCGATGCGTGTTGATTGTTAGAAGCTTTCTGCTTTCCGGTTCGACCTGCAGTTGCAAATAAGCGTCTGCCAGATCCAGAGTAGCAAAGTACTTGCCTCCATTCAGCTTTGCAAACACGTCGTCTGGGAGTGGAAGCGGGTACTGATGGGGTTCTAGTGCAGCATTCAAGCCGGTTGAAAAATCTGCACACAAACGAACTGAGCCATTCGGTTTTCTGATCACAACGATAGGCGCCGCCCATTGTGAGAAACTGACTTGGTCGATCACTCCGGCCTGCTGTAATCGATCAAGCTCATGCTTCACGAGTGCTTGGGATACGTGAGGGACTGGACGTCTGGGTCGGAACACTGGCTTTGCCTCAGGAAGCAGGGTAAGCTTTGCCTGCATTTTCGTGCAATGTCCAAGCTCTGATTGAAATACACATGCATACTTCGATTGAAGCAGTTCTGCAAAATTTTGACCCGGCTGATTCGATACGGCTGTATGAAGCACCGCGACATTATTCTCAGAACAAATGTGACTCAATGGCACGTCGAGTAGATGCAGCTTCTCGATCCAATCGATGCCGAGCAGATTTACGTCACTGCTCGTAACCAAGTAACTCGTGCCACGAAGATTCAAGCCATTGAAGCTGACTTCGCACTCAATCTCACCATCTAATCTCAGTGATCCCCCAGATGCATTTTTAGCCGTCAGGGTTGTGCGTTTGAATGCTGGTCTCCCAAGCCTCTTCCAGACTGATCTCGAGATGATTGTAATGTCGGACGCTGTATCCAGCTGCAACGTGATAGGAACACCATTGACTTTTACTGACACGTACTTTCTCTTGCGTGCAAGTTCTGTGCGAAAGGCGGCGAGGATTATCTTTGCGGCCGGTCCGTGAAAATTGGCTCTTCTAAAATTGGGATTTACGCGCATTTTTGGGGGAAAAGAAGGTCTGAAATTGTTCACAACTCGGCAGTGGGTTTCCTTATGGCCAATCCGTCTGCACTTCTGACATTGGTGCGTCTTATACGTGCAATCTATCACAAAATGCCAGGCGCCACAATTCCAGCATGCGGTCGGGGGCTTCTGAGTTGATCCAGTTCGATTCATTCCTTTGCGTCGGATAGCTGTACGACAAATTTGGGGTTCAGTTTTGTGATCAGCAGTTTCAACCATTTTTGTATCGTGCTTCAAATTAACCAGCCGCTGGCATTCTGTAGTGATATCCTGCAACGTCAGTTGTGGTTCCTGTTCAAGCTTGTGTAAAATTCGTGTGCGAATATCGGCATCAGCGTGGGACTGGAGACTGCACACAAAAATAAAACTCTTAAATTGATCCGCAGTCATCGTGCCCAGTTTGAAGCATTCACATCCGCGGTCCACGATCCCGGCATGAGTGACAAAGTCATAAGCATCGCGTTTGACCAACTTCAAACAAGTGTAGGGATTGCTGAGCAAAGAGGCTTGCTCACTGAAGATCTGCGTCAAAGTTCTCACGGTCTCATCAAAGCTGAACTCCCTTGCGTTTTTCGGCAACACGAAATTTGTGTAGCGTTCATGCTCCACTGCTCCAAGTTTTCTCAACAACAATCGAACTTTCCAGGTATCGTCTTGGTCAGCAAACTCCACTCGAAAAATATCCTCATACTTCTTAAACCACGAATCGAAGGTTACACCACTAAATCCATCCAACACAAATTCTGTGATTGATGCAGTAAGTGCGTCCACTGATGATCGTGCAATCGTCGTCGTCGGGGGTTCAGCCTGAAGGTTCAGTTTCTGTGTGAGCAATTCGATCAGCTGCCTTTGCGATTTCTCAACTTGCAATTGTTGCTGTTGAAGTAAAGTCTGCAATTGCTCGAACGAAACCGACATGGTTCACCACTTTTCGTCTCCAGAAGAATATGTTGTGACGCCCAGTACGCCTTCACCCCACGACCGCAAGAAGAAGTCCAAGATGAGCCGGGATGAACAGATTTTCTATTACAGCACGGCACCAATTATATAGCTTTACAAACAAGGGCGAATCCAAGCTACTAAACGCATGAGATCCAACAGGCATGGAGAAAACACAAAATGGAACAAGCAAATGAGAATCGCGAAAATTACGAGCCAATGAAGTGCTGCAAAGAAAATAGTGTCTGCGGAGTTAATCCCTGGGGGTAATCTTCTGGTGAGCGACCATTAAAAACGACGAGTAGCGTCCAATCAGTGTGGAGAAGTGATGCGTTTAAACAAATGTTCGAACAGTTGATAGTGAGAATGATACACACCAGGAAAATAAAAACAGGTATAATAAATATGTATCGGCTGAATAATACGTCCACGTGAAAAAGCTAAGGAACGCTGAGCAAAAGAAACCAATCAGAATGTCCACAGAATGAGACGGCTGAAATTAGCTATGAGCGATTGCGAATGAGGCTAAGGAAAGCGGCGTGTCTAAAATGTAGCAGAGAAGCAGGTAATTGCGCAAACAAAGAAATAGGCAACTAATATAATTCATGAAACTGAGGGTTAAGTAGCCAGCTCCCTAACAACTTCCAATGCCGGTCAAGCTGGCGTCAGCATATTTTTGAGTCCTCGGGCTGAAGCTGCCCTGATCGATTGGATCCCAGTCAGCAGTTGGATGTGCGCCGTTATATTAGCTGTTTCTTTCCGTGCTACGAAGTCGCGCGGGGACAACCGGTGTCTGTTTGTCATTGCGGCCTTCGCCCCTACAAACTGTAGCACAGATTCGGCAAAACATGATTTCTACCAACAACTTCGCGATCTCCTTCGTTACAGAAGAAGCACCGGATACTGTGTTGGCTGGCGATCTAAACGCCCATGTCGAAAACTTGTCCTCTGATGAGCTTCATCTGGGCGGCCAACATGGTGTAGGCTCTCGTAATGAAAACGGTGAGCGATTGCTACATCTGTGTGAAGATACTCGTCTGTTTCTCGCGAGTACAAACTTTCGTCACAGCACCTGCAGAAATGTGACTTGGCGCCCACTAGTTTCGCACCAGCCATGGACGCAAACCGATAATATCGTGATCAGTTGCCGCTGGAGAGGTTGTGTCCAAAACTGTCGCTCGATTTGGAGCACGAGCGTGGACTCTGACCCCGCACTTGTCTGCGCCGACTTCCGGATGTGTTTCGGTGGACGTTCGTATCGTCGATGTGAACGGATTGACACCAGCCAGCTGGTGAAGCCAGGTGTTCTGAATGTGTGCCAAAGTGCGCTGACATCCGAGCTGATTAAGCGCCCACTGAACACCGTCGAAGATCACTGGTCGCATATTCGTCAGATGTTACTATCAGCAGGCATGTCTTCACGTGGCAAATCAAATTGCCACACTGGACATTGTGTCTCTACACAGTCCCTGGAACTTATGGATGTTCGCCGACGTATTCCGGCTGGAAGCGAATGCAATGAGGCTCGCAAAAATCTCAGGGCAAAACTACTTGCTAGCCTGAAGAAAGACCGCGAAGCCTGTTGGTCTCATCGTGCCTCGGAGATGGAAACAGCCTGTACCGTTGGCAATCATCGTAACTTATTCCGTCTGATGCGAGAAACAGGCAGCAGGAGACCTGGTGTTAGCGAGACCATACGCGACGAGAGTGGGTAGCCGATCCACAGTCTGTCAAAACGCTTGGTGCGTTGGGTTGAACACTTTTCAAGGCGATCTGACCAATCTGAGTTATCGGTTTCTCTCTCCGACATTGAGCGCCCTTCTCCCTGGGCCGTCTTCTTGGATCCGCCCTCACGCGCAGAAGTCGAAAGTGAGATCAGGCTGTTAAAATTGCATAAGACAGCAGGGCTAGATAGAATTCCCCCAGCCCTTTTCAAATTCGGGGGACCTGCTCTATTAGATGATTTGCACGAGTTGCTAGTGAATCTTTGGGACTGTCGCGACAGACTTTTAGGAGTCTATAATGATGCTAATTCTGAAGGGAGGCTTCCGTTTGATTACGACAATCATAGACGCATCAGTTTAATTTAAATTGCCTCTAAATTGCGTACGTCTTTCATTTTCCACAGACTAACTGGTGCTAATGAAAGCCGGATTCACGAAGAGCAAGCCGGATTTCGTCTAGGTCGGGGTTGCATCGACCACATCTTCACAATGCGTGAATTGTTGGAGCACTGCCATGTTTGCTGGCGACCCACGGTTGTGTTTCTTGCCACAAGTGGTGCCTTCGATTTAGTCGATCGATGTGCCCTTTGGACCTGTCTGCTGAGGAGAGATTTGCCTGATTATTATATAAAGATTATCAATGCGCTGTACGCGTATTGTTCGGAGAGGGTTAGGGTTTATGGCAAACTATTGCTACCCTTTAGTATCACCAGCGGTGTGAGACAAGGATGCCCGCTGTCACCTTTCCTCTTCAACTTCGCTATTGATGAAATCATGTAAACAGCGTTCGCTGGAGACGACCTAGAAGGTGTGGAGCTACTTCCTGGTGAGCGACTTCTTGACCTGGAGTATGCGGACGATATTGCCCTAATCTGTGACAGCCCCCAAACATGCCAAAGAGCACTGGACCGATTAGCACTAGCTGTCAATCGTTTGGGGCTATGCTTTGCTCCATCGGAATGTAAAGTACTTCTCCAAGATTCGCAGGGACCCAACCCTGCGCTAACGCTTGGTGGTGATCTGCTAGAAGTCGTTCAGGAATTGAAGTTCCTGGGCAGCTATATTAGCACCCGTGGGATTGAAGATGAGGTTACGAACCGCGTAGCAAAAGCTCGAGGTGCTTTTGCCAATCTCCGCCACCTGCGGCGCAGACGCGGCATTACTCTCGCCCTGAAGGGCAGAGTTTACAACGCAGCCGTCCGTTCAACTCTCCTATATGGTTGTGCAACCTGGCCCATCAGGTCGACAGACATAAAGAGGCTCGTCACATTCGATCATCGCTGCCTTCGCAGCTTAGCTCATGTCTTGTGGGAGCACCGCATGAGCAATGAGCGTGTTCGGCGTCGCGTATTTGGTGCAGGAAGAGCGAGTGAACCGCTCAGCACCATTATATCACGCACCAGGCTCCGACGGCATGGTCACGTGTTGCGCATGCCAGCACACCGACTTCCTCCACATGCATTGTTTGCGCGTTGTGGCTGCGGTTGGAAGAGGAGGAGGGAGGCCAAGCAGTGATTTGTTTGAGAGAGGTGAAACCCCTCACTTCGAAGTTGGCGTCGGTTGGTGCATTGCGACTGCCTGGTTAGGGTCCTAAGGACAGTGAACACGTTTAGTTGGACACACTCGCTGATATGGCTAGGAGCCGGCCCCAGTGACCTTTGTGTTGTGAGTTCTTTTGTCCATCGCCCTCCAATCCTGATCGTATTTGTTAGGCATAACGTAACTATTTGCGGCACGATAGCCAGCTGTTAACTTTCGGGAACGATGTCCATCCGTTACTGGGGGCTCAGCCGGCGTGCCACTGTTTTTTCTACTTCTTGTCCTTTGTATTGCGGCACAATGGCTGAGGTGTTTTCCACCTGCAGCTGACGTATATACTGATGATGATGCCACTTTGAAGCCCTCCACCTCTGCACTTACCGTCACTTCAGCGACACCACCTCTTTCTGCCTTTTACCATATTCTCTACATGCTACACTTTTAGTGGAATGTGTCTTCCTGACTTGATTCTCAATTGTCAGTGGAGTACCAGTGACGTTTCGACAACGGTATTGTTGCTGCCTTACTGTTTAACTGTTTTGGAGTCACCACGTACACACGTATTATGCTGATATGGCAACGGGTGTGTGCCCGCTTACTGCTCCATTTTTGACTTCCGGATTGCGGCATCATACGGCCACACAGAGGCCTCAACAAACCTCGTCCAATCTTAGCCATCTAGTTATAGTTGTACGTATTTTCCTCTTTCTGTGGGGCACTTTACATAGACAGAACTACAGAACGTTTATCCGAACACGTCTGTGAGCTCCACCCAACGTGGCTGAGTCGTATATTGAACACGGCGAGCACCACTACAGTTGTCGCACATCTGCAATAGGCCCTTCTGATCTACCGCGTGCGGTGGCTGAGGTGCGGAACCAATCGCAAGTCGTCTTAATAACCATTCCCTGTTTATGTGCGCCTCAGTTCCTGCGGTCTCTGGTTGTACCATAGCCATCTGTAACTGGTGCAGTCTCCAATTCGGCGGCGCTGACCGCGCGAGCGTGTCGTCTCACTGGCGTCGTTTTGTTTTGCATCATATACTGAGCTACCCATTTCCCCTTATTCTTTGGCAAATGCATGAATGCGCTGTATTTATCCTGACTGTGAAGTATTGCAAACGAGCTTCTTTACTACATCGATTTTTACCGTTAAACCAAACAACCTGAGATAAGCAGTCAACTAGTATCTGGTAGGCATGGCCGGAACTGCACATGATGCAACTTTTCATCGGTTTGTGTTGGCGCCGGAGAATTTTTTATGAACCCCTAGTTTTTCCCGGCAAATGTGAATAACACTAGATAGATTTCGGTCGATAAGAAGAACTACTGCTACGTCTTCGTAAAGGCATCTGCGTTTAGTTTACCGAATAACCTTTGGTTATCCGCGTCTATACGCTCGGACCGTTCTTGTTGTAGTAACTGAACATACTGTATTAAAGAACAAGTAGAAATGATTTCTGTACAACTCTTTCGAAATATGGTGAAAACGTTATAAAAATTGTCAGCAGTGAATATCGTTATCGTTCTCATGTAACATTTGAAATATCTGACTTACAGTATTGTCGGGCTTACAAATGTGACATGTCATCGTAAGTGTGCAATCGTCCTCTGAATTGAATAGTGGTAAAATATAAATCTAACGGCGTTTTGAACTGGTGCACAGATGTTTCCTCCATCACATGTTCAGGCAAACTGTTCCAAATATTTACCACTCTCCTTTCTAAGCACAGTGGGTGGGGAACTCCACATCCGGCGCGACAAGTTTGTATCTTTGTGCGCGTCTGCTGCATGGCCCTCGTAACTGCAGCATTGGCCTCAGCATGGGGAAGTCACCGAGATGTAGAATACGGTAGTTCATTATTAGATCGACTCGACAAGGTGTAGAGTCTTAGTTTCTCGCACCAGCCTTCATATCCCAAGCCACATAAACTCGGGATGAGCCTGGTAGCAACGTATTGGCACTCCAGCTGGCCAGGTAGGGATGACCTCTGGCAAATGTAAAGGCTAAAAGAACCGACAACGACGTCCAACGACCTCAGGCGTCGCAATTTGATGGTCTTCCACGCTCCTGAATCGTCGGACTCGAACCCTCAGGTTCGCTACGAACCTGACGTCGAGTTTCTGCAGAGTTTGATTGATACACTGCTCGACGTCGGTGAAAACGGGCTGAAGGTGAAGCAACGCTCTTGTCTGTGAAAGAAAACTATGGGATTGATTCGACTAATGAGGGTCACTCTTACTGGTGAACCCGGTCTGAGGTTGATATCACGCCTCGGTAGACTTATGGGTTTGAAGATCCATGTGAGCGTCGACATGTATCCAGTAGACCAAGAAAAACTCAAGTCTGCCCTGATTGCACTACAGCGGCGCACTAAAGGCTGGGAAACAAACCACCGCTTTGTAACTTTTCGCCTATATATATATATATATATATATATATATATATATATATATATATATATATATATATATATATATATATATATATATAGGCGAAAAGTTACAAAGCGGTGGTTTGTTTCCCAGCGTTTAGTGCGCCGCTTTAGTGCAATCAGGGCAGACTTGAGTTGTTCTTGGTCTACTGGATACATGTCGATGCTCACATGGATCTTCAAACCCATAAGTCTACCGAGGCGTGATATCAACCTCAGACCGGGTTCACCAGTAAGAGTGACCCTCATTAGTCGAATCAATCCCATAGTTTTCTTTCACAGACAAGAGCGTTGCTTCACCTTCAGCCCGTTTTCACCGACGTCGAGCAGTGTATCAATCAAACTCTGCAGAAACTCGATGTCAGGTTCGTAGCGAACCTGATGGTTCGAGTCCGACGATTCAGGAGCGTGGAAGACCATCATATATATATATATATATATATATATATATATATATATATATATATATATATATATATATATATATATAATGGTTGGCGGCATCCGGTTTCGGATTTGCCTGTCACTGTGGCAAGCCACAGGACGCCTGCGCCTACAGAGGGACCATGGATGGCTTGCGCTGCACCACCCACAACTCCATCCACACACCCATATCCAGTGTAAACCCGAGGGAATACGACCGGGAGGCATGCGGATGGGAGCCACGTTTCATCAACGGAGCCGGCCCACACTCCTTCACAGGCAAACACAAGCACACTGTAGTTGGGGAATCAAACGCACACAATGCGGTGGCTGGACCGTAGTTCGCTCCACGCTGAGTGCATGGAACCGCTCTTCGAGCCTAGCATGACCACAAGGACCGTGCACCCCGTCCCCTCCAGCAACGATCAACTGTCTCTTGGAGCCAGTATGGACGAGGTGGTGGGTACTAGACAGGTAGGCACCTCGTCAACATGCACATCAAGCGCAGCCACACGTGGGATGTCAAATAACAGCCAATCACTTGAAATGACATTATTAAATAAAATATATCTGTTAAAGAATACCGCTATGCAGACAACTCTTTCCTAAACTAGCATATGAAGTAAGTTGGTTAGCAACTAATCCTTGATAAGTGCAAAATGTCTAGAAGTTGCTCAAAAATGCTACGAACGCAATGGAGTTAACGTAGATAACCACAATTAGCGTAAGCAACGTGGCCAGTTAATAGAAGATTATTCAGGTTAGCAGAACAAACCAAATAAAGTGGAATGAAATTTATCCAGCTGGATATATATATATATGTATACATATATATTACATGTGCATATATATGTATACATATATATATGTATATGTGTGCCCCATGCTGAGGCTGATGTTGCATTGTTGATGCTTCTTCACCGCAGTTGGGCTAAACCAACTTACACTTAAACTAGGTCTCTTTATGCTGCATAAATTTCATTCCAGTTTATTTGGTTAGTTTTGCCTATCTGAATAGTCTTCTATTAGCTGGCCACGACGCTTACGCTAATTGCGCTTATCTTCGGTAATTTTGTTGCGTTTGTAGCATTTTTGAGTAACTTGTGGACATGTTTTCCTTATCACGGATTCATTGCTAACCAACTTACTTCATATGCTAACTTAGCGAAGAGTTATGCCACCGTATCTGTATGCATTATTGGATTTATGTTATTTCATTTTGTCGTTTCAAGTGATTGGCTGTTGCGTGCTATCCCCGGTGTGGCTGCGCTTGATGTGCATGTTGACAAGGTGCCTACCTGTCTATTACCCACTACCTCGTCCATACTGGCTCCAGGAGACAGTTGGTCGTTGCTGGGGGGGACGGGGTGCACGGTCCTTGTGGCCGTGCTAGGCTCGAAGAGTGGTTCCATGCACTCAGTGTAGAACGGACTACGGTCCAGCCACCGCCTTGTGTGCGCTTGATTCCCCAAATACAGTGTGCTTGTGTTTGCCTGTGAAGGAGTGTGGGCCGGCTCCGTTGATGAAACGTGGTCCCATCCACATGCCTCCCGGTCTTATTCCTTCGGGTTTACACTGGATATGGGGTGTGTGGTTGGAGCTGTGGGTGGTGCAGCGCAAGCCATCCATGGTCCCTCTGTAGGCGCAGGCGTCCTGTGGCTTGCCACAGTGACAGGCAAATCCGAAACCGGATGCCGCCAACCATATATATATATATATATATATATATATATATATATATATAATACTCTCACCACTGATGTTTTTTGCGCACTATAGTTTCCAGCATTTCCAACCACTGGCAGTCCGAGTAGCATGATCATTATCCAGGAAGGCGGACCGGTCTAACGGATGCTAAGCTCTAGATTGACTTTCTCATGCTCTTTCTCCACGTCATTGGTTGCCCACTGCGGCACTTTTTCCACCCGCTTCCGGGGAGCGCAAATAACACTTGAAAAGGGATGCGATAGGTTGGTATGCGTAATACCTGGCCGAGCCGATGCATTCGGTGTTTGAGAATATCGTTTTGGCGGCATGGGCTGTTTGCTCTAGGTACACGATTTCGGACTACTTTGTTGCTCACATAATGTTACCACCACACTCGAGCAGACAACGATTGCCAAAAATCGACAATCGCTTCACCTTTTCCGAGCGAATAGGCCAGATCTCAGCCTTACAAGAGGACCGCATGGACAAGGCCAATCTACAACCTACTTTTCCGCTTGAGTCTGACGTCGCAACGACGCCATAGTTGTCCCAGTCTGGTGAATGCAAAGTGGGCCTTTGCGATCTCTTGTGAGATCTCGTCTCCAACACTACCGCCAGCCGTGATGCAACTCCCTGTATAAGTGAAGCAGGGGACTTGTTCCAGGACGTCACCAGCAATGGTGTGGGTAGGCACAGACATCTGCCAACCCTGGAGTAGTCTTTTGCATTTGCCTGGAGTGAAATACTGCTCGTACTTGGACCCCTCCATTGCTCAGCGGTTCAAAGCGCACTGGACGGCTTATGGATCATCCCCATGCAAAGCGAATTCATCAACGTAGTCCAAGTCCGCGGCTGAATATTGCAGTTTTGAGTGCCTTCCAATGCTCGTTGGACTACATGTTCAATGGCAAAAATGACAAGGAAAGGTGTAATATGGCAACTTTGGCGAACACCGCTGGTGACAGCAAACGGAGAGGGAAGCCTGTTATAAGCCCTGACTTTGTCCGACTTGTGGCTGTAGGCTTCATTCAGGATAGTTACAAACTTTTCGAGCACACCTTCCCAGTTCCACAAAGCATATCTATCTACCGAGTCAAATGCCGCTCGGATGTCCAAGAACACTACGATTTTTGACTGTTGGTGGATCTGACAGAGTTCAAGAAGTTGGCAGAGTGTGAAGGTTTGGTCGATGCAGCCTGGACGAAAACCCGCTTGTTCCTCTCGGAAACGCCTTCTCTACTCGCTGAAAGCCTGCGGAGTAGGACAGACACGAAAATCTTGGACGCAATAGGGATCAACGAAATTTCACGGTAATTGGCGCAATCTTCGCGAAAGCCTTTCTCGTTAATCGGGACAATGACCGATTCTCCTCATGCAGTTATAACCTTCCCGTTAGTTCAAACCTTTGTAAACAGTGCCAGTGTCAAGTGCATACCCGCCATCTGAATAGAGCCGGGGGTAGACTGTCAGAGCCCTGAGCTTTATGATACTTCTATGATTCGATTGTGTTTCGGATCTCTGCTTTCTTAAGAGGATCTGTGGGGACAGGCCAAGCACCATCCGGTGGAAACGAAAGCGTCACAGTGGGTTGTGCTGGGTAATTGGATCGGAAAACAAAGTGCTCTGTCCAGCAGCCCAAGCGCCTATGAGATTTGGTGCCGTCTGACTCACAGATTGTTCGATTGATAGCATGTCAACAGTGACCAGTGGTCTTGACGAGGTGAAATCGACAGCGGAATTTTCAAATCGATGCGGCGGCTTCCATCTCAGCAGTTCGTTTTGATCTTCAGCATTTACGGTCCGAACGAAGGCTTTACTTCACATGTTGAGTGGTAGGCCGACGGAGTTCGTTGTGCTCCGCATCAGCAGGCACGGTCCATCGACAATCTGGCAGCCCCGAGGACCTTACCGAAATCCAGCTTTTGGCTGTGAAGCGAATTAAACCGCAGCTGGACAAGCCGGCAGACCGCATGCCTTGTTACCAATTTTACCAGGGTTGATCGTCATCCAGAGAACAGGATGGAGTGAGAATTTTACAAAGCCTCCGTTGATACTGCGTTTTAACCGTTGGGTCTTTCAACTTGTGGGTATTAAGTCGGGTTTGTTTTTCCCTAGGTGGGCCACCGAAACGCATACAAACTGTCGCACACACCAAGGCATGATCCGTTTCAGCGCACGTTGACCACAATGATCTGCAATTGCGTACGCTGCCCGCCACCTGTGACTTATGGCTGTGGTCAATTTGTGACCAGCGCTGGCATAGTGGCGTTCAGGGTGACAAAGGCTCGTACTCGAAAGGGAAAGTTGATGACCAGCAGACCTTTTTCTCTGAAGCATCCGTAACCAGTGGACTAAGTTTGCTGATAAGTTCGAGGCAGGCGACTTCCGGTGGATCTCTGGCATGGAACGACCAGCTTGTGGCACTAACAAGCTGGGCTAAGCACTCGTAGCATGTAATGGTGCGCACTATCGCAGGATCCTGGTGATGATATTCCGCACAGCAGATTAAATTGAAACTAACCACTGCTTGATCACTGCGACCCAAAGGTTAGACTACAACCAAGACAACGATCATATGATCCTCATTGGTGAGCACAAGATCTAGCGAAGGTAATCCGTTGTCTGTTCTGAAACGAGTGGGCGAAATGCGATTGTAAAGTGGAATAATTATTACGTGCTCTTGCAGGTCGGTTTTGGATTGTACTCCGATCTTAGCAGGGGTTTCTAAACCATCTGCATTGTAATCACCTGTGATAAGGATATGTGTATGCTTTACCTTTAGATTACATCTCAGAGCTGTCGCAAGGTGGTTGTCCATTTCGCGTTTAGGGTTTGGGGGGAGGTACACCAAAGCTATAAGGTGCCCTTGCCTTTTAGCTACAGGTTGCACCAAAGAGAACCTTGAACTGCGAGGCTGTATCCCCTACTGTCCCGCACTGTAGGTCGCTTCCGTAATGCAGGATTACCCTTCCTTCCATTGTAAGCCTGTTGTTTCGTTTGACCGCGAGACTTCAGCGTCCTTCATTCCAGCGTGTAACGATGTCTGCGTAAAACCGATGATATCGCGTGGCTTAGAAACTTGGCGCTATCTTAACGCAGCCAACTTATTAAGTAGGGCTTGAGCAGGGTAGCTTTTTGGTCTCTAGGGTCTCACAAGGGCTAAAGAAGTCCGGTGTGGGAGAATACCGACCATCTGAGGTTAACCGTTACACATTTTTTGTTGGAATAATGACACTTCGTCAGCAGCTTCATTTGGCCAAGCTAGGTTTCTTTCCATGTCTGGACCTACTGCAGAACCGCATGAACGCGCGCTAAAGCGAACTTCCTGTGTAATTTCCGGTAGGTTTCTTTTCTCAGATAGCCCCATGTCTGGTCTTTGCAAAGCTTTTGATGGTTGTAACCGGAGTTCAGATGCAAGGCTTTTCCGATTTCTCCGCCTACGTTCTAGCACTTTCGTTGATGTTTGCTCTGATTGAACCCGGAGTTTTAGGATTCTTGGTCCGCTTCATCTATAATTTGGTGAGAGAGCTAGCCTTTTGAACGACTGCGCCGTAATGTTGTCCACGAAATGTGTTTCACAAATAAATCGCCACTGTTCCAACTCGTGGTTTCTGTTCTCTTGACTATCGTGAGAAGTAAGCTCTGACACCCCATGGACGACGGTTGTGTTTAGGCGATCCTGCTCGATGTGTCCTTCCGAGATGTTTCTTTTCGATTGTCGTGGGCTCCAGTGGACTTCAGCATAGATGCGTATCCTACAGAGTCCATGTTGTGGCACAGTTACAGAGGGTAAAGCGTTTTCTACACCAGTGGCATATTCTGATGTCACTATAATAAGTAGGGGTTAGCCATCATGTGCAGAGTTTGAGTTGGAGTGACGAGTAACTTGTACTAGACTTGTGGGTTTGGTTTTGACGTTCATCAAAATGCACAGTGAGTTACATTCTTCTTGGTCGTCAGACAACTTACCCCGCAATGTGGTGGCGGTAGCTTCGGGGATCTTTGTGCACACAACAGCCAGAGCGTTGTTGCATGATCCGTTTTTTTGAGCTGCAAGGTCGGGTGTTGGTTGGTTCTAGCTTTCTACCAAGTGACGAGGGTCTACTGCTTGTCTCTCTGTTCGCGCTGGTGGTGTTTGCACCTTAGGCGACCCTATCTGTGGCATTCTCAGTGACCTTTGTAACAGTCTCTGCATAGGTGACTGGATTCCCGGAGGACTTGAACTCGACCATAGACCCTTGAGTTGCTGATGCCCAAGACTGCTATTCGGCTACGTCATTTTTGCTAATGATACAAGTTGCTGAGACTGGAGAAATTTGATCGATCACATGTTTGGGTGGTGTCTGCTTTTCGTGCTCCTAAGCACCGCTTTGCGATCATTACCCCGGTCTGTTTATGTCTGGCGTTCTTCCAAGCTTGGTGGAGCTAACGGCAATGGTGACCTTGCCGATCGTGGTTCTAGGGAAGCAAATTGTGCACCATTGCCTTGCTTAAAAGCCAATACGTTGTCCTGGCGCATTTTCTCTTCTAGTGGTAAAATCGTAGCGTTCATTCGCAGTTCAGCTTCTACTGATAAACGGTCGCACTTTTTGACTAGGCAAGCATGCAGTCGACTATTCCGATGGGCGAACACGCAGTACAAAATCAGCGGATGTCTTGAGAGCTGTTCCGATCTCCCACGTCTGGTTGGGAAACGTTTGCATACTGGATGGTATCGCTTGGATCAGTGTAAGCAGGTCAACCCTACTTTGGTTACTCGCTTACATTTTGCCGACCCACATTTGTCCTTCTCCTGGCGCCCTTTTGCCTTCCTATCTACTTGCTTTCTGCCACCCAACATCGTGTTGTTACTCCAACACAGTGAGCTAGTTGATGTTGTATACTTTTTGACTTTTGTCGATTGCGCACATCAGTTAAACGCGCGATGTGGTTATGAAGGCCAGGTGAGAGCGGAAAGGTGCGAGATTTGGCTGCGCTGGTCGGTGTTATCTGTCATGCCGCCGCACTAGTTGAATAATGTCCCGAAGGTGTGGCGATTGGTTTTGGGTTATCGATTAATTCCAATTGAATTTTGGGCGTACATCACCATCATCAACAATACACGTTAGCTGAGGGTGAGGAACACGCCTCAGCTAATGTGCCGCAATACGACAATGATAAGATACTAAAAATATCACTAGATAAGCATACAAAAATCAAGTAACCTAATGTTACAAATCAGATTATTAATTTGCTATGAGATCGGGATTGGAGGGGAGTCCATAGGAGATGGAGCTGGACGAAGGAACGCCATTGAGCCCGTCTCCTAGCCATGTCAGCAAGTGTGTCCAACCAAACGTGTTCCTCATCCTTCGGACCTCAGCCCGGCACTCGGGATGCACCGTCTGACGCCAACTTTGAAGTGGGGCTTTTCACTCCTCTTGGCCAAGTCATTGCTTGGCCTCCCCTCCTCTTTCATCCAGCCTCAGGGCGCGCAAACAACGCACGTCGCGGGAGCCAGGGGGAGCAACCACATACTAGGACCTGATGACCTACCTCCAGCCCTCTTCAAATTCGGGGACCTGCTCTTGTGGATGATTTACACGAGTTACTAGTGAAACTGTGGGAGCAGGAAACTGTCCCAACCGATTGGAGCCGCTCCATCATAGTCCCAATTTTCAAAGGAGGCTCACGATCGGAATGCGCCAGCCACAGAGGAATCAGTCTGATCTCCATCGCCTCCAAATTGCTTGCCTCTGTCATCCTTCACAGACTGACTGGCACTCGTGAAAGCCAGATTTGCGAAGTGCAAGCTGGATTTCGTCGAGGTCGTGGCTGCATTGATCACATCTTCACCTTGCGTCAGTTGTTGGAGCACCGTCACATATATTGGTGGCCCACCATTGTCGTGTTCCTCGATATCAAAGGTGCATTCGATTCGGTGGATAGACATGCACTTTGGGACTGTCTACTCAGGAAAGGTGTACCTGAGAAATATGTGAATATTATCCGAGCATTATATGCGCGTAGCTCGGGCAGAGTGAGGGCTTACGGCAAGTTGTCGTCGCCCTTTAATATCTCCAGCGGCGTGAGACAAGGATGCCTGCTGTCACCTTTCCTCTTCAACTTCGCTATTGACGAAGTCATGGACATCGCGTTCACAGGACACGACTTAGAAGGTGTGCATCTGCTCCCAGAACGACTTCTTGATTTAGAGTATGCTGACGATATTGCCATAATCGGTGACAACTCACAAACTTGTCAGGCGGCACTGGACAGATTAGCACTAGCTGTCCGTCACTTCGGGCTTTGCTTCGCACCCTCGAATTGCAAAGCGTTTCTCCAAGATTGGTCTGGACCGCCTCCTACGCTGACCCTTGGTGGGGATCAGCTAGAAGTCGTTCAAAAATTCTACTACCTGTGAAGTTGCATCAGTGCCCGTGGGATTGAAGATGAAATCATGAATCGTATAGCAAAAGCTCGGGGCGCTTTTGCTAACCTTCGCCACTTATGGCGCCGGCACGACATCACTCTCACCCTGAAGGGTAGAGTGTACAATGCAGCAGTACGTTCGACCCTACTGTACGGTTGTGAAACCTGGCCGCTTAAAGCAGCGAACCTGAAGAGGCTAGTTACGTTCGACTACCGGTGCCTTCGTAATTTAGCTCACATTTGGTGGGAACACCGCATGATCAACGACCGTGTTCGACGCCTTGTTTATGGCACAGGAAAAGGAACTGAACCGCTCAGCACCGTTATTTCACGCATCAGGCTCCGATGGCTCGGCCACGTGTTACGCATGCCAGCCCACCGCCTTTCGCGACGTGTGTTGTTTGCGCGCCGGAGGTGTGGATGGAAGAAGAGGAGGGGTGGCCAAGTGATGACTTGATCGAGAGGAATGAAGGCCCTCACTTTTGAGCTGGCCTCGGTTGGAGCGTCTCGGCTCCCTGATTGGGGTCCGAAAGACGATGAACACGTTTGGTTGGACACACTTGCTGATATGGCAAGGAGCCGACCTCAGTGGCGTTCGTGCTGTGAGTTTCTTTGTCTCCCGCCATCCCTTTTAGCCTCCCCCTCCAACCACGATCTCACTATTTAGCCTTATATAATTTTGCATAGCAATATTTTTTCTGTTGCAATAGCCGACAGGTAGCTTACCAGAACGATGCCCATCCGTTACCGGTAGCTCAGCCGGCTTGCACCAGTTGCTTTTTTCCCCTCCTTTGTTCTAAGTATTGCGGCACAGTAGCTGAGGTGTTCCCCACCTCTGGCTAACGTGTATGATGATGATGATGACTAGGAAATTCCTGGCAGCTATCGCAAGTGGTATTGCTAAAGGACGAATTTTGATTGACTTGATCGCCTCAATAAAGATATTTCGAACGAGCGTGAAAATCCATGGATTGCTTGAAACTGACATTTTGCGCCGTTGAGTTTCAGCCACAAAATCCGTCACGAACACAGGCTTGAATCAGACGTTGTAACGATAAGAAGAATCCAGAAGACTGTATCCGCCTTGTAGATCCGATAAATCCGAGTCGAATGTATGTGGGGTCAATGATGTGCAGCGAATTGGTGAGGAATGGTCCACAAAAGGCAAGAGCGCCGATTCGGAAAGACTGCACTCGTCTGGGAAAACTGGTCATAACACGCTAGAATATACGTAACCTGTTTGCGAGCTGTAATCCGCTCGTCGTTATCTGTTATAGCACGCTGCTCTCAGCATTCGTGCTTGTGACCTGTGAAACTGACCGTACCATGACTATTTATTCAAACCTTAATTACATTCGGCATCGGCCGTCGCGCAGCTCATCAAGAGTCGCCTTATCTGCTGCATACACCAGGGCGGATAAGCTACTGCTGTCTCTTACTTCCCGCCCAACCCCCATTCTTGTCCTGCCTTTCTATTTCCCTGCTTAATTAACAGCAGTCGTAATGCAACTGGTCGAATCATCTTCAGGTACCTTCCCGCACCAGCCACTGGACGCCTATCGGCAACAGTTTCCTATAAGACCACGCTGTCCCATTTTCCTAGCAGCGTTCACTCTTCGCGCTTTAATACAAATAGCTTAACAGGTTGCACTCGCACTCATGTTAGACGCGCTGGGTATTGACGTGTGTTTCTAAAATCAATGATCCTCACGTAGTTGTTGAACTAACTGCACTCGGCTCGTCCTCTCGCTATGGGTTGCACGCATCCGGCAACGCTGATGCGTCAGTCACTAATCAATCTGGGCTAAGCATCGTTCTCAGGTTCAAGGCTGAATCATCATTGGTTAATTGGCTTCCCGTGAACAGCCGTTTGTGTGAGCCCGTTTGACGACATCGACCAAGATTGATTTATGAACTAGTACAAGACGCTGTTAGCTTGTGATTTCCGCTTATGCTCTCACCGACTGCTGTTCTGTTGCTGCCAAGCACACATCCTCCTACGAACTGAACACGCTCCAACCGGTGTTACTAGTTCTGATATCATAATACTTGCAGAGGATATGAATGCACAAGTTGGTCGCTTGGGCTTTTCAGAAGCTCAGCTACGTGGTAAGTATGGGCTTAACTCCGACTGAACGGACAACGGCGAGCATCTTTTGCAACTTTGTGCGAAGTACCAGCTATTTCTTAGTAGCACTGATTTCAGACACTGATTGCCGAACGGCCACTTGGCGTCCTCCTGTAGCTGGCCAGCGATGGACCCAAATTGACCATATTGCCATAAGTTACAGGTGGCGTGGTTCCATCCTGTATTGTCGCCCGTTCTGCAGTACTTGCGTCTACTCTGCTCATGCTTTGGTACGCTGTCGTTTTTTCACAAACTTTACTGGGATGCGCACCAAGCGTATCCCCCGATTGGCAACTAAGAGATTACCTCTGCTCTGTCAGGCGGGACTACCAGAATGCACTGCGTACTGAACTTTCGCTCCCTTGTCCTAATGACACAGTTTCAGTGGAGTACGATCTCAACCTTCATGTCCCATGCACGAGCACCTACTTGGGCCACCATCAATCGTCATCGCACCAGTCACTAGATATCCGAGAGGTCGGTAAACCTGTTGCAATCCAGAAGAGACCTCCCGGCTGGCTCTGAACACAATGTGACCAGACGGGCTATTATGCGCGAACTAAAGAAGTGCCTGTGCGTTGACACTGAAGCCTGGTGGACTAGTGGGGTTCAAGGAATGTAGAAAGTGAGAGCAGTAGACAAATTACGTAAGCTGTTCCAGAAGATCCGCGCCACTGATCCCGGGAAACCAGGCGTCGGTGAGACAATCAGAGACAGCACGGGTGCACTGGTACACAATAAGGAGCGCCCTATGGCTTGTTGGGCGGAGAACTTTCGAGATCAGTTCATTTGGCCTCCTGCTTCCGGACCTCTTCCAACTCAGGTGATGCAGACCGAGCCCAAGATGTTTAGTTTAGAGCCTGCGTCGAATGCTGAAATCAGAAACATGATCGCAGTCCCGAATCATATTCGTGCTTATAACAAGGAGGGTTTTACTTATAAATTCAACGTTTTCGTCTCAGCAGCTCACAAACTGCATTTCCTAACCAAAAATCAGAAGGGCACCAAACGCATTTCGTCCTATTGGGGCTCGTCGTTGGTACGCATTCCTTCGGTCTCCTTCTGAGGATCGAACCTATAACCGCTAGAGGCTGATTTCAACTAGCCAGCAGCTTGAAATTACAACTAACATTCTCCTACTCATAAGTAATATAAAATGTAGCCTCTGCTAATTTCCTATGCTATGGACGTAGCGTCAAGTGAGAGGAGGCCATGACTTGGAGGCTAGGTCCTGTCATCTGCAAGTGTAGTAACCTGCGTGCCAGTGAACGATAGGTCGTGTTAAATCCCAGTTAGCTTAAAAATTATCTAGCCCAACTGCCGTCCTCCTTGGCTGAGTGGCTTAAGCTGCTGGCTAGTTGGCGTCAACTTCTAGTGGTCGTGGGTTCGATCCCCAGTAGATGACCGAGGGAATGCGCATTCACATGCGCATCCCAGTAGGGCGAAACGCGTCTGGCGCTTTTACGGATTGTGGCTGGGCTATGTAGCTTTTGAGCTGCTGGGACGAAAACACATTCGTGCTACTGGCCAGAAGTCTCCGTCACCCGCACTGTTGAAGGATGGAGGTGAGGTCCTCTGCAGAGCGCTGACCTCACTGTTCAAACAAGTCTGGAAGGATAAGACTGTCTTGGCTAACTGGAGTGGTCACTTGCTTAGGAGGGCCTTGTTTAGTCTGTTAGATATAGGATGGCGCAAGACACGAGCTGGAAAATATTTGACTTGGCTGCGGGAAATGAATTCATTGAAAGCCAAACTGGATGCCGTCGCTCCGTCTCGCCTTCCAGGCTCTAGTCCACGTGATCCGCCTTGTGCTCGGCTCGAGATTTTTCAGGACATGGCTCGCAGCCGACACCAGTGACGCGTCTGCTGCCTACTCCTAGTACGACTTCCTGTTTAAAGGGTGTTTGGTGCTGAGTTATCTGCGCGGTAATGGCTGATTATGACGCGTGGCAGTGAAAGCCGCAAGGAAGTTGTCTCGCCGATGCCGCCGTATCTTTGCACGATAGCCAGCTGTTTGTGACGGTATGATGTCTACACAAGGTGTAGGCGCCTTGACCCGGAATGTTTGCTTAAGGCATTAAGGATTTCCGGTAAGGTACCCCTTCTCTCCCTCTTATTTTTTATTCCATTGGTCATTATTGTTGTATGGAAGCGAAGTATCACTTAAGTAGCTGATGTACTGTTGTTGTTGATGATGATGATGATGACAGTTGATTGTACGGTTTACTCCCTTCTTTTTTTAGGTTTTGCAGCACAGTAGTGAGGTGTTTCCCACCTCTAGCTAACGTGTATCGTGTGTATGTGTGTGTGTATGTGTGCGTAACGTTTATGCATAGTGTACTGATTTATCTGCGGGAAAGGTTGGCTGCGACTTAGAACACTGGAACGCTGTCGTTCATTACTGATGCACGCAGTTAGTTTTTGCCCTTCCTCAGCTGTTTCTACTGAACTTTACACCATCGCAGTGTGGCCTGAACCTTATAGTCGTGCGATGGTCTCCGAACCTTAATAATCCATTGAGCTGTTATGAGTGATTCTTCTTGCACCTTCACTCACTCATAACAGTTTGCTCGGAGGTTATAGGCCAAACAAACTTGGTCTTCCAGGTTAGAGTTTGGAGTGAGAATGAATTCTCCTCCCACACTGTAGCCCCCCGTCAAACTTTCGCTGCCTTGTGCTCAGGTTTTTGAACAAAGCCTTTGGTTAATGACCTTAGTCGTTTTTGATGCTCTAGCCATCTCAGGGGATAACCAACGGGGTACATAAGCGTGAGAACGCTATTGCCCAAGCCTTCCTGTCTTCTTATTGTGGTGGAAACTGGCTAGTTAGCAGCATTAACTCCAGGCCGACCTCCGCGCTAATAGCGTCGTTGCGGACGTCAGCCGAATCGAAACCGCAGCTGGGCACATACAGGTGCGGGATCGGAGTTTACGCTCGTGCTACAAATAGATCGGTAGTTCTGGCCACATCCTCTTTAACGGTAACTGATCGCGAGGGGCTGAACTTAGATCCATGACTTGTTTGTGGTATGTGCTTGCCATGTCACCCTTCTGCGGGTGCTGTCTCTGAAGTTAGTACTCTCGAGAAACAGACAAGCATCTTCACATAGGTGTGGCACCTGCTCACCGTTATCATTACTGAAACATACACTACCTCATAAGTGGACATCCTTCCAACTTGAAACGTCCGGATCACCAGCCAGCACAACGGAACCCGTACTTCTGCTATGACGAAGGAGCTCATAGTAAAAATAATCGTTTACCGAGTTAATACTCCAGTCTATCCGGGGATAGGCAGCAATGACAAAGAAGCATCTATTGGACCGCTCACGTCGATGCTTTGAACGACGCAGCCTACCTGACGGTGCACATCCGGCTGCTGATTGGAATTCGTTCGATCTTGGCAGCTTTATCTCGGTGGTTCAAAGCAATAACTACACCGGCTTGAGCGCCATTTGTAACGATCATTTCCGGACAAATGCAATGAGATAAGGACTTCAGCATCACATGTTGGGGATCGCAGGTTAAGCGCGGTTCTCGAATCTTGCAGGCGGTTTTTCGGTGAGCGGCAGCTATTGATCAATGGAGTTTATAGTGTTCGAGCAAGTATTGCTTCTTGACCAAACTGTAACAACGTGCGCACTTTTGGGCATGCCAGTCTTAGCTAGGATCGGGAGGTCCAGATAGAATCGGGGGGACTGACCTTTTCCGCTTAGTAGAAATCGAATTTTCGACTGGACCAGAGCGACGCCTGTGTGTCGAAACTAGAAAATGGATAAGGGCCAATAATTGCGTGATTGAAAACAGGGGGGATAAATGTGAAGTTGGAACGCGACGATAAGGATGCAAAGTGCGCGAGAGGGAATACGAAGACAGAAACGCTTAAGCAGTAGCATCCAAACCCCTATCCACCCTGCTCGATACAACAGATAGGGCCCCGTTGATTATCCTCTGCGACGGCCAGAGCATTTAGAGATTGTTTAAAGGGAAAGTTAGTGTGTTGTATTGCGTGGGAAGTATACTGTCAGATTGCCCAGGCCTAGACAGGAGAACGATTAGGGTTCTCAACCAAAGCCTTTGGTTCAGAAACCTGACCGCAAGACAACGGGTTTGGCAGTGGGCTACACAGAGTCCATTTTATGGAGTAAGGAGCCACCCACTCTCCAATCCCCAACGTGGAGGGCCAGGAGACCGAGTTCGTCGGACCGCTAACCATTGACCAATCTGGTATAGCTCAATGGATGGTTGAGGCACACAAACCATCGCCCCGCGTTAATATCTAGTTTCGTCGCGATGGAAAGGTTGGGATCATTTAGATTTGATCTTAAAAATTGGAAAAGGTGGAAAAATCCGTCCGCAGCATGGCATGTAGTTTTCCGTGTATTATCCGGAGCTTAGCATTATTGTCCACGTGAATCCAATGAGAATCGTGGAAACGAATTGCTTTAGGCGAGGCACTGGTTTGTGCTTTCTGTGGAATCTAATAGGTTAATAACCCGCATGTCGGCAACACGAGCAATTCTGTAATTTTATGCGCTACAGCTCGTCTCTGTTCTCAACTGCTAATGGTTATCGCTGTGTAAAACGGTGGTATAAAAATTCCGCCTTTACGCACCATTTCTTACCATGTGATCCCCACTGTTCCATTTCTCGTCCAATTACTTTGATATTTTGCACTACCCATGTACCGTGAGTAGTTAGTGCAGTTTCACGCAAATGTTTTCTCCATACATTTTCTCCCAATCAAAGTCCTTTCCGGATTGTGAGCGATTGTGGGGCTGCTTTCGCTATGGGGAGCATCGGAGGCGGTCTCATTCATATGTACAAAGGGTATCGAAATTCGCCCTCCGGTTATATGCGAAAAGTCGCGAGTGCCCTATCCAACTGTCGCCAGCGTGCTCCTCTTCTGGGCGGCGCCTTCGCTATCTGGGGCGGCACGTTCACCGCTGTCGATTGTACCTTGGTGTTCGCTCGACAAAAGGAAGATCCGTGGAATTCCATTACGAGTGGGGCAATCACGGGTGCCGTTTTGGCTGTCCGGCATGGTCCTGCTGCGATGGTCGGTCAAGCAGTTGTTGGTGGCGTTATCCTGGCAATTATCGAAGGTCTTGGGATCATGATGAACCGTTTCGCACCCATGTTAATGCGTATGTCATTGTGACTTTCTTTTCAATGATCCACTTTTACGTCCCTACCACTGCAAACGTGAGCCGTGTCACAGTAGTCGTTCGACCTAATTGAACTTTACCTATCTCACTGACCGCTCCTAATCAACCGATCCTTACTGCACGAATTGACTACTACGTTCGTGTTTCACACTACAAACATCGGATTTCAGGTAACACGGTTATCAGGTCTAAGTTCTCATCTAACAGAGCGCTCTTACTGAGCGTTTTGAATCACTTTCGCCAATTTAGACATTTAAACATCATCTTGACATAATCACGTTGTTCCCTCAGTTTGCTCATCTGTTAACAAGCACAGCGTTATTTTTTCCTTACTCTGGAATGCTGGGCTATTCAAGGATCAACTCTTGACTTGGTTGCATAAAATGGATTATCTGACCTCTAGATTTGATTCTCTTGACCTTTCCCACTCTCCAGGTTGGAGTTCATGCTATTTACCTAGCACGTCGTCATTGATCTTGCATAATAAGGCCTGCAATCGGCCCCAACGACGTGTTAGCTATCAGTTATTAGCCGTACTACTTGTATCAATCGTGCATAGTGGCTTGATTGCGAATTAGGTCATCTATTGCCACTGGAATGTGCCCACCGTTGGCCGTTTTTTTGATAACCAAATTTCAAAGTCGGATGAGTTCAATACACCTAAGTGCTTGCATTTTTCAGTATTCATACTTTTCGATTGTCACTGATGCACGCTTTGGCAATGATTTTCGTTGTGTCAAATGGTAAGCGTGGCAGGTACAGTAGAACGGAATGTCTACTTAATTCCGCGCAGGAGGATAGAAATGTTTTGCGCTCGCCAAAGCAACCCGTCGAGATTTCGAGTAGTGGCTGTGTTGAAATGTCCAGAATGTAAACTACTAAAATAAAATCAACTGGAATGTCAGGTTGAACCTTGCTTCCAGTTATTCGCCTTGAGAATCACACAATCAAATTGTGATCTCTCATGGAAAACAATGATGGTGGTAAAGACTTCGCGCCTTCTATATTATCCCATCTAACCTGTTCACGAGTCACCACTATCGGACCATATTTGTTCAGCCGCAATGCAGTTGGGTTTGATCCGTCTCAGTTCCTACTTGGATATAGAAGTCTTCATTTCAGAAGGCTTGGTTAATATATATATATATATATATATATATATATATATATATATATATGCTGAATCTAACGCGCATAATACTTCTCCCGTGACGTCTCCAGACACTGCTGTGAAGCGAGGCTACCTGCTTCTTCCAGCCAGTCATTTCGAGTTGGATAACCCCACTATTTCGGTTGCTATTTTTGGAGTAATAAATAATGAATAATAATAATGTGTCAGCTGTAGGCCATAATGGCGCTTCACTGCCGCGCGACCACCATAAGTCGCGCACGTGCTGTGTATGCCGCGAGGACGCCCACCCGTACGCGGATTCGAACCCAGGACCTTATGGTTGCAAACCACGTGGGCAGACCACTCGGCCACCGGCCGACTATTTTGGAGTGAGGTTGTCTTACGTGCTTCCCCCAATCAAATCCCACTTTGTGGGCTGTGACATGTTCGCAGGCTGGTATGTATATTTGCTTCATTTTTTCCAACACTACGGTCACGTTGTTTATGTGTGCCGGCTCCTGGCGCCACGGTAGCATGTAATTGCTTTATCTGGTTTCCGCTTGTTTCTAGTTGCAACTTTCTTGCTGTCTAACCGAAACTCTCTCGGTTAGAATGTCATCAGTGACGCATACACTGCATACATCCGCCTGTTCCTCTCAGACAGCTGTTTCTGGTTTTACAGTGGTTTGCATATGGGATGAGATGAGTATTGGGAGCACGAACTATTTGCATGTGCAGCTTTGCGCTTCTACGGACAATGTAACAGGGTCACCACCACCACCATCCTTCCATCCGCTTGTACCAGTCTGAACTAGTGCGTTTCACTGGACCTTGTTAGTTACACACGGCATTCACTCATCCAACTCGTTTCTCCCCATCCAAAGCAGTTGTCTTACCATTGTTATCCCCTGTTCTGTCATTGCCGTACATCTGGAAGACATGGGACCGCTTCTTGAATTTTGCTGTCTACTATAACATGACAGAGTCGCATTTCCACCTGGGTTGCCACATGTTTCCCTCTTTGCGTCCGTTCTTCATATCGACCCTCCTTACTACAGGCAAAAGCTATATTTCTCTTTGTTAACTTCCCTTACGGCATCAGCGTTATTGGTTAGTGATTTTAACTTACAGACCTGACTAGCAAGAACTATTGAGCTTCGTATTTATTCGCACAGTTGTTACTACTATATGGTTTAAGGCATTTCATTCTGTCAAAGGCATCATTAATGGATTTGAAGACCTTTTGTACGGTTACTTTTTATTTCGTTCCTCCTTTGCTCACCGAAATGCAAGCAAATGCTTAGGTCTCTCTCCATCATCTCAAAGTTAACACCTGGCCTATGGCATCCGTGTTTCTTATATCGATTATTTTTCTATGGTAAAAGTTTTATGTGCTGACCCTCACCCGTTCCACTATGTCATCGTACGCCAGTGTGACGTGTGAAGTGCGCATGGCACGTGTAGTGCGTGGAGCTGAGTGTGGCACTGACCACAAATTGGTGCGGACCAAACTGTACACGTCGAAATTGGGTGTTGCCCACCCGAAAACACTGCACAACGACGACGCGTTTCGATGTCATTTCATCTCATCAGGTGGAGAGAGCAGGCCTCGAATCCGCGACCATTGGAAGAGTAGCCGAAACCTCTACTCCTTTGGCTACCGCGTCACGGCGGACAAAACTTGGCACAACGGTGAATCACTACTTGGAGTGTCTATGTTAAAGTATATGTTGTGTGATTGGATTGCGACGCGCAATCTCAATGTGGACTGCGATTCACATTGAAGTGAACCGTCGTCACTGCGATCACTGGGACTCTAGTCAATGCAGATGGAAATTTGGTGTTGCCCGCCCGAAAACACTGCACGACGCGTCTCGATGTCATTACATCTCATCAGGTGGAGAGCAGACCTCGAACCCGCGACCATTGGAATAGTAGCTGAAACCTCTACCACTTTGTCTACCAGATCACGGCGGGTAACATTTGGCACAACGGTAAGTGATTAATTAGGGGGTCAATATTGGACTACACATTGTGTTAAAATCTGTCCGTCACCATGATGCAGGTTGCTACGCGACAATCATGATGGTATGCGCCTACAGCTGGCCGGTGCGGACCGCTATCAGGTTTGAATCCGCGTAGACAAGTGACGTGAATCAGCTCAGAAACATGCAGTCGGAGATGATGTCATGTGGCCTATAAAGTCAACCGTGTTCTATTCCTAGTACACTTCGGCCTGACAGGCTTCAGTCTTCTGTTATTTGTCGCAGGTTGGGTTTGCAGCGCAGAGAGCAGAAGCAAAAGGCAGCGTTACAACAGGTTGTGGAACCGAACGTGACGAAAGGGCAATGTGGATTCCGTTTGGGTCATAACACCATCTATATCGTGTTTGCGGTTCGTCAGTTGCAGGTAAAGTGCAGTGAACGACACCAGCCCTTGTATTCGCGCCTTGTTTATTTCACTACGGCATTTGATACGGTGAACCGCGAGACATTGTCCCTGGTCTTGGGTAAATTTGGTTGTCTGAGTAAGTTTTTAAGTTTAATTGAATGTCTGCAGTGGTATGCGGACAAGGGTGCAGCCGAGTGGACAGACCTCCGATGACTTTGCAGTTGTCTCTGGTTTGAAACAAGGCTATGTCTTAGCTCCTGCTGTGTTGAATATTTATCTTCATGCAATTATGTCGTGTGCGTTTGATGCGGCTTGTGCTTACGGTGTTCGTGTGGTTCACCGTATTAATGGTGGATTGCTGAACATCCGTCATTTCGGAGTGAGAACCCTAGTCTGAGACAACTGTTTGCTGACGACTGTGCGTTGTTTTTTGCCCACAGCGCGGATGAGTTGGAGCACATGACTAATGCTCTGGCTCCGACAACGGCCAAATTCGGGCTCACCATCAACACAAGTAAAACTGTCTGCCTATTTCAGCCTTCACCGGATCTGCAATAGTGCAGCCAATTAACGTCTGTGATGTCGTATTGGGAACCACCTCCCGCTTCTGCTACCTTGGGAGTGTGGTTTCGACTGAGCAGCAAATTTATAGAGAACTTCGTATCCGCGTATCGAATACGGCGCCGGCATTCGGGAAGCTTGAGTACCGAGTGTGGAACAACCACCAGTTTACTGTTGATATGAAATTAATGGTCAACAAGTCCATGGTGCTGTCCGTTCTATACGACAGCGAAACGTGGACGATATACCGGTTTCATCAACTGTGTCTGCGACGAATTCTGCGCATTCGTTGGTGCGACAGAGTTGCAGACACGGTGTTGCGCCGAAGTGGAATGTATGCAGTGAACTGCATACTTTTGCTGAGACACCTGAGGTGGCTCGGTCATGTGTGGCGTATGGAGTGGACGCGGTTACCGAAGCAGCTGTTATGTGGTCAGCTGAGTGTGGGGAAGCGGCTTGTGGGGAAACCGAAGCTTCGTTAGCAGGACATGATCAAAGTGAGTCTATCACGTTATAATATTGATTTCAGGTGTAGGAAATCGAAGGCGGTTGTTCGGCTTGCATGGCGCAATCTGTTCCCGAAATCAGGTGCCTGAGTGCAGGAGAATGCGCTCGTTCCGATAGAGTGTAGTCTATCGACCTCAAGCGCATGGTGCTATAGCACCTGCGGTCGCGAATGCCTGAGTCAAGCAGATCTAGTGAGCCACGAGCGAGGCCACTCGGCACCACCTTCGAAACGACGACGGGTGCTGCTGAGAACGTAGACAGAACCGGCGCAGCGTTGGTACGTACGCTGTATGCTCTTCCATTCGATTTACTCACCGCATGTTTGCTTGCCAAGTTCCTTTGTTTCAGGCGATTGGTTTGCTATATTGTCTTAGTGTTATCTTACATCCTTTTTATGTATACCTGAATAATTTATTTACTTGCACACGTCGCTTAGACGAAAGGTGGTTAACTTCCTAATCTTTTTGCCTTTGTTGCATTTTTTGATCTTTTGTTTTGTCATGTTGAATTTATCGCTGATTTGTCGATAATGCACTTATTCCATATGCCAATTTAACGAAGTGTTATGTCGGCATATCCGTATGCTTTATTCGAGTTATTATTTTTGCTATTGTCATTTCCTGTGGTTGGCTGTTGCTTGAAATCCCCTGTGTGGCTGCGTTCTATGTGAATGTTGACAAGGTACCTATCTGTCTAGCAACCTCTACTTCCATTGCTGGGTCCAGGATACTGAATTGTCGCTTGGGGGGGGGGGGTCGGGTTACACGGTCCTCGTGGCCGTGCTAGCCTCAAAGAGTGGTTCCATCCAGTGTGGAGCGGACAACAACCCAGCCACCGCATTGTGTATGCCTGTTTCGCATGTTATCCCAATTAGGCATAAATGTTGCTGCTGTGCATGTTGAAGGAGTGTCGGCCGGCTCCGTCGTATAAACGTAGATCCCATCCACGTGCCTCCCGGTCTTATTCCTTCGGGTTTACACCGGATATGGTGTGTATGGATGGAGCTGTAGGTTGTGCAGCGCAAGCCTCCTATGGTCCCTCTGTATGTGCAGGCGTCCTGTGGCTGCCCCCGTGGACGCCGCAGTGACAGGCAGATCTGGAATCGGATGCCGCCTATCATAGGTATAAATAATCTCAAGGAGCGCGTCCTGATGCCCGTGTGCGCCCGCTTCAGCTCTCGATATTCGATGTACTTGTAGCCTGTACAGAGCGAACAGGCTTTCAGGTAGGGGTGCGAAGTCCGGCCACCCAAGTAACTTCCTCATTGGTGTGACCACCAGAGGTGACACAGCTACCAATGTAAGTGAACTGATCTACCTCCCTAGTTGTTGTTTCCTGGTCCAGCCCGCCAATAGCACTTTGCACTTTGAAGGCGCAAAGCACATGCCTGAATGTGCAGCGCTACACACCATTCTATCTAGTAGTACTTGCAGGTTCAATGCGTCAGACCCAAGAAGGGCTATGTCGTCCTCATACTCCAGGTTTGTCAGTTGGTCACCTGGTAGAACTCCGGTAGGGTCTGAAAAAACGGCATCATTCATGATCATTTCGATAACAAAGTTGTGAAGGAAAGGAGATATAGGGCAATCGTCCCGAACCCCCCTTGTCTTATGTAACTCAGGAGATAGCTTCCATAAAATCTTGCGCTTAAATGGGAGTCACGGTAGAGAAACTACAGGATGGAAAAGATTTTAGCTTGCACTGCCTTTATGGGTAGGCAGTGCCACAGGCTGGCGCAGTCAACAGAGTCGTAGGCGGCTTTCCAGTCCAGGGAAACCGCCATAGTTGTGTCTTTGCTCTAACATCTGGCGAAGATTAGATATGTGATCGATAAAATCCCGACCAGGGCGGAAGCGAGCCAGTGATTCGGTTTCCACGGTTGTCGTCGGAGAATTATACCCGTGCGGCCTTTTGACACAAGGGAACTAAGGCTAATGCCTAAGTGATTTTCGCACAGGTACGCTGACCGTTCTCGAAGACGGGTCTGACAGTCGCCAGTTTGAAGGCACTTCCGTGTCTCAAACCGTGTTAACTAGAGCAGCAAGTGCAGTCAACAGTGAGTCACCTCCATCTTTCCACAAGGATGGAGGAAGGTCGTCGGGTCTTGGAGCCTTGTTTCGTTCCAACACGGCGATCTCATGTCGAACGTCTTCCAAAATAAGATGTATGACACCAACTCCCCACAGCGGCTCAGATGATTCAGCAAGTTGCAGTGTCGCGCAGGCCTGCCTAACTGTTCTTCAAAATGCTCCGCCCAGCGGGCTAATCGACGACACTGCGAATGTATCAACTGTCAGTTTTTCTCAAATATTGCCTCGCTAACTAATGGCTTTCTCGGACCCGTGTTGTGGATGAACTGGAAAAGTACTCGGTTGTTCCGAATAGCACTGACTTTCTCCATATTACGGGTCTTTGACATCCACCAGCGTTGCCTGTCGATTGGATTGCCCCTTGTCAGTCGCCATTTCAGATGGTTACCGGCACGCTTCAGCTCTTTGCCAATTTAAACTTGTTAACGTGCTTCGATCAAACTGATTGATCCTTCAGCGATCCATTCGCAGTTACGACGTTTCAAGTTGGGTGCACAGCTTGCGTCAAAGGCACTCTTCATGGCATACTTGCGACGATTCCAGTCAGCTTTCGGCTCACCAAACTCATTCATCACTGACAACTGGTGTACCAGTTCGTCATTATATTGTTGAACCGCGGATTGCGATTTCACCTTACAAGTTAGAAGCTTAGAAGTTAAGTGATTCTCCGAATCGGGAAGAGTGAGCGCCAAGCTTGCACACACTAGAGCATAGTCAGAATCTAGGCACATGCTCCAAATTGCTCGACAGACTTGGACTTATCTGAGCCATCTGTACCTGATGACAACATGGTCACTTTGGGTACAGGTCATTAAGGGATTCGCTTGGCGCCAGGTGACGCAATGTGGACGTTTGTGCTGAAATGCAATGCTGCTAGGGTGAGGCTTGTGGTCGACGCACAGTTTCGGGAACCCATTACCATTGTCTATTCGGCGTGCATCAACCCCAGGTGTTGTTCAAAGTCTCGAAGACCACCCACTTGGGCGTTTCTGTTACAATCACGATATCAGTATCTTTTTCCATGCGGAGAATGGATGAAAGATATCGATAGAAATCGTCTTTGATACTCTCTGAACTGCATTCAATATGAGTCTAAACTGAGGCGACGGAAAGCCACTTTTTCTATAGACGGTGCTTCTTAATATGTGTTACTACATTGTGCGGACTTGTTTTATATTTTTGCTTGAACATTCCCCCTTCATCTATTTGCAGAGCCTCCTCCTGAAACTTCATCGGATTCTGGAAGCGCATCTGGGCCTGGAGAATCTGGTTCCGGTGGATTCGGGATATTCAACATGTTTGCTTCTGGTTCTGGCTCTCACTCAAGTTCTACCGCTTCGACTGGTCCCGGTGGGACTGTGGACCCTTCCTCCACCTCGAAAGGCGGCTTTGTGTTCCAGTAGTGTTTAAATAGGATGATTAAGTTCCCATTGCCTTTTTGCCACTTTTCCCTTTGCCTTCTTTTGTAAATATTCCGTTTTGCGATTATGAAAACAACTTCATCTTTCGGATAGCGGAATAGACCGATATTTAGTTGACTACATTCACTCTATGTTTACTCACGTTTTCATTGACTCCTTCCGCTTAATCCTTGAGACCCCTTCGGGTTGTTGTGAACGCGGTGATGACCACTGACTATAACTTGTTTGCGAATTGCATACGTCTCCAGGCATGTTCCTTCTCTTCTGTGCGCTTTCGATTTGCTCTGCCATTGAATGGTCGAATAGCTTCATTTGTGAACATAGAAAGATGTAACATGTGATGTAACTATGTTCTCTATGTATTACCTTTGACAACCATCCACGTGCGAATTGGATTGTCGGAAGTCTGGTTCAAATAGACTACCATATCCATTTTGCGATGTTCCACTTCGCTGTGCATTATCGTCTTCGATGTTGCAACAAAAGCCTCGGATATAATTTTTCCCACATCGATGGCTTTCGTGTCCCCTTTGTCTTACGGCTGTCTTAATAGTCAATCTGCAGGGGGTGCTCTTTCCGTACCGTTTCTCTCTTGTGGGCAATAGTTAATTCGGTCGTCACCACGATAGTACTGTGAATGCCCTGACAATAGCGGTTAGAAATTATACAATCACGCCTGCAAGCTCACTCATTTTTATTTCATCGGCTTCGGGAAAGTTCCTGATCATTACCTTAGATAAACTTCGCGAGCTTTATACCTTCTGTCCGAGATGTGCTTCTCTAGTATGACGAGCATAATTTTATCGAACTTTTCAACGTTCACCATTCTTGAGATTTGTGCGTTTGTCAACCATTGTTTTCACTTCAGTTCCCCATCGTGACTGGAGTAGACCTAAACATGTAGCGGTGGTTTGCCTGCCCCATAATCCTGAGTGGTGCTTCCTGCACCTACGGTCAGTTTGGTCGGTGGCTAGAGGCCATACAAACTCAGTCCTTCGGTCCTCTGTAACCCGCTGCCAAACTGACGTTGCCTTGTGGTCAGGTTTTTGAACCAAGGCTCTGATTAGTAATCTTAATTGTTCTCCTATATTGGCATGCGCAATTTAGCAATGTCTTGCACACGCTATCTAATGATGGTCTCTTCACAAGATTTATTGATGCCCTGGCCATCGCAGTGGATAACCAACGGGGTAGATAGGGTTGGGGATGCTACTGCCCAAGCCTTCCTGTCTTTTTATTGTGATAGCAGCTAGCGATCTAACAGCAATGATTCCAGGCCGACCTCTTGCTTGCTCGCGTCAGTAGCCTCATATCGACTTCGAACGAGTGTGCCGATGACACCAAAAATAGTTGATTGATTTGGAATGGCGAGAGCAGAACTCAGCTGGATGCCACGAGAGAAACAACTGGATAAAGTACGCCAATTTGTGAGTTATTTTAATTGATGCGTGGAATAAACTGAGCATGTCTTCTTTGACCGATAGATTGTTGATCGAGACCCAGACTTTGTTTTCGATTCACGGAGCTCGACTAAGAAACTTATCCCCTCTCTTCCGGTTTCTCATCCTTATCGTCCCGTCCCAGCTTAACTTTTGCCTCCTTCGTTTTAAACACCCAACCCTTGGCAACCCCACCATGCTTTGTTAATCGTTCGTCTTCTAGTTTTGACTCACACGCATTCGCAGGACATCACTCTGGCGCAGCCGACAACTTTATGTCCAACCACACGGACAACCTCAGCTCATCGGATGCTTGAGTCCTCAATCCTCGCTAAGACTGGAATGCGTAGTTTAGTCCAGGTCGGCCAACATGGAGTATTGTCTGGACATGAGAGGCCCCATCGATCGGTCTGCTGCTTATCAGAAACCGGATCTTACTCAGCAGCCGGATGTGCACCGTCAGATTGGCTGGCTCGTTCAAAGCTTCGAAGGAGTGCGGGGACATACGGCAACTGTTTGCCATTGCTGCCTACGCCCCGATAGACTGTAGCATTGACTTGGTCAACGGTGACCTCTACCACGAGTTCCTTCGGCACAGCAGAAGTAGTGGGATAATGTGGTGTTGGCAACTGATGTGAAAGTTGTCTTTTGAAGTGTTCCACCTGGGCGATCAACATGGTGTAGACTCCCATAATGATAACGCTGAGCAGTTGTTACACCTACATGAAGATCCTCGTCTATACCTCGCGAGCACTAACTTCCGACACAGCACCAGCCATGGACGCAAATTGATCACATGCGATCAGTTACCGCTTGAGAAGCTGGGTCCAAGATTGCCACACAGTTAGGAGCAAAAGCGTGGTCTGTGACCATGAACTAATATGTGATGATCTGCAGGTGCGTTTCGACAGACACCTGCGATGGCGCTGTGAGTGTAAGGATAACTGTGTACTGGTGAAGCCGGCTGTACTGAATGCGTATCAAGGTACGTTAGTATCGATGCTGATTAAGCGCTCACAGTTAGGGCTCACTAGTCGCATGTTCGCGAAATGTTATTAGCAGTAGATGTCTTCATGTAGCAACTCTGAGTACCAACCTATACATTGGTTGTCTACACGGTCTTTTTAAATTTATGGATTTTCGCCAGCACATTCCGGTTGGAAACGAACAATGCGAGGCAGGCAAACTCTGTAAGGGCAGAACGGCGTATTAGCCTGAAGAGCTCGAACACGGGTGGTCTCACCGTGCATCGGCGACGAATAGCTGCTGCTTTTCAACGGAAGCTCACGTTCGGAATGCGGCGTAACCAGTACCCGGATAAGCCATACCGACGCTTTGCTGCCACGAAACCACCAGCAGCCGCGTGTAGACTATGGATATTGCGAGAATCGCTCGATCCTGCGATCTCCAGTTTGCAAGGCAGAGGTCTTGTACTTTCGGCCACGAGGTTGCTTCGGAATGCGGCAATCCCAGAAGGATCAGTTTTCTCTAACTTAAAGTTGCTTGTTTCTTTCGTCCTTCACCGACTAACAGGCATCTGTGAAAGCCAGATTCGGGAGAACCAAGCCGGGTTTCGTCGAAATCGCGCCTGTATTGATCACACCTTCACAATGTTAAAGCACCACCATATTTACCGGAGACCCACCGTAGTCGTCTTCCTCGACTCAAAGATGCCTTTGCTTTGCTGCATCGACCTTCCCCTTGGAACTCTCTGCTCAGCAAATGTGCCCGATGAATATGTAAATGTAATAAGGAAGCTGTACGCGCCTAGTTCGCTCAAAGTGAGGGCTTATGGCAAACTGTCACTGTCCTTTAATATCTCCAGTTGTGTGAGACAAGTTTTGCTGATGTTACCAATTTTGTTTGACTCCGCCATCGTTGGAGTCATGGAGCCTGCGTTCACAAGACACGACCTACACATGTGATCGATTTCTTGACTTTGAGTACGCCGACAACATTGCTCTTACGTGTGACAGCTCACAAACGTCTCAAGGAACACAAGATAAATTAGCATTGACTATCAGCTGTTTCAAGCTATGTTTGCATCGTTGAACTGCAAAGTCTCTATGATTAGTAGGGACCCATTTCTGAGCTGTGGTGGCAAACAGCTAGAAGTCTTTCGAAATTCAACTATCTAAGCAGCTTTATCAGTATCTGTGAAATAGTATCCGGGAAACTGTAAAAACATCAACGAAAACCCATTCTGTTAGCAATTATTCAATTATGTTCGATTGTGCATTGATTTCGAAGATTCCGGAACCTTACATTCCTTCACTTGATTGTCAACATACGGAGTTTTGGCAAGGAAGCTTTTATTTTTACCAATTGACCTTTGTTTTCTAGAAGCCGAAGGCCATTGAGCTGCCTGTATATTTGGCGTAGGTCTGACGTAGTTGTACAGCGTTCTGGCTACCTTCGGCGGCGTTTTTGTTAACACCTTTTTCGCGATTAAATTCGTTGGACTTCTGATTTATTTTCGACTGGGCTAGAATTCTTGCGGATAAATTTGGGTGTTTAATTCGGAATAGCGAAAAACCTGAACATCTGACACATTTCTGCCCTGACCTATGGTGGTGAGCAGCTAGAAGTCCTTCAAAATTCAACCATCTATGCAGCTATATCAGTATCTTTGAAATAGTAGATATGATCGCGAACCGCATAGCTAAAGCTCGAGGCGCTTTCACCGATCTCCGGCACGCCTTACTGTCGCCATGAAATGCGGGGTTCACAACGCAGCCGTCTGTTCAATCCTTCTGTTCGGCTGTGAAACGTCCTTCATTGGATCGACAGACACAATGTGACTAGCTGCGTTCGACCACCGGTATCCTCGCAGTTTGGCTTATATCTGGTGGGTGCACCGCGTGAGCAATGAGCGTGTTCGGCGCCGCGTATTTGGTGCAGGAAGAGCGAGTGAACCGCTCAGCACCGTTATATCACACACCAAGCTCCGATGGCCGGGCGACATGTTACGCATGTCATTATGCGGTGGTGCGTGACTTGTGTTGTTTAACCTACCGGGGTCGTCCTCACCGGTCACTTGGTCAAGAGGAGTGAGGGTGTACACTTATAACTTGGCATCGCTTTGTGGCTCCCGACCGCCACGTTGGATTCCAATGGAACAATGGCATATTACAGGCAAATGGGCGGATGCTTAGCAAGCCCCTTAGGATGACCAGAATGAGAATCATAACATGGTGACTGGAAAACACAGGGATACAATGAAAATTGTTTTGGTGGACTCACCACAATATTCACACAGAGGTACGCAGGAAGGGCTAAACTCAGTTGTGTAGGGGTTAATTCTGGTTGTGCGACTTTCGTCACATTGTATCGTCTGTCGAGACACACAGGCTGTATCTCGTAATGTAGGTTGGTTAGGGCAACGTCAAGGCGTTTTTTAAACACAGGTAAATTGGGGGCGGAAACAGCGTAATTTGGGAGGGCATTCAATGGCTGACACACGAAAAGAGTAAAAGTTGCATTGACATTCTATCTGACTGTATTGCGTAGCTAACTTGAACTGGTGCCCCCTCACATTCGTGTTGTGGCTCAGTTGTACTAGGTGACGGCAGACGTGGTTGGGGTTCCTTAGAAGCTGGTAGGCCATAATAAGATCGCCACGTAGGGGCCGGTACCGGCCGCTGTATAATTTCAGGGCCCTCAGTCTGAGTTGATAAAGAAGATTGAACCATCCTATGACATGCTTCGTGGCTGCGGAGTGATTTAATGTTTTTGTCCTGTTCCTTTTTTTTTAATTTATTGCCTTGCTGCGCCATACCTGAACTAATCTGCCTCCAGCTTGTGTGTATGTTGATGCATGTTATGTGGAGTTTCGAGTGAGCTGACCTGTCCTCATGTGAATGCGCATGCTTCATCGATTCTCTCCCTAGTTTGTAATAAGCATTGGATGCATGCGCTGGCTCTAGATGTCGCCTGTGCCTTTCGGTTTCACTCGGCGGATTCTGCTGAGTCCCATGCACCATTTTGAACACAACTTGAGTATCGATGGTTTTGGGTCATCAACGCGAGTACGTCAGCAAATTCATCTTGCCTTGGATTCTGCTTTTGAGCATATTTCGATACAGCGTTTGCTTGCACTAGCCACTTTGTCTTTTCCCTTCTACACCTGTTCTCGGCTTTTTCACTTTACCATTGTGAAGTGGTTGAGCCATTAGAGTGTCATCCGGCTGCAGCTATCCGGTCCCGATGGTTGTCCTCAGAAGAAGGCACATGATGCTTGCCTCATAGCAGTTCTCTACAGGCCGCCGAACTCCTCCGCCGACAGCGATGATATTCTGTTAAATGCTCTCCAATATGCTATGTCGAAAAAGTACTCACACTACCTAATAATGGGTGACTTCAATGTACCGTCAATAGCATCTGTGTTCCCAAGTGGGCCATGCTTCAAATCAAAACTCCTTGAGTTCTTGACTATGGCAGTTTTGTATAACCATGTGGATCAACCAACCAGACACCGCGGTTCAAACAAGCCTTCAATACTTGATTTAATCCTGACTAATGAGGAGTTAATGGTTGAGTCGGTTTCATACAACCCCCCGCTAGGTTGTAGCGATCATTCAGTTCTAACGTTTGATTATGTGTGTTATGCCAGTATGGTTGACAAAGAACCAGAAACCCAACGATTCATCACCAACTATTCCAAGCTTCACACTATAGCGACAACCGTTGACTGGGACCTCCGGATGCACACTTCGGCGAATGATACCTGGCAAGTGTTGAAAGGCAAGATAAACTGGGTCCTACAATCAGCTTCAAAAGACGTACCATTACGAGTTTCGCGACGGAGCAACAACTGGATCCGGAGTAGAACACGTAAGTGGTTGAATAGGCGAGACGAGGCTTGGAGGGGTCATTTGCTAGGTCCAAGTGATATCACGTGGAATCATTACAAAACAGTCAGCAACTACTGCACTTCACCCCTTAAAGCTGACAAGTACGAATGGCAGAAAACTATGGTACGCAAATTTACTAGCAATCACAAACTGCTCTACCGGTATGTGAATGACAAAAGGAAGGTTAAGACGGGAATACCACCACTAGAGACGGTCAATGGCCTAACTGTTACTGAAGAGGAGACCGCGGACGCATTGCTCATGCAGTTTGTCTCAGTGACTAGACACACCATGGAACCATCGCCTTGCTACATCCCAGCAAATGTCGTCGGCTTATCCACGGTCAACTTTAGCCCTACATCTGTGGCAAAGAAAGTACAGTCGCTCAGGGAAAATAGTGCGCCGGGAATTGACAAGATCTGTCCGAAAGTACTTAAAACTCTTGCACCCACCATGGCAGTCCACCTTGCAACCTTTTTCCAGTTTCTATTTGATTCTCATACACTTCCGTCTGAGTGAAAACGTGGACTTATCACTCCGATATACAAGGGAGGTAAGCGGTCAGACCCTGCCAACTACCGACCTATTACTCTCCTTCCTGTTCTATCAAAAGTGATGGAGTCCATAATCGCTGATGAAATGGTGAGATATTTTACAAGTCTACAAATCATCTCCAACCTTCAACATGGATTCAGACGCGGACGATCTTGCCTCACCAATCTACTACTTGCTCGGGACTCATGGACCAGGGCTGCTGACGAGGGAGTTCCCGTAGATGTGAGTTACTTAGACTTTTCTAAGGCATTCGACAGAGTCAATCACCCAGCACTTCTCCGAAAGCTTGCGGCTTATGGTATCCACGGATCCTTACTCACATGGTTGGAAAGTTACTTATACGACAGAAGAATCGAGGTAAGGATCGCCAACACCCACTCCGATAGCCTATGCGTCACTGGCGGCGTACCGCAAGGATCAGTTCTCGGCCCGTTACTCTTTTTAGTCTATATCAACGACCTCCCTGCCAACGTTCAATCACCTATGCAAATATTCGCCGACGATGCTAAAATGTGGCGAGCTATTCAGTCAACATCTGACCCTGTCTATCTGCAGGATGACCTGAACCGGATTCACGAATGGGCAGTAAACAACCAACTACCCCTGAACCCCGAAAAGTGTCACCTGTTGTCGCTGCGCAGTAACTGCAGCAACACATATCACCTGGGGCAGCGCGTTATAAAACAGGTGAGCAACGAAAGAGACTTAGGGGTCATCGTGCAAGAAGGTCTGGGTAATTCGCTCCAATGTTCAAAGGCAGCTAACATAGCGAACTTAAACTTGAGGCTTTTGAGGCGAGCGCTCGGTACCTTCGAGCGGCAACTCGTGCCATTATTGATTAACGCCTACATTCGTCCCCACCTCGAGTATGCGGTGCAGGCATGGCGTCCGTGGTTAAAACGGGACATTCGTCTCCTGGAGCAACCACAAAGAAGAGCCACTAAGGCAACACGTGGTCTATCGGGCCTTAGTTATGAACTGCGCCTTCGTTCGATCGGTCTGTACTCCTTAGAATACCGACGACTTCGCAGTGATCTGATCCTCACTTACCGGATACTAAGAGAAGAGGACCATCCATGTAAGTCGCTGTTAACATTATCTGCCGACAAACGATGCCGAGACCATGCACTAAAACTTGTGACTCAATATTCCCGTTTAGATTGTAGAAAGTTTTTTTACTCTCTTAGTGTCTGTCCGCACTGGAACGCACTGCCATCGCATGTGGTGAACGCACCAAACATCGAGACATTCGAAAGACTATTGGACTTGCACTTACATGATACACATTATATAAAGGTATGACAAACTGCAGTGTCTAACTTACTGATATTTTTGTGTCACACCTGAAACTTTTGTTTTCTTCCATTTGCCATCCTGTGGGTCTTGTAAAGTTATTGCTTTTTATCCCACCATACACTATTGAACTATTGAAGAGAATGCGACGAAATTGACATTACTTTTCGTAAGATCAAAGGCAGTGTACACTTTCTCACTTTAGTTTATATAGGTATTTTATGATATGCGCTCCACAAGTCCAAAGTGCTTTAAACATCATAGTAAGCCACTTTCTCAACTAGTTCATCGATCCGAGGTATCGGAAACGCACCGAGTTTGGTGCACCGGTTGATCGTCTGGTTGTAATCCATAACCATCCGCCTTTTGTGTCCCTCGTTATTAATCACAAGCATTTGGGCACCCCACATAGATTTGGACTGTTCGATTATCTGTTCATTAAGCAGTCCTTGAACTTGAATAAATTCCTTGTCAATCGCAGTGAGTTTGTGGCAATGGGACGAATATAAGGGCTAACTGCTGGAATCGACGAGGAGGTACAATACGTACTGCTGCCAGTTCGCAGACAGAAAGGGGTGGTTTCTGACCATCAAACGGAATCTCAAGTTGTGCATGGAGTCTTAGAAAGTCATAGCCGAGCAAAACATGGCCGCAGTGGTTGGGCAACACTGACAGGCTGAGCCGCGGACAAATCTTATCCTTGTGCACAATACTAATCAGGCAGTGACCATTCATGAATGCGGGGTGCGATTTCTAAGCCATAGTAATTTGTTTTCAGGAGAGATATTTTCCACTAGTGCTGGTATGTTACGGTGGATGAGACATAGCTCTCAGAGCTACTTGTATCAATGAGTGCTGATAAAGCAACTCTTTAACGGCGATATTCAGCGTTGCATCAGCAAGACAATGTGGTACTGCAGCGATGGTTTAAGATATTAGTGAATCGTCCACGGCAGACACAATGCGTGTACCATGGTTTCAGGATCAGCATACCTTTTGAAAGTGGCTGACTACCACATGATTTGCACGTTGCGTCCTTTGCAGGACATTTTGAACCGCAAAAGTAACAGGGTAAGTTGGCAGCAACAGTTACATTCTCATCAGGGGCTGGTTTTGTGAACAAGTGGGATTCGTTACTGCGCGCTCTGGGACCCACACTGCACCAAAATGGGTTTGGCTTTGAGTATACCGCGGACTGCACATTTTTCAGTCCGAATGATCTGGATTTGTCAAACGCGGTCTCACAATCAGGTGATCTGTATTCCAACAGCTTTTGTGGAATTTCACTTGTTGTCATCCCACCGATGAAACCGCATCGCGAATAGCCTCGTCTCGATGAGTTTCGGCAGTAACGGCCTGAAAATTGCAGTCCTTCTCAAGTATTTTTACCTTCTGCAGGAATTGTCAAGTGACTGTCCGAAATCTTGTTTCGCGGTACACGAAAGGTGCCATGCGTATATCACATTTTCCGGGCGTATGTAAAAGGAAGATAAAGTCCATATGGTTGAATCGTAAACCATACCATCGGCGATTCGTTCAAGATTGACAGCAGGAATGCACTGAACAAGAGTCTTGACAGTAAGCACTGCACTCCTGATGCTTGTGCGTCAAGTGCGTGGTCGAGGCGTTACAAAGTTTTTGTTATGGGGACCTCGTTATCTCACAAAACTTCGTGCCGGACGTTTTCTCCCGCTCTCCCAGTCGTTGCCTTGTAACCGTTACGGGATGCGTTATTACTGACTATATTATTCGTTAGCAAACATCTCCGACCTAACAAGACATTGTTACCAGGTCGCTGATTGCGTGATGTCACTAGTGCTACTTTCGTCGGGTGGTACTTACGTCACACTGATTACCACCTATTACTAAGTGACCACTACGACGCTCGATAACGAGAAAACCCGTGCTCTAAATACCAGGCTGTACAAATTGTGTTCGATCTACGTTTGAGCAGCAAAAGCACTTTGCTGAGGGTCATAGTCTTTTCCTCTCTCGGGAGCGAGTAGTTTTGCGGTGTCCGTATTAGTCTCGGTACAGTAAGGAAGAACCGTTGGCCGACTAAGTCACTCGGGACGCGTCGATCCGAATTCGATCATTCGCTTGTCTAATCGGGGCACACTCCACGAAATCCATATCGTTTTGACTACAGGTGATGTACCCAAGTGGATGCTCATCTGATTGAACTTACTATGGAACGATGTGCGCTACTTCCCAGAGGCATGTGGTTATGGATTGAGACAGATAATTGAATCACACTAGAGAATACCGGCTAATTTATGTAGAAATCTACGGCCTATCCAACTTTTAAGAATACCTCCTAATACCTAGCCTTGCCGTGGCCAGACAACTGCAGAAGTTTGGGTGACGAGTAACGGCATCGACGCTGATGTTCCATCTGCCCATAGTCATCTTACATCACGTTCGTCCCCATGACTGGGTTACACGAGGTCTCCGGAAGCGTTTATGAAAGGGTACAAAGAAATTGCGTGCTTATCTCGCCCGGAACGATTGGAGTTTCACTGTTTCCATCTCAAGTGCTTAAGCCAGCTTCGATGGATGCGATAGCTCACATCATTCGACGCTTTTCTTTGATCATGTGGCAGAAACTCTCGATAATTTTACGTCTGAGGGTATTTGTGTGGGGGAATCTATTGCACCTTGTTAATGACTATCTAAGGCGCACTCGGGATTCCAGGGTTTTGCTGCTCAGCGCGTCTTGGACCGTGCTTAGAGAGAAGCCTGAAGATTTGGTATTACTGGTGTGCGGGAATATGGTACGCTCTGGGTAACGATGTTCAGCACGCTGAGCGCTATTGACAGTTGGCCAGTGTCATCCGAACCTCAACTCGATTTCCTAAGGCCTATCGAATCAGCTAAGTCAGCGTAACGCCTTGATCAAGGTGAGCTGAATGGCTGGTTTGACAATACAATGTTGGTTTCTCCTCCGCAACATCCAATGATTATAGTGCTGATGTATTCTCAAATGCCAACTCGATTGACTTACGCAACACCAATCATCTAGCTGTGCTTAGTGACTGCCAAGTTCCCCTATTTTGCCACTACGATGTTATGTTCAGTGGTTGACTAAACATCTGTTTCCAACTTTTCGGCTGTTACTTATTGATGGTGTATAACTTAGTCAGTCGATTGGGCGCATAGTCGATGTTTCTTTGTGTGGATTCACATGCTGTACATCTAGCATCGTCACAGCCGTCAAGTTGTCTCATCGTTAGTGCCCCCATGATCTATCTTACACCATTTTGTGTACAAAAAGGATAAGGATAGTTCGCATTACTGCTTCCTCCATGTTTGATTTGCGCGGACACAGGAGATACGGCAGTGTTATTCTTCACGGTTGGTATTCCACTGCGTTTCTTTAAACCAATCGGAGAATTCAGTCTATTATCCATCCTATTCCTCGTATTCGATTCTGCACCGTTTGTCTTCAGATGGAAGCGTTGCAAACATACTTTAAACCCTCTATGCTACGCTATGCTGTGGCGGTGTTCACTCAGCATTATTATTCTACCGCTTGGAGTGCAGCAGAATGGCACATCAACTTTTTCGTGATTGGGCATTGTTTCGACCAATCGCGAATTGATGCTCTGTTGGTACAGCAAGTGATTTCTCCCCTATCACGATCTTTTCTCATTGTCCTGTAAGGAAACACTGATGCCTCTCAGCAGTGTAAAATGTTTATTATTTCAACTATACATTATTCCCGCTATTGCAGTAATGCCATACTTCAGACATTACAGTAACAGACATAGCACACACCCAGTTACGTTTTCTTACAACCAACTGGGTGGGTGGAAACCCAATCACAATTCGCACGATAAGGTTATCAATCGTCCCGAAGATTTATTCTTGTCAGAGGAACGCGAACTTCTGGACACACCCACGGATGCAGCAGTCAACATTCTGAGCCACCACCCACTTACTAACGTCGATATGGCTACTTACTACCCTGACTGGCATCACTTCCTTCACGGGGATGGTAACCAAAGATGTCTACCGATTCCTCAAGACATGCTACTGTGTCAGCACGTAGGATACAAAAGAATGATCCTTCCCAACTTTTTGCAACACGAAGATTACAAAGAGGTTGTGGACGAATCGCAGGTGTGGGTTAGCTTGGCACACACCGAATGTCATGCTGATCTGAAAAAGTTTCTGTGCGCTCTTTATGCCCCCGTATGTCTCGAAGAATATCAAGAACGTATGATAGCTCCCTGCAGTGATTTGTGTGAAGAGGTTCGACAACAGTGTCTTCCAAAAATGCTTCAGTTCGGATTTGGCTGGCCAGATATTGTGGAATGTTCCAGGTTTCCTAGAAGCTCATCCAAAATGTGCATTCCCTTAACAAACAAGACGAGTAAGTTGACTTACTTCTTTTTTCTTTTTATCAGTATACCACAAAAAAGCGACCTCGATGCAAAATATGTTTGGTTCTTACTGTTGTTTGCGATCAACTTATGCATCTACAGTTCCCTTCCTATGTTTCCTTAACTACTTAAAGGCAGTTTTGTTTTGGTGTTTTTGAACATACTTGCTTTTTGATTATTATGATTACATTGTACCTCGCCTGAAAGTAAGAGATACATTTCAGCCAATATAAGATGTATGGAAAAAAATGAGGTACAGAACATTACAGAATACAAACTAAAACACACAAAGTAGTATTATGATGCTCAGTATCATGTTACGCATCACGTGTGCGAATGTGGTTGGATGTGGAAGATCAGCGGAATGGGATGAGACGAAGCAACTCACAACCCGAGTGCGACTTAGTCAGGCTCATCGCCATGTCAACAATTGCACTAAACCAAATGGTTCATCGTCCTTCGGACCCCAAACCGGCAGCCGGGAGACACCAACCGACACCAAATTCGAAGTAAAAGACTTCATTCCTGTTGACCAAGTCATCGTTTGGCTTCTTCTCTCTTCTATCCAAATCCCGGTCGTGCAAGCTACTTACATCGCGGGAGTCAGTGTGCTAGCATGCACAACACATGGCCCAGCCATCGGAGCTTAGTGCTTGATATAACGGCGCTGAGCGATTCACTCACTCTTCCTGCACCAAATCAACAACAGCAGTACATCAGCCATTCGAACTGATGCTTCGCTGCCATACAACCATAACGAACTACGGAACGAAGAATAATAAGAGGGAGTGAAGGGGGGACTTACGGGAATAACTTAGTACTCTAAGCGAACATTCAGGATCAAGACGCCTAAACCTTGTCATCAACATTACAAACAGCTGGCTATCATGCATAGATACGGCGGCATCGGCGAGACAGCTTTCTTGCGGCTTTCACTGCCTCACGTCATAATCAGCCCTTACCCCACAGGTAAGTCAGCACCTGCACCAAACGCACGACGTTGAACACACTCATTGCTCACTCTGTGTTCCCACCACATGTTAGCTATACTGCGAAAGCGGCGATTGTCGAACGTAACTAGCCTATTAATGTTCCTCGATCTGATGGACTAGGTTTCGCAACCCAACAGGGGGTTGAACAGATGGCTGTGTTGTGAACTCCGCATTTCAAGGCGAGGGTAAGTCGCTCCGGCGCCACAGGTGACGGAGATTGGCGAAAGCGCCTCGAGCTTTTGCTATGCAGTTCGCGATCTCATCTTCTGTTCCAAAGCGGCAAATATAGGTGCTTAGATACTTGAATTCTTGAACGACTAGCTGATCACTGCCGTGGATCAACACAGAGGTGGGTCCCTGCTAATCATGAAGGACCTTGCATTTCGATGGTGCAAAGCATAACCCGACACGATTGACAGCCAGAGCAAATTTCTCCAGTTTAGCTTGGTCCGTTTGTGAGCTGTCACAGATAGGGGCAATATTGTCGGCTTACTCCAAGTCAAGAAGTCGGTCACCTGGAAGCAGCTTCACACCTTCCAAACCTTTTCCAATGAATGCATTTTCCATGACTTCCTCGATGACAAAGTTACAAAGTAATTATGACGGCGGGCAACCTTGTTTTACACCATTGGAGATATTAAAGGGCGGCGACAGCTTGTCGAAAGCCCCCACTCTACCAGAACCACATGTGAGTTGAAACTAGATGACAAGATGGGGGACGACCGTGAATTGGAAGGTTGAAAACAGGGGGATAAAAGGGAATTTCGAACAAGACATGGATGAAAAAGGAAGGAGAGGGAATCCGTAGACGAGAGTGCTTGAGCGGTGACATCCTAATCCATTTCTACCCTGCTCGATGCGTCAGATAAAAGGCCGTTATCCTCTGCGATGGCCAGGACATCAAAAGTTTTTGAAGGGAAAGTCGTCATATTGCATTGAACGAGCAGGATGCTGTCAAGTTATCCATGCCTAGACAGGACTTGTTTCATGTGCTCTGCGATATGTAGCGAAGCGGATGCAGTACGATGACTGTGTGTTTGAAGTGGGATGTTGATCAATTTGTGACTCTAGCCACAGCATTCCTCCTACCTACTTCAGCTACTATTAACCGACAGACTTTTTGACCTGGGTTGCAAGCACTTCTCTGCGTTAACTTCATTTGATCCTTGTGCGGCTGACCTCTGAAATCATCTATTGGACAATGAATATGCGCGGCATCGTTGTATACGTGCTTAACTAGATTCCAGTTTGATTGTGTGAACCTCTATAAAGAACACTGAAACATTCTTCACTTGTAATGCACATTCCAGTTTCTGTTTGTCTTGTGTACCACTCAACAACTGGTGCAGCTTATGCCTATAGTAGCTATGGACTTAGCTAACAAATGATTTCAATAGACTTAAACAACGCTAAACGACTCCTTACGCCTGAGCCTGTTCCTTCGTAAACCATAGTTTGATATATTTTTCTCTTATTTCCATGACTGTTCGGAAGATTGAATGTTTGGAGATCAGGTTATGTCAGAGACCAATTATCAGATCTCAAACTATGTCTGCTCATCAGTATGAACTTGCATGGAATTTTCAAGTCTAGTCAAATTAAGTTTCACGAGCCCAAACGGGTTCAGTTTCAACCTTTACCCTGCCACTACGGATGTATTGGAAGAAAATATCCATAAAAGACAAACTCGAAGAGCAAATAAAACACATACACAAATGTCACGAAAACCGCACACGCAGCACGTGTATAAGTTGTTGGGTAGAAAAACAAACCTGACAAATTGGGTAAGATAATATTACGATAGGATGAAGTGGGGCCAATGTGTGGCACTTGCCCGAACACCACAGAGACGCTATCGATCGATGTCTGCTCCTTATCGGAAACCCTCCGACAAGATTCGAGCTCTGTACACATTCTACGATCCCATTGCTGTAGCACTGGCGACTTTTTCACTGTTTGTCTGGAGATGATGCAGCTTCGAATGTCAGTCAAACCTGTATGGGCATTGCTCTGATTCCCCGGGCTGAAGCTGCGTTGATAAATTGCATCCCATGCAGCAGCCGGATGTGCACCGTCGGATTGCCTGGCTCGTTCAAAGCTTTGAAATCGCACGTGTGTAGTAGGTGCGTGTTTATCATTGCTACCTGCGCCTCCACAAACTGTAAAACTGACTTAATGAAAGACGACTTCTATCGCCAATTGAATGAGACCATTTGTAACCAACAAGTACGGATGCTCTAATGCTGGCTGGTGATCTGGACGCTGAAGTTGGAAAATTATCCAATAATGAGCTGGGTCATGGCAGACAACACGGTGTAGGCTTTTGTAATGGTAACGGTCAGCAATCGCTACACCTATGTGTAGCGATTTCTCACGTGCACTAACTTTCGACACACCACTCGCCAGTGGGTCACATTGCACCCGGGGTCAGCTATGGACGCAAATCGAGTTCGTCGCGATCAGTTAGCATTGGAGAGATTGGGTTTAAAACCGTCTGATTTGTAGCGCAAGTGAGAATTTCAATGATGCACTAGTATGTACTGATATGCAGGTGCATTTCGGCAGACAACCATGACGACGCTTTGGGGGCACGGATAACTATCCACTGGCCAAGCCGAATGTACTGAATGCGTATCGAAGTACTCTGATTAAATGTTCACAGTTGGATGTCGCATGTTCGCCAGACGTTATTAGCAGCAGATGTGTCTTCATGTGCTAACTCTGCTTACCAACCTGAATATCGGGTGTCTACGCACATTTTGCAACTTTGGATGTTCGCGGCACATTCCGGTTGCAAGCGAACACAGTGAGACACGGGAGGTTCAATTCCTCTATATTCTCCTAAATGCTCAATGCGTATGTGTGGCCCCATGTAGAGTACGCGATCCTGGCGTGACAACCCTGGTTAAAACCTGATCTGGCTGCACTAGAGACCGCACAGCGAAGGACAACGAAAAATGTGAAGGGATTGTTCCAACTGCCATGCCATATGCGACTGAAAGCCCTGGGACTGTACAGCGGTAGATCTCGCCGTCTACAAGGTGAACTCCTCCTGGCGTTCCAGATCTTGAAAACCCTCGGTCACATTTGCCGCCACCTCCTGAACTTAGCCGCAACACATCAATGTGAAGTCATAAACTGAAACTGATCACCCAGTGCAGTCGGCTGGAGTGCCGCCGGAATTACTTTTCCCTCGAATTTGTCAACCGTGGAACACTCCTTCGAATTTTGTCATTTCTGTGATCACGTTAACCATTTTAAAAAAATGACTGACCGATCCTTTACACCGCCTGCATTACTTGATCTTGGTTTCTATTACTTGAGTGACGACAAGATGCAGTCAAACATTGTGCTCACCAGCCACCGAGCAATCGGGGTAAACGGAAATACTTGTCTTAACGTGGATAGTATTGTGAGTCCACAGATGCGTTTTTCATTTTTGTGTAACTTTTTCTTGAACTAACCTTATTCCCACAAATCATCCCGCGGGACTTGTAAAGCATTGGCTATTTTTCGTCTTATACCATTGTTCAAACTCCTAGGGGTGGAACTGCATGGCTAGCTTGAAGATAGACCGCGAATCCTGGTGGTCTCGTCGTGCATCGACATTGGAAATGGCCTTTTCCATTGATAATCATCCTTGGTTATTTAATGCGATACGAGAAACAGGCAGCTGGTGACTTGGTGTTAATGAGACTATGCGATGAGATTGAACAACCAGTCCTCAGTCTGTCAAGACGCTTGGAGCGTTGGACTGCACATTTTGAAAAGCAGTGTAATCAGACGAAGTTACCAGCTTCCTATGGTATAGTGATTGCCCTTCTCCCTGTGCCGTCCCCGTGGATCCGTCCTCACACGCAGAAGTCGAGTTTAAGGTCAAATTCTCGAAATTCAAAAAGGCGTAAGAGCACATAGGCGTTCCCTAACCTTCTTCTTCTGGTCAATGGAATATTGCGGAGTAAAAAAAACCGAAGTTTGACATGTCCCGCTAGATGATCGGTTAGGGTTAAACAAAATGAAGATCAAAATAGCAATAGGGAATAGTGGACAACTGTAATTGCAAACTTCCCGGTTACATTGTTCCCGTCCGAGCAGTTCACACTTACTTATATGTATTATGCAACGTTATCGTCTGTGGCTTCCACGCGAAAATGGAGGTAGGTTGATTTGCTTCTCTGCTGTTTATAAGGGTCGTTTGGATTACATGATATGATGTGGTACGGTCAGTGCACCGTCGTCACATGCTTTGAACACGGCTTATGTGGGAGCTGAAATAAGAGCTTCTTTGGCAAATACGCAGCGAGACGAAGTTTCTTCGACACTCCAACCGACTGTATTGTCCTGCCAATTTGAAATTATGACGTCACCGTTTGTTGTTGTGATTCAGCTTCAACAGCTGTTGGCACGGGTTATTAGGGTGGTTTAAAATTTGCTAACTTATGATTAGGTCACCACGCAAACGCTGAAAATACCTAGCACTGTGACGCTATTCGTATGATAAGCGGCGCAGCCCCTTGACATTTTTGGTCGTGCGACGTTGCGGAATCTCCATGGCCGTGCGATTCCGCTTTAGTCATTGGAGCCGTGCTTGACTCGCATATTCGACGTGAGGGCGTATGTAAGCGGGAAGTATTTGGCGGAAAATATGTGTTTCGAATTGCCCAAAAGCTTTTCGCAAAAGCCCCACGATTTAGACTCCCTCCTACAATGCTGTTTTGGACTGCTCTGATCAGCGGAGATCTTCCAGGACCGGCACACCTAGATCCTTTTCGAGAGAACAGTATTGCAGATCTCGTTCCCCTAATTTATATATATGAACCATTCCCTGTCCTAAACGGAGCACTGGATATTTAGCCGTAGTGAATAAAAGGTGATTTTGGACCGACCATCCATAACTTTTGTCAAGATTATTTTGAAGCTGGATACGGTCTTCTGGAGCGATGATCATTCGCCAAACTTTGATGTCATCGGCATAGAGTAAACGGTTTGACTTAATTTGACTCACTAGATCGTTACTAAAGACCAAGGCTAGACGGGGATCTAGTAACGAACCCTGTGGTACACCGTGTTCGACGTGAATTGGGTCTGACATGGATTCACATACTCTCATCTCCAGATTCCTTGTCGAGAAACATTGCAGATTCATCCGAGGATCGGGTCCTCAATGCCACATCCTTGTAGTCTGGTGAGTAGGATATGATGGTCTAACCAGTCGAATACTTCAGAAAATTCAAGATAAACCACGTCAATTTCCGTACCAGTATCCACCGTTTCGGTCCAGCTGTCTCGTGCTAACAATTGGCTGGTGCTGCACAACCGATTCTGGCGTAAGCCGGGTTACTGTTAGGAAATGTGGCCAAGGCCGTCCAGGTAAGCCATGAGTGACTCGGCAGCGATAACCTCCATAACTTTTGGATGAATTGGCAGAAGTGTCACTGGTCCATAATTAGCTAGATCGGAACGACTACCCCTTTTGTAAAGTGGAGTTATTGTCCCTTGTTTCCACAGTGCAGAAACGCACCTCTCATCAAGGGAGTGCTGGAGCTGGCGTGCTAACGATTCAGCCGAAACGTTAACTGCCACAACACGCTTCTTTGGGTGGATGCCATCAATTCCTGGACGGGTGTGGAGGCTCATAAATATCAGCTTTCTCATTACGGTGCCTGCCTTAAATTTTATATGAGTTTCCTGGTGGAAGCACTATAGTTTCAAAAGATTCAGGAGACCATAGGATCCAATGAAGCGTTGGTGCATATTGTAGTTGCAGAACATTCGACGCTTCTCTAACCGTCCGAATTAGATCATTCGCTGTTTGAGGAGGGAGAAATCCGCTTTTTACCTTGCGGACGCTGTTCAGGTGCTTATACAGAAGCTTAAGATTTGAATTAAATCATTCTGCTAAAGCATGTTTATAGGCTACTTTGTCCTCGCGCACTGATTGGGCACAGTGGTTACTGTGGATAACATAGGCCTTCCACGTACTCGGACTCGGATTGGTTTTGGGGGTTTACCACGCCGCGTTGCGCATCGCTATGCATTTGCGTGTTCTACTCCGTATAAATGATGCCATGTTTCTCGAACTGCAGGATCAGCTCTCGTAGACGATTTACACAACTTGCGAGTGAAGCTGGTGAAACGGAGTACTGTACCATCCGATCCTTTATGCTCCCAATGTTCATTGGCTTATCACCTTCGGTTATGCTGGAATCATAGATGAATCAATCTGATTCCAAGTGCCTTTAATTTACTTGCCTTTGCCGTCCACCATAGCTCTTTTGGCACGCTTGATTGCTAGATTTGCAAGGAACAAGCCGCTTTTCGCCGTAGTCGGGGATGTATTTACCACCTCTTCACATTACCTTAGTTGTTCGTACACCGCCATATTTATTGGCGGTTCACCGTAGTCGTGTTCCCCGGTGGATTGATGTGCCTTCGGGACTGTTTGATTAGGAAAGTTGTGCCCGAGACATTTGTTGCAGTGATCAAAACGCTTTGTCGCGTTGTTTGGGCGGAGTGACTTCCTATAGTTAACTGTCACCGCCTTTCAAAATCTCCACCAGTGAGATGAAAGGTTACTCGCTGCTACCTTCACTTTTTTAAGTTGCCATCGACGAAGTTTTGGAAAATGCATTCACTGGACACGGTTTGGAATGTGTCGACGTACTTCCATGTAATCTACTACTTGATTTAGAGTACGCTGATAACACTGCCCTAATCTGTGACACTTCACGAACATTCCAAGCTGCAATGTGCAGTTTAGCACTGTCTGTGGTGCAATACTAATGAGTCGTATGTGTGGAAACGAGGAGGCACATGGAAATCAGAGAAATCGTGAATCACCGCGGACCAAGGACTCGTGGTGCACAAATCTTCTTCCACTGATACGTTAAGAATGGAGGGGAGCCGCTGAACGGAGTGTCAGAAAGGTATCACAAAGAAAATGCGCAGATGGGTCCGAGATTTTATGTTCGAACTGTTATAATATCTAGACGTGTGTACTCTAATACATAACTCGTATGTATCGCGTGGCCTCAACATTTGATGTCGTGACCAGCCACAGCGGAACATGAAAGTCTCTTGACCGGAGCCATTTGCTGAAGGGGATGTAAGGAATTTCCTGTAGAACTTTGTAGATGTCGTGGAGGCAGTCGTATTCCATCAAGAACGAGCGAAGCTAGTTGCCCTGAGGGTTCTCCTCAAAAGCAGGGTGAATGTGATTCTGGAGGCGACATAGAGGGCCCAGCCTTGTTGGAATGGGCCGCCGCGAAAGTGACGCTAATTTCAGCGTTCGTCAGCTCGGCCGACCTCCACGATGCGATGCGACGATTCTATGCAACCAGGTTAGGACTGGAAACGGACCGGTTCGTTTTGGCTAGCCACCACAGTGAATTGCTGTACCAATCGCTGCCTAATTTGGACGACACTTCAAGACAAGAACTGTTATTGGAACAGTTTCTGTACGGTCTACCTCCGACGATGGCCGATCGGCTCCGGCTTTTGAACGCCACCTAGAGAATGGGCGTGGCAGAGCTCGCCCGAGTGGCCAGGGAGTTTGCACGTAAGTTAGTCACTGCACTGAGATCAGAAAACCAAAACAAGGGTGAGCGAGTGGACAGGCTAAAGTAGAGGCTGGAATAGATTACGCAAGACACCGCAGCACTTCGAATTCCATGTCAAAAGACGCGGCCGAAAGGACGATGATTCCATTGTGGGACCCTGCAAGCGGCAATGTCCATCAAGGAGCAATATCCATATGTACCGAATGAAAAATATAAACTGTATGGTTCTCGTGTTTGGGAGTGCATATTTGTGGCACTGAACAAAGATGCGGTTGAAACGATGGCAGATGTGAATGGGAAAACCGGAAGGCGTTTGCTTGATATAGGAGCCACGGTTTTCCTAATCAGTAACAGAGATGGATTAAAAGCAGTCGTGTTCCATGGTGGTGAAATCGATCGATAGTTACGATATACGCACAGATAGTATGGCGGCGCATGTGGTTGGTATCAGTTGTTGGAATTTCAATCATCTCTTCGTCGTGTCATTGGACGAAAAACAGACCATCCTGGGTTCAGACTATCAAATTAGTGAGGTCATCGTCGACCTGAAACGAGGAGAGCTGATGCCGAGATACGGGGCTCTACTACTTGCTGGTAGGGTAGGATCCACATGGGTGTGCTCTGCCATAGCCACATTTACACACAAGTCCGGCGCTGAAATCGCTTGGAGGAAAGTACGACACCCTATTCCCGGATGACAGTAGACCCTCTGGGTCTTGTGACTGGAGCGAACACGCAATTCCGCTATCACATCATCTGTAACCAGTACGTCTAAAAAATGAGGTCAGAAGGCGGGTTAAGGATATGTCAAATGCAGGTGTAATCGAAGAGGCTCACAGCCCCTATAATTCCCAAGTTGTTTTGGTGAAAAGGGCAAACGGTAAGTACCACTTTTGCGTGCGATTCAGTAGGCCGAACGAAATCTCACTGAGTCGTTTCCTCCCGGTGCCATCAGCTGTAGACATTTTCGACAGGCTGCAGAAGTCAATAACATTCCTTGTACTGAACCTGAAATCTGGTTACTGGCAGCAGGCGATCACACAAGAGGACCGGGAGGAGACAGCGTTTGCAGTCGGCAGTAAGCATTGCCAATTTAAAAGGATGATGTTTGGATTGTCTGGTGTCCCACTCATCTTCCGGAGTTTTATGGTGCAACTGCTGAACGGATTGGCAAATGTGACTCTGTATGGAGACGACATAATGGTGTATAGTGAGTCGGACGGAACACTACCGTCATCTGGAAGCAACGTTGCAGAAAGGTTCCGCAGTCGGGATTACGGATAAATGGGCTTGAATTTCAAATGGGGTACAAGTTTGTGACAATGCTTTCTCACAAGGTGAACTCAAGCAAATGCCGGATAAATGTTGACAGCGCGAAGCACCCCTGTTCTGACCTTAAAACGCAGTCTTCGGGCACTTTTGGGCTGCGCCGGATATTGCAGTAACTTCGTCAGGAATTTTAACAACTTGACTTCACTTTTATACGCGCTGTTAGAAGAAGGAAAGAACTTCACTTGGACGGCAGAAGCTCAGCGGGCGCTTGAGCACATTCGGAAGGAGATGGGGGGGGTGGACAGAAACTGACTTATAGATTATTGATTTCCAGCGAAACCTTCACTGTGGCCACAGACGCAGTCTACCTCTAAATCGGTGCGGTGCTGAAGCAGAAGCGCGTGATGGTCGAATACGTTGGCAGAATTTGGGCACCAACGGAAGTCATGTATTCGACAGTGGAGAAGGAGTGTCTGGCGATCGTTTGAACTCTGGACAAATGATGGTCTCATTTGATGGGTCAGCATTTTCACGTGGAAACAAATCACAAACCGTTAGAATGGATGAGGCTCTCCAGTCCCCAAACGCACGTTTGCGAGATGGGTGCTGCGTTTGCAAGAATACAACTTCACGATAAATTACATGTGGAATAACAGCGGAATGGCCGCTTTTTTATCGCGCATGACTAACAAGGGGGATTTGCTCAGCGTCATCTTCAATGTCAGTGCCTTATTGCTGACCTAGGATCCGGGAAAGTTGATGGCTGAAGAACGGAAGGACAGACTCCTGATCAGGGTGACAACAACACGAATAGTGAATCAAGCTGTTGCTACCAAAACCCAAGGCCAGAAATTCAAGCCGTTTCCGCGAAGTGCGGAAATGCTGCACTTTAACGAAGTCAGAACTCTAGGATGGGCACAAGGGCTAGACGCTACTCCGATGCCGGTGCTCCCCTCGAAATTGCGCGAACATTTGGTCATCTCATTTCGCGAGATAGCTGCACTAGTGTAGCAAGAAAGCACATTCTTTATTGTACGTGACCACGGGTTTCACGCGCTGCGCGCATGCCCGCATTTATTGACCATGTTTCCGTCTCACAACACAACATACATGGGGAATCACAACATGTCACCTTCGTGCCTCGTCGGCCGGAATATTTCGTGGCCCTGGCTGCCTGTCTGACCCCGTAGCCTTGCTTCCGTAGCTCGCATTCTGATCAGCCTGGAGTTGTTCTAAAGCTCTTGATTTGCTTGATCTCGATTGCGTTATTCGGCTTGGGGGTACTGCAGGATGCACCGACAAATTTGTTTCTGTCTACTTTATTTGCCTATCGACACATCCCTTTTCATTACTCTTTGGATTAGGCACGTTCTCGTTCGTTACTCGCGTTCCGCTCTCTGCTCGTATTGTTGGGCTGGGGTTTCGCGGTCCGAGCTCGTCCATGATGTCTGCGCCCGTTTCGGTCTTTGCTCGTTCTAGTGGCTTTTCCGTCTCCTGCGTGATCACTATCTTCCGCGCCACTACACTAGGACATCTGATTTACTTAAACAGCGAGCTTACTGGCCTGGAATGAAAAATGACATCGATTCCTACATGTTATTGTGTCCGCAGTGTCAACTCTTGAAAGGGAATAATCAAGGAACTCCATAACCTCTACTCTCGATTCCAGTGTCCGAGATTGGTAAGTTGTGGTCAGTCGACTTGATGTGGCCATTCCCGTTAACAAGAAGGGGCAATCAGTATATAGTCGTGATGATCGAGAACTTCACCTGATGGGTTGAAGTCGCAACAATTCCGGATCAACGGGGTGGCGCCATATCACATGCCGTGCAGAAATGCGCGAAAGCGGACAACGGGATTCCGAAAGCCATACTGGCAGACCAGGGCGCATGTTTTGAAAGTGACAAATTCCGGACATGTTTGGAGAAACTGGGCATCAATAGATAGGAGCCACTCTCAACCATCTTCAGACAGACGGATTAACAAAGAGGAATACTGTAAAGCTTAAATAATAGCTGATGGCTCGGGGTATTGAGAATAAGCTTTATCGCTAATCTTGCCAGCTCACAGCGCATCTAATCTAGCACGCACCAAGGGATCCCATTCGAGTTAATGTATGGCCGCAGACCTCCACTTCCTGTCTATCTGGAGATAGGAGTTTGGTCGACCTTCCAGTTACCGCCAAGGGAGGTACGGAACAACAGAAAGGTAGCGAACCAAAATCTGAGCAAATCTGGACCGAATGATGGAGAAATACCGGGCAAACATGACGAAACCATCCGTGAACTTTCCAATCGTTTCGAAGGTGTAGCACAAACATCACCAACATGCGAGCGCATGTGGCCCCGGGGAGAGCAAACTTCTGCCGAAGTGGAAAGAGCCCCATGACGTAATCGTTCGACGAAGGTTCGTATCTTCCATCGCTCGGGAAGGAGATAGGCGGCAAGTTAATGTTGGTGAATTGAGGTAGGATAGTGGACCCGATGCTGTTTCACAAGTTGTCTTAAAAGTGTGTGCCAATACCGCCATCGCGCCCTTGGCGGATCTATCTAATCGATGCATACACGATGGACTTATTCCAGACATTTATAGGCTTGTCAGAATAACGCCTATGCTAAAGAAAGGATCCACGAAATTCCGTCCGATCCCTTGTACATCCGTCATGCTGAAAGTCTTCGAGCGACTACTTGTGCCTTGGATCTCAACAGGCATTCCAGCCTTAAACATATCTCCGTTTGCATACAGACCCCGACATTCCACGTTTGATGCCGTAGCAAACCTTGTTCACTCAATAGCATCTTCATCGTATGCGAAATACAAGAATGTGCGACATCTTTTCCTTGATTGGTCTCTGTCACAAGCTGCATCTGTGGAGGATTGTTGGATATTTATAAAAGTGAGATTGACATCATTGTGTTTCCAATTTGTACCATTGAAATGTCGGAAGGTTGGACCGATTAAGCCTCATTGGTTTGATAAGGAGTAAGGAAACCTGGCTCGGAGGAGGCGCAGACTGTGGGACAAATTCCTCCTCTCTGACTCTGCCAATGATTACGAAGGGTATAAATGTCAGCGGAACCTCTGCAACAGTGCAAAAAAGAACAAACGCCGACATTTCGAAGAGCAGCTCGCATTAGCCGCGAAGACCGCCCCAAAGAGAATCTTTGCATACGTGAAGCGACGCCTGAAGCCGGCGGGTGATGTGCCAGTGCTGGATGGCACGGATGGACAGCCCCTAACCTCCAGCTCTGAGCGTGCGTCCGCGTTGGCGGCGCACTTCGCTTCTGTAGTTGGGAATAACCCGGTGTCTGTTCCGAGTTCGACGTGTACCGGTTTTACCGAACCCAATAGTCTGCATTGCGGCGTTGAAGAGGTAGCTCAACTACTCGCCAACCTTGACGGCACCAAACCTGCCGGACCTTATGGGCTTCACCCACTGGTTCTCAAGTCACTTTCAACCATCCTCTCTCCTGTCGTGACTGACCTTTTCAACAGGTCGTTGTCCGAAGATTTGTTGCCGGCTGATTGGAAATGTTCGGTGGTGAAGCCTATTCCGAAAGGCGGCGACCCTAGCAAAGTAAACAATTACAGGCCAATTTGTATAACACCTATTTTGGCAAAGGTTGCTGAGAAAATCGTGAAGAAGGGATTGCTGCAGTTGCTACAGTCAAACGAGGTCCTGACGCCCGCACAGCACGGTTTTATGCAAGGTCGCTCATGCATTACGAACCCGCTTGTGACGAGGCATGAGTGGTTGAAGGCAATAAACAAGGGGAAGTCCGTCGACATGATATTCATCGATTTCAGTAAAGCGTTCGACAAGGTCAGTCATGAAGTTCTCCTTCACAAACTCAGTATGTGTGGTGTCGGTGGCTCACTGCACCGGTAGATCCGCGACTTTCTTTTTGGACGAAAGTGGAGGGTACAGGTCGACGACCACCTAACTGACTGGTACCCCTCTACAAGTGGCGTGCCTCAAGGCACTGTGCTGGGGCCCACTCTGTTCCTGATCCACATCAACGATCTACCGCAGCTTCTCCGGTCGCCGCGTGCCTTGTTTGCGGACGACATGAAGATTTGGAGAGAAATCGACGCTCCCGATGACTGTGGCCTACTTCAGCAAGACCTCAACCGCTTATCCACATGGTTTGCAGAAGTTCTTCTCCCGGTCAACCCAGCCAAGTCTGTATTTATGAGCCTGGGGAAGGGTGCTAACGGCCGAACCTACACTCTTGACGGCCAAACGCTATATCCCACACCCTCCGTGAAGGACCTAGGTGTACTCTCACGCTACGATTTGAAGTCCGTGGACAACACGAACAGGCTATATCGTAACGGACTGCGCATGCTTTGGGCGCTCAAACGTAGCTTCGGCACATGGTCTGAAGAGGTTGCCACTCGCCTCTTCTCTTCTATCATTAGACCAATGCTAGAGTACGGTTCGCCCGCCTACTTTCCGATTACCCGAGGCGAGGCACAAAAGATCGAACGGGTCCAACACGTTGCTACCAGGCTGATCCCGAGTTTACGTGGCTTTGGGTATGAAGACCGGTGCGAGAAACTAGGACTCTACACCTTGTCCTACCGTCGGGTGCGAGTCGACCTCATTATGACCTACCGTATTCTACATCTCGGTGACTTCCCAATGCTAAGGCCAATGCTGCACTTACGAGGGCCATGCAGCACACGCGGACACAGATACAAACTTGTCGTGCCGGATGTGAAATGTGTTCCCCACCCACTGTGCTTCGAACGGAGAGTGGTAAACATTTGGAACAGTTTACCTGAACATGTGATTGAGGCAACATCTGTGCAACAGTTCAAAACGTTGTTAGATTTGTATTTTGCCACTATTCGATTCAGAGAACGACTGCACACTTACGATGACATATCACATTTGTGAATCCTGAAATATCGTAAGTCAGATATTTTAAATATTACATGAGAACGACAACGATATTCACGGTTGACAACTTTTATAACGTTTTTCACCATATTTCGAAAGAGTTGTACAGAATTCATTTCTACTTGCTCTATAATACAGTATTCAGTATTCAGATTACACCAACACTTTCGGAAGTGTCGACAGATCAGTCCTCCTTAATCAGCTGTCTGTGAATGGTGTTCAACCAGAAGTGTGTAACCTGATGAATAACTACTTCGTAAACCCACCTCATTTTTACCCAGCCAAGCGGTTAAAAGTCCCATACTTATTGATGTCTGGGGCGTCTTACAAGGGACAATCCTCTCCCCTCTCCTTTTCTCTATACATTGAAGCTCTTCCAATTCTCCCAACTTTATTGGATGCAAGTAGGCTGATGACGTAGTCCTAGCAGCATTGTTCTAACTGCTGAATCATCAACGGACCTCCAAAGCGGGTTAGAGGAGCTACAGCAGTGGTCATCGTCCCTATTCCTTATTCTCAACGTTTCTAAATGCCGCGACGTAACTTTCGTTTTTCCTCGCATTGACTAACGTCTGACTTTGGCGAGCACTTCTCGCCCCATGGTCGTAAGCGACCACAACATACCCAGTTCATCCACTATTAAGTACCTTGGTATATATTTGTCTCAACCTAACTTGGTCAACACACGTTGACGAAGCGTTCCGCAAGGTGCGAAAATTATCATTCTTTGCCTTGGGATTCAAAATGCTTTCAGTACCCTGTCCCTTAGTTTACAAATTCGTGACTGCTTGTATTCTTCCTCATTGGATATATTGCTCATCTGTCATTTTCCCTTGGCTGCTACAGAAAGACTTTATACTGATTGTGCGTTCCAGTAACCTTATTTCCATATGTAGCGGATCGCCCAGATGGCCTCTGCTTGACTTCACCGTTAGTGAACATTTCGACACATGTGACATCTTTTCAGCAAGTTTTAAATGACCCTTTTCACCCCCTTCACGCTGATTTATCTGAAGTCCTCTCCTACTCGTCTACTCGCTCTAAATTTAGGGTTTTGTCCTCTCGTACAACATGTTATCACAATTCTATGTTACCTTATTTATCCCGTTTTCATGTGGACTCCAAGAAGCTTATCAGCACCACGCGTGAACGCTTACTTGAGTGATGTGCATGTGTGTTCTTTTTACGCTTTTATTGCTATTCCATTCCCACGTTATGATACACAGCATCCGCATTGCTAGTGTAAAAATGCTGGTAATGTTCCTAGTCTGGTTCATAAAGCCAGTTTGACTTGATTTGAAGTGGCACGAACGGTTTTAATATCTAGACGTGGGTTCTCTACTATTTAACATTTTTGCACGGCCTTGTCTTCTCGATAAATCTTTTCGGGATATGTTTTGTACCATCGATAGGCATAGTGCTTTCCAACATTTGCAGGGGCTGCCCCTGCACTAACCCTTGGTGGTAATCAAGTATAGCTCATCAAAAATTTCACTAATTGTGCAGCTATTTCCGAGTCTGCGGAATGGAAGATGAGGTCATAAATCGTACAACAAAAACTCGAGGCGCTTTTGCCAGTGTCAATCGCCTGTGGCCCTGCTGTGACGTTATTCTTGCCTTGTTGGGCAGAGTTTACAAGGTAGCCGTTCGTTCAACTCTCCTCTCGGTTGCAAAACCTGGTCCGTCAGATCGACAGACATAAAGGGGCTAGTTACATTCGATCACAAGTGCCTTCGCAATTTAGCTCTTATCTGGTGGGAACACTGCGTGAGCAATGAGCATGTTAAACGTCGTGTATTTGGTGCAATAAAATCGTGTGAACCGTTATATCACACACCAAGCTCCAATGGCTGTCGCATGTTGCGCATGCAGCACACCGGCTCCCGCGATGTGATGACTTGGTCAATAGAAATGAAGTCCCTCACTTCGAATTTGGCCTCGGTTGGTGTCTCCCGTCTGCCGGTTTGGAGTTCGAAGGACCAAGAATCGCTTGCTTTGATACACTAGTTGGCATGACGAATAGGTGCCCCCCTTGACGTTCATGTTGTGAGTTTCTTTGTCCATTCCTCTTCCGCTTTGCTTCCTGTTCCACCTAAAATCTCACACTTGATGCATAATATGACGCTAAGCCTTCTATTAATTTTATTTTTTCTTTCCTATTCTGTAATGTTTAGCATTTCACTTTTTCAGCTACGTTACATTGTGTATTGCGGTACACTATCTGTGGTGTTTATCACCTTTAGCCAACATGTTTTTCTCATGGTGATGGGAAGATAAGGGTTTATATTTTGAACGCGCGTAAATTAACTCGGGCGTTTCCGAGATGTCGAATTTCGGCGGATGAACTCGGTCACTTAGGACCTTAGAAGGAAATTTACTGCTGGTATCAAGATGTTCACAAATGATCAAATCAACTAAGAATCTCTAGGTTTGTCGCTGCATTTAAAATATACTTTATCGATCGTACCATTAAGATATGATCTTTCTGCAACAATCTATGGAAGATAACAGGTGAATAGCATAATCAATGAGGAATAACACATGAAGTCACAAACCATCATGTTAAGGTTCCAGGTACTGTAAGCATCTTAAGTCTGTGAGTATAAAACGAACGTTTTCTGACGTTATGGGATGTTTCGCAAACGTTCGTGGACCAAGAGTGATTTTTGAGCCCAAGTGTACCGATGTACTTGATGTTGGATCATCTGGGTATGGGACTGTCGGTCAGAGTATGGGTGGTATTTACAAGAGACTGCAACTTATAGCCACGAATAAAATATTACACCACTTCATTTGTAAGCATCAATGATAAAGGATCTGGATGACGGCCACTTCACCAGATGTTCTAAACCACGCTGAAGCGCGAGAAGTCCTGAATACTGGGAGCCATACTCCCCAGCACAACAAAAACGGGTTGTATAGGGAGACTTTTGCTCGCCCTACCTCTAAATTCGGCCGATCCTTTTCTCATTGGAACACACTTGCAATGCCGTTTTCAAATTTCCGATTTATTTGAATTTTTCTGATATTTTGTTTTTCTGAACCAAATTTAAGGTCATTCGCGCTGTCAATATCCTAATAACGTTACGTGATCCTACCCGGAATCCGCGCTCCATCGAATGTGATCACATAGTGGCACCTTTAAACGAGTTATGAAGAAACATGTTGGAAACAAGCGAAAGCATTGTGATGGTTGTACATATGGTTTACTTGTTTCGGGAGGCCATATTGCGGTTCCAGAGAGCCCATCGATGCAGAGAAGCTTTTATTTTTGTACAGTGAAATGTTTCCAGCTATGTCCTAAGTATAAAAAACAAACCCCATGAAGTTGCTAGCCAGGGGAATAAAATTTGCGGCACACGAAGCAGCCACGCGGAGGAGACCAGTGGAGGCACAAATCAAAAGAATTGCTCGAACCAAACAATTGAACTCAATATGCTTTTTAACGTTCCTCGCCGATCACCTAAGTATACAGTGTACTAGTAATTAATGTTAGTATCTTGCCTTATGGACTCAGACGAACCGAGGTTATTTCCAGACTGTTACGTAACTCGTTATTCTATTAACAAAACACAAGTCCCGCTTATACTCTTCAGTAATGTGCGCTCACTCCTGGGTAAATTTTTGACCTTAGTTCCCCTATGCAGCGAAGAGAGTACGTAAATGCAGTTTTAATTCTGTTACAAGAAATGTGATTACATATTAATATGGAAAGTGAAGCTTTTCAAATTAATGGTTATTTCCCCCCCAGGACTGTCCTTCTAGTAAAATCTATTCGTGGTAGAGGCGTTATCAATTACGTTAACCAACCTTATGAGATTTAGCAACTACACTATTCCCATACTCAATGACCTCTATAGGCTGTCATTTACTCGAATGAAACCGGTTCTTTAGTGCATTTCAGCCTTTCATCGCCAGAAACCTCTGCATACCTGCGAACACATATACATCATAGTTTAAACTTTTGACGACCAGGTTTCTTACATGCCGCTATGATTTGACGGGAACTAGGGTTGTTTTGCTTGCATTGTTGCTCGAGACCTCAGTACAGAGGATGCAACTTTCTTGCGGACACTTGGCTTGTTAAATGTAGTGACTTTACACCAGACAGGACGCGCAGCTGGACGCTGTTTATGCAAAGAGCAGCAGTTTTCCATTCAAAAGGGGGCTCCCTTGAGCAGTTCAGGTCACTGCGTCCTAAAATTGTGTTCTGTGATAAACGGTAGAGCCAATTTATTCACACAGACTAGACGTCCTTTCAAGACTATCAAACGGTGAAACTGCTCTGTTAAAAATGTCACAGGACTCCTTAACTGATTTTTCAGTCTTAAATGACCATGACCTGTCGATTAAAGGCGATCATCTTACAGAGTACATCAACTGTTGCTTCAACCTTTGTTGTCCTGTTGAAACGATCTACGGGCAGACGGATTTTTATCATAACTGTTGAACCGACTTTAAAGGGTGAAAGAGCAGGCTTCTAAATGACAGATAGCGTTCATAACCCAAGCCTAACCTCGGCAATCATACGAGATAAATTGGCTAAACTACTTATATATCGAAGCAGAGCTTGGCAACCATAACTGCCGTGATGTGTAGGTGCTACTGAGGCAGCTCAGTCGTAGGAACGCCTGCAGCCAGAGTGGTGAGACGGATATATAAAACTAAACTCTGAGTTTAGATTAATCTGTTCAACTGCACTCCACTTGCAACCCTTCATCAGCACAAATTCAGCTGCGCCATACGACCAAGGCGGATGTGACTAGTTACTGAATAAATTCGCTGCCCACAATTACACACTGGCAAGTTGACCAGAGTCACATTTCACTATTTTCTCAATACGTGCACAAAAGATACCATTCTGCCTGCACATTCCGTCACCACTTCACTTATTATGCTTTTACTGTTGATCTCTACACTACACACACATGAACTCAAATTATCATCACTTCACTGACTTCGTTCCACATTAGTACTTCTCCCATTTTTGCAACTTGTACAAATTTAGGCCACAGCCGATTACATGCATAGCGACTTGTCTTTTGCGAAACACAATTACTTGTAAATTTTGATCAAGGTTGATATGGTATGCTTCCATAAACTCAAGAATGAACTATTTAAAGCAGTTAGTTCCCTTCAACAATTTGAAAAACACGGAAAGAAGACGAAGGCTGGTAGATGCATACATTTCGTATTGTCTCCTCAGTACCATTAACAATAACCGATATGCATAGGCATAACTAACAGTGGGTGCAACCGGACAAGTTTGAGGTGCAGAACGAATGACAGAAGTTCACACCTACGTGCAAGGCAGCTTTAAGCTGACAAATAATTGTTTCTGAACGCACAAGACTGGCTTCATCCGGTTTATAGCGACAGCCTCAGCAAACCGAAGGAAGCGGGTATTAATGTGACGTAACGCTGAGCTCAGCTCTATCTGATGACCCGAGTCTAATAGTTTGCCTATCGAGGAAGCCGACGGTCTGTGCGAACAGGTAGTCTGACGAGGGCAGGCAATCTGATTAACTTCACGCTGAACTCATTTTGGTACATGCTCCTTTATTCGGGAAGTCAGCGTTCTATTAGTTCTGCCTATGTAACTGTTTCCGCAGTCACATACAAACCGGTATACACTTAATTTAGGGTAAGCGAACTTATCTTTTCGATTATTCATCTTCATGCTTATACAATTATATGCAAATCAAAATGTGCAGACAGACATTACGTCGTTACTACTAGAGCGAGTTAATTGGATGCTCACATTGCTGTTTGTTGAGCCACGACAACCGACCGCATGTGACCTCGGCCGTTTGGGCCAGGGTGGTCCCAAGCCTTTAGTTAGCTTCTTCTGAACATAACTACGGTTCATACAGCCGGATCGCAATTGCTTCAGCGGCTTTTAGTAGTCGCTTGCGGAAGTAGTTCGTACGGTTCTTTGGGGCCTGATGGATAATTTTGAACGAATCAATGAACTTTGTGTCGTGCCGTGTATCGGCTAGTGAAAAGTTGGCTGTTTTTCCGCTTCCAGTTCTAAGCCCGACCGGTTGGTGTTCCTTCATTCTGTCAGGCAGACACCTTGTCGTATGACCAATGTGCTCCGCTCCACAGGATCATGAAAATGAGTAGCTACACATTAGTTGGTGCGGACAGGCCTCTTATCCTTAGAGTTTAGTCTCACCATCGGAATGCTAGTGAACTGGCTTTCATCTGCGCTCCTGGATAGGTGCGTCTGAGTGCAAACGAAAGAAGACGAGATAGAAGTTCCGTCGTAACTTCGCCCTTGTATGGCAGTTGTAGGAAGATTGGCTTACGTTCTACTGTCAAAACTACAGGCTTTTTCTTATGTTCCATATTGGCTCTGCTAAAGCTCTCTTGATAGCCATTCTTCCCTAGCACTAAATGAATGCACTCCAATTCCTTCGAAAGCGTGTCGTTCGAGCAGATACGTTCAGCTCGGCTCACTAGGATAGTTAACAAGTTCCGTTTAAACCTAAGTGGCACAAAGCTGTAGACGTTTGTTTACTGCCCATTCCACGTACTTGCTCTATAGACGCAGCGCTGTAGCGCACCCCATCCAGTCTTTTCATGGCAACATCAAGGAAATGAAAGCGACTGTTTTTCTTAACTTCGCAGATGGACTTTATTGCTGGATGGCTTTGATAGACGTGTTTGTTAATTTCTCTATACTTCGAGACGATTGAAGCAAGACGAAAATATCGTCTACGTAACGGCAATATAAACCGAGACTTGAGATCGTTAGCTTTAACCTTCCCTGTTCCAACATGCCCATGAAGACGTCGGCGAGGAAAGGACCCAGTGGGGGACCCATCGCCTCCTGGCTCTGGACTTTCGACGTTGCTGTTGTGACCAACTCGTGAGATATGGCATCTAGGGTTGATTTAATAACAGTCACGCCTAAGGTGTCTTGCCTACTTAAAGGGTTAGTAACTTTTGGGGTAGGTGGCACATATGCCGTCGGACGATTAGCAAGCCTGACTTTAGACTTCGACATAGGGACGGAGTTGAGAGGTCTGCTGTAATGCACAATCGGTGTTATTAGATTCTAATGGCAAAGCCTTGAAGCCCGCCATCTGCTGGACTGTTTCAGTCTGTTTTTCAAAAGCGATGTTATACATTTGTCTATTGGAATTGCCCTGCATGTTTGACAAAACCAGAGCGAACCAGTCAGGTTGATTTGTCTCTTGTACTGTAGTTGGTTTAAACCAGCACACAGGTGGTGGAACGGAAGGCCACAAAATTCACAATTAATGTCTCGTATAACTGCGCGTGTACGCCCATGCTTACCACATTTTCGGTTAGGTGGATTAAATTCCATTGAGAACCGTTGTTGCAAACGAACGCTTTCCTTGTCTGGTCACGTGAGGTAGAGGGCGAGTGACGCTCGCGTTGTTTGTCCTAGTCGCACTCTCGACGTCGCTTACCATAGGCGAGTGTGCAGTACGAGGACACACGTACATGGAGTTTGGCTAGCTTGTTGATCCGCACTGGTTCCTGTAGGACAAAACCGTTGGAAGTGGCTTGTAGTGAGTGAATGACAACGAAAAGTTCCGGCAATGGGCGAATGCAATTGAAACCTCAGCTTGAGTCGTAGCTTCGTTAGAAATGATCCTATGGATGTAATTCTGGGACCACGAGATCGATCACCATATCGCAGCAGTGAAAACTGTTACAAACAACAGGGTGGGGTGTCTGAATAGAAGCACGAAGCGCGGTAAAACAACTTGGGTAGCACAAATCACTCCATAGGAAGTAATTCCGTGAAAATATCCCCACTGTACCTAGGGAGTTAATCCGATTCGTAGGAGTGTATGATGACTGCGCTAGATAAAGTGGAAGACTTGAAAATCTGTGACAGAGGAGAGCACTTTTACTATGCGACCAATCAGGTGAATGCGGTGAATGCAATCACAATGTATCATCTCCTGTTGTAAGTTCCTGAGCTGACTCAGGCAACTTACCCTGAACAGATTTCAGACCTGCTGGCGGTCCGCACTAGCCAGTTGTTGTCGCACCCTAACGTAGGGACCCGTGTGATGATGGCGGTCTGATTTGATCAGCTTCCGGCGTGACTCAGCCGTGCTGCCTTCGGTCGGGTGGCAGACTATGTCATACAGACAGATGTCTCGAATTCGTGTCACTTTCTTAGGCTGCGGCCTGCTAGAGTGCACCATCGTAGTCAGCCGTTTCACCTTTCTTGTCAGACAGCTTCAATAATGGATTGATGCTTTCCGCAACACGAGAGATGAATTTCAAATCGTATGCTACTACTGCGAGGTAGAAACGAAGCTGACGTTTGGAGATCGGGATCGAAAAATTCTGGATCGTCTCCAGTTTTCCCGGTAGTGGCCGTCTTTAACTGTACCCCACGATGTGACCCAGTCACACAATCGACCACTGGGTTATTTGTGAATTCTTGCGGCTTAGCTTCAAATCTGCCTCTTTCACTCTTGTAGTACGGCCGCGAGTCTGCTCGTATTCTGTCTCGGAGAATATAACGATGTCGTCTCCGTAAACCACCACACCTTGGAGGTTTTCTACTATCATTAGTACCAGTCGTCTGAACATGGTGGGGGCATTGCATAGTCCAAATAGCATAATCGAATATTCCTACTGCTGACCGTTCACACTGAAAGCTGTTTTGTGACGATCCTCCTCCGCAATGGGTAGCTGCCAATATCCTTAGCAGAGGTCAATCAACGAGATCCACTTCGCATTGTGAAGACTGGAAAAAATTCTCTCCATCTGTGTCATGGTGAACGCCATCCTTCACCGTCACTTTGTTAAGTTCCCTGAAATCAAAGCAGAATCGGTAGGCACCGTCAACAGCACTGGTGTGGAATACGGGCTGTTCGCATTCCTGATAACCCCTTTCGGCTCCATCACTACAACCTGTTTCTGTACCTCAGGTAGGATCTTTAGTGGTATTCTACGGAATATTTGTTTGCATCGCTCCTCTGGAACTAGCGGTATCCGGTGTTCCATCCAGTTACAGAACCCGTCATTTGCGTCGGTGAACAAATGCGCATACCTCTCCAACTTGTTCCTTTTTGTACAACCTGAGCAATCAGCCATAATTTTTACGGAACACAGTTGGTTGGTTCTACCTGCGTTAAGGCTGATTGTCTCGCTGCCCAGGATTATCACGTCCTTTCCAAGATCGATTCTAGCGCCTAATCACTTGAGTATATTGCTGCAGATTATCCGTTGCCCCATCCAGAACGAACATCGAATGGATGATACATGTCTCTCTTATCCTCATTTGGGCTGGCTTGCCGAACTACCTCCACGTGGTGCCAGCTGAGTGGTTCGGAAGTACACCGTTCCAGCGAAGTGTTCGGCGACAATGTTCCACCTCGGTAGGGCATCGTATTCCATCAATTGTGCCGACTTCATGCAAAGTATTGGGCCCCTGTTTCGTAATCTACCAAACAAAGACGCATGAACCGAACATACAGTCAACGCCTCCCAATAGGCGCGATTCCCTGAATTCACCCCGCTGCATTGCGGGTAGGTTATTTAGCCAAATGCTCGGGGCGGAGTCCCCTAAGTCAACTCCCTACTTCGGCTTGGGCAACCGGATAGTACCACGCCCTCTCACAAAACAATGGACTGTACTATATCGTGCTCATCAGCTACCATTTCTGCTTCTCACATTTTACGCGACTTCATCACACGCCAATTGATTGTTTACTAACAATCCTTGCTTTTCGTTACCCGACTCATGTGTTCAACAATCTGGCTGCGATTCCGGTTGCGCCGCAGACCACGGAGTTCAACCTATGGCTCTCCTTCGTCTTCGATCCTCGTTCCGTCTGGCATGCTTCAATGTTCGGACACTCATGCAGATTAGACAGCAAGCTGGTCTAGCGCGCACCACAGAGTCCCTCAATATGGATGCCTGCTGCCTTTCAGAAACCCGATCGCGATCACAGCACCGTGCTTATTTTGACATCCCCCACTGACCACCAAGCAAGATATCATCTGCGTTGTTCTGGATATCCAAAAGCAGCAATAGCGGGTTTGGCTGGTGTAGGTATAGCACTAAGTGGCAAGACCGAGGCGGTACTACTGGACTGGTTCCCGATAAACAGCCGACTATGTGCAGTTCGGATGCGGAGTTCATGTAGATTCAACAAGCGCCGCGAAGAGAGACACAACTTACTTGTGATCTCCGTATACGCTCCAACTGACTGCAGTGGCGACTCGATCAAGAACGAATTCTACCGGGATCAACAACAGCTCTTGACTAATGCTAAAAGTCGGATGTCGTTGCCCTTGCTGGGGATTTTAATGCCCGAGTTGGCCGCCTGGTCTCCATACGAACGCCACCTTGGTGGTCATCACTCGCTCGATGAGAACCGCTCTGATAACGGAGAGAGACTTCTCACCTTGTGCAAAGATAACCATCTGTTTCTCTCGAGCACTACCTTCCAGCATACGAAGAAGCGTTCCGAAACACAACCGTGGTCTCGAACTGATCACATTGCAATTAGCTTCAGATGGCGCGGCAGCGTACTGAACTGCAGGTCCTTTTGGTCCACCTTCGTTGACTCAGATCATGCTCTGGTCTGCGCGACAATCTTTATGTGCTTTGGAGGATCCCGAAACACGAAGCACCGCAAGATTGTTGTAAACAGATTAGCTGATTCCTCTGTCCAGGCGACCTCTCAGTCTTCACTGGCATATGCACTCAGTTGCAATCCACCGCAAAACGTGGAATAACACTGGACTTGTATACCGAAAGCGAGGACCATTTCCGGCCACTCATGCTGCGACCTAACTCGACAACCCTTGAGGCCTTGGATCTCTTCTCGTTCTCTGCAGCTGTTCGAACGCCGCAAAGATATCTCCGCGGAATCAGATTGCAACGAGCGGCGCCGTTCTGCCAACCGGATGCTTAAGCAAAGCCCACGCAAGGATCGCGAGGCTTGGTGGTCTGAGCGTGCTTTAGAGATGGAGACCGCTGCCCTCCCTGGCAACACTCGCAAGCTTTTCCAACTCATTCGGTCCATTGGCCTCAGGAAGCCTGGTGTCACTGAAGTCATTTGTGAGGTGGATGAGTCTCCGATCACCAGCCAACAGAGCCGTATGGACCGCTGGGCCGAGCACTTTCACTCGCAGTTCAACTGGCGTCCACCATCCATCAGTACATGCAGTACACCTAGTTGTCCACTGTGGCTCGTCCCACTTAATCCATCAAGCCAAGCGGAAGTCTGCCTCGAGATTCGATGCTTGAAGCTCTTCAAGGCTGCCGGCTTAGACGGACTTCCTCCGGAGCTGTTCAAATACGGTGGTGTGGCGATCATTAACCAGCTGACCGCGCTGTTCACAGAAATCTGGCAAGAAGAGAAAGTGCCTTCCTCTTGGGGCGAATCAGTTATTGTCCCGATTTTCAAGGAAGGCGCTCGCACTTCATTTGCAAATCATCGCGGAATTAGCCTCATTTCGGTTGCCTCTAAGCTATTGGCATCCATGCTGCTTCGCAGGCTATCCCCAGTACGTGTATCATACTACCGTGAAGAACAAGCTGGTTTCCGTAATGGCCGCAGATGCGTGGATCAAATCTTCATGCGCCGCCAGCTCCTCGAACATCGCCACATTTATCACAGGCCCACTATCACTGCATTCCTAGACATACGTGTCGCTTTTGGCTCCGTTGATCGATCTGCTTTTTGGCGTTGTTTGCTAAAGAACAAGGTGCCAGAGATATATATCACCATCTTACGAGCACTTCACCTTCATACATCCGGCAGAGTGAGCGTCTAGGGCAAGTTTCCCTAGCAAGTCGCAATCAATAGCGGTGTGCGACAGGGCTGCCCTATGTCCCCATTCCTCTTCAACTTTGTAAATGGAGACGTTCTATCGAGTGCTCTAGAAGCTTTCTAACATAATAGCCTACCATGTGAGCGCGCGACCGACTTAGATTATGCTGATGATATCGCCTTACTTGGTGACGATCTTCAGGGTATACAACTCATCCTAGATCGTTTGGCGGTTGAATAATCTAAGTATGGCATGAGCTTCGCCCCATCGAAGTGTAAAATACTGCTCAACGATTGGCATTCACCTGTTCCCGTGCACACTCTCAAAGGTGCACAACTTTTACAGGTAGATAGTTTCATCTAGCTTGGGAGTTATGTTTCTGCTGACGGCACTGTCAGCAAAGAAGTTTCTCTTCGTATCGCTTAAGCTCGATCAGCATTTGTCAATCTGAGGTACTTGTGGCGTCGTCGCGACGTCTTATTCTCATTAAAAGGCCGCGTTTACAGCGTATCAGTTCGCTCAGTATTGCTGTATGGGTGCGAGCCCTGGTCTGATTCGCGTGGAAGACATGCATCGTCTTTCTGCCTTCGATAACGGTTGCTTTAGCAGGATCGCTCGTGTTCGGTGGCAACATCGAGTTAATAGTAATGACGTTCGACGTCGCATCTTGGGGAATGCGAGTATTCCCTTCAACAAACTGGTTTTGTTGCGCCAGTTGAGATGGCTCGGTCACGTCCTACGCATGGCACCTGAGCGTCTACCGCGTCGTGCTCTATTCGCTCGTCAAGAACCTGGTTGGAGGCGATGGCGTGATGGTCAGCCTTCCACTTGGCGACAGCACATGAAATCGCTGACGTCGTGTCTAGCAGCTGTTGGATCCGTACGTCTTCTCGGATGGGTATCCAAAGCTGAGGGTTGCCAATGGCTTAGCACTCTTGAAGACATGGCTTGCAACCGGAATCATTGGAAAACTTGTGTACAGTATTGTATTGATTCACATGTTTAATACTACAAATTTTGAAAATGACAAAAAAAGAACAATCGGCGTGCGAAAAGCAAACTAAATATGTGTTGTTCTACTTTTTGTCAAAATGTTCCATTCTTCCTGCGTCATATTAGCTGAAGTCTGTTGCTCACCCTCAACTACCATGCCACGATGATTATGACGCAATGACTGTCTCTTATCCACTGATCTCCATGGTTTTCTGTTGGCTCTTTGTCTAGTTGATAGACAGCTGAGATTACTACTACTACTACTACTACTACTACTACTACTACTACTACTACTACTACTACTACTACTACTACTACTACTACTGTACTCAGTTGCAACTGTTGTGCACCCGTTGCGTTTGACTAGTGGTTTCCGACCGTCTGCATGTAGACCGACGATTGATCTGATGGAACCCCATCAAATCGTTTCGTAATTGACGTCCCTGCCCCTGTATCTACCACTGCACGGACTGGCACCGCTTGTATAGTGACCTCTAGAACTGGCATTCTCCACTTACCGAGTATGAACAAGGAAAAACATTGAGAAAATCTTTCTTCGGTACAGTATCTGGCCAGATAGCCCATGCGGTTGTAGCGAAAACAGCGGTTCCCATCTTGGTTTCGGTATTTGTTGCGCGGTGCATCCGTCTTAGACAATAGGTTTTGCGCCATTTGCGTCAATTGAGCAACCTTGCGTTCCAGTTAGGAGCGCCGGATCATTCCCATAGTCACCAGCCCCGAAAAACTCTGTGTCACAGTCACGAGCCTCACTGCCGTGGTCACTCCAACCATGAATGCCAACTTACTTTGCCTTGGAGAGTTCGGGTAGGCTCTAGATGAATTGTCCTTTAAGGATTCGTTCGTTCACTGCCAAGTCTAACTCAGGTACCCCGATTGTCAAGTTCCTATCCAACTTCTGGAAGAATACCATCAAATCCTCCTGTCCCAACCATTTTGTCGAGTGAAATTTCCTTAGTGTCTGTTGTCGATCAATTTCCTTTCCGAACTCCGCTTTCAGTGCCGCCTTCACTTCACCGTAAGAGCGCCTCGCTTTGGACTTCCGTGTTAACAGGTATGTTGCACTGCCAGTTAACAGCGTGCTCAAGGTCATTGGCAAGTTGGCATCTTCTTTGAATCAGTTACAGGCTGCAATTGCCTCGAACTCGTTAAGCAACGCATCCGCAGCTACTTCCGCAACTTGAGCTGTCCGGAGTAACTTCAGCTCGATTAGTCTCGGAACCAAGTTAGCGAGAACGAGTGGTAGTGGCGCAGTCTTTAATTGCAACGCACAACGGGTTCACGGGCTAGCGCGCGCGCCCCACCACGCATTAATGCTTGTACTTTCGCTCGGTGTCACATTCATGCCCCTACTACAGCCGATCCTAGAGGTCGCTGTTGGCCGATTTGCCCTCCTATTTTTGCTTCCGCACGTTCTATTCTGACCGGGCTGGATTTGTTCTAACGCCCTTGACTTGTTTAGTCTGGGCTGCGTCGCTTTCCTCATGCTTATTCCTGGAGGTGAGGCCAAAGATATATCTCTTCGGAAAATCGGGCTGTTCACCACTACATCCGCCGCTCTACTCAGCATGGACCTGACATCGTTTGTCGCTCCGTGACCATTTCCGAGTTGTTCCCTTAGCTTCGAGCTGTCTTGTCGACTTTCGTCCCTGTTGTCCTCGTTACTTTTCGCTGCTAGTGCGTTCCGCCTAAAACTCTTGCTTTCCTTACCTCCCTGGCGAGCCCCAGTTGTCGTGGAGAACTCATGCGACTGTTTCCCGGGATTTAGGTAGAGAGGCTGCATAATTGATAATAATTTGAATAGTACACCCTTCTTGGATATCTAATGCCACAAACTGGCGCGTTTGAATGTCACTTTCAAGTAAAGGGTAAACAATAATCAGTCGTCTGTGTGTGTCACTGCTTTAACACTTGGCGGAGAGTACATATGTGGTCGATGTAACCACGACCAGGACGAAAGACAACCTGGCGTTTAGTGATTCGGTTCTCACGGAGACCATTCAGTCGTCGAAGAATGATTCCCATGAAAAGTTTAGACGTTAGGGAAATAAGACTAATGCCTCGATGATTTTGCATATGCGCGCTGATCATTCTTGAAGGTTTGCCCGACAGCTTTCAGTCGTGAGTGTCAATGCACATCTTCAATTTTCCAAGCTGTGTTAAGTAGTAAGACAAATCCAGTCAATAACCAGTCACCTGTATCTTACAGCAGAGATGGAGGAATGTCGTCAGGTTCAGATGGCTTGTTTCGTTTCAACACGGAAATTTCATATCGAATCTCTCATAAATCGGGAGATGTTATATCAACTTTCCAAGTCTTCCAGGCGATTGGCCAAACGGCAGTATTGTAGCAAGCCTGCTGAACTGTTCTTCAAGATGTTTCGCCCAACAGGCTATTCGATGAGACTGAGAATGAATCAGCGCTCCACATTTCCCAGCTGTTGTCTCGAGATATAAAAATGATCGCAGAAACGTGGCTGATCTGTGAGAGTCCGGATGTTGTGGTCGCACTACACGGTATGTAGCTTCTCCGGAACGACAAAATGTGTGGGGATGCGACAGTGAGCATTTGTTACAACACACACCTTCGCTGTGAACACCTGCGTACCCAAAACGCGTCACTGATTTCCTTTTGTGGAATGTGGTCATGTCCGCAGTTTACCGACCACCAAAATCCACTCCGAAGATGAACCACTGGTTAATATTTGCACTGTGTCTTGTGACAAATCAGAAACACCTCCATATCCTCATTACTGGCGAGTTCAACAACCATGATTTGTAAATTCCAGCAACCGACGCGGAACACATTATGGCTTATTTACAAGAGCTAATCTCTAGCACACCCCTATACAACCGCGTCACCACTCCCACCAGGTTCAGAACAGTGAATACGCCATCCATGTTAGATCCAGTGCCCAACAGCCAGGTGCTCATGGTTGATGGGCTAAACGTATGCAGTCCTATGCGTCGAAGAGACCACGTGACTTTACTGTTCGATTAGATTTGCTACGCCGAATACTCCGGTGCAGGGTTCGAAAGGATGCAACTTAGTACAGATTACCGCGTATTGTCCACATTCGTTGAAAACGCTAGTTGGACATTCATGACAGCGTGCACCCTAGAGGTAGCATTGTAAGCATCACTAAAAGGTTTCACGTCACTGATCTCGAAAGCATCAGAACCTAAAGATCTTCACCCTCGTCTCAAACCTAACTCATTTTTGAGCAGCTGAACGCGGATAGTTATGGCCTTGTGGCATCGAAAATGACGCGTTTACAAAACCAATCCCAGCTCATAAAATTGAACAGCGTACGTAATTCAACGCAACTAGTGTGTGCACTTGGTTAGTGATGACAAGCTGACACGCCAGCAGGAATCAGCAAAACGAAAATAAAACACAACGATTCTGTTCCAACCAAAACTTCTCTTGCACTGATCAATAGACTTGGTAAGTTGCAGCGCGAAATCCAACTAGTAACAGCGAGAGGAGGCCGAAGTCTCAAGGGCCCAGTACTCACCTACTTTGTCAAAGGAACAAGGCTCGGACTCTAATCACTCCACCATCGGCTTTGATCAGCATCACATTCACAGCAGAAGTAGTGCTGAACAAGCTGCTGTCCTTGCGTTCAGACGGCTCTTCTGGAATGGTTATCATTCACTCGAATTTACTGCAGTTAGCAGCCATGCAATTAGACGGACCACTAGCTTGAGACTTTCAGCGTTGTCTAGACAAGAACATAGTTCTCTCAAAGCGAAAATACGGAAACGAGTAGGCATAATGACGTGATTGTACAGTTGAACACTGGTTATAAGCTCTTGCAGATCGGCTTTGAATTTTTCTCCGGTTATGGCAGGGGTTTCTAAACAATGTACTTTGAAATCATTCATGATAACGATGTGTGTGTGCGCTTTCGATTTAGACTGCATCTTAAAGCTGTCCGAAGGTGGCAGCCCATTCGAGAGTAGAGTTGGGAGATGGTACACCGAAGCTTTAAGCAGGTGTCTCTGTTGTATGTGTCCTTGCACTAAATCTCGGCGAAGAGTAAATATGTGGTCGATGCAACCACGGTCAGGGAGGAAGCAGCCTGGATTTCAATGGTTCGGTCCTCACGCGGACCAGTAAGTCATCGCAACACTATGCCTGTGAGACGTTTTGAGGCAACACCGAGTATGTTACTGATGACATTCCACTGGTTGGGATCGTCTAACTGCTTGCCTCTGATTGACATCGACCCTGCTTCTGGGACACTGGAACATGGTGCAGTCAGGACCGTTTTTGTTCGTTAGTATCTTTCAATATGCCACTGGCTGTGGTTGACATGCTCGATTATGTACTGAAGGAATCCCGTTGGTTCATGCGTCCGAACTGCCGGGCTGGGGTCCGAAGGACGATGAACACGTTTGATTGGACACACTTGTTGATAAGGCGAAGAACCAGCCCCATTGGTGTTCGTTTTATGAGTTTCTTTGTCCATCCCCCTCACCATTAGTTCCCCCCTCCAATCACGACCTCATATCTAAGATGTGGTATAATATTCGACGTTATATTTATTGTTTTTTGAACTTTTCGTGCCGTGTACTTTTTGTATTTCGGCACATTAGCTGAGGTGTATTTCTCGTCCTTAGCTAACGTGTATTGATGATGATGAGGACGCAGGAATACAGTGGTACATGGAAGAACTCCGCTTCGCTCCTTAGTTTTCAATCCAGTGTGGGGGTGCAGCAGACTTTAAATGTCGGTTTTCTTTGCAACAACCGCAACCTAACTTTCACTCTTAACGTCAGTGAAATCCGCAAGGAAGCTCTCTGGCCAACGCCAATTTGTCTATGCACGATATCCAGCTGTTTGTGGAGTATTTGTTGGCAAGGTCTAGACGCCTTGACTCTGAATGTTTGCCTGCAGAATTTACATTTCACACTAGGTCCGCTTCTCTGTGTTCTATTATTCTTCGTTCCGTAGGTCAACATGGTTGTACGGCGGCGAAGCATCAGTTCAAATGGCTGATGTACGACCCTTGTTGCTGTTGCCACTAGTGTTTATAACAATGTTAATGATGATGGCAGAAATTTCTCTAGTCCAACGCGCCTAACTAAACCCTGTAAAATGACGTTTATGTTCCATTTATACTCGATTGGATCTAGGCTTTCGTTCATCACAATATGGGTGGTGTACGGGTCGGTCACAGTTGACACGTGGTATTCATCGACATATAAAATGCTGCCACACCAGCACTCAAGGGTTGTATTCTAAGCTCCCTGAAGTGCGCGACTGACATGAAACAACATGGGACATCGTAGCAGTGACTGAAACTTGACTCTCAAACTACATACTACATCCAAAGATTGAATTCAATTAGATCTCCTTCGTTCGAACTGACCGTCTATCTCGCGTTGGTGTGTTGCCGTTTACTATCGAGATTACGCTAAATTTTAGGCCCTTACCGAACATTTCCTTGTTATTCCTGACGCATGTTTTGTCGACGGCAGTTAGCAGCTCAAGATGGTGGATCACAGAAGAAGACTCGGGATTCTTGCCTCTTAGCGCTTATCTACAGGCCGCCGAACTCCTCCGCGGACAGTGATAACATTCTGTTAAAAGCACCCCACTATGCAGTTCCAAAAAGCGCTCTCATCACTTTATAATGGGCGGTTTCAACGTACCCTCAATTGTCTCATTGTCCCCTAATGTGCCATCCTTTAAATCGAAACTCCTTGAATTCATGGATATGACAGTTTGTATAACCATGTGCATCGACCAACTAGACACCGTGGTTCAAACAATCCATGGTTACTGGATCAAATCCTGACAAACGAAGTGTTGATGGTTGAGTAAGTAGCACAGGGTCCTCCACTATGCACTAACGACCATTCAGTCCTAACATTTGGTCATGTGTTATACCAGTATGGTTGATAAAGAACGCGAAACCTAACGAACTATTATTCACTATTCCAAACCTTACAACCTAGCGACAGCCGTTGACTGGGGCCTATAGCCTCACAGTTCGGCGAACGACGCATGGTTAAAACGAGATATTCGCCACTTGGAGCAGGTTCAAAGAAGAGCCACCAAGACAACACGTGGACTATCCTGTCTCAGTTACGAACAGCGCCCTCGTTTATTCGGTGTGTTCACCTCAGAATACCGACAGCTTCGCGGAGATCTCGTTCTCACTTACCGGATACTAACTGAAACTGAGCACACATGTACCTTACTGCTGACCATAGCCCCTTACAAACAATGTCGAGGCTATCACCTGAAAATAGTAATGCAACACTCTCGTTTGGATTGTGGAAAGCATTTTTATTCTCTTAGAATCTGTTCCCACTAGAATGCACTACCAACACTTACGGTGAACGCATCAGACATCGCGCCATTCGAAAGTGATGCGTTGGGTAATATGTAGTGGGAGTCAAAGTGGAAGGATCATTGTGCGGGGCGAACATCTCACAGATTGGGACAGTCTGAATTCTCCTACAGTGACTTAACTGAGAGTTGAGTGTATATCTGCTGTTTCATAAAGTTCTAGAATGATATACTGAGAACAAGAACATCTTATTGATATGCTGCCGAGCAAATTGGCATCATGGCGAGGGACCACTTCATACAGCGACGCAGACGATGGCACATACTCAGCCTCCAGTGTACATAGACATATTCAGCTCTTCCGTCACCAAATCGGTCTCGAGCAGCTCGCTTAGCACTTTACGCTGTGATATTCGTCGTACTGACCCTACTATTGCATTGTCTTGGCGTGGCACTCCACCAACAGTGCCCAATCGAATTCATAATCTTTAATTGCCGATAATAGTTACGACAAATCAGTGAGAGCATTCATTGTTCTTTTTCCGTGGTGTTACTCCCTAAGAATGTGAACTATGGACTCGGGGCACCACTGCTGTGTTATGGAAATATAAACATATTTGGGTTTGATGATTCTCAGCGGGAACCCAAAATGCGCAAACTCCACATAGACAGCTTTTTTGAAATGAACTTTCTTATGCACCTGCCTCACTTTAACTTTACGTAACACAGAGGTTCCGCCTTATGTTCCCCGCTGACATCCTACACCGCCCATCATCTGAACGCAACTGAGTACAAAACGTTGGCTTTTTTAAAAAAACAAGTGGGCTCTCAAATGACACAAATCAGTGACTATGGAAGTTTCGTAGCAGACTTCAAATTTAGCTCCATTGCTCCTCTATTGTGCTTGTTGAGTATTCACCAAAGTTTTGATTCCGTACGCTGCTCACTCAGTTCACCGTTTCCTATTTACTGCCGTTTTAATGGGAGGTGTTGGTCACTGGTTCTAATAACCAAGGTCACTGGAACCTACGATCTTTGTTTTATACATGTAGTAAGTTGACACTAGACTGTCTAGTTCATCAAGGAGCATCGTCATTACTGAGTTCCATCTACTGTCCCTCGCCATATTGGTTGTCTTAATTACTTTCCGCTCTTCTTCCTTACTCTAGGTCCCCAGTGTGCTGGCTGCGTGGATATGCCGAATTATGAGAGTGTCGTGAGCAGTTTTTGTACATCAGATATCGGTAAGACCTACTTTTTATTATTCATGACATTTGGACGGTGTACTGCTTGATCAGATGGTCAGTGTATCGCCCACCATCCTATTGTTCATGCACGAAAACCAGAACTGGGACAATAACTCTGACTTTAGTCCACATTCCGACTTCTCTACAGGAAAAAACCCACAATGAGGAGGAAACTGATTGCCCAGTGTAGTGCTGTGACAGAACTGTAGTCAACACTAACTTGCCACAAACAAAATCTTTGTCAAGTCAGGTGAAGAATCTGCAGTATGCATAAGTTAACTAACTGGAGTTCGCTACAACCTAAATCACTGTCCGAACTGTGATCATCTGTCACAATCCGTTCACACATGGTGTTTACCCACCTAGCCTTGTTGGTCCACAATCTCATGCACTGAAGCGCTTTATTCATGTTGGGTGACAATCACGGTAGACTTAGTAGCCAGCAACAGAGTAAATTAGTTGTCCCATAGCTGAACAAAATGGACTTGGCTAATTTAACTGGTAACTCCCAAACGGGTGATCAACTGCTATATTCCAGTAGACATTTGACCTACCACGGGTTAGACGTGTGATCTACCTATCTACGTGAACACCTTATCGAGATCCAACTTTATGACAGCGTTAGCCAATTGATCAAACGTTGCGAAGACGAACTGTGTAACAATTCCATAAACACCGGCATCAAATAACTGAACAAGAAGAGCATATCGTTCCCACTTGTCGTGTAACGCTCTCTGAGAATCAAAAAGGAAGACTGGGCTGCGATCAGAATCTATTTGATCAGAAGACAGTATATTATTTACGAGACAAACTACACTCCGTTAAGCGATCCCGATTCCTTCTTCATTAATTGGCTGCCGCCGGCGAATCTAGGCCTATTCATTGTTCGAGCCAATCGGTCGTGCGGGCGATTCTTGCTCACACGTGTGGGTGTTGTTGCTTCACTGGCGGCGATCGATCGGCTTTCAGGGGGTCGGCGTAAATTCTTACAGCTCGCCCGTTAGATAGGCAACCAGCATGATCATTGTTGCAGCTTACCACCACATCCCTCCTTTTTGTTCTCTTTTTGTTTTTTGGTGTTGCAGGTTCCATATTACCTACCACCTACCTACCTACCAAATATGTTTCATGATATTCACTGCAGGAGAGCTTTTGGACCAGAGCTGTGATCTGAATTGGCTTATTCTGCTCAGGCGGCTTCTCGTCAGAGTGCAGAGCATGTCCAGCACATCGCCTTTTCAGCCGTATTCGATAGTTTACCTTTCTTTCTTAACTTACAGCTGCTTTTCTTTGTTTAAAACACACTTCGTCTCCAGTTGCTGTAGATTAAGCCAGTCTAGATTCGTGTTTGTGATGCGTCTTTCACCACCATAAATGCTTTCGAAGCGGGTCCCGCAGACAATTCGTCGAAAGTGCTCAGGTTTTAAATTTACGGTGGCTCCAGAATCATATTGCGGGTGTTCCAGTGTTGCAATAATGAATCCATCCCCATCGAGGTTACAATTGTTATTTACTTAAACCGCTTGCGTTTCCTGCCTATTTTTACTCTCAGGTGTGCTAACCTCGGTCGATGGAGAGTAACGAGCGAAATGGTTTAACCGGCCTTCACAATGAGCACCAAATTTCTCCCTCTTTTTACTAACTCCGGTTATTTGTTATGATCGCAGAAATTCCAGGCGTCTAGTATCCGCATCGCATCATGGCCGACGGAGTACTTCAGCATGACTAACTGGTAGGACACGATATTCATCTAACTTTAACGGCGTCGCGAAGTCTATCCGTTACAATTTCTACATGCGCCAGTTCTCGGGTATCTACAGTCACCTGTAGTAGAGTCGGTATCGCTACAAACGGCGCTATCCAACACAAAGCTGTTCATTGCTTATCAGTTTCTTCTTTTCATCTGTCACAATGTGTAACGCCATCCGAGAATCAAAAACGAAGACTGGGCTGCGATCAGAATCTATTTGATCAGAAGACAACAATGATTGCACAATGAACAATGACTTATAACGGGTAAGAAAGCAGGTGCTTGACATGCCCCGTAGGGTGTTTAGCATGAAATAAAGATAGATCAAGGGATAATGGAGTCGTCAGTTTGGGCGATTACAGATGTAACTGCACTGTCGTATAAAGGGAGTTTGAAATGAGAATGTACGCACACAAAGCTCTAAAGGGAGTGGTTATTGATCACATAATAGGTGAGCAAAAAGTAAAAAAGATAGCAAGGACACCGCTTACTCGTATGCAACTATCTTGGGTCGACAGGATAGAGAAATCCAGTTTCTATAGTAGTAGCTTTTATCAAATTTCGTGCAAGGCGTTTGGAGTGACTCATTCTCGAG